>JBBMOL010000006.1:7456255-8088519 GCA_037954665.1 Laguncularia racemosa
GTCTAATGAGTCAAGCTAAATAATTTATAGGCTTAGCCCAATATATTTATTTAATAATTTCAACCCTTTACATTTTGCCCCCTTACCATAGCTCTTTAAATGGGAATGAAGGGTTTTAGGCATTTCATATGCAAGGCATTATATTTGTCACTATATTGTCAAAATCAATGCATCTTCTTCTTATAAATGAATTAGAGTAGACTAAGTTTCCTTCATTGTCTTCTTCATAAAATTCGCTTCCTTGTATGCTCCATATTGCTCCTTATATTGATCTTATTACCCCTAGGCTGTTGATTAGCACTTGTTGCACAAGTCTAGTTTTTCTAGACTTTTCAATTATATCTCTCTTAGAATAAATGTCTTCTACCCTATTGGTGAATATTTGGGGCTTCCTTCGAATGACACAACTTAACCATGCCCTTGATATATCCATTGCTTTAATAAAAGAAAGCATAGGTATACCCTACATATATAAAATGGTAAGTGTGATAGATATTACCGTAAAATGGAATATAATTCTTTAAGGTCGAAATGAAATATTGCTTGAAACGAACAAAGTTAAAAAATGCTCAATAATAACATCAGACCTATGTTACATAAGCTCTTATATCCTTGGTAATTAGAAAATAATTTTCTAAACTAACAAATTTTTTTTATTAACCCAAATTATAAAAACATGCAAATTTGACGCTCAAAGATGTAGGAAATGACAACATTGTTTAGTGCAAGCTATAGTAGACTCAAATAAGTCTTATATATATATATATATATATATATATATATATATAGGGTTTTGTAAATTCACATAAGAAAAAATTTATGACCTTCCAAAGTTGGCACATCTGTAACTACCACCAAGAGCTTCAAATAATTCCTTATACAAAATAGATCTCCATCTAAGCTGAGTGTACTTTTTTCAAATGCTCATGATACATGCCTCGCTAATGATAATATAATTTAAATTTTCATTCTAATTTTTATCTTTTCACTTAACCAAATATTTTTTTCCCATAATATCTCACTTTCCTATTCGATCGCACCTCCAAGAATAGAAAAACCTACTTTCAAATATTAGTATGAGGATCAACTAAGTCCTTCACTTTCCAAATCAAGTACATTTCAAAGGAAACCATACCTATACCTACACATTGACATATCTTCTTGATTTAGTGACTTCTGAATTCAAATTGCACCTTTGCATCCATATATATACAAGCATTCATCTTCATCTCCTCATTGTCGTGTTTTTTTTTTTTTTTAATTGCTCTAATTTTATTTTTCCTTTTTATTTGATAGATAGTGAGAATCTTGACTCTTTTGTTGATAAAAGGCAGAGGCCTATAGTTTAGAGGAGGAAGCTTACACAATAGGAAGTTGTGGTGAACAAACAATAGGTTCTATCCTTCAATAGTGAGGTTTTTTTTTTTTTTTTTTTGTAACATCAAATTTCTTAGGCTAATTATATTTTCTTTTTTTACCATTGTTTGTATTTACCAATTCTTTGCACTTGACATTCGATAGGGACTAGATGATTACTTCAGAGGCATGTAATCTTTAACAGCTTAGCCATAGATAGTTAGTAACAATCATGACAATCAGTGATCTCAATGTGGACATTAGCCTTTGTTTATCGTCAAATTTTTCCCCCCTTCTCTTATGTTCTTTTGTTTTCTTATGGAATCGCACACAAATTGTTTTATTTCCCACTCATTTTTTAGTCCATGATATCTTTTGTTGAGTAGTTAACTAGAAATCTTCAAGTAATATTTATACTCATGGACTTTTTGATAAATATTATTCTTCACACTACTTCTAGCACATCTTTGTGATAGTAGATCCAAGTGCACACATAAAGCCTCTACTCCTCTTTTTTTTTTTTTTTTTTTTTTTTTAACCTTTGTGTTTCTTGGTTTTCTTAGGTGAAGGAAGAAGCTTAGTTTGCCATTAAACACATTGAAGTTGTCAAGAGATTAAACCTGCTAAGAGTAGCAACAAATGAGCGATAGAAAAAACATTCTATTTAGTTTGCTTCACTAGTAATTTCTTGTGACTGAAACTCTCCCCATTCAAATTCATACAATAGATATATCATATATTACATTTTCTTATGATTGAGCTCAAATATATACATGTCACCATATGAGCCTTGTCGTTCTTTTCCATATCTCATGTTAGCATTAAACATCACGTGGACTTCATGCTAGATCGTAGCTTTTCATGCCTCTTTCTTAGACCTTTTTTTTTCTTTTAATTCAAACACATGATATATATATATATATATATATATATACATTCAAAACCTTGAACTTTTCTATGTCCACATTAATTTGCAAGGCCTTCGAGCATAAAGCAATTTGAGTACTCAATACAATAATCGATCTCATCCTCTTGTCTTTTGTCTTTAATTCCTTATTCCAAAAGGGTTTAAATTTCAGCTAAGCTAGGAAATAGTCCATAAGAATTATTGCCCATTGCATAACATATTGGCTTGTCTTCAGCATGTAATATCATCTTTTCTATCTATTACTCATATGCAGTATTGCTCAAATAGCTTCTTTCATTCTTGTCTTTATTGCCAATTTATTGGATGTTAAGAATGATATTCCAATCAATATTTCTTTTAAGCCACGTGTTCTTCCTATTGCTTATCTCTTTTTCTTTTCTTATAGGCTTTATCTTGTTGCCAGTGTCGTTCTAGCCAATCTTAGCTCAAGAGTCCACATAATATTGTAAATCAATGGGGAAGGATTCAAGAAGTAACTAGGCTTGAAGCACAAAGGCAATCAAGCAAAGATACATGTTGGTGCACTTAGATGGACGTCCTTCACCAATCTTGAATCCTCGAGATGCTTGGTTGGATGATAACATCTCTGAAGATACTTTCTAAGATAAGATCAAATGTTAAGAACTCTATGTGACACCTCGTATTGATGGTAAGCTTCCTTTTATCGAGTATGAGCCTTATGCCAGCTTAAGAGGCACCATTAATGTAGATTCGATCTTGCGTTCTGCGAATGAAAAAAGAGAACTTCCTCTCTCTATCACCCAATTTGCATTTCTTAGGTAGCTAACCTCTGAATGGAAATCTTGGGTAGAGTATATTAGCTCAAAGTTAGAGTATGCGATTCTTTTGGAGAAGACTAGTGTCATTTGTGCCATTACTACTTTCACTTGCCTATGGTTCCTACATATGAGCGGGTTGAAAGTATGGTGAGTAATCATCTATTGATGGAGTACTCAGACCCACACATTCATCACTTCCTCAAAGGAGATTACTTCAACGCTTGAGGATGTGGCCATACTCCTAAACTTGAATAGTTTTAGGCAATTTAACATCACTACAGCTAAAGTGTCGCACAAGGATCATAGTTTTCAAGTGTCTTTACTAGATGCTTTGAAGGCTACTTGCAATAGTAAGAAGTTGTGCTTTTCTTTTTAGCTTGCATACTTTTTTGAAGAGCGAAGAAAAGATTTCTAGCCTAAGTTGTGGATAAGAGTAAGTACTTTCATATATTTTTCTAGTATTTCCTTATACTTGTGTACTCATGCATTTTTTTTTTTAATTTTTTCGTTTCTATAGGTATGAACTTGAGGCTTTTATAGGGTATGGGCTATCTTTGTTTGTGTTTCCTAGAGGACTAGAAGAACATTTGAGCCCTAACTCTTTTCCTTAACCATATGAATTACCTAAGGTGAGTGCTTCGCGTTAGGTCTCTTTTACTTAGGTTTTTGTATTGGTGCTTGGACTTGCATAATAAAGTTTATATTTGTTCAAAAGACTGTTATGTGAATGCGTCACATGTAACTTGGTATTCCTCTAACTTTTCTTTTATGAGCGGTTTTGGAAACACTTTACTCCTCTTCTTGATGGTGTTATCTTTTTAGAGCATGGGCTTAAGTTGAAGGAACTATTAAGAGGCACTCTTGTAGCTTATTGACATTAGGAGCGAATTTACATTTTGCTCTTATGTGAAACGACTTATCAGGTATGAAGGCAGGAGTGAGTTATATCATTTAGGCGCAAAGGATGAGTTGACCTTAATAGATAGACATACGAGTCTCCACGACTCTGAGATAAGACTTATTTTGTGGTGTACTCCAAGAGGTCTACCCTCCCTTCTTGATAGTAAAGTCTTCTCTAGGTGCTATTTGGAGCAAAGGGTTGCAGCATATTCTCCTCATAGGGTCACACTAGCTTGGCTTTGACTAAGGAGTACCTTGCATTATTAACATTACTAAAAATTTCAAGTCATGCTATCGATTACTCTTGCTAGGTGACCTTAGAAACATTCGCTTAAAAGTGTGTTAGCTATTCTTTCCTTCTACAAGTCACTCCAAGGTTGCTTCTCTTGGTTAGCTAATATATTGGTTGAACTGCTTTCAAGACTTCCAAGCATATGCTTTTGCTTCAATATGTGATGCACTTTGTACACCTACTATGTGCTGTTGGGAGTTTATCTTAAATTGCCACCTAAACCCAAGCCTAAGTTTACCGGCAATGCCTAAGGAGCTATTGAACAAGTGGATTAGCAATCAACACCTCCCATTGATGTAGAATCAAGGAGATCATCTAAGAATAAATGCTTATCCCCTCCATTGATAGATCATAAACAGGCTAAGCTTGCCTTTATTCAAGAGGTGGCATCCTTACATGTTTCCTGTTATTATGTATATGTACCACTATAAAACCCTGAAATTAATCACAAATTTAACATTAGATTAGCCTGTAAATTATTTTAAAATCCTTATTCATAACCCGTATAACTCTAAATTAAAAGAAATAATAGTTTCAATAGTAAACTGCATAAATTTTGAAATAAATGATAAAATAAATTAAAACAATAGGTTTAGGATAATTAAATAAAAATTATAAGTAAATATTTCTACTTGAAAAAATTCATTTAGTTTAATCATAAAATTTCATGACAAAACACTAAAGTTACTACCCTTGAATAAATTACCATGTGGGATGAACAAACCTAAAAAATCTAGAAATTAACTTTATATATAAAGCCTTAGTAACTGGCCTCTAGAATCTCGATTCCTCAGTTTCTTTGTCAAAATCAAATCCACTGAATGTCGAGCGACGAAAAACAATAGAGAAAGAGAGGATTAGATAAGGAAAAAGAATAGTGGAAAAGAAAAAGAGAAATTAGGATAAATTACACAAGGACATCCAAATTTCAATCTAGAACTATCCACGTAATCCTTGAGGTAAGCTCTACAAAATTAGACTATATTTATATGGAAAATTTTCACTTTCAAAATTTAAGTATAATTTTAAAATATGTAAAAATGAATTTTAAGCTTAGAAAACAATGAAAATCACTAGGAATATAAAAAATAAGATGATATTAGCATGAGTAGTAAGTAATAATACAATTTTCTTGTAGTTTAAGAGAACAATTTGATTATTCATGAGCACCTAAGGGTTATTTCGCTCCTTAAAGAAAGATGAAACCCAAGTGAATGAGAACTTCATGATATACAGTTTGGTTGTAATGTTGTGTGTGGTATAATCGTGTATGTGTGTTTATATACTCGTTATTGTGAATTTTGCTTGAAATTGTTGTGGCCGAGCTTCTTGTGTATATAGGAAATGGTGTTGGTGTTAGGATCGGTGTACAATAACAAAGTAAAGTAAAATAGCGAGAAATCAAAACATCAAATTTTATGCTGGTTCATCCTTAAACTAGGGCTACGTTTAGCAAATGATTCTACTATATTTTGCACCTTACCTCTTTCGTTACATCACTCAACCCACGGGTTTTTTGTCATAGGAGAGTATAAGCCACACGCCAATAGTTGGCCATGTCATGTGTGGTGTGTGATTGTGGAGGTGCTCGGTGGAGACTTGTGCGTGTGTGTGAGTCTGATGGCTGGTGTTAGTGTCGCAGCCATGGTAGGGTTCTTTTTTTTTTTTTTTTGTCTAACATGATACAAATCTGAGCCTCATAGTCTCTCTTTTGCATGCCTCAGTTTTGGTAAAGATGGAAGTTTTTTTCTTTTCTTCTTCTTCTTTATTTTAAAATTTCTAGTCACTTTTGAGGTATAATAGGTGGAATTATCATCCAGGTTTTGTGGCTTTCTGGCTTCTGATTATTATTGTGAAATGCATGATATGTCACGGTTTTGCAGTCGTAGCAAAATTATGCCAGTTTAGTATCTAACTAATTAAAAACCGAATCAGTGTAGTTTTCCCTTTATAGCTACGGATGATGACATTAGGTAAGGCTTTAATTCGGAAAAAAAAAAAGAAAATGAAATAAAATCATTTTTTTTTAGATATAAGCTAAGACAGACTGTATTGTCCCTCGTGTCTTGTTGACTATCCATTTTGTCATTTCTTAGAAGCATATAGTGGCTGGGACTATTGTGCTATAGGCACCATGGTCGGGCATGATTGGAACGATGTTGCAACTGTCATATGTTTCTCTATCCTTTTTATCTAGTATTATGGAAAAATCGCATCATGACTAAATTTTGAGCAGCTGATCTTGAGAATTTTCTCTACTGATTATGATGGAAGCCTACTCCACAATCTGCACTCGCTAAGCCCATCAAACAGTCCAAAAGTTGTGCATTCCTTGAGACTTTTTTTTTTTTTTTTTTTTTTGTGCAGATCCTTGAAATCTCTTCTTGCCAAGAAGTCTATAGCGAATACCTGGACCAAACCCATGACAGAATTACCGGATAATATCATCATAGAAATACTCACAAGACTACCTGTCAAGTCCTTGATGCGGTTCAAGTGCACAAACAAAAGATGGTACCATATACTTTCTCGTCCGAAGTTTGCCAAATTGCATTACCAAAGAGCATCCAAAGACAATATCAGTGCAACTACTACTCCCAACAAAAAAATTACTCAAAACGAATCCCCTTCAAGCCATAGACTATGAATCATTCGATGAGTCTGGCCCTCTTTCAGGTGAAGTACACACTGATGATGGCGGAATCAATGAAATTGGATGTGTTTCAGGAGAACCTCAATCAGGTGACGCCGTGTTGTGGGAGCGTGGGGAGATGGTGCGTGCTGGTAGCAGGGGAAGTAAGCCAATGGAGGAAAGGAGAAAAAGAAAGGGTCGGATGAATATATATATATATGAGACAAAAAAATAAATAAAAATAAAAAATTTAATTTATTATTAATATTATTGCACAAATTATTTGTATTATTTAAATTTAAATGTTTGCAATGTGATTTTGAGTGTGTCATTCTGTGACTATAAATATTTTCAGTGTTTTGTATTTTGCTATTGGTATATGATTATACATTGCTTGATTACTTCAAAATAATAAATTAATTATTATGACTTAAATAAAATTTGACATATATTACATGGTATATTGCACTGTGATTGAAGGCTATCACTACTACAAAACACAAAAGAAGTAATTGTGTGGGGATTACTATTTCGCCATTGACGAACTATGTGACTAAAAAAGATTGTCATGTCTTTGACAAAATTGAGTGGGAGAGTGTTACATGTCCTTGAGTGTGTGTGCTTGGTGTGCTAATTGACACTTGGAACTTAAAATTTTTTAATTATAAGATAATCAATAATAAAGAGATAGGATGAAAAATAAATGGTATAGGATACTTAGGCATTAATGGTAATAAGAATCTCTAACTAAAGGTCAAGGGAGCGTTAAACCCCGACTTCAAATTGGCTATTGGAAGGTCACGTGTGATGTTGCATTACATATGGCCGATTATACATAGCTATGATTGAAAACTTGCTTGATTGGTTTGTGGGTGTGCAACATTGAGAGTATTGCACTCCCATTTCATTAAGCGATAATGGCTCACCCCCTTATAGATTTTATGATGCAGGTCACGACTATGTAAACCTACCAGATGAATGCATTACCTAAGTAAGTAAATCTTAACGTGAAACTTCTGGAATAAGGACTAAGGTTTCAAGAAATATAATAGATTTCTTTGTAAATTATGTTAGAATATAGATGGATTGTTTGTTGTAAATACTTTAATTCGAATTAGCAAAAGTTCAACTAATGTTGTAATGGGACTTAGTTATGGTCTACTTTAGAAAACATATTTAATATATGGTTTTGATTATCGGATGGCCTTAATGAAATAGAAGAGTACTAGAGGCATTCAATTTTGTTATTTGTATTTTGATAGGTCAGTTTGATGTAGTGATTGAGATGCTTTGCGGTTGCTTATTTGAGGCTAGGTAATTGTGGCAGGTTATCACAATTAAGGTACCCTGTAGGGTGTGACAAATTCTTCCCCCCCTTTTTGTGTGTGTGTATGTAGGCTGAGACAAGCTCTAAAGTTCGCTCAAGCAGTTCTAGTGGTTCGGTGACTATTTCAACTTAAGTTAATAATGGTGAAGACTTAGTGAATGGTGAGTTGTCACCAATTGAAGATGATAAAGGTGATAATGGTGACATTGAGGAGTTGCATGAATCTCTTGAAGTTAGAGTAGTTACTATTAGTACTGATGAGTTAGTCATAGAGTCAGATAAGGGTAATGATAAAACTAATGATGGTAACCATGTTGATGCACTACTTCACTTAAGTACACATGAAGATGAGATGTATGTAGCACTTGCTAATGTCTTTCCTCCTTTGGTTGCCACTGTGTCTCGTTGAGATAAGGAAGCAACTCTAGAGATCTATGCTACTTTAGAGGATACTAGATCCTTTCTAGTGTTTACTATACCTTCTCAACTATTGGAATCATTAGAGGTTTTTGGGTTGAGTCCCTCGTGTTGGAGATAGAGCTAGCTTGCACTATAGTGAAGATGTTGGGGGAGGTCGTACTATTACTGAATAGGCCTTAGAGTTCTTTATTAGAGGAAAAACTTAAGCAATTGATTAAGTGCTTTAAGAGAGCTTACCTTATGAGATTCAAGATTAAAAGCTTATAGCTGGTTGCTGTTAAAGCTAGGAGATTGTTGAGCTATTATACTATTAAGAGACAAAATAACGAGTTAATGGTAAAGATGCAAGAGTTACAAGAAGCAGTTGAAGCAATAGATCTTAAGATGGAGACACTTTTAGGAGATACGGACCTTGAGTCCTTAGTAGACTTAAATTGTCTTCCTTAGATTAGTATGATTGTACTCTTTGTTTTCATTCCAAAGCATTATATTGGAGCAAGCTTGAGTCAACAAAGTTATTTCTCTTGATTTTATTTTTCTCTCTATACTTGCCATGAGTGATGCTAGTTACAATCACATAGTTCAAAACATTAGCATTAATAGTTAAGATGGTATTTCCCAATAGATAACCATTTATCACTTATTTTTGAACTACTATATGCATTTTGTGGGTTAAGTATTTCATTGCACATTTACGAGCATTTGCTTTGACACAACAACAATGTAAGAGGTGGTAGTTAATCATGTTTGTGTGCTAAGGAGATAAATATCTAACTTTGCAACAATAAGATAAGTAAAAAGTAGGGAAACAGAGAGAGAGAGAAATCATTGAAAAGGCTTTGATAATATAAGCCACATATATTATGCATAATAAATTGCATGTACATTGTTGGTTTCACAGATGAAATTTTTTAATGTATTGAAAATTGATAGGTCCCGTAACTTTATCAGTTGTTGGGTTCAAAAGCTTGCAATAGCCACTATCATGGACTTCATTAACTATAAAGGAGCCTTCCTACTTTGGTGTAACCTTTAGCATTGGAATACCTTATCGCACTTGCTCTGTTGTGGGAAGGACAATGCCGCCTTACTAAAAGGATCGCTTCCTGACCAAATGATCATAAGTTGAACTTAATTGTTGTCGTTAATTGGCAAGGTTATGCTTGGTAGTGTCTCGCCTCTCTTTTAGAGCTTCAAGATCAAGCATGCATAGAGTATCTGGTTTTAACTCATCATTAATAGCTAGTCATGCAAATGGAACTAAGGCCTCTATGGGCATCATTGCATTGAATCCATTTACTAAAGAGAAGGGGGTTATGTAGGTGGGACCTCACTTAGATGTCTTATACGTCCATAATGCTAGTGGTAGCTTGTCATGCCATTCTTTATGGTTTTCATGCACCATATAATTAAGCACTTTTAGAAGAGTCTTATTTGTTGCTTCCACTTAGCCATTTCCCTTTAGGTAGTAAGGTGTTGACTTCATAGGATCAATGTTGTAGGAGGCCGATGGTTATTGTACATGTGCATTAATGAAGAGTGTGCCATTATCTAAAAGAATGTGCCTTGGGATTTCGAAATGGTAGATGATATGTTCTTTCATGAAGCTTGCCATTGCTGGTCCTATAGCTTTCTTTAACGGGATTGCCTTTACCCACTTGGTGAAGCATTCTGTACCTATTAAGATCTAAATGCATCTCCTAGATGGTGGATGTATTGGACCAATTAAGTCAAATTCTTAAGTATGAAAAGGTGATGGAGTAGTCAGACTATGCAGTACAATGGTGGGGGTAAGGATTGCATCATTGTGTTGCTGGCATGTGACACCATTTCTATCAAAGTTATATGCATAATTTTCCACAATAGGCCAACAGTACCCTAAGTCCAATGGGTGGCAGTACTACTTTCTTCCTCCTTGATGTTCCCCACTATCGTTGAAGTGGGCTTCAACTAGTATAGTCTTTGTTTTAATGTGGTGCTATGCACTTAAGGGGTTTTCCCATGAATGATACCTTGTATAGCTAGTCCTTATGCATAATGTACTTTCTTGTCTTGTGCTTTACTAAGTGAGCATCGGTGCTATTGTAGGTGAGACGTTATTCTTCAAATAGTCTATGTACGCGTACCTTTAATCACTTGCCATAAAGTTACATTCTCCTTAATTAAGAAGCTTGGAGAATTTTAGACAACTCATTGGTATTTGAGAAGCATCTTTGGCCATGGTTAACTAATAATACCATATGCACTATATGTAGCAATACAGAGGTGGTCCTTTCTCTCTATACTAGATTTTGTGGTATTTATCCAACTTTAAGCATGTTTATTTTACACAAATATATTGTGATAAGATGCCTTTTAGATCCTTAAAGTATAAAATTCCATTAATGTAAGTGAAAATTTTTTAAGTTTGCCATAGAAGCTACATTAGGATGCACTGGTTGTGTCTTGATGGGAGTATGCTAGTCATCTTGTGCTTCCACTTCTTCATCTAGCAGTTGTAGGGCTGTACATGCAATGAAATTTTTGTTGACTTGAATATTTAAACTATTTTTTTTAGTTTGAATAGGAACTTTAAAGGCCAATGTTGCTAGTGCATCTACATAATAACTGGTCAATTGTTTGTTGTGCTTGCATCTTACTAAATTGAACTTATCTAATGCTAGTAGAGGAGTCATCAAACTGCACCTATCATACTCCACCTAATTCTATCTTTATAGAGTCCTCATTAAACTTTGGTAAGATCCTATTTGTTGCATGAGTCCTTTGTGTTATAGGAAAATGGGCTAGGAGGTCTACTGGAGCCTAAGACTTAATAGCCTTAACCGACACAATTGTAATGTCAAACTTTAATAGGAGGAGCAACCATTTTGCAATTCGTTTTGATAGGGTGGGTTGCAATAGTAAGTATTTTATTGAGTCAAAGTGAGTGACAAGGTTGACCTTATGCACTAAGAAGTAATGGCGTAACTTTTGTGTAGTGAATACTAGCATGACACAATGCTTCTTGCAAGTTGAGTAATTGACTTTACTCCCTTGGAGAGATAAGCTTAGGTAGTATATAGGTCGCTCCTACCATCACATTCTTATGTGAGTAAAGCTCTAATAGACTTGTGAGTGGATATCAAGTAAATAATCATTGGTAATCTTTTGACAAGCATTATAATAATACATGGAGAAGTGAATATATCCTTTATCTTCTAGATGGAATCCTCTTGTAATTGTCCCCATTCAAATAGTGCTCCTTTCTTCATGAGTTATTATAGGGTATGAGAGATCTCGACTAGTGTAGGGATGAATTGCCTAATGTTAGAGACCTTTCCCATGAATGTTTTTAATTCCATTAGGTTAGTGGGTGAGGGCATGGATCATATAACCTACACCTTTATTAGATTGGCATTGATCCCTTTCTTGTGAACTAAAAATCCAAGAAGTTTTCCAAATGCTACACTAACAACGCATTTTAGTGGAATCAAGAGTTTTTATACAATCGACATCACTTAAAATCCTTCTACAAATGTATTAAGTGATTTAGTGTCCACCTTAACTTACTAAATATGTCATCATCATAGTCTTTCATGAAATCATGCATCATATCATGGAAGATAGCGGTCATTACTCTTTAATAAGTAGCTCCCACATTCTTAAGCCCGAAGAGCATAATAGTAGAGTAGAAATTTCCTATTGGTGTCCTAAGGTGGTAAACTTAGCATCTTTAGTAGCCATTTTAATTTGATTGTAGTTGCTAAAACCATCCATAAACGAGAGCAATTCATGTCTTGTTGTAGCATCTACTCATATGTCAATATTTGGCAGTGGGAAGTAGTCCTTTAGGCAATCTTCATTGAGATAATGAAAATCTACACAAACTCGTATTTGACCATTCTTCTTCCTTATTGGCATAATATTAGCTAACTACAAGGGGGTGCTCAATTGACTTGATAAAGCCAACTTAGAGCAACTTCTCAATTTCTTCTTTAATTTAGATTTCAACTTCCGGGCGAAAAACTTGTCGTCTTTGCTTCACTAAATTAACTTCAGTTGCAATGTTCAATCTATGTACCACTAGATTGAAGTCCTATTTCAAAATTTGATCATAGGTCCATGCAAACACATCTTGATACTCCCTTAGCAATTCCATAAGGTAAAACTTAAGCTCTTGTAAGAAACTCTTGCTAATAAAGATAGGTCTCAGAGACTCTCATAGTCCTACTAGATCCAATTCTTAAATTTCATCAACTTAAGGCTTGAGTTGATCTTGCATCACTACAGGGGTAGGTTGGGTCTCTTGTATTGGTATGGGATCTGAGGAAGACAAGCAAGCTTCTTCAGATTCATCTTTCTTTGATCTCATAGACCATCATAAATAGTATACCCTTTGCTTATCTTCCTAATGAAATTTTCTATTCCCTTGTTTCTTTTTTTCTTTTTCTTATTCCCACAAAAACCTCGCATTTTTGTCTCCTTCTTTTGCTTCTCTTGAGTCTCTTTCCAAATGGATAGTTGTGTGCCAAAGGGTTTTGCAATAGTAGTCTCTCCCTCTTTGGTGTACTCATATAAGAATATAGCCTTGGTGAGGTGAGACTCATTGTACTCAAATGCATTTTTAGTAGTGGGAATGAATATGTCCTTCCCTTTCCAATGGCCCTTGATGCATTGATGCCAAGTTGATAGTATGAGATTATAATCCTGTAACCACTTTCTTTCAATAAGAAGATGGTAGGACATGAGTGTGCTAATCACATGGAATCATGTAGAGCTTCATATAGGGCTAACTTTAAAGTCTACGTTGACATATCCTACTGTGTTTGTAGATGCATAAGTGAAACTATTCACAATAATAGGTTACTTCATTAGGCGTTAGTTGTCAATCCTTGTAGCCTTGAATTTAGACATTAATGTTATATTTATAGAGGAGCCATTGTCTATGAATGTCCTCTTAAATGGATTTATGATATTAGTTTTGAAAATTGTAGAATAGATTGAATGTCTTCACATAGGAATTATAAGATGAAGAGGTATTGGAGTAGATTAGAGCCTTAATGTGTTCTTATGTGATAAGGACACATGGTAAGTAGTAGTGTAACTCGTGTTTTTGGGGTGTTACAGTTAAGCTAGTAGATGTTGCTAGTTTCCTAAATCTTCCATTTTCTCCTCGTTGCCTTACAATGGAGTTGTTAGTTTTTCTCACGGTCTCAATGAGTGTAGAGAAGGAACTTAAGTTGAGATTTTCCAAGTAGACTACATACTTAGCAAATATCTCTTGGATATAGATCTTCACTAACTCTCTCTCATCACATACATTTTTTATGTCTAGGGTGTGCTCTTTAAAGTGTTCTATATAATTCATTAAGTCTTCTTTTGGGTTCTATTGTGTTCTTCCCATATCTGTTATCATGACCCATTCCTAGGTGGAGAAGAATTTCTCTAGATTTAGTTTATGCATAGATCCCCATGAATCGACTGACCTTGCAAAGAGATTAACATATTAGGTCTATGCCTTTTTAGTTAGTGACTTAGAGAATTCTTTACACTTTAGGTCATCATCAAGCCTGCACACTTCCAAGGTCTTGATAAATTTGAGTAAATGTTCTTTGGCATTCCCTTTCTTGCCATTGAATAAAATAAACCTAGGATTAACATAGTCCTTAGGGTAGGGTTTTTCAGCAATACACTGATGATAAAGGAGTCTTAACTCTAATACTCCCATGGTCGACTTTGTTTGTATTTCTTTTAAGTACATGTTTAAGTCTTCTTTTGTTACCATGGTCGTTAAAATTGCGATTTTACTTGGAATTAAATGGTATAAAATCGGTAAAATCGTATATAATTGATAGAATTGATAACTTGTAGAATTGTACATCTAAACTCATAATTTTATCAAAGTCTATACCTAGATGATTGTTTTTTTCCCATTTTGATTATGAAAAACTTGATAAGATTTCAAACTCATAGACTTATATAATTAATTTGTGATTTTAATAACTATGTTTGTTACAAAGGAAGTCTTGAGAGTAGATACTATAGAAGTGGGTGTGGGGGTAGGTTGATAGCTGGATCCACCTAGAGCATTAGGAAAGGGAACACGTGAAGATGAAGGTCTTTTGAGTTAGACTCTCATATTCCCTCCTTTAGATGTTAGTAATTGTTTTACTATAATGTTTGGTCGAGTGGTTTGCTCTTGAGGAATATTCTCATCATCAATAGGTGGACTAGTTGGAGGAATTGCATGTGATGGAGCTGCATGGATGATACCTTGTTGTGCATTAGTGCTGGTGTTTAGCAAAGCCACACCTTCTTATGTAGTAGTAGTGGTAGCCAACCTCGTCACAAGAGGACCAAGCATGGTCATAAGCTGATTTAAAGCTATTTTGTTCTTCTACATAGTTTGCATCATTTGTGAGGATCTATTGAAGCCTCAAGCTGTGAATTGCCCTGATTGATATTTTGTAGCAGTTGAGTTAAATTCAACTCCATTGGTTCAGTGTTATGATCTTGTTCTTAAGAAGGATTGTTAGATGGTCCTATTTTCCTAAGAGTAACCATTACTCTTTTATCACTTAACTTTATCCCTAGTAGAGTAGCCAAAATGTAGATGGAGGGTTCCAATTGGAGTAGGTATGTGAGTATTACGTAGGCATCGCACTACATGTGACTTTAGAGAAGTGATACGAAGTTGGCATGTAATGGGATGATTAGGGAGAGAGTAGTAGGGAGGCCAAATGGGTAATTTAAAGAGTTTCAAGTGCACAAGTGACAAATAAGAGAGCTAAGGGACCTTGGGCATCAACCTTACATTTCCTGAGCAATGAAAAATGTTCTTCACTTAAACTTTTGTTTGATCCTTAAGAGTAGAGAATTCTCAATGATGTGCTTAAAAGGGGATTAAGCACATGCAAATTAAACCAAATAACAATCTCTAAGGACTAGCACAATTCGGTTCAAGGTGAAGCAATTATAGCGTGACCCTAATTGAAATATATGGACTGAATGATGAATTACATGAAATAAATCAACATAATAGTATAATCCTCAATGGTAATCACAAATTATACTACAAAAACCACGTGATTACTACTAACAATCCACAAGAAAATAATCATGATCCCCCTTTCCACAACCAATACTTTCATGGCTTAAGAAGCATGCACAATGGATGAACTGAATCCGAGTGTAAAAGTAACTCAATTAAGTACAAAAATTTGAATGGTTATGAAGCAAATCTGACCAAGAAATATCCTAATTCAACCTTAGATATTACACACTAGAGAAGAAAAGAAATCACAACAAAATGAAATTGATACGACTCACAATTTCAAGTATTGCACTCGCCACAATTTCAACTCTTAGGATTGAAATTGATAGGAGGAAATTTTGAACTAGGAAACCCTATTACTCTCACGTGAATATGAGTGTTTGTTCTAAAAAAAATTGGCCTCCTCAAAACCCTACTTAAGCAAGTATTTTATACTTGCTCTTTTAGGGTTAGAAAGTACACAAAATTACAACTATGCCACTTTTTGGGTGGTTGGTCCTAAATGAGAATTACAAACAAAATGAAAGTGTCCCAAAAAGAAATTACAACATTAATTAGTCTACACAAATGAAAAATATATAAAAGAAATTAGTCTTTAAGAAGCCGGTCTTCAGGGTACTTTCGAATTGAGCCCCGATGAGGATCCTGACTCACTCAAAAGTATAGGTGATTTGGCACCTTGTAGAACTGATAAGTGAACCTACTGGAATGCATAACAATTATAAGGTAGGAATGAAGAAAATAAATTAGCTTCCTCAGGATTGGGTTTCTCATGTAAGATTATCAAAACTAAGTTATGTAGACCCTTAGCTCGAGCCCTGATGATTGGTCTTGTAGGAGTCTGATTCCTATCACTCAGTGGAATACCATTTCTCTAATATCTAGAATTCTCTAAAATAAGAAGGATTGGCTAAGTATTTACAAACACTTAGGTTTAATGACATCCGTCCGATTACTATAGTGATCAACAAATGAGATAGAGTATGTTTATTTTAGCGTTATTTTGATGAGCTTGTAAAGGACCCAAGACCAATAGCTTTCTTCATGAGTGCATGAGCTTGTCTACGAAAGTTTGGATACGAACTGATCTAGTTATCCCTATTCCAAATCCATTAAGCTAAATTTCCTTAAATCATCCCAATAATTAGACCAAACTCACTAGGCCCTATCACCTAGCCTAATGAGTTAAGTTAGATAATTAATAGGTTTAGGCTAATATATTTATATAATAATTTCAACCCTCTGCACCATACATGGATTTAAAATTAGGAAAGGGCTAAATTGGTAGTTCATAGGTAAAACATTCTTGAATCGAGCTTAGCATGAGGTACTTTGGTTCCAAGTTGGTTCATGTGAGCCGACCCTTAATTATTTATTTATTTTTCCTTGGAAATGGCCGATTCACATTGAAACTTGTTGATTTAATGAGTTTCGATGTTGAATTGGATTAGACCTACCTAACAAGTGAGTCCTTACTTGGTTGAACTGGCTAAGTTGTTAGTTTAACTCGACCCATTCTTAGGTTTACATGAGTCCACAACATGGAGGGGATGTTTTTAGTATAATTGTAGCTTGCATATGTATACTAATTAAACTACCAATTAGGTACACATAGATTTTATAAACTTTGAAAATGTTTTTTTTTTCTTCCAATATTTTTTGAAATATTCGTACACCCTAAAGTCATTTTCCATAGTGATCATTGTCAACGGTGATTTCTCGAATCGTGATGATATATGATTCTCGACCACACAATCCCTACAAGAAGACGACTTTAAGTCAATAATGGTGCTCATCAATTATTGCTTGAGGAGGCTCTAAAACCTTGTGGATATGAACAATTAATTAAGACTTCAAATCGAAGTTTTAGAATTTGGATCAAACTTTATGTAGTGATTATATGTAAGTTAAAGTAATCTCGTAAAGTTTATATATAAAAATAAATAAATTATAACATTATAGTAACGAATAACAATCATAATACGTAACAATATGGATGCACTAAAGTTTTATTTTATTAGGAGTATAACTTAATAATTGAATTTGTTACCTATTGAAATGTGAAGAATGGACACTAATATAATGATATGATTATTGATAATTCTATAGATTGCAATCCACTAATTATAAATGAAATATATATAATCAAAGTAATGACAAGACTCAATATATATATATACCGTAACCGATGGAAATGTACATGTGTTGTGAGTGGGGAATACATAGTTATTTGACGTTTATCTGAAGAATAACTGAAGTTGCCATTTAAGAAAATTTGTTTTGTGTAAAATCAATTCGGATACAAAATGACACTGCAATTAACTCATGCAAAATGGATAATTTTTCATTCCTTTTCCTCAGTTTTTCTTACATTATATAGTTAGTTACAAAATTACTAACAACCCATGTGCAGGTTACAGAGGTGGAATCATTTGGTGGTGGGCTTAGTATAATTCAGGAATTGCTCAGCCTATGTTCCCGGCCGTTTCCTCAGCACATCCATACTGCCACGCCAACTGGCCCAGTCCATAGCCTACCTCAGCCCATATCCATACTGCAACACCAACTGCCTAATCCATAGCCCACTCGCCGGCCCAACCCATAGCCCACCGGTTGGCGTGTCTATCGTAGCAGCTGCTCCTCTCCACACACACACATCTTTCCTAAGTCAGAACTCCTCTACCTTACTGTCTCCTCCTACCACACACTTTCCTTCAGTCAGATCAGTTCAGACGTCTCTCTCTCTCTCTCTTCCTCTTGCGAACCTTCCCCTTCAGAAACCCTAACTCCTTTTCCTTCGTATCCTCTCTCGAGTTGTTCCCTTAAAAAAAAAAACCCTAACCCTTCGTCCCCTATTACAACCTCCGCGTCTGAAATTTCCGTTGTCCACAAGGGTGCATGGGGAAACCTAAGCTGTAGATCTGTTAGAAACTCCCAAGTAGCGTCTGTGAGTGGTTGATCCTTCCATAGTATAAGCCCCATGGTGTCTGCCCGATTTCCTCTTTTGATCATCTTCCGTTCTAAGATCTTAAGAGGTTCTAACTCATTTTCTTCTTCTGTTGCAGGTAGTGAAGGCAAGCAGTTCTTTTCCTGACCGTGGTAGGGCTTGAGCTGGGAGATATGGAAGGTGGGATGAATGTTAACTTCACGAGGTAGATCCAGCCGGTAAGCCACCTTTCCCACCCTATCTATTATTTTGTAGGGTCTGTAATACTTAGGAGATAGCTTCTGATTGTTTAACTTCCGCACACTTAACTGCTTATAGGGTTGTAACTTCAGTAACACTTGATCCCCTATGTTGAACTTTCGATCTAATCTCCTTTTGTCAACTTGTTGTTTCATCTGGTTCTGAGCTCTTGTTAAGTGGAACTTCAGGGTGCGTAAAGTGTCTTCCCTATTTATTAATATGGTCTCCACAGTAGCATTCCTGGAATCATTAGGAATATAGGGGAGGTGTAGTGGAGGAGCGTACCCGTATAATATTTCGAAGGGGTCTTCATAGCACTAGCATGATAATTGGTGTTGTACTAGTATTTTGCTAGAGATAGAAACTGCCCCCATTTCTTAGGATGATCACTTGTTATACACCTCAGATAGGTCCAAACACCTATTAACTCTTTCTGTTTGACCATCCGTTTGCGGATGATATGTAGTAGACAATCTAAGCTCTACCCCTTGCAATTTGAAGAACTCCTTCCAAAATTGGCTAACAAATACAGGGTCCCTATCGCTAGTGATACTCTCAGGCATTCCATGTAGTTTGTATACATGATCCAAGTATAACCTTGCCACTTGTGGGGCTGAGTAAGGGTGTAGGAGAGATATAAAATGGGCATACTTACTCAAGCGATCCACAATCACCATAATCACCTCTTGTCCATTAGACTTAGGTAACCCTTCAATAAAATCCATGGTTACATCTACCCAACAATTGCTTGGTACTGGCAGTGGTTGTAACAACCCTGGTAATGCCATATGTTCAAACTTGTGTCTTTGGCAGACCTCACACTCCCTGACATACTGCCTCACGTCACGTTCTAGCTTGGGCCAGTAGAAGACAGAGTTGATCTTCTTATAAGTAGTGTGAGCTCCTAAGTGTCCTCCTACTACTCCATCGTGGTACATCTTTAATAGTTTCCTCTTAAGTTCCACGGATGGCCCCACAACACATCTTCCCTTTCTTCTCAGCAACCCTTGATCCAGAGTAAAATGCTTGTATTCCTCGCCCTTCTTAAGACCACCAAGCATGTGCCGATGCCCTCCAGAAAGAGACCAACTTTGTTTTAGTTCCTCTACTAGCTCTAGGGTAGTGGCACTAACTGCATAAACTAGGGCTAGGAGTTCTTTCTCGTACACAGACATCCCTTGCTGCCTATTGTTCAGTGTCTTGCTAAGGTAGGCTATGGGGTGATGTTCTTGCATCAGAACAGCTCCTGCTCCTTCCCCACTAGCATCAGTTTCTATTACTAACTCCTTACTATAGTCCGGAAGTTTCAAGACTAGTGAACTAGACAAGGTAACCTTCAGCCTGTTAAAAGCTATATGGCAGTCATTATTCCACTTGAAATTATCCTTCTTCAATAATAACGTGAGGGGCCTAGTGATAACACTATACCCTCTAATGAATCGTCTATAGTAACCAGATAACCCCAAGAAACCCCTTAACTGCCTTAAACTCTTGGGAACAACCCAGTTGACAATGGACTCAATTTTCTTGGGATCAGTTATTACTCCTTCCCTAGTGATGATGTGCCCCAAGTACTCTACTTGAGTAGCCCTAAAGATGCATTTGGATCTTTTCAAACAAAGTTGCTCTCGCTTTAGAATCTGGAATACTGCTTTCATGTGTTTCCCATGTTCTTGTAAGCTCTTACTATAGATGAGTATATCATCAAAAAACACTAGGACAAATTTCCTTAGATAAATCTTGAAAACTTGATTCATGAGCCCTTGAAACGTGGATGGGGCATTGGTCAAGCCAAACGGCATAACCAAAAATTCATAGTGCCCCTTGTGTGTCTTGAAAGCGGTCTTGTACACATCTTCAGGGTGCATCCGGATTTGGTGATACCCGGATCTCAAATCACGCTTACTAAAGTAAGCAGCTCCACTTAGCTCATCGAATAGATCTTCTATGATAAGGATGGGAAACCTATCCTTAACAGTCTGCCTGTTCAACTCACGATAATCCACACACATTCGCTAAGTATTGTCTTTCTTCTTTACCAAGACAACTGGCGAGGAAAAAGGGCTGTGGCTGTGTTTAATTATTCCACTTAAGAGCATTTCCTTCACCATATCCTCTAGAACAGTCTTTTGCATGGAAGAATGTCTATAAGGTCTAATTTTGACCACTCGGGAATCTTCCTGTAAAGGAATTTTATGGTCAAATTCCCTATGCGGTGGCAACTCATGTGGTTCTTCAAAAAGGTCGTGGAACTCTTCTAATAAATCTAACAGTTCTGGTGGCAGCTTCTATTGTGCCCCACTCTCATCCTTTTGATTCAGAGCGTGGACTATCCAACATTGGAGATGTCGTGCTCCATTTCCTTCAATTAGTTTGGGCAACTCCCCTGCCTTCATAGCCTTAAGCCGCTCCTTATCCGCAACCAACTCACATTCACGACCATTCCACTTAAAGTTCATGGTCAAGTGTTGGAAATCCCAAAGGATGGTACCTAAAGACCTTACACCTAATATCATATCATAGCCAGATAAGGTTAACAAGTATACCTCAGCTGTAAATCCTTGTCCCTACATTTCCCAAGTGAACTTGGAAATCTTACTAGCACTATGTAAGTCTGTGCCATCAGCTAATGTTACATTGAGAGTGGGTGTACCAGTTAAGGAACATCCAAGTCCCTTAGCTAGTCGCTCATCAATGAAGTATAGTGAGCTGCCAGTATCAATTAATATATTCAACTTCCTCTTCTTGAAATATCCACTCACTTTCAAGCTGCTTAAGTGATGCCCGTGATCCTGATTCAAAACGTTGAGTGTGAGCTTAGCAAAATCAACTTCCACATCTTCTGAAGGAATATCTTCCTCCCCAGTGTCTTCCTTGCTTTCCTTCGCTTCCACTGGTAACACATTCAACCTTTTTTTGCATCTATGGCTTGGTCCAAAAGGTTCATCACACCAAAAGCATTGCTTTTTCCTTCTCTTTTCTTCTAGTTCTTCAAGGGTAAGTCTTCTAGTGAGTCGGTTTTGTGGATGAGTAGGGTTTGGTGGTTTTGGGGTGTTACTTGGTGTTTGGGGGTTCTTATAATGGGGAGTAATGTTGGGTAGGGTTCTGGGGTAAGTAGGGGTCCGGTAGGGTGTGTAAGATGTGGGTTGGTTGGGTGTTGTATTTAAGTGAGGAGTTTTTAGGTATTGACTAGTGGAGAGAAGGTTTGCTTCTTGTAATTTGGCCAAAGAGTAGGTTTCTTGCAGAGTTTGGGGATTGAACATGCGTATAGGGTATTGGATGGTAGGATGGAGTCCACTCAGGAAACAACTTATCAAGTAGGCTTCTGGAAGCTTAACTTGAGTTACTAGATGCTCAAATTCTTCCAAATAGTCTTACAGGGTTCCTACTTGGTGTAATTCCTTAAGGTCTGCCATTGGATCTTCATACGCCTTTTTTCCAAACCTTGCTTACAGTACCTTAACTAACTCACTCTAAGTAATAGTGTGAGGACTCTCTAAGGTCTGGATGTAGGAGTGATACCACTTTAACGGCTTCCCTTCTAAATACATAGTAGCCACTCTAAGATTTTAATCTTCAGGGGTAGAATCAATTTCGAAGTACTATTCAGCTTTATATAACCAATCTTTGATATTGTTACCATCAAAAACGGGAAAATCCACCCTAGGTGCTCTTGTTTGCAGGTGTGTTTCTACGGCTACTGGCCGTGCTAGTGCTAGTCCAGATCTATCCTCAGATTCAGGCAACTTACTAGGATCCTTTGCCGTGGAGCCAGTTGCATCCAGCTGATCAGATTTGTTTATCTTCAAGCCGGTGACGATTAGAATCTGCTGGTCCATTAGCTCCTGCATCCTTTTAAGGGTATCGTGAATGGGTTTAAGAGCTTCCTTAGTATGCTCCTTTACCGCATTACGCACAGCATCATCCAGCTTCTTGGATTCACGAGTCTCCATGGCGCAACACAAGCTCTGATACCAATTGTAACCGGGTTTACAATATCAATTCGGATACAAAATGACACTGCAATTAACTCATGCAAAATGGATAATTTTGCATTCCTTTTCCTCTGTTTTTCTTACATTATATAGTTAGTTACAAAATTACTAACAACCCATGTGCAGGTTACAGAGGTGGAATCATTTGGTGGTGGGCTTAGTATAATTCAGGAATTGCCCAGCCCATGTTCCCGGCCATTTCCTCAGCCTATCCATACTGCCACGCCAACTGGCCCAGTCCATAGCCCACCTCAGCCCATATCCATACTGTAACACCAACTGCCCAATCCATAGCCCACTCACCAGCCTAACCCATAGCCCACCGGTTAGCGTGTCTACCGTAGTAGCTGCTCCTCTCCACACACACACATCTTCCCTAAGTCAGAACTCCTCTGCCTTACTGTCTCCTCCTACTACACGCCTTCCTTCAGTCAGATCAGTTCAGGCGTCTCTCTCTCTCTTTCTTCCTCTCACGAACCTTCCCCTTCAGAAACCCTAACTCCTCTTCCTCCGTATCCTCTCTCGAGCTATTCCCTTAAAAAAAAAACCCTAACCCTTCCTCCCCTATTACATTTTGTCGAGAATGTCAAAATAAATGTGCAATTCATTTATAAAACTCATAAAGCCAAATCAAAATAAATAAATAAATGGTGTCCATCATTTGCATTAGTCAATAGAATGGATGAGTTCTTCGATGGGATTAGGGTTCTAGGTTGAGTGAAACGAAAGTGGAGTATTTTCATTTGGGAAAATGGGATCCGACTGAATGATTACGTTTTTTTTTTAAACAATTGATCCACAGTAAGATGATGTGGTTAAATATAGATATGTAAACGATAAAAAATGAGGATATATATGCAAAATGATAACGGGCGAAAAAACATACATGTAAAGTGAAATTTGCCATTTGCCTTTATTTCTTTTTTAATTATTTCCATGACATAAATTCTAAATTTAGTTGTGGTATTAATTTTTAATAATGGAGCAAATGAGCTTTCCTATTCAGGCTTTAAAGTGTTAAATTCTTTTCTATGTAAGTGCCTAATATATATGTTGAAGGAATATATATATATATATATATATGCATTTGTTAATTTTTTTTGAAAAGATAAATGCATAAAAATATGAAAGGGGTATAAAGAAAGGGGAAAAAAATATTGATTTAGTCCCTCACACTTGATCAAAGACCATTGAAGATGGATTCTCTAAATTTATTTTTTTTGTAAATTTTTCTAAGTTTATAAATTAGTTTTTGAGATTGTCTAAGCTTTTAAAACATCTTGTAATATTATTATGATGTTAGTTTCTTTCTTGTAATCTCAACTATAAATTACACCTAATAGTATCTTAAAGTAATAAATTTAGAAAAATTTAGAGGATACAAATCTAAGATGATTAGGTTTAACTCTGCAAATGGACTTGTAGGTACACAAATCACATATTAAAACAAATTCAACAGCAATCATATTCCTATTAAGTTATCTCCTCATAGTAAAAGCCCATCCATACCTAATGCCATAAATTCTAAGTATAATACAAGGTTTGTACGCATATAAGGTTTAAAAAAAAATTGTAAATATAAGTGGATTGAAAATATGGATGTAGCATGATAAAGATACATTTTGGTTTTGTATTAAAGGTGTATATTTTGTATGTACCTTTAAGTTCAATAATTGAAAATATATACACATGATGCATTTTTTATTTTTATTTTATTTAATAGGCAAAAAGCATGTGCTATATGTGACATTTTATTCTTTATACTAAGCTCTTTGATCCTCATAAACCATGATTTCTCTTTTGGTTCATCTTCTATTCGCTTTTATGGCTCTAGTATCACTACAAAAGATTTGACCTACCCCAAGGATTAAAAATCCCTATGAAAAGCTTAAAAATCTATGTAGTAGCTTTCTATAGGAATGAAAATCCCTACAATGGATGACTACCTAATAGTCGCAATCTTACATCTTTATAAAGATTGCATACCTATGAAAAAATTATTATATAGGGATAGTGGCCCTACAAAAAGTAGACTTTTTGTAGTGACCTAATCTTTATAATAGGTCACATTAACATATTGCATGAGCACTATCCCAATGGTAATTGGCATGTGACAGGGACATGGTCTCTATGAAAAGTATATAATTTTATAAAAAAAAAAGAATTTTTTATTTTTGTTTGCATTGATTTAACAAATTTAAAATGTGAATTCCAATTTAAAATTCATATGCAATTTGAAATTTGAATTTTAGATTTTGGGAAAATGAAAAAAAAATATTGATTTTTTTTTTAATTTAAAAAAATCAACTCCCTTGAAAACTAATACGAGCAAAACATCAGGTGAGTGAAAAGCAGAGGGAGAGTGAGAGAGCAAAAGACAATGAGAAAGAAAAGGAATATAAAAGTCAAGATCAAAAGGAGAAAGAGAGGAAAGCTGGAAAGAGTGTGAGAGGCCAAGTTGAAGGGGGATTAACTTTGGTGGTGAGTGAAAAGGAGAGGGCAGCCTTGCAAAAGGAGAGTTGTGTGGCAAGAGCGAGTGTAGTGAGGAGAGCGTTAGTGATGAAGCAACCTATGTTGTTGCTGGTTTTTGAGGAAATATGTTTGAATACTAATGAACTATCTAACTCTTTGCCTAGTGTGGTTGTGTCTATTGTGTAGGACTTTGAAGATGTCTCCCCTAAGGCGATTCCAAAGCGGTTACCACCTATTCGTGGTATTGAGCACCAGATTGACCTTGTACCCGGAGCATCGATTCCAAACAAGCCAGCTTATAGGAGCAATCTGGAGGAGACAAAGGAACTCCAAAGGCAGGTCGACGAATTAATGGAGAAGGGGTACGTGAGAGAAAGCATGAGTCCATGTGCAGTGCCTGTGATTTTGGTGCCTAAGAAGGATGGGTCATGGAGGATGTGTGTTGACTACCGTGCCATCAACAACATCACGGTAAAGTATCGTCATCCTATTCTTCGTTTAGATGACTTCTTAGATTGGTTATATGAGTATAGTGTCATTCCTCATGAACCATGGAAAGACATTTCCATAGATTTTTTGTTAGGATTACCTAGGTCTAGACATGATCGAGATTCTATTTTTGTGGTTGTGGATAGGTGTTCTAAAATGGTTCATTTCATTCCTTGTCATAAAACTGATGATGCTATACACATTGTTGATTTGTTCTTTAGAGAGGTAGTGCATTTGCATGGTATACCTAGTAGCATTGTTAGTGATCGGGATGTAAAGATTTCGAGTCATTGTTGGAGAGTATTGTAGGAAAAGTGGGGAACTAAACTAATGTTTTTGACTATCCGTCACCCACAAACTGATGGGCAAATTGATGTGGTTAATAGGACTTTAATTCAATTGTTAGGGGCAATCATAGAGAAGAACATTAGGACTTGGAAGGATTGCCTACCATTTGTGGAGTTTGCATATAATAGGGTTGTACATAGCACTACTCATTGTTCACCAATTGAGATTGTGTATGGTTTTAACTCATTGGCTCCTATTTATTTATTGCCATTGCTACCTAATAAGTTTGTGAGTTTTGATGCTGATTCTAAGGCAGATTTCGTGAGAAGGCTAAACATTGAGCGAAGAACGGAGTAGTATGTGAAACAAACTAACAAGGGTCGTCGACAAACTGTTTTTGAACCTGGAGATTGGGTTTGGGTTCACATGCGCAAAGAGCGGTTTCCCGTGCAGTGTCGATCTAAATTACTTCCTAGAGGCGATGGACCATTTCAAGTTCTTGAGCGCATCAACGATAATGCATACAAGATAGATTTGCCTGGTGAGTATCAAGTAAGTGCCACATTTAATGTTACTGATCTGATTCCTTTTGATGCAGGCGAAGATTTGAGGACAAATCCTTTTCAAGAGGAGGGGAATGATGAGATCCATAATGAGAGTCAAGCTGAAAGAAGGAATGTGGATCCTCTTGAAGTGCCACCTGGACCGATCACAAGAAATCGAGTGAAACGACTCAAGGAAGCACTTAACGGGTTGATAAAGGATGTCTATGAAGCCGGAAAGGATTGGAGCAATCATGAAGTTGGAATGGAGTGGAACAACCATGGGAAGACCCTTGCTCTTGTACAAGTCATACTGGATACGGGGTGAAGAGGACGTGTATTTTCAAGGCACGGCCGTGTAGGAATCTCAAAGTTACACAGAATCATACACGGTCATATACATGGCCAAAGGCATGGCCGTGTATGGAGTTAAGCAAATCCACAGTAAGATACATGACCAGAAGTACACGGTGGTGTATGTTGCCAGAATTTGTACAAAAAAGTACACGACCAAAGTACACGGTCGTGTATCTCCCCGACGTCAGCCGCATAGTGAGTTTGGAGGTTCCACAGGAACATACACGGCCAGAATACACGGTCGTGTATTGCAGGCCGTGTATACACCCCACGTCGGTTTTTAATGCGCTGTTTGTTATTTTTGTTATGAAACTACGTCGTTTTCGACATTATTGTTACGAATTGTAACCCTAGTATAAAGCTCTTAGGGTTTAGAACATAGAAAATAGAATATTTAAAGTTTGAAAACACTTTGAGGGAATTCCTCTCTTGTTCTTTAAAGAACTAATCTGGAACTTATCGGATTAATTTCCGTGGCGTTCATCCCGACTTATCAATCGGTCTTTCATCCTGATTGTGGCGTCTTCACATTATACCAAGGTTCTTGTCTCGCTTATAGACAACGGGTTGTGGTTTCCCCTTGGCGTGTTTTTGTATCTTAGGTAACGAATTCTGAACGTATTGGTATTGGGTTTCGTCACGGGTTGGCGTGGTTCGTATCACCATGTATGTGTAATGCATGTGAGTGTGTCCACATGTGTATGAGGTGATGTAGTGTATGCGGAATGTGTGTGTGTGTGAATGAAGTGTGTATGTGTGGTTAAGGGTGTATGATGTGTATGTAAGGATGTGTGTATTTGTTGGTGATGATGTATGGTGTGTAAAGCTGCGTGTATGTGTAGAGGAGGAGCCGAGTATATAATGCTTGTAAGTATGCACATAGGTGCATGAAGTGATGTAGGGTGGTATGTGTATGTGGGTGTGTGGTATGTATGTGTATAAAGGTGTGATGTATGCGAGGTGTATGGGTATGGGATGATATGTGGTATGTGTGAGAAGGGTATATGCATATGGATGGTGTGGGATGTGTGGAGCGTGTGTATATGTATGGAAGATGTGTAGTGTGTGGGTATATATAAGGAAGGAGTGGTATGTGTAGGTATGTATGAATGTATGTATGTGAAATAGTGTATGGTGTATAGGCATGTGTGGAAGCTGAGGATGATGTATGTGGGATATGTACGTATGAGTATGAGATGATGTACGAAGTGTAAACATGAATGTGTGGGTATGGAAGGTGAATATAGCATGTTCAAAGTATGTGGGTGTGTGTATTGATGGTGCAAGGTGTAAATGGAGTATGTGCATAGGTGTATGGAAGATGTGGGGTGTACGGTACATGTGTGTATATGGATGGTAGGTGGAGTACGTGATATGTATATATATGTGTGAAGGACGTGTGGTGAGTAGGTATGGAATGTGTATATGATGGAGTGGTGTACATGGGTATGTATGTATGTATATAAGATGATGTGTGGCGTATGTGGGCAAGTATGTATTGGTGGTGTGAAGTATATGTAGGGCATGTGTGTATTTGTGTATGATAAAGGTATGGAAGGTGAAAGGAGCAGGTGTGTATGTATGTATAGGTGTGTGTGTGGTGTGTGAAGTGTGTATGTAAATGGATAAGAATATGTGTATGTTGGTGTGCATGAGGTGTGTGGAAATGTGTTGGTGTATGAGAGTATAGGGAAAAGCATCAAAGAGCTTGAGAAGAGATAGGAGTGAACGAGGAATCGAGCAACCTAACGGAAATTTCAGAGAATCGTTGTAGTTAACCCTTCGATACTATGTTCGGAGAAGGGACTACACATTGGAATCACTTGAGGACGATTAGGACTACGACAACCCTAAACAAGTGAGTGGGAAACTTAATGATATGGTACTATGTTGTGTTGTATGTGGAATGCTATGTATGTGAAATTGTTGTTTATTGTATTGGCTATTTAATGTGATTATTATTGAGTTATGTGGGGGAAGTAATAAGTTATGATGTGCCTAAAACCAAGATTAAGCACATATAAAACTAATTTGAAAGACAAACAAGCAATGTCAATCAAACTAGTCTCAATCACATGAACAATGGTGTCAAATCTTTATGTTTATAACCAATTCTTTCAATGAGGATGTGATCAATCTTAATTATCCAAATTAGATTGCTCTGATACTAAAAGATGATGTGCTCAAAACCAAGCCCAAGCACATGCAAATGAATCAAAGAAACAACCTCAATTCACACATATAAACTGGTTCACTTGGACTATGAAATTGCGTGAACCCTAATGGAAATTTGATGAAATCCAAAGGTTCAGAGTTGCAATCAACAAACCAATTATGATAAACTTCACCAATTAACAATAAACACAAGTGAAATCCACGTGAAATACACCAAGATAACATGTTTCAATTATGTGATTCTCCTTTTCCAACAATGAAAATTCATGTCAACAATGATTCAATAAAATTGATGATAATAACCAATGCTAAGACCATTCAATCTTATAACATGATAATTGATCACAATTGCAATAAAAAATCTGACCAAGAACATCCAATTCAATCCTAGATATGACTCATTAGTGATGAAAAAGAAACACAACAAAGAAGGAATTGATATTACTCACAATAGCCCTTTGTTGCACTCGCCACAATTTCAACTCTTGGAAATTGAAATTGATAAGAGAAATTAGAACTAGGGAAACCTTAAACCCTCTCACGAAAATGTGATATTTGGCCTCTTCAAACCCTACTTTAAGAAAGTATTTATACTTGCTCCCTTTAAGGTTAGAAAAATGCACAAAATTACAACTATGCCACTTTTAGGGTGACTGGTCCTAAATGAAAATTACAATCAAAATGGAAGTGTCTCAAAAGTAAATACAACATAAAATAGTCCAAATAACAATTACAAAATAAAAGAAAATAGTCTTCATCATGCGAGCTCTTCCATAGGATCCGTCGGCTCAGCTCATCGCCGGTTCAAGTCAGTCCATGGATAACCCACAAGCTGAGTCTGAGTGAGTTTGTCCATCGCCCTATAAAATATAATAAGTGTGCCTATTGGAATATATAATACATGAATAAGATAAAAGAGGTTAGTAAACGAATAATTCCAAGGTCGATGTGCTCAAAATGGACCCTCATCGCCAAGATTTGAAATCTTTTGGTTCTTACCCTAATGATAAGTCTTGTCGGATTTTGATTCCTATCAAGTTAGGAAATAATTTGGGAGGAATATAGGGGAATTAATGGTCTGAGAGTTTAGATGTCATCACCTAAATGATAGCACCTAGTGCCATATCACTAGTGCTATAACCATAAGCTTAACCCATGTTTTACAAATTTTTTTCTTCCAAAACAAACCAAAATATAGAAACTTAGCTTTCCTTTTATAGTTACCGAATAGGTATGCTTAGTTGGAATAGGGTGTATAGGTATCATTATGCATACATGTCAGAGTTGGTTCCTGAATGTGTATACATACACTTAACAAACTTATTTTCCTATTTTAATTACAAAACACACTCATGAACATAATAACCATACAAAATCATGAGTGCAACCTTAATTTTTACAAATCAATGACCATATTTTCTTACCCTCTTAAGTACGCAAGGGGAGATGTCTAGCAAATTGTCCTTAGTTGAGGAAAGGTCCCAAATATATATATGTATAGATATGTATATATGAATATTATACATAAGTGTCCTGAAAACATTAAAAACGAAGATGTGAGATGACCTTTCTGGCTCTCGAAAGCGTGAAAATGATAAAGCACTTGAGAAGTGCGATGGCATAGAGGTGTTAAAGATGATTAATGTAAATCAACCTTGAGTGGTTGGTTTGACATGTAACATAAATGACACAGAGGTGTTAGAAATGATTGTAAGCCAACCCGAGTGGTTTGGCATTCAAGAAAAAGGGCACAGAGGTGCCAAATCGGATGATCATAAGTCAACCCAAGCGGTTTGACATTTAAAAGAAATGGCACAGAGAGGTGCCAAGATAATTTAATCCATTATAAAACTGGATAGGTCTATGTCTATGGGGTTTGGGTTTAGTGTCGGTGTTATGTAACAAGAAATGCATAATCCATGCTAGTGATGAGCGATAAGAAGAACATGATTTGTACTAGTTGTGATGAGTGAAATGGAATGTTTGATGTTTTCTTTTATGATATGATTGATTGCGATTTTAAATGTTGTTTGATCACCCTAAATAAATTAATTAAGGAAGAGGAACTGATTTGAAAACCTGACATACATTTTCACGAGACATTGCATGAGATTAAAGGCCATCATTGTCATAGTATGCGTTGGAAGTGATCAAGAATCGCTATTCCGCCAAGTGCGAACTAAGTGATTAGGGGATTGTTGCGCCTTGACGGTTTTGAGTTCGGCCTGTCCTTGAGGGTTTTGCTTCGTCTAGTGTAGAGAGGCACGAGGGCGTTCACTATTGAGATAATAAGATATCATAATCAACCAAGTGATAAGATAAATAAACCAAGTAATGACCTAGGCACTGATGGTGGCTTCAGAATCCCCAACCCAAGGTCAAGTGGGGCATAAAACCTAGACTTCACGTTGGTTACTGGAAGACCATGTGAGATGCTGCATTCATATGGTTGTTCATGCATAGTATACATTTAATATTTTAAATCGAGTTTGCTTGCTTGTGTACATAGCATAAGTTTAATAACTTAACTTGATGTGAATTTTCTTGTGTATGTATATAGCGTTTGTCTAATGTTTGATTTGAGTTTGTTGTGTGTGTGTGTATGTAGCATTGAAAGTGTTACCATCCCATTCACTGAGCCATAGTGTGCTCACCCCCTCACAGACTTTATGCAGGTGTCAATAGCGAAAGCGTGGGATAGGCTAAGATATGAAGTGTTGAGAGTTTTGGAAGACCAAAACAATGGAGTAAGATTTATGAAGGATAGATTTACTTAGATGAGATGTTAAGACCCCAATGTAAATAGAAATGTTTAAATTGAGAAACCTAGGATTTATCCTATTCTACTGATTGGTAGGGGATACCGATTCTCAACGATCATGGTTGATCGTGGGATTCGGGTTCTATAGTGATATTTTATTATCTAATCATATGTCTTATAACTTATTGTAGATGTAATTATTTACTTAGAATCTTACGATCTTTGACTTGTAAGACGATTATCATATAACAGGTGCATACGTGCCATGATAATTTTAGTAGAGGCTTCTAGGCCCCTCTTTGGGGTGTGACAGTGTAAGCAATGGTTATGAAGCATTTGATGAGGAAGACAATGGTGAGTAAAGTTTTAGTAATTAATTTAAAGTTGGAATGCACTTCAAGACAAAAGATCATATGATACGGGCTATGAAAATGAACCATACTCTAAACCATCAAAGTTACATGATTGTTGAGTTAAAAATGAAATTGTGGTATGTAACCTATGCTTAGAGACACATAGGATGCAAGTATAGACTTTGTGCTTGCTTGAAGAAGCAAGTGGGGTGTTTTTAGGTTGCTAAATTTAAAGGACCACACACTTGTGTGAACCCCATGATAAATTAGAATCATCTTCAATTGGACTTAATTACTCTAGCTAGATCTATTATCATGGAAGTATAGAATCCACCAGGTATTATGATGGTAGATCTAAAAACTTCAATATGTAACTAGTTTGGTAACACTATCCATCTAAGGAGAGTAAAGGAGGTGAAATGTAAGGTTATCGAGTTGGTATATGGTAAGTTAGAAGCTTTATATACTATGCTCCCACAATTATTAAATGCAATATAAGAAGCCAATTTAGGTACTAAGGTTGAGTGAAAATATATAGAGATGAACCAGCCTAGCCATGGCTTCCTCAATGGAGTCTTTTAGGCCTTCAAATAGTACATTGAGCCATTCGTGCATTGTAGTTATGGTGTCAAAGACTTTGGGACATTGCTAATTAATAATGTGTAATGTATGTATTTACTTTTTTCTTTGTAGGCTAGTAATCATAATCAATGGCACTTTCTTATATGGGAAATACAAGCATAAGCTACTTATCATGACAAACGTAGATGGAGGAAACCACATTATGCCCTTATCATTTGCATTGTCGATGAAGAGTGTAAGGATACCTAGAGTTGGTTTTTCAAATGCGTGCTTGTTCTTATTATAAGGGATCATCAAGATGCCATTTGTTTGATATTCAATCGCTATGCTAGGATAAGGGCTATAGCAGAGGACTAAAATGCGACATGGCTTAGGGGTTGGCCGTGGCGTTAGTGCATTCAACTTATAGTGAGCAACTTCAACACATACGCTAAAAATACCTTTCCCAAGGTTTTATTGACAAAGACTGCTTGTAAGTGTAACCACGTAAGTTCCATGTGTAATGACCTTAAAGGGGGTTTAGTAAAATTACCCTAAAATTGTCACATCATGTATGTACCTATAATATGAAAACCACCTTATGAGTTAGAGTATGCATGACTTAAATTAAATATTGTCTCCTCACTTTAATTAATAATACATATAATAGATTATTATGAAAATAATTATGGAAACCGATTATCACAATTCATTAGAACAATAGAGGATTGGTGTTAACTACTAAATTGTAAAATCAGGTAGTTAAAATTTGAAAAATAAAAGTCCAAATGAGTTTAAAATACTAAAGATTTTGAAATAAAAGACATTATAAATCCTAGCATTTTATTTCTTAATCTAAGTTCAATTTAGATATACTCTAGGGTCCATACCTATCCCTTAAGACATAAGCTTGGAACACTCATCACTTTGATCCTAGCTTTGAAATAACTTGTAAGAAAGACTATTAGTGAGGATGAGAAAAACCACAACTTAGTAAGTTCATCCTTCACCACTACTATTCAAGCAAGTTATCATGCATTAGTTAACATAACAAGCAAATCTATCTACACATTAAATGAATGTACATATAATGAATTCAAATGGCACATCTATGGGAGTCTAGAATAATGGAAGGTGTAGATTTACATCGTATACATGTTAATTGTCCTCCATGCTTAGTTGTATGGTACCATCTCCCCTTAACTAGAGCCAGATTATTGCATTTAATCGTTGTCAATTAAAGAAATACCACCAAGGCTAATCCAGGTAAATCCCACATTGAGGCATCTACCATCAATCAATTGATTAATAATACCTCAAGGACTAAAACAAGTGATCCCACACATGGGCATCTATCTTCAATCAATTAATCAACAATTCCACATAGGCCTTGATCGAGAGATATTCTAAAAACTTTACCCTAACGAAATCAATTTTAATAAAATTACCATCAGTAGCCTCATTAGCACACATTGAGGTTTTAAATAAAATTACTATTGGTGGCCTCAAAAGCACAAACTAAGGTTTTAGGTCAAATTACCAGTGATGGCTTTAAGAGCACACACCAAGGTTTTACAAATAGTAGCTTTTGAGAGCGCATACTGGATTTTACAAAAGGTGGTTTCTAAAAGCATATGTTAAGAGTTTAGATAAAATCTTTATGAATGCTTTTTTAAATAATTCAAAGGCATTTAAAAAATATTTAGTAGAGCTTGAATACTCTACACACTCTTTCTTTTTTACTTTATGTACATACTGGGTTATAGAGATGTGACAAGTATACCTAATTATCTTAATTTGGAATTTAAATTTACAAAATAATAAGGTGATCACACAGATGATGACATACAAGGCAATCAATCATTCTAATAGACAATCAATAGCAATTAGTAGAACAATATGCAGTTAGCAAACAATAAGCAAATAGTAGATCATTAGAACTCCCTCACCTGGCATTATTGTCGACTTAACAAGTTCTTGGAATTCCACATATTGAAAATAGTGTTACCTAAACAAATAATGCGACTTAATGAATATTTCAAAAGTTATGTTGTTCAAATGTCTAAATATCTATTGTTGCTATCTAATTCCTATCTATAACCCATTTTTAGTGTTTTTGCTACATTTTCTTTGATTTAGTTTTGATCTTTGCAATTGACTTGATATTTCAAGTTGATGACTTGTATCTTAATTTAAGGCTAGAATTTTATGATATACTAAAGATGGCTTATTGGATTTTTTTTTATTTAATTGTAGTTAGAACCTTATTGAATCATGTTTTGATACTTGCTTTGATTAATCGAATCATAACACCAGATTATATTTCTTAGAAGGTCATTTAAGACATTTTAAGTAATATCATAGGTATGAGATTACATGATCTACATCTCTTCATAACTTCTTTGGTTTTGGATTTTTTCTGGTACTTAATTACTTTACATGCAATTAATTAGATAGAATTAACTTTATAACTATAGTGTTGCACTATATCTATGTGTGTGTATATAGTTATGTATTAGTTAATTGAGTATAGTTTAAGTTAAGATAGCTTATTCTGCTTCATTCATATCTAACTACATGATAGTTATCTAAACATAATTTTTATTAAATTAAAATGATAAAAATTAACAATGTGCAACTGTAGAGGGCTAAATTCGATTTGTAGGCTTTTAGCCTAATATTTTAATGGATTTGACTCTTTGAGTCGAGGTGATAGGCCTTAAAAAGTTAAGTCTATGGTTTAGGATAATCACAAAAGATTTGGCATGGTGGGCTTGGAGTAGGGCCTAGATTGGCTAGTTCGATCCAATATTTCTTAATAAGACTCACACATTAAAGGTCTTTAATGGGTTTAGATTCAAGAAAGGCCCATGTGGAGGTTCATTTACTCAAAACCATTGATCGTCATCACCATCTGATGGACAAAATTCATAGTTAGACCCTATAAATGTCTAAGGCGTCCTCATTTAAAGGGGAACCCTTCTTTGGGAAAAACATCATTACTTTGTTGGATTTTCCTTAGAAGATCAAAACCATAATATACTTAAAAAGACTCACTTGTCACTAAGGTTGTCAAACTTGCTATTTTACTTAGAATTGCCAAAGGTTTATAGAATTGAATGTAGAATCAAAATATAGAAATGTAAGTTTCTACAACTTATATGAAATAGCTTTCAAAAGCTATAAATATGTTTAATATACTTATAAAAAAAATGAAATAAAGAAATTTAATATAAATTTTAGTTACAATTTATAGTAAAAATTATATGCTTACAGTACAAATAAATTAGTATAAGTTGTTAAGCTAATATATAAAACATAAATAACAATACCAATATAAAATTAATTACAACATAAATGATAATAATAACATACAATGCTAAAAAAAATCACCAACCCCTTTATTGTCATCAAAAGTCAAAATTATTGCTAACTCTCTTTTCACCATCATTATCATTGTTGTCATTGTCAACATCAATACTAACATCATCATTGGTACTATAGTCAACATTACTTTATATTATAATTCCAATTCTTTTAAAGAACTAATACTAAATATATCTTGTGAAAGTTAAGTTGCATTTTTCAACTTTTAGCCAATTTGACTAAAATATGTAGAATCGATAAACTTAGTTAAAGATGTAAGATTTTACTGATTTTATGTGAAGACTCATCACGAGTTTATATGGAAATGATTTTATACCTGATTAACTCAAAAAAATTCCTAAAATCTTAAATTCATAAAATCTTATGGGTAAAATTGTGATTTTAATAACTATGCTTGTCACTATAGTATTGAGCCTTATTTGAGATCACCTACTTCTCCTTCCCATCGCACTCACCTCTAATTATCCTCATACGTGTCACTTATCTCATTAGGTCACATGTAGCATGTTCTTATGCAGCACACACATGACCTTTGCACTCGAACCTATACCCCTACATTTATTTGGTGACTTCACTAGGCACGAGAAAATTGACAACATGGTACCTCTAAGGAGAAGGATACCTAACTCTACTGATGGAAACAATTAGGAACTTGATACCAATTTTGAAGCCACTAAATAAATTACACCTACCCTTAGGGATTTGATCCAAGGAAATACTGCATAAAAGGGTGTATCAGATAACGTGCAAGTCATGCAAGCAATATGAGAGAATAGTAGTAAGATGGATTTCTTTATTACCATGATGACTTAATTCATGCCTACTATGGTTGCCGTTGCTAATGTACATCAAGGTATGGCTTTGCTAAACCTTGTTAATGTTGCATCACAACGTGCTCCTCAAGTACCTCAATAGATTAACCCTCCTGTTATTAATGAACAAGTTATAGCTGAAGAGTAAGCTCTAGCCTAAGAACTTGCGCTTGGACAACACTTAACTATTGAGGTGGGGGAGATAGGGATTTAAATTAGGGGCCCTTCATCGTTGCAAGTACTCTACATGTTATTGTTGTTGAACATGTAAATTATCATAACCTTGTCCTCGTTACGTTAGTAGAGTTAGAGTCTTTACTCCAAGAGGTTCATTTGTTACTAAGGAAGATTTAGACACATATTTAAGAGTGATAAAAGTGAAATCTACTATAGGGGTCTTAGAACTCAAACTTCCTTATCATCAGTGTATCGTTGTGAAACTCTACCTAAAGGATTATGTAAGTCCTACATTCATTCTCTTAAATAGCAAGAAGGGATGTGTTAAAGAGCATTTATTAAAGTTTATTGAGATGTTGGAAGCCTATAGATTGGATGATGACTTGAAATGTAAGGAATTCTCCAAGTCTCTCATATAGAAGGTGTATACGTAGTATGTTAAGATTTCTCTAAGATCAGTGGACTTATGGGGGAACATGTACAAGATGTTCTTAAAAAACCTTTTCTCAACTAAAGAAAGGGTGATCCTTACTAACATGGGAAGAATTTGTCAAAAGTTGAGAGAAGACCTCATGGACTACATTGAACAATTTAAAGAGTGCCCCCTTGATATTTTGGATTTTTGTAATGAAAGGGAGTTAGTAAGGATTTGCATATAAGGAATGTTTACTGAGTATGCTATTCATTTAGAGAATTTATCTTTAGTTTCGCTCACAACATTAGTTGAAAACATGCGATGAACCAATAACTCTATTGCAAGGCAAAGGGGGTGAACATACAAAGTTCAATAAACAAGGGCTATCCATGAATTGATTCAAAGTGAAGACTCCAAGGTAAGAAAGAAACCTATAATGGGGAAACTTAAGATTGAAAAATTAATGTACCCATGCCCAATGGGTAAGGTACATGCAATGCTCGACATATGGCTGTAGGATGAAAATATCAAGCTTCTAAGAGTTGAGTGCCTCTTTACCCTTAAGGAGAGGGATAATTCAAAATTCTATAGATTTCATAGGTCATTTCACAAAGGATTGTTTTACCTTGAAGAAGATATTTAATGAGAGAGTATGGACTAGGGAGCTTATCTTTGAAAAAAATATTCACAACAATCCCCTTTCAACACATGACAATTGACATAGAGTGGTGAATACCATCATTCATGACCTTACTATTATGGAAACAAATGATGAGTTACCTATCAAGGTAAGTAAGGAAAAAGGAAAGCAGGTTTAGGTTGAAGAGGATAAGTGCCCTCCTATTATTGCCACACTTATGAAAACATCGAATTTTAGGATTTTCTTCTACCTTCTCAGGTTTAATGAGAATGCCAAGCTTGTAGCTGTTGCTGCACTTACACAAATCTCAAAAGGTTAATATGTGGAATGTAGTGTAGTGTAACTTGTGTAAAGGATAGCTTGTGTGCATGAAAATGCAATTTTGTTTGTTGATGCTAACATGTGTGTCAAATGTTCCAATCATAATTGTTCTCTATATGTTAAAGGTATACTTAATAGGTATTTAGTGAAGAGAACATTTATTAACACTAGTTTTTCCTTAAATATCATACCAATGTCCACATTCCAAAGTGCTAGAATTGGTATTTGATGACTTGTGAGGCACTGGTTCTTCTTTGATTATCATGCAAATGTCCATGTTTTAATCTAATGGAAATGATATTTGACGACTTGTGAGGCAACCCATCTTAGTGAATTGTTTTACTCATTATCCTACAAAAATGGTGGGATGGGTTAATGTTCACTTTAAGGTTGTGCCAATCCACAACACCACTACCTTCCATGTGATTGATTCGCTTATATCCTATCACTTACTCATAGGAAGAAAATGGTTGCATGATCACAATTTGATTCCCTTAACATTACATTAATGTGTCAAGGGCCATTGGAAGGGGGAGGATGTGTTTATAATTGCTACCATGAACACCTTCAAGAATGACAAAATTGTATTTCATTGAGTCAACCTGCTTTGATGAGTTTGCTAAAAAAGGGTCACAAGGCCTACTAGCATTCCATTACCCACATATGATGAGGCTCAAGAAGGCTAGCAAAAGAAGAGAAGAATGTGTGAATGCCATGGAGGCAAGAAAAAGAATAAGAAGTTGGCTGAGATTGAAAGTTATGTCGAGGAAGAGGGGCAAACAATGCATTGCTTATGACGGTTGTAAGGGTCTAATGAGGAATGCTTAGCCTCAAGTTAAGGAGATAGAAGAATTAGATCTAGTGCAACCTGGACAGTCAATATAACAAATCTTTATTAACAAAAGTTTGTTACATGAGATAAAGACTCCCCTCATTGAGTTATTAAAGGAATATAGAGACGTGTTTGCATAGATGTATGAAGAAATGCCAAGACTTGATCTTTGTCTGGTGGTATATAGATTGAATGTTGATAAGATCACATTATACTTATATTTTCTTTTGGGATTTATATTAAATTTATTTCAATATTATAAGAAAATATAAAGAAATGGTATTTATTTGATGTTTATTGTAAAAATTTAGGTTTTGAGGACCAAAAAGTAAAATACAAGTTAATTAGAGGAGTTTTTCACAAAATTGAAGAAGCAAGTGAAGAATTGCATGGAAGGCCGCTAGCGTTAGGCCGACTTACTATTAAAGGTTGTTGGCCTAAGAAAAAAAATCATCCCAGCGCATCAAAGCTGCCGGCCTTAAGCCGGCCTACATTCAAGGCCGCTAGCCTTGAGCCGGTCTTGACTGTTTCTCGGATGTCCATGCAAAAATCTCTCCAAAATCTTATCTTAATTGATTTACTGACTCAATTCCACATCGGATCAACCTTATCCTCCTCCTCTTTGGATCTATAAATAGACCCCTTGCGTGAACCTAGGGGAGTCATTCTTATCTTGAGGATTTTATCTTCTCTTTACTTTTCTTTTCATTTCATGTTATTCCAATTTTTAGTTGAAGAAAGAATGTTACTTTACTAAAGTTTGCTTTCAATTGAAGAATTCTAGGAATCATTTTGGAAGATTGAAGTTCTACAAACTCTTGAAGATTATAGCAATTGTTTTACTTATTTTATTTTATTTTATGAAATTTATTAGTTTATTTTTATTATTCAATATGAATTCCATTGCACCTATTCATTTAAATTGTTTTTATGCAATCCACACCATAATGTTCTAAATCATCTCTGTGGGAAACATGATGAAGCCATAATTCAACTAAAATGATCATTGTATTCATGTTATAGAACGTATAGATATGTGGAATTTTCATATGAGAAGTCCTACTATGAATTGTATTTTGTAATTGAAATCAATGCATAGGAATTTAAATGACTCGAAAGAGAAATTTAGGATTTATTAAGAATTCCCAAGTAAGATTTAATAATTTATGCGGAAGCGGCGTTATTGAATTTTATTAGCAATTGACCTAAGTGTTTTATGCAATATTTTTATTAAATTTTTCACTAAGGAATTAGGAGAAATTATTTTAAAGATATTAGGCAATCATATAATTGGGAAATTTATGATCGTAAATTAGAATCCTCCATTGATTTTAATTAGTGGGAGCTATTAAATTAAATTGGGGTTGTGATACTTTAAAACATGAAAAAGGATTAAGGTTTTGTCAATTTCTTGTGAAAATCCATATAGCTATAAGTATTATAACATGAAGGCAATATGATTTGTAAAAATTAGGGTAGATTCTATTTTCCCACCATCCATTTATCCTTTTTCAACACAATTCTCTTTTTACACATTTAGTATAATTTATTCATATTTTATTCTCATCAATTATCATTGCCTAAATAATAGTAGAAATTGATATAGGTCTATTACTTAATCAATCTTCATGGTTCGACACTCTTCTCTCACTATATTGCTTGATCCGATCCGGTACACTTGCCGGTATTTATTCATGCTTATTTTATATCTCTTTTTGCGTGGATCAAGTTTTTGGCGCCGTTGCTAGGGATTGATTAATATTAGACCATTTTCATATTCTATTGTTAATTTAGGCGCAATTGTTTTTTTTAATCATTGTGTGATCATTTCCTGTTCTCTTTGCAGTTTTTTTTTATGCGCAAGAGTAGAAGTGCTGAACTTCTACCAATTAATCTTAAGATAAAATGCACCTTGCGACAACTTAGAAGAGAGCAAAGAAGAAGGAAAGAAGTGGACATGGTAGATGAGAACAACAATTGGATTCAGGGTGTTGGTAGAGCACTTCGGGAATATACAGTACCTGTTGTTTCAGGTCCTACAATTAGTAGACCTACGATCCAAGCTAACAATTTTGAGTTGAAACCAGCACTCGTTCAAATGGTTCAATCAAATCAATTTGGAGGATATCCAAATGAGAGTCCTAATGAGCATATTGCAGTATTTCTTAAATATTGTAATACAGTGAAAATGAATAATGTATCTAATGATGTAATTAGGTTACAACTTTTTCTGTTTTCACTTAGAGATAAAGCTAGGGCTTGGTATAATTCACTGCCACAAGACTTTGTAACCACTTGGGCTGATCTCTCATCTAAATTTTTAAAGAGATTTTTTCCACCAGTTAGAACTGCTAGGTTAAGAAATGACATCACAAACTTCACTAAGTTTAGTGGTGAATCACTTTATGAAACTTGGGAAAGATTCAAGCAGGCAATTAGAAAATGCCCCCATCATGGATTACTAGATAATCTCCTTATTGAGATTTTCTATCTCAGTTTAGATGAGACATTGAGGTCTCTCCTAGATGTTGCTTCTGGTGGTGCACTAATGGGTAAGATGTATGATGAGGCTAGTGCTTTGATTGATGAAATGGCCTCTAGTGCACATAATTGGCAACATGAAAGAGGTAAGTCTAGAGTGGCATCTGTCAATGACATGGACACCTTAACAGCTCAAATTTCAACTCTTACAGCCCAAGTAATTAAACTCACCTCTGCACTTCTTTTAATGTTAATCAAATTTCTTGTTGTGAGTTATGCTGAGGACCACACTCAACTCTTGAGTGCCCATCTGGAAACTTTTTCTCTCCATCCCATGGAGAGCAAGTAAATTTTGTTAACAATTTCCAAAGAGGTAATCAAGGACCTTATTCAAACACCTACAATCCAGGGTGGTGTAACCATCCAAATTTCTCATGGAGAAATGATAACAACGCACTTAAACCACCTAGATTTCAAAAGCAAGGTCATAATCATAATATCCCCCATCAACTATATTCTAATCATAATACTTCTTCTCAGCAAAGTCGGTTTAAAATGGAAGAACTCATGATAAGTTATATGCAAAAGATTGACACAATGCTATAGAATCAACAACCTACCATTAGGAATCTTGAGAATCAACTTAGTCAGATGTCTCAACAGTTGAGTAATAGACCATCTGGGTCTTTACCTAGAAATACTGAGCAGAATCCTAAAGGTGTAAATGCTATTATGCTAAGAAGTGGTAAAGAATTAGTTGATAAGAAACTTGAGGAAAAAGAGGTTAACCCAAAGAAAGATAAAGGGAAACAAAAGGAAGAGGAACCAAAGAAAAATTCACCAAAGGTGAAATCATATGTTCCTCCCATTCCTTTCCTAGGAAGGCCAAATCAACAACAATTGGATGCACAATTTGCTAAATTTTAGAAGTCTTTAAAAAATTGCAAATTAACATTCCTTTTGTAGAGGCACTTCAACAAATTCCTTCATATGCGAGATTCATGAAGGATTTTCTCACCAAGAAGAGAAAGATAGATGGGAATGAACTTGTAATGCTTACAGGAGAATGTTATATGATCCTATAGAAGAATTTGTCCAATCTACTAAGAAAACAAAGAGATCAGGGAAGTTTTACTGTTCCTTGCACTATTGGTAATTTTCATTTTGATAAAGTCCTTATAGATTCTGGTGTAAGTATAAACTTAATGCCTCTGTCCATTTTCAGAAAACTAGGACTTAGAGAATGTAAAGAGACGCATGTCACCCTACAACTTGCTGATAGAAGTGTCAAGTACCCAAAGGGTATAGTGGAGAATGTCCTAGTAAAAGTGGACAAATTCATCTTTCTAGTTGACTTTATAGTCCTGGAAATGGAAGAAGATAGAGAGTTACCCATGATCATAGGAAGATAATTCCTTGCAACAGGTAAGGCATTGATAAATGTGGAACAAGGTAAGCTAACCTTGAGAGTTATGGATGAAGAAGTTACTTTTAATGTTTATGAGGCCATTAGGAAATTTGATGATTGTAAGTCTTGTTACACCGTTGATGTTATTGATGATATTTCCTGTGAGAATATTGAAGAGAATGTAGGTATGGTGACATTAGAATTAGTCCTCAAGGATATAGATGAATGGAGTGATGATGAAGAACCAATTGAAGAATGTGTGGAAGAAGCATTAGAAGTTCGAGCTTACTACTATGAGGAGCTAGGAACAAGTGAGAAGAAGCCAGTCCCATCATTAACACAACCCCCGGTGTTTGAGCTTAAACCATTGCCTAATCATTTAAAATATGCATATCTTGGAACAAATGATGCTTTGCCAGTAATCATTTCTTCTTCTTTGACAGGTGATCAAAAGCAACAACTTTTGGATGTTCTAAGAGAGCATAAGGAAGCCATCGATTGGACCATTGTTGATATTAAGGGAATTAGCCCTTCAATTTGTACTCATAGGATATTTCTTGAGGCTGAGTGCAAACCTACAATACAACCACAAAGAAGACTTAACCCAACTCTTAAGGAAGTTGTAAAAAAAGAAGTGCTTAAATTGTTAGATGCAGGCATTATTTTTCCAATTTCCGATAGTAAATGGGTTAGTCCTGTCCAAGTTGTACCAAAAAAAGGTAGTATGACTGTAGTAAAAAATGAGGCTAATGAATTAATTCCCACTCGCACTATAACTGGTTGGAGAGTCTGTATAGACTATAGGAAACTGAATGATGCTACCCGCAAAGATCATTTCCCCCTCCCTTTCATAGATCAGATGTTAGAAAAACTTGCAGGGCATGATTATTACTGCTTTTTAGATGGTTACTTTGGTTACAATCAAATCCATATAGCACCTGAGGACCAGGAGAAAACCACCGTTACTTGTCCTTATGGCACATTTGCCTTCAGGAGAATGCCCTTTGGTCTTTGTAATGCACCCGCTACATTTCAAAGATGCATGATGTCCATATTTTCTGACATGTTAGAAAATTTTATTGAAATATTCATGGATGATTTTTCTGTTTTTAGGAAGTCATTCGAAACATGTTTGACAAATTTAGGGTGTGTGCTTAAGAGATGCAAGGAAACTAATCTGCTTCTTAACTAGGAAAAATGCCATTTCATGGTAAGAGAGGGAATAGTCTTAGGGCACAAAGTATCTAAGCTAGGAATTGAAGTTGACAAGGCAAAAGTAGAGGTGATAGAGAAGCTACCACCACCTACTATAGTGAAAGGAATCAGAAGCTTCTTGGGACATGCTGGCTTTTATAGGAGATTTATTAGGGACTTCTCTAAAATCTCAAGACCTCTTTGTAATTTATTAGAAAAAGATTTTGCTTTTGTTTTTTATGACAATTGTTTGCAAGCATTCAATCTATTGAAGGAGAAGCTCACTACTGCACTAGTGATTGTTGCACTTGATTGGGAGCTTCCATTTGAGTTGATGTGCGATGCCAGCGACTATGCTGTAGAAGCGGTACTTGGGCAAAGGAAAGATAAGTCATTTCATGTAATATACTATGCAAGTAGAACCTTAAATGAGGCCTAAAGGAATTATGCCACAACTGAAAAAGAACTTTTAGCAGTCATATTTGCATGCAATAAATTCCGGCCTTATCTGATAGGTTCTAAAATCATAGTATATATTGACTGTGCTACCCTTAAGTATTTATTTGCTAAAGCTGATGCTAAAACTAAGTTAATTCGATGGATTCTACTACTGCTAAAATTTAACCTGGAAATTAAAGATAACAAGGGAACTAAAAATGTGGTGGCTAATCATTTATCCCGTCTGGAATCTAATTGTTTTGATTCACCTATTCATGAAAAGTTCCTTGATGAATAATTGCATGCAGTAGAAGTCCAAAGATTACCTTGATATGCTGATATCTTTAATTAATTGGTTAGCAAAATCACTCCATATGGTTTATCTTACCAACAGAAAAAGAAATTTTTACATGATGTGAAGTTTTATTTTTAGGATGAACTATATCTCTTTAAAAATTGTGCTGACCAAATAATTAGACGATGCGTGCCTGAAAGTGAGCAGCTTAGCATTATACATCATTTTCATTCTAGGGAGGTAGGAGGTCACTTTGGTGTAGAAAGAACGGCAGCTAAAATTTTATCATGTGGATTTTATTGGCTCAGGTTATTTAGTGATTGCAGGAACTACATCATGTCTTGTACTCAATGTCAAAGGACTAGCAACATTTCTAGAAGACACGAATTACCACAAAACAATATACTTGTAATTGAGCTTTTTAACCTTTGGGGAATCGACTTTATGGGTTCTTTTCCCTCATCTTTTTCAAACAAGTACATTCTTTTAGTTGTTGATTATGTTTCGAAATGGGTAGAGGTAGTTGCTCTACAAACTAAGGATAGGAGAGTTGTTATTAAATTTTTGAAAAAGAATATATTTTCAAGATTTGGGGTACCTAGAGCTATAATAAGTGATGGGGGAACACATTTTTGTAACAAGAAATTTGAGAAATTGTTATTAAAATATGGAGTTTCTCACAAAATTGCCACCCCTAATCATCCACAAACGTGTGGACAGGTTAAGGTATCCAATAGGGAAATTAAGTGAATTCTAGAGAAGACTGTCAATGCATCAAGGAAAGATTGGTCTTTAAAAATCGATGATGCATTATGGGCTTATAGAACAGTGTTTAAAACCCCTATAGGAATGTCCCCCTACAAAATTGTTTTTAGTAAATCATGTCACTTACCAGTAGAGCTCGAGCACAAGGCATACTGGGCTATTAAATACCTTAACTTTGATGAGAAAGCTGCAGGTAAAAAAAGATTGCTTTAACTTAATCAGATGGCTGAAATGAGAGAAGAAGCATATGAAAATGCCAAAATCTACAAAGAATGAACAAAGCGATGGCATGATAGGAACATTGTGAGGCGAGAATTCTTCCTTGGTCAGAAGGTCTTACTATACAACTCCCGCTTGAAGCTGTTCCCAGGTATGTTGAAGTCACAATGGTTTGGACCCTTTGAAATTGTTAATGTGTTTCCTTATGGTGCAGTTGAGTTGAAGGCAGAAGACAACCGGACTTTCAAAGTAAACGGTTATCTTCTCAAACATTACTATGAAGGGGAAAATGTTGATAGAGATGCCACAACTGTAGATTTAGGAGATGTGAGGACATGAACTGGAAAAGTCGGGCTAGCAACTATAAACTAAGCGCTTCATGGGAGGCAACCCATGCTCAATATTTGTATACACTAGTGTTTTATTTTCGTTGATCTATATATATATATATATAAAAGAAAGAAAGTAAAAAAAAAATAATAATAAAAAAAAAGTTCGAATTTTGTTGGGTAGACTTGTGATCCATGACATGTTGCTTTTAGTGTTTTATTTCATGGTTATGAAATAGGGATGACAAACATTTTGGAGGAATTTTCTTGCTGATGAACAACTTGACACCAGGGAAGTACCAGTTTTTCAAATTTTTTGCATTGACATTCTTTTCCTTAATTTTGTGCTATTATAGGAACAATGAGGACATTGTCCAATTGAAGTGTGGGGAAGGGATTATAAATGTAGAAGTATAATGATTGATTGCACACATCATGAGCTTGCAATTCCCATGCTTTATTTATGTCCTTAAGTGTTTATCATACGTGAAATCTTGAAATTGACTTAGATTGGTGCCCCACTCGCCAATTGTTGTAACTGGTTTACATAGTTAAAATTTAATAGTAAAATCTCTAGAGAACGGATTTACCCTATGTTTAGCCTTTGAATTTGAGATTTGAGAAAACAAAAATTGAGTCCTTAAGTTGAAAAAACAAGCAGGTTTACTTCATGAAAAAATTGGTTAGGATAAATTTCTCTTGAAATTTCTTTGAGAATACCTTAACACCTAGTGAAAGAGGTAAAGGAAATCTTTTACTTAGTGATCCCTTATAAAAATAGTCTTAACTAATATTTATTTATTCAAGAAAAAAAAAAGGCAATTAGAGCCATTACTCCAATGACTCAAGTAAGTGAGTGAAGAGTATCCAATCTTAAATGTTAGTGTGAGGGAGAGTTCGTAGGGGTCCCTTTAAAACCTGGTCACTTGGGTGATGAGCCTAGGATGTGCCGGCTCAATGAACTCACAATAACAAGAAGGGCGGAAAGGCAAAAATTTTAGTACCTTAATGAAAGCCAAGTTGACATGGGCTGGCTTTGGTCCTTCAGAAGAGTGAAGTCTGACTCTGCTATCAATTAAGGAAAATTAAAAAGAAAATGTTGAATATAGGGCAATAAGTGAAATAAAGACTCAATTGAAGAGGGGGAAATTCTAGGAAAAAAATGGATACCATATGCTTCCACTTTTTGTTATCTTGTTTAGAGAAGTAAAATTAAGGGAGATTATACTTGCTAATAACCAATGGAGTTTAAATGAATGTTTTTTCTTATGGACTAAGTATTTTTCTTTTGAAGGAGAATTCAATTGTTAAACACTAGGATTAAAAATCTGTTTTATTTAGATTAACTACTAAATTTCAACTAGATTATTTTAGTTACAAGTTTCAGTATAGTTAGAATAATGGGCACCAGAAGTTCAATGACAAATTTCTCTTGTTCATTTCAATTATTTTGCTTGAGGACAAGCAAAAGTTCAAGTGTGGGGATGTTGATAAGATCACATTATACTTATATTTTCTTTTGGGATTTATATTAAATTTATTTCAATATTATAAGAAAATATAAAGAAATGGTATTTAATGGTGTTTATTGTAAAAATTCAGGTTTTGAAGAGCCAAAAGTAAAATACAAGTTAATTTGAGGAGTTTTTCACAAAATTGAAGAAGCAAGTGAAGAATTGCATTGAAAGTCGCCAACCTTAGGCTGGCTTACTACTGAAGGCTGCCGGCCTAAGAAAAAAAAATCATCCTAGCGCATCAAAGATGCCGACCTTGAGCTGGCCTACATTCAAGGCTACCGGCCTTGATTGTTTCTCGGATGTCCATGCGAAAATCTCTCCAAAATCTTATCTTAATTGATTTGCTGACTCAATTCCACATCAATTTAGCCTTATCCTCCTCCTCTTTAGATCTATAAATAGACCCCTTGCGTGAACCTAGGGGAGTCATTCTTTTCTTGAGGATTTTATCTTCTCTTTTCATTTCATGTTATTCCAATTTTTAGTTGAAGAAAGAATGTTACTTTGCTGAAGTTTGCTTTCAATTGAAGAATTCTAGGAATCATTTTGGAAGATTGAAGTTGTACAAACTCTTGAAGATTATAGCAATTGTTTTATTTATTTTATTTTATTTTATGCAATTTATCAATTTATTTTTATTATTCAATATGAATTCTATTACACCTATTCATTTAAATTGTTTTTATGCAATCCACATCGTAATGTTCTAAATCATCTCTGTGGGAAACATGATGAAGCCATAGTTCAACTAAAATGATCATTGTATTCATGTTATAGAACGTATAGATATGTGGAATTTTCATATGAGAAGTTCTACTATGAATTGTATTTTGTAATTGAAATCATTGCATAAGAATTTAAATGACTCGGAAGAGAAATTTAGGATTTATTAAGAATTCCCAAGTAAGATTTAATAATTTATGCGGAAGCGGCGTTATTGAATTTTATTAAAAATTGACCTAAGTGTTTCATGCAATATTTTTATTAAATTTTTCACTAAGGAATTAGGAGAAATTATTTTAAAGATATTAGGCAATCATATAATTGGGAAATTTATGATCGTAAATTAGAATCCTCCATTGATTTTAATTAGCGGGAGCTATTAAATTAAATTGGGGTTATGATACTTTAAAACATGAAAAAGGATTAAGGTTTTGTCAATTTCTTGTGAAAATCTATACAGCTATAAGTTAATATAACATGAAGGCAATATGATTTGTAAAAATTAGGGTGGATTCTATTTTCCCACCATACATTTATCCTTTTTCAACACAATTCTCTTTTTACACATTTAGTATAATTTATTCACATTTTATTCTCATCAATTATCATTGCCTAAATAATAGTAGAAATTGATATAGGTCTATTACTTAATCAATCTTCATGGTTTGGCACTCTTCTCTCACTATATTGCTTGATCCGATCCGGTACACTTGCTGGTATTTATTCACGCTTATTTTATATCTCTTTTTGCGTGGATCAAATATCTCCTTGGGAGTTGAACTCATGCAATAGACACAAAGGAGTGTTTGTCTTAAGATCAAGGTTTAAATCAAGTAAGAGATTGAAAAGTCGCTCCGTGCTAATTTTATTAAGCCAATTGAAGATCCTATGTGGTTAGCTAATGTCATACTAGTGAGGAAGAGGAATGAATAAATGCGTGTATGTGTTGACTTAGATTTAAACAAGGCTTATCTAAAGGATGATTTCCCTTTGCCAAATATTGACACTCTAGTAGATGCAACTGCAGGGCATGAGTTATTGTCATTTATGGATGGTTTCAGTGGTTATAATTATATCAAAATGGCTATAAGAGATGTTAAGGCTACATTTAAAATGCTAGTAGAAAATTTCTATTACACTGTTATGCTTTATGGGCTCAAGAATGTGGGTGGGACCTATCAAAGGACTATGATTGCCATATTTCATGATATGATGCATAACTTCATGGGAAACTATGTTGAAGATATTGTCATCAAATTAAGGAGAGTACTTGATCATTTGATTCAGCTATAAAAGGTTTTTGAATGGTGTCGATTGTATAAGCTTTGCATGAATCTTGTAAAGTGAGCTTTTGGTGTGGCTTCAAGGAAGTTTCTAAGACTTGTAGTCCACAGGAAAGGAATTGATGTTGAGCTAGCAAAAATCCAAGCTATACTATCCATGCTGTCTCCTGTTACTCCAAAAAAATTAAAGACCTTTATGGGCAAAGTCTCTTACATCAAGGGATTTGTGCCAACACTCACAGAGATTTCGTATCCCTTACATCAACCGATAAAGGGGTTGCCATTGATCTTGTAATTGACTTCCAATAGTAAGTCCATTAGTTGCCTTCTTGCACTGGAGATGGGTAGCCAATAGTGACGTGTATAATAGTTGAGTTATACTTTTCAAGGAAGTGAGGTCAATTGCCCAGCCTGGTATTTGTGATGCAAAAGTTCTGGCATTATTTCTTTGTACATAAGATTAATTTGGTCACTTGATTAGATCCCATTAAGTATTTGTTGTATTGGCTAACTTTATTTGGCAGAATTGAAAAGTGGTTACTTCTTCTTAAGGAATTCAATATTTCAATTTAGTCTCCTAAAGCCATTAAATCACAAGCATTAGCTAATCTATTGGCACGTTTTTCAAATGCATTGGAGAGCTCAATTAAAGAGACTATACTAGTAGAATTTCATGAAGATTCTCTGATGGTTGAGATAGAAGGTGAATGGTCACTCCAGTTTGATGGCTCTATTAGAAGGAAAGATTGAGGGGCAGGAGTTGTGTTGACTTCACTAGAGGGTCAAGAAATACCATTGGCATTTAAACTCAATTTCTATTATACCAATAACAAAACTAAATATGAAGCTCTCTTACTTGGATTGATATTTGCACAAGAGATAGGAGCTCATCGGTTATGTTTTTGAGGTGATTCCAATCTAATCATTAAACAAGCCAATGGTGAGTTTACACTTAAAGAACCTATACTTGCACCTTATAGAGTTGTAGTGCCTGCTTTAGTGACAAAGTTTCAATCAGTTTGTTGTGAGCACATGACTTAATCTATCAATAAGTATACAAATGCTTTAGCTACATTAACATCAAAGGTTCCAATTCAAGAAGTCCATAATTGCTTGAGTATTCAAGTACTTAGAAAATTTATACCATGTACTATGTTGAAAATTATCGATGAAGGTGAAGAAGCAAGTGATGATTGGTGCATTTTAGTGAAGGGACAATTAATGCATTATGGTGTAGCTTTTATGTTTATACTAAAAGATTCCATTCACTTAAATGGCACATTGTATTACAAAGGTTTAGAGGGTATTTTTTCTCAATGTATTGGCACGAAAGAGGTACATCTCAAGCTAGATAAATATAACAAAATTTGGTGTGGAGAAGAGGACCACCACTGTACCTTCGAATTCAACGTGCTAGATATTATTAGCCATCAATGTCCAAAGATGCATTTGACGTATAAACAAGCTGTCCTAAATGCTCTAAACTACCAAATGAAAAGGAATGAGTTTTTACGGCCATAGCAAGGGATTGGAGGAGTCCATATATTGATTGCTTCACTAATAGTGTCTTGTCTACCAATCATGCTAATGCTAGACTATTAATAAGGAAGGCTAAAAAGTATCTTACGCATGAAGAAGAGTTGTATAGGGTTTCATTTAAGGGTAAACCCTTTAGGTGTATTACTCCTCTTAAGATAGAAAAAATATTAACAGAAGCTCATGCTGGAGAGTCTAGGGAACACCAAGGAGGAAGGAAACTATATTATCATTTGCTTAATATAGGATATTATTAGCTGACTATGGAAGCTGATGCCTTTAATTTCATTAGGAAATGTGTCATTTGTTAGCAACATGGCAACACCATTCATGCTCCAGCAGTTATACTTCTTAATGTAATGAGTAACAACCACATGGCCCTTTCACACTTAGGCATTCGATCTTATTAGTCCCATTCACCCACCATCTAGCGGATGTATTTAGATTTTGGTAGGCACCAAGTGTTTATCAAGTGGGAAAAGGTAACTCCTCTAAAGAAGGCTACATGACCAACGGTTACAAGTTTCATAAAGGAGAATATTATATGCAAATTTTGGAATCCCAAAGCATATTCTATCTAATAATGGGACTCCTTTCATCAACTCCTACGTTTTCATAAAGCAGAATATTATATGCAAATTTGATCATTTCAAATTTACACCTTACCACCTAAAAGGAAATGATCAAGTAGAGGTAATGAACAAGAGTCTACTCAAGGCATTTGGCCAAATGGTTCACAATAATCATAAGAATGGCATGATAAGCCAACACTGGCACTTTAGGCTTATAGGACATCCAAGCAAAAACCAACTCAAGCGACATCTTTCTCTTTAGTGTATGGCACCGAATCAGCAGTCTTGATAGAAGTTTTGACTCCCTTGTTATGACTAGCTATCGATGTTGAGCTCAAGCCAGATACTTTGAAAATGTTGGACTTAGAAGCGTTAGAAGAAAAGCAAGATACCACTAAATGCAATTTGCTAAGCCATTAGCATAAGTTGGGCATAGCTTACAGTCATCTTATTAGAAAAAGAACATTTCAGCAAGGAGATGTTGTACTTTAAGTAGTCAAGCATGTGCACTAAGGTACTTCAACATTGAAGTTTATGCTTAAGTGCGGAGACCCTTTGTTGTTGAAAAAGCCCATGGTAGTAGCTATTGCAAGCTTCGTAATTTGAAAATAGATGCTACCATTACTCCTATCAATTTTCAATATATTAAAATGTTTCATTTATCACAAGTGAACTATACATAAGGAGCAAATCAATGAAAATGTAGCTTAAGTCATATGTGCTTGCTTCTAACTTCTTGTTTCAAACTTTTAGTAGTTATTGCTACAAGGACATAAGCTTAATTCCTTAATGTTATATATTGTTGAGGAGTTAACAAATATAGCACTACATTGCTACCAATTGGTAAAAGATCTATCTCCTGAGTGCACGATGTTTTATGGTTTATGTCATGTTGATTGGTGAGTGTTACCTCTCAAGCGCATCATATAATACTCTTAATAGATATAGTGGTTTCACTAGTTAATGTGTTCTCTAGTGATCTCATAAGTAAATTGTTAAGTAATGGGTAACATCCCCTTAGAAAAAAATCACAACTATCTTTTATCATTGTTATAAAGAATCGTTGCTAGAACGTGGAGTATTCCTCATGCATAGCATTTTCTGAGAAAAGAAGAAGACAAAGGATCATGTCAATACTTTACGTAAGTGAAAACACATGAGTATAATCTCTATTAAGCACACTATGAATAACATCCTATTTATTAATGTAATTCTATGCAACTTTATAGACGGACATGCACAACAATATGAAACAGGTCTCTAAATCAAGGTAAAACCATCATTCATCAAATGAGTCTGCATATGCCATACTAAATTAAAGGAAAGCATAATGATTGTTGAAAGCAATGTTCAGTCAAGGACCTACAACTGATTCTAATATGGAATTAACATCTAAACCACCTAGGCTTGCTTCTATCTTGAGATCAATTTCTACAAGTTCTGTTAAAATCCTCTTGCATTGGTCCACTAAGTCTTGACAATTTAGCACCTTCTATGTTTCAGTCGTAGTAGGCATTATGCTGCCAATCTTAAATTTCAAAGCCTATGCCCCCTCAACATTATCTATGATGAGCTTCAGTTCCTTCTTAGATACTAACTCCAATGTCTATTCAAAAGAGCCATAGTTTAGCCAAGCATCAATACCATAGTGGTATTGAATTCAGAACCCTAACAAATTGTTTCTAACCAAAATTCTCCCTCTAACTTCTATAGGCGCTCTAATGAAGGTAGGAGATATGAATGAACCATGAACCCTTGAAATGAAGCCATTGGTTGCACACTTGATGACCTTTCTTCTATTTGTCTTGACATTTCAATAACTAGGGGAGGAATGATACTATAAAAGGTCATAGGTGAGTTAACCTAATTACAAAGAGGAGGTGTATTGCAAGACACAATACTATCAATAGAAGTTTCATTCAATGTCCCATCTGTCTAATTATCAAAGAGTCCTACATCTTTTAGAACATTCACATATGCTTGAATGTCGCGCTCCTTAAAGTGCCTAGAATCAAATCCAATTTGCTCTTCCATGGTGTTGAATTCCTCAAGTACTCCAATTTCATCATAACTAATCTCATCCATTTGAATGGTAGGATTTTTCTTATCGTTATTACTTGTTAAGGACTCATTCTACTTGATTGATGACACATATAGGAGTACTCCCTCTACTATCAACGGTGTGCTTGGGAGTACCTTTGAAATTGACCATCTCATCCTCCTCTTCTTTGTTTGCAATCTCAATGATAATTGGACGATCTTTAATTTGAAGTTTCTTGCCAACACTATATTGATTTGGGAATAGTAGAATGGTAGGTGGAGTCAATTTTGAGGGGTCGACATCTTTTGAGGTATCCATGGCTGTACTGCTAGGTCCCTTATTTCTAGATTTGTACCTGATGGAAGCATTAATGGTGTCTTGATCTCTTTCGTCCTATAAAGGAAAAAGGAAAAAGGAAAATGAGTACATAGAAATATAATTGAAAATTGGAGAAATAATAGTTATATATATATAAGAATAAGGAATGTAGAAAATGGTAATAGCTCTTAAATGTGAGAGCGTTTTACTTGTCTTGTAATAAGCAAAAGAGGAATAAAATGACCACTCAATGCCTTCTTCTATGCACTAGTAGATGATTTTGCCTTTTCACTTAAAAGATGAAATTGAAATTCATACTTGAAAATGGGCTCCTTAGGTGGCGATACGAACCACGCTAACGTGTGATGAAACCCAATACCAATACGTTCGGAATTTGCTACCCAAGATGCCAAACACACTCAAGTGGAAACCGCGACCCGTTGCCTATAAGTGAGGCAAGAACCTTGGTATATTATGAAGACACCATAATCGGGATGAAAGACCGATTGATAAGTCGGGATGAACGCCACGGAAAGAAAATCTGATAAGTTCTAGATTAGTTCTTTAAAGAACCAAGAGAGAAATTCCCTCAAAAGTGTTTTCAAACTTTCAAAATTGTATATTCTATGTTGCAGCTGTTCTAAACCCTAGGAGCTTTATAGTAGGGTTCACAATTCGTGACAATAAAGACCCAAAACGACATAACATCATTAAGTTGTGTAAAAATAACAGAACAGGACATTAAAGGCCGGCGGCGTTGGAGCCGGCGTAGGGTATATACACGACCGTGTATGTTTCTGTGGATTTTCTTGACACCATACACGGCCGTGACTTAAAAAGACACGGCCTTATCAACCCGCATCCTTTATGACTTGTACAAGAGCAAGGGCCTTCCCATTGTTGTTCCAATCCTTTCCGGCTTCATAGACATCTTTTATCAACCCGTTAAGTGCTTCCTTGAATCGTTTCGCTCAATTTCTTGTGATCGGTCCAGGTGGCACTTCAAGAGGATCCACATTCCATCTTCTAGCTTGGCTCCCATCATGGATCTCATCATTCCCCTCCTCTTGAAAAGGATTTGTCTTCAAATCTTCGCCTGCATCAAAAGGACTCAGATCAGTAACATTAAACGTAGCACTTACTTGATACTCACCTGGTAAATCTATCTTGTATGCATTATCATTGATGCGCTCAAGAATTTGAAATGGTCCATCGCATCTAGGAAGTAACTTAGATCGATGCTGCACAGGAAATCGCTCTTTGCGCATGTGAACCTAAACCCAGTCTCTAGGTTCAAAGACAACTTGTCGACGACCCTTGTTGGCTTAATTCACATACTGCTCCGTTCTTTGCTTAATGTTTAGCCTTACCTTCTCATGGATCTGTTTAACAAGTTCTGCTTTCTTCTTACCATCTAGATTAACATACTTAGAAATAGGCAAAGGTGATAAATCCAAAGGAGTTAGTGGATTAAAACCATACACAATTTCAAAAGGAGTAAACTTAGTAGCAGAATGCATTGTACGATTATAGGCAAACTCAACATGTGGCAAACAATCCTCCCAACTTTTAATGTTCTTTTTAATGACAGCCCTCAACAAAGTAGATAAAGTTCGATTTACTACCTCAGTTTAACCATTAGTTTGTGGATGACAAGTAGTAGAGAACAATAACTTAGTTCCTAACTTAGCCCACAAGGTCTTTCAGAAGTAGCTCAAGAACTTAGCATCTCTATCAGATACGACTGTTCTAGGCATACCATATAATCTCACAACTTCCCTAAAGAACAAATTAGCAATATTGCAAGCATCATCTGTTTTATGGCAAGGAATGAAATTTGCAATCTTAGAAAATCTATCCACAACTACAAAAATTGAATCTCGACCATGTCTAGACCTGGGTAATCCTAACACAAAATCCATGGAAATATCTACCCAAGGCTCATGAGGAATGGGAAGTGGGGTATAAAGCCCTTGAGGTTGGACTCTAGATTTTGCTTGCTTACACGTGACACATCGCTCACAAATCCTCTCAACATCTCATTTCATGTGAGGCCAATAGAAGTGTTCCTGTAATACCCCTAAGGTTTTAGCTACTCCAAAATGCCTCATTAAACCTCCTCCATGAGACTCTCTCACTAATAATTCTCTTAAAGAACAATTTAGAATGCATAGTTTACTCTCCCGAAATAAGAATCCTTCATGTTTATAAAATTTACCATGACCATCTTCTCACAATGCACATACTCTTTACAAAAATCTCGATCAGCAGCATACAATTCCTTAATGTGCTCAAAACCAAGCAGTCTAGAACTAAGAGTAGAGATAAGAGCACACCTTCTAGAAAGTGCATCAACAACGGCGTTCTCTTTACCTTGCTTGTAGTGGATGACATAAGGAAATGTTTCGATGAACTCCACCCAACGAGCATGCCTTTTGTTTAGCTTATGTTGTCCCTTCAAGTACTTTAAGGATTCATGATCAGTGTGGATCACGAACTCTTTTGGCCAAAGATAGTGTTTCCATGTCTCCAGTGCTCGAACCAATGCATATAACTCCTTGTCATAAGTAGGGCAGTTTAAAGTTACCCCACTTAGCTTCTCGCTAAAGAATGTAATTGGCCTTCTCTCTTGCATGAGCACTGCTCCAATACCTAATCCTGAAGCATTGCACTCAATTTCAAATGTTTTAGCAAAATTAGGTAAAGCAAGTAATGGCACCTGAGTTAACTTATTTTTAAGCGTCTGAAAGGCCTTCTCTTGTTGCTCTCCCCATCTAAACCCCACGTTCTTCTTAATTACCTCAGTAAATGGTGCTGCAATGGTGCTAAAATTCTTCACAAATCTCCTGTAAAAACTCACTAGTCCATGGAAACTCCTCACATTACTTACATTAGTTGGATTAGGCCATTCTTGGATCGCACGAATCTTTTCTTCATCAACCTGTATCCCCTGTGCACTAATAACAAAACCAAGAAACACAAGTTTTTCTGTGCAAAAAGTGCACTTTTTGAGGTTAGCATATAATTGCTCCTTTCGAAGCACTTCTAAAACATCCCTCAAGTGAGATATATGGTCTTCCAAACTCTTGCTGTAAATGAGGATATAATCAAAATAGACAACCACAAATTTGCCAATAAAAGTCCTGAAAACATGGTTCATAAGTCTCATAAAAGTATTAGGTGCGTTAGTTAAATCGAAAGGCATTACTAACCACTCATACAATCCATATTTTGTCTTAAATGCGGTTTTCCATTCATCACCCTCTTTCATTCTAATTTGGTGATATCCGCTTTTCAGATCAATTTTAGAAAAGACACTAGACCCATGTAACTCATCTAACATGTCATCTAAGCGAGGAATGGGATGACGATACTTTACCGTGATGTTGTTGATGGCGGGGCAGTCAACACACATTTTCCATGACCCATCCTTCTTAAGCACTAAAATCATAGGCACTGCACACGGGCTCATGCTTTCTCTCATGTACCCCGTCTCCATTAATTCATCGACCTACCTTTGGAGTTCCTTTGTCTCCTTTAGATTGCTCCTATAAGCTGGTTTGTTTGGAATCGATGCTCCGGGTACAAGGTCAATCTGGTGCTCAATACCACGAATAGGTGGTAATCCCTTTAGAATCTCCTCAGGGAAGACATCTTCAAAGTTCTGCACAATAGACATAACCACACTAGGCAAAGAGTTAAATAGTTCGTTAGTATTCAAACAAGTTTCTTTAAAAACCAGCAACAACATAAGTTGCTTCATCACTAACGCTCTCTTCACTACATTCGCTCTTGCCACATAACTCTCCTTTTGTAAGGCTGCACTCTCCTTTTCACTCACCACCAAAGTTGATCCCCCTTCAACTTGGTCTCTCACACTCTTTTTAACCTCCCTCTCTTTTTCCTTTTGATATTGACTTTTGTGTTCCTTTTCTTTCTCACTGTCTTTTGCTCTCTCACTTTCCCTCTGTTTTTCACTCACCTTATATTTTGCAAAAGACTGTTGTAGCTGTAACTGGTCCTCATACACCTATTTAGGTGTTAAAGGTTTAAGATTAAAGCTTTTCCCCTGGTGCACAAGCGTATACTTGTTAGAAAAGCCATCATGAACAACCTTCTTATCAAATTGCCATGGCCTCCCCAACAACACATGACACGCCTACATTGGCACTACATCGTATAACACCTCATCCTCATACCTACCAATGCGAAAAGCAATCAAGGCTTGCTTACTCACCTTAGTCTCACCACTATCATTCAGCCACTGCAATTTGTATGGACTAGGGTATTTAGTAGTCTTGATTCCCAGCCTCTCAACAATAAAATTACTCACCACATTGGTGAAACTTCCTCCATCAATGATTAAACTGCAAATATGATAACCTAGATAACATCTAGTATGAAAGATATTCTCCCTTTTCCTATCTCCTCTACCTTCCCAATCCCTAGTTCCTCTATTCCTACCACTATAACCTCTATAACTCCCGACAGAAGTTTCATCAAATTCATCATCCGACATTTCATCTACACCCCTTTGTACTCTCCTAGAAAAACTCTCCCTCTTATGCCCTTGGAAGACATTTTTAGATTGCTTTAGTCTTTGCTCTACTGTCTCATGAATTTGTTCCATCCCCTCTTGAAACATCCTCTTCATCTCACCCCTTAACGCCTTAATCACTAACCTAGCATCAAATCTTCCCCTCTCACCTTCAGGAGAATGTTGCCTCGACATAGTCCCTACAGAAAACAAATTAGTGCTAACACAAATATATATATGATCAAACCTCATGATACACTCCCTTACGTGTTTTGCTCAAATGATGATATCACACAGTCACTCGTGTATTCTCATAAGCAATAATGATAGCAATTCACCAATTCCTCTTCTCAGTTCTCTTGAAACTAACCCAAACTACACCAATTTCCTTCTATAGAATTCAAAACAACTCTAGGGCTCGAAATTTTCCTTTTTTTTTTTCCGAATTTTTTTTTGTCACCTTTGTTTGTTGCTCTTGATCACGTTCCTTTTTTTTTTTTTGTAACAAAATTGAATAGTAGGTACTACACTTTCAATAAGCAATTAACATAATGAAATTGAATACAAACAATTGATATGAACGATTGGAGTTATGGTTTTGATGTTACCTTCCTCAAACCGAACTGATGTTTAACAAACCTAAGCTTTGATACCAAACTGATACGAACCACGCCAACGTGTGATGAAACCCAATACTAATACATTCGAAATTTGCTACCCAAGATGCCAAACACACTCAAGTGGAAACCGCAACCTGTTGCCTATAAGCGAGGTAAGAACCTTGGTATATTATGAAGACGCCACAATCGGGATGAACGCCACGGAAAGAAAATCCGATAAGTTCTAGATTAGTTCTTTAAAGAACCAAGAGAGAAATTACCTCAAAAGTGTTTTCAAACTTTCAAAATTGTATATTCTATGTTGTAGTTGTTCTAAACCCTATGAGCTTTATAGTAGGGTTCACAATTCGTGATAATAAAGACCCAAAACGACATAACATCATTAAGTTGAGTAAAAATAACAGAACAGGACATTAAAGGCCGGCGGCGTTGGAGCCGGCGTAGGTTATATACACGGCCGTGTATTCTGGCCGTGTATGTTTCTATGGAACTTCCAAACTCACTACACGACTGGCGTTGGGTGTATATACGACCGTGTATGTTTCTGTGGATTTTCTTGACACCATACACGGCCGTGCCTTTTAGCCGTGTATATGACCGTGTATGATTCTGTGTAACCTTTAGACTCCTATACGGTCGTGTCTTGAAAAGACACGCCCTCATCAACCCGTATCCTTTATGACTTGTACAAGAGCAAGGGCCTTCCCATGGTTGTTCCAATCCTTTCCAACTTCATGAATGCTCCAATCCTTTCTAGCTTCATGGACATCCTTTATCAACCCGTTAAGTGCTTCCTTGAATCGTTTCGCTCGATTTCTTGTGATCGGTCCAAGTGGCACTTCAAGAGGATCCACATTCCATCTTCTGGCTTGGCTCCCATCATGGATCTCATCAGGTAGCTCTTGTTCGACCGCCTTAATTATGTACTCTTTAAAATCATCTAAATAGTTGGTCTAATATTTCAATCATCTAAATGAAATAATTCTAGAGCATGATGAAGAGGGGAAGTATAATTTCCTGACTTCTAGATGAATATCACTAAAGTCTGCTGGGTTAAGTGATTGGGAACATGCATCAAAGTCCTCATTGATGTATATAGTTCGAGGAACTCCTTGATTAAATCTGAACTGTCAGGTGACCTTGTGAGGTGAATATAGCATGATCTTACACTTTAGAAAACAACTAGAAGAGTCTTTCCAATCATGAAGAGAGGGAAGACCCTTAAGTGAGCACCACAAGATGAACCTAACTTTACTAGCATTAAGCTTCTCTTAAGCTCTAAGTAGATTCACTATGTCTTTTGATCCTTTGGGATAAAATTTCAAAAACCATAAATAACCAGCTTACCTGCTTGTGTAAGGCCGAAATGATGTGCCAAGGATCTAATTACAGGTACACAATTGCAATTGAGAATTCAATTACACAAAACACAATCAAAAGGGTATGAAATAAAAATTGAATTATAACCTTAAAATTGCGTAAAAGAGATAGAAGAAAAGGATGAACTAATTCCTTACTCACTAGTTGGAATTAGGGTAGATTTGATGTTGATATCACACACAACAAAGATCAAATCCCACTCGCCACACTTTTATGAAGATATGATAAGTGTTCACGTGAAAATGGAGGTGTTCCTCATGGTTTTCAAGTTTGAAAAATAAGATGTCAAAGTCCTTTTAAGAACCTTAATAAGCTAGTATTTATACCTTACTCTAAAACAAGGAAAAATTACAACAATGCCAAATAGTCAAAACCGGTCCTATAGGTCACTTGAGAACCGATTCTCCACATGAAAGAGGGGTGTTCTCAAGAGAAATTGCAAATGAAATGAATTTCACTTGTCTTTGTAGGTTCAATTTGGTTCACAATGTATCGTGATCCAATCACAAACCAATTGCCATTGTGCTCGATCGTCTTCTTTCAATAACTGATAAAATGTACCTGCTATAATGTAAAGACAATTATTATAAGATAAATAAAGATTAAAATGTGAATGTCTGGGCTCATTCATTCATATAGGCTTCCCACTATTGGATCTAGAGGTTTGATTCCTATTATCTCCTCAAGCCTTTGAAAGATTTGTCCTCAAATCTAAGGGGTCTTTTCCTGGACTAAAATCCCTTGTTTACATGTGCTTGTTGCCCTGAAGTCTTGAGTGGCCATTAGTTTTGTTGATTTGTTCTTAGAATTTGTATACCTCGGTTGGAGACATAGGAGTCAAGAAAACCCGTGTACCATCCTTCTAAAACATATAAGTGTTTCTAAACCCATCATGTAGCACCCTCCTATCAAACAACCAAGGCTTACCCAATAGTATATGAAAGGTGAACATAAGAAGAATATCACAAACAATTTCATCATGGTATCTATCTCCTATGCTGAAAGGCACCTTAGACCTTTGTGTAACATGTAGACTACCCTGTTCATTCAGCTAATGTAATTTATACAGATGTGGATGTGGACTAATGACTAGTTATAATCTAGTTACTAATGCAGTAGCTATGACATTAATGCAACTACCACCATTAATTCAAAGAACACACAAGTTACCTAGAACCTGACAAGGCGTATGGAATATGTTTTCCCTCTATATGTTCCTGACATCTGGAGATATAGTCATGAACTTGCGCAACACATTAATAGATAGATATTTATCATTTCCCTTGTTTTCATATGTCTTAGCATTTGGATTGTCATAATATTCCTATAGTACTATTGACAGGTTTGTAGGCTCAATTGCTTCTTCTTGACCATCCTCACTATTTCATTCCATGACAGTCATGACTATTTTGTTGGGACACTAAGCAACCATGTGTCCAAAACCCATGCAATTGAAACACTTTATTTGACACATCTTTCCATTGGTTGTCTTTAGCACTGTTTGCCTGAAATCAGCTCCAACAACCTCTTTTGCTTTTTCTGAAACTTTTCTCTCCCTATTAGTGATGAGGATCATTTAGAACCTAAGAAGACAGAACTAAGAACTTAAGATCCATTGCAAGGAATTGGAGGACTAATGACCTGAGCTAGAGCAGAGAGGATGAATGATGCCTTATAAAGACTAGTCATGGACCTATAAGCCGAGGAATTAATTTACATGAAAGGAGAACTGACACCTATTAATGTGATTCATGTTTCTATAGAAGAAGACAAAGATTTGTAGTTCTAGAATGAGATATGTTATATGTTGAACTGAAATAGGAAATGGAATTTGCGAGTTTGTTTTTATATTTTTTAGTATTTGTTTTAGTCTGTAATTTATAATATATAGTTACTTGTTTTGGTTCACATGAGGATAAGGAAGCAAGTAGATTCGGAAACTTAGGTTTTTATATTGATACATGTATACACTATATAAAGCCGTGTAAGAGCCGGCCAAAGACATCACATGATTGAATAGAATTTACAACACATTTTCGTGAAACACGAAAAGCCCTCTTTTGTTCTTTGTAAAAGAACTCTCCTTTAGGAATTCCTTAATCGAATTTCTATAGGAAACCCTTAATTGACAACTTAGGTTTTAGCCAACAAGTGTGATTGGGGACTAGTTACGTGTTACTTGTTCGAGACGATTGATCCACGCAAAAAGAGATATAAAATGAGCGTGAATAAATACCGGCAAGTGTACCGGATTGGATTAAGTAATTTAGTGAGAGAAGAGTGTCGAACCACGAAGATTGATTAAGTAATAAACTTATATCAATTTCTACTATTATTTAGGCAATGACATTTGATGAGAATCGAATGTGAATGAATTATACTAAATGCGCAAAAAGGGAATTGTGTTTGAAAAAGGATGAATTGATGGTGGGAAATTAGAATCCACCCTAATTCTACTAATCATATTGCCTTCATATAATAATAACTCATAGTTATATGGATTTTCACAAGAAATTGATAAAACCTTAATCCTTTTTCAAGTTTTAAAGTATCATAACCCCAATTTAATTTAATAGCTCCCGCTAATTAAAATCAATGGAGGATTCTAATTCACAATCATAAATTTCCCAATTATATGATTGCCTAATATCTTTAAAATAATTTCTCCCAATCCCTTAGTAAAAAATTAAATAAAAATATTGCATGAAATACTTAGGTCAATTTCTAATAAAATTCAATAACGCCGCTTCTGCATAAATTATTAAATCTTAGGAATTCCTGATAAAACCTAAATTTCTCTTTTGAGTCATTTAAATTCCTATGCATTAATTTCAATTACAAAATACAATTCATAGCAGGACTTCTTATATGAAAATTCCGTATATCTATATGTCCTATAACATGAATACAATGATCATTTTAGTTTGAATTATGGCTTCATCATGTTTCCCATAAGGATGATTTAGAACATTATGGTATGGATTGCATAAAAACAATTGAAATAAATAGGTGCAATGGAATTCATATTGAATAACAATAATAAACTAATAAATGGCATAAAAGAAAATAAAGTAAATGAAACAATTGCTATAATCTTCAAGAGTTTGTAGAACTTCAATCTTCCGAAATGATTCCTAGAATTCTTCAATTGAAAGCAAACTTTAGCAAAATAACATTCTTTCTTCAAACTAAAATTTGGAATAACATGAAATGTAAAATAAAAGAAGAGAGAATCCTAAATTCCCCAAGGGAATTCTTAATGATTCAAAAGATCAAAAACAAGGGATACTCCAAAGGTTCACACAAGGGGTCTATTTATAGATCCAAAGAGGAGGAGGATAAGGCTGATCTGATGAGGAATTGAGTCAGCAAATTAATCAAGATAAGATTTTGGAGAGATTTTCGCAATGGATATCTGAGGAACAATGTAGGCTGGCTTAAGGCCGGCGGCTTTGATGTTTCTTTCTAGGCCAGTTTAATGTAGGCCAGCTTAATGTAGGTCGGCAGCCTTCAATGCAATCCTTCACTTGCTTCTTCAATTTTGTGAAAAACTCTTCCAATTAACTTGTGATTTACTTTTAGGTCCTCAAAACCTGAATATTCACAATAAACACCATGAAGTGCCATTTCTTTATATTTTCTTATAATATTGAAATAAATTTAATATAAATCCAAAAGAAAATATAAGTATAATGTGATCTTATCAACGATCCTCGGGGTATTGATTCAAATAGTGTACGTTGGGTTCTAGGTTTCACATACTTAGGGTTCACGCATCAATCGGTATTAGAGGTATTCTTGTCCATATTCTTATCATTCCCCCCTATTCCTTTTTGTTCTTCCATCTGACCATCTAACCCATGAGGTTTATTAAAAGTTCCATGCCTATTGCTCATTGCTTGAAAAGGGTTAGATCGCCTCTGTCTCTCCACTTTTAGGGGTAATTGGATTACCTCATCAAGTGTATTATACCTCTGGAGCTCCACGATGCAGGCAATTTCATACTTTAACCTTGACACAAATCATGTTAGGGCTTGTTTAGGAGGTTCAACTGACCCACATCTAATCATCAAGATCTCAAACTCTTGTACATACTCATCAACCATTTTGCCTCCCTGTCTCAGTATTTAGAGATACATAAACAACTCCTGCCTATAATGCTCTGGTATAAACCTTTTTCTTAATACCCATTTCATTTCTTGCTAGGTATGTATATCGGCCTCACCATCCCTTCGTCTGCGAATCATAAGATTTTTCCACCATAAGGCAGCATAGCTGTAAATTCTACAGCTGCAAGACGAACCCGAGTGTGAACATCAATCTCGTAGCACTTAAACAAGCCCTCAACCTTATCCTCCCAATTTAAATAATCATCTGCAAAACCCCTGCCATCAAATGAAGGCATTTGCAATTTTACATATTTTAATACCTAAGGTGGTCTAAACTCCTAGTTTGGGTAAAGCTCATTCTCAAAATGATCTCTTTCCTCCTTAAGAGCATGATAATCTCCCTCCATTTTTCTACCCTATTTCCTCTAACAGCTCCTTCCCTGTGAGTATTCTAATGGGCTACCCATGGTAAGGGTGCTTGAGGGTTTGCCATTGGTGGTTGTGGCATCGTCATCTAATCTACCCGTGTTGCTAATGTAGCAACAATAGTCGTAAGATCCTACAACTGTTCCTTTAATGTTCTTCTACCTACAGTACGACGCCCTTAACCTCCTCCAACCTGACTATTGGCCTCATTGTCAATCCCACCATTCACACTATCATTTGACATGACTTTGATTTTTTTTTTTTTTTTTTATCACTCAACAACAACTCACGGTACACTCACAACACTACACCACATCATAACAACATGCCTTAGACAACAACACACACCTCACGGTATACACAACCTCACACCACACCTATACGGTTCAATCACTACAACATACCATGGCAACACAACCATGCTTTACACATAACTCCCACGGTCCACTTACACAACAACACACCATGGTAACACAACCCACACTTTAGTACATAACCACGCCACACACAACTCCTACGGTCTACTTACATAACAACACACCACGGTAACACAACCTACACTTTAATACATAACCACGCCACACATATAACTTCCTCCAAAGATTATGGCAACAAAAGACAAATGGAAGCAAATATGTACACTAACTCCACACGACGAGCAAATGATTCTAACTTAGTCAAAGTGCATTTAAAGTGATCAATACACAATAACTCCATATGTAATGATTGAGTTTGAATTCAAAATATTTCCTAATTCTCCACGGCAAGGTGAACAAATCTAAAAAATTTATACTTCCATTTCTAAATTCAAAAGGAAACACACAACACAAATCCATAACTAGTTCAAATTATGAAATTCCAATTATGGAATTCAAATTCAAATAACTTCCCCTTCTTCCACACATAAGGAGCCTACGGCAAGATGATCAAATTTGAAAAAATGTGCACTTCTACTTCCGAATTCAAAAGGAAACATACAACACAAATCCACAACTACTTCAAATTATGGAATTCAAATTCAAATAACTTCCTCTTCTTCCACACATAAGGAGCTCACGATAAGATGATGATCACAATGGACTAATTATGAGATTCCACTTCTAATTCTACAACAACAAAGTATGTCACGGCACAATCACACACAATTACCTCAATTCCACTTCAAATAACTTCAATTAAGAAATGGAAGAACAAGAGCCCTAAATCCCCAAATTGAAAATTCACGAATTCTCTTCTCAAAACCAAGCTCTGATACCAAATTATGATATGCTAAGGATCCAATTATAAGTACACAATTGCAATTGAGAATTCAATTAAACGAAACACAATCAAAAGGGTATGAAATCAAAATTGAATTGTAACCCTAAAATTACATGAAAGAGATAGAAGAAAAGGATGAACTAATTCCTCACCAGATATTACTCACTAGTTGGAATTAGGATGGATTTGATGTTGTTGATATCACATACAACAAAGATCCAATCCCATTTGCTACACTTCTATGAAGAAATGATAAGAGTTCACGTGAAAATGGAGGTTTTCCTCACGGTTTTCAAGTCTAAAAAATAAGATGTCAAAGTCCCTTTACAAACCCTAATAAGCTAGTATTTATACCCTACTCTAAAACAAGAAAAAATTACAATAATGCCAAATAGTCAAAACCGGTCTTATAGGTCACTTGAGAACTGATTCTCCACATGAAAGAGAGGTGTTCTCAAGATAAATTGCAAACGAAATGAAGGTCGGTTTCACTTGTCTTTATAGGTTCAATTTGGTTCACAATGGACCGTGATCTAATGACAAACCAATTGCCATTGTACTCGGTTGTCTTCTTTCAAAAACCTACAAAATGTACCTGCTACAATGTAAAGACAATTATTATAAGATAAATAAAGATAAAAATGTGAATGTTTAGGCTCATTCTTTCAAATAGGCTTCCCACTGCTGGATCCAGAGGTTTGATTCCCATCATGAAAGTTCACCTCCTTCATATTATTTGTCACATGGAATAGTGAACCTAAGGTTTTTTGTCAATCCAAGCAAAAGATTGGGGCTCGATAGGATTGGGTCTATTTGGAGATGAACCAAAGTGTCTTCTAAATTGTTCAGCAAAAATAGTTGTAAAAACAGCACATCAATATGTGACAATGCGGTATAATGTCCCTTCGACCGAAATGAGAAATCGATATAAGGAGCCGAGATAGAATAATCCCAAAGCAAAATGCATGACGTATGCCATACAAACAACTAGATGAAAGAACCAACAACTAACACCATCCATCAAACCACTAAGAAATACACAGAGACAACTAGCACGTTAGGAAAACCTTAAGCTCATACCTAAGAATAATAAAAAAAAAGAAAATATATATATATATATACAATTCAATTAAACTAAAATTTAAACAAAATAAAGAGGCTATGACATATAAGATCATATACGTACTTATATTGGTCATCTGTATCATTTGAATCTTTTTGCTCGAAGAAGTACTTGATCCATGTAGAGAATGTGGATTTCTTGTGACTATCGATGGCTACGTCCATTGCTGCTTCTAAGGCTGATTTAGCTTCTTAGCCTTCTTTAAAGACATTGGTGATGGTGATATCCATCATCATAAAGTCATGAAAATGTAGGAGCGTACATACATCTTCTAATGTAGGGGTGATTTGAACCTAAGAAGTCACAAAAGTGTTTGTCTAAGTGCTCTAACAAGTTATGATGCTTTGCTAAAAATCCATTTCATTTGGATGAGGAAACCAGAGCAAAAGGAAATCATTATAGGGTAATAGATTTCTTCAACCTCTAGAGTATCTAAATGATAGGAATCAAAATCCGACAAGGCATATCATTAGGGCAAGAACTAAAGGATTTCGAATATTGGCGATGAGGGCCCATTTTGAGCAAATCGACCCTAGAATAATTCGTTTACTAACCTCTTTTATCTTATTATTGTATTATATATTCCAACAGGCACACTTATCATATTTTATAGGGCAATGGACAAACTCACTTAGACTCTGCTTGTGGGTTATCCTTGGACCGACTTGAATTAACGATGAGCTGGGCTAACGAATCCTATGGAAGAGCTCGCATAATGAAGACTATTTTCTTTTATTTTGTAATTGTTATTTGGACTATTTTATGTTGTATTTTCTTTTGGGATACTATCATTTTTATTGTAATTTCCATTTAGGACCGACCACCTTAAAAGTGGCATAGTTGTAATTTTTGTCTATTTTCTAACCTTAGGGGTAGCAAGTATAAATACTTGCTTATAGTAGGGTTTGAGGAGGCCAAAATTTTTAGAATTGAACATCACATTTTTGTGAGAGGGCTTAGGGTTTCCTTAGTTCCATTTTCTCTTATCAATTTCAATTTCCAAGAGTTGAGATTGTAGCGAGTGCAACAATTGAAATTGTGAGTCATATCAATGTCTACTTGTTGTGTTTTCTTTTTCTTCTCTAGTGTGTAGTATCTAGGGTTGGATTAGAACTTTTCTTAGTCAGATTTGAATTGGTTTCAATTCGAATTAGTGTGTTTATTTTGAGTAATTATCATACTTGTGATTCACCATCAACAATTGTTAATCATTTTGAACCGTGAGTTGGAGATTATGGGAAGGGGGATTTACGAAATTGGATCTTAAGGTTCTTGTGTGTAATTCACGTGGAATTCTTATGATTGTTGTTTTATTGCAGAAGTTTATCATTGTTGGATTATTAATTGCATCTTTTAACCTTTGGATTTCATCAAATTTCCATTAGGGTTCACGCAATTTCATTGTCCAATTGAACCGGTTCATATCCTTGAGTTGAGATTGTTTCTTTGATTCATTTGCATGTGCTTGGGCTTGTTTTGAGCACATCACTAAATATCTTGAATCACCTATAATATGATTCACCCAAAGATGCTAGCTTGGCATAACTTACTTAGGAATGAAAAATTGAATGTTCGAAAGGGGAAGTTCCCCCCTTTCATTCCTAATGCATAGTATAGAATCTCCCTCTTTATTATCTCTATCTTCAACCTTAGGCTCTCTCTTTATGAAATGCTAAGTGTGGTTAGCATGCTAGTGATCTTACGTATCTCTTTCATTTATACAGGTCCAAAAGAAATCCTTCTTAATCATTGGGTCAAGCCATTCATTTTGGTAGGAAGACACTATTGGTACACGACCATTTGAGAATGCTACTATCTCTTTACCCTTATCAATATTGCTACCATGTGACTTACTTTTTCCAGTGTCTCTACCCATTGTAAGTGGTAGCAACAGTTAAATCTGATTGCTACCACTTAGGAGAGGAGAGGAGGATGAGAGTCTCTTGATGGTTTTGTTACCTACAAAGATAAATAAACATAGGTCAGTTTTATAATTAGAAAAGGAGTACTAAAAGGAAAAATGTCAAATTCAAATATATATAGTTAAGCATTGGAACATGAATACATATTTAGGTGATTGTCGTTGTAGTTGTTCATCAAGTCCATCATTGATGTGTGACTTTGATGAGGATGGATTCAGTAAGGTCACATCCTCCAGGTTATCACTAGCTTTGATATCTTGAGATGAAGATAAGAGTCTTTAGTTAGTGTCGAGAGTATGATAATTATCTAAATAAACACATGTGAGGTATCACATAGTAGAGTACGTGCCTTAGATGCATTAATCCCCACCACATCACCACCCACCCCCCCATTATGAATTGCATTTTCAAGCTTTAAAAAAAAAAGTGAAACCATATTCATTATGCCTAAAACCAGGTGATGAGAAACTGCTAGGAAAGCATTGTCTCTCTAGGGAAGCATCCTCAAATTCACTCAAGATGGATTCATCAAATTCATTAGGCAACTTCTTATAATCATTTAATTTAACTAGAGAAAGTAAAATCTCTAGTGAATATGTGTAATACATGTTTCAAAATAAATATATAAAAAATATAATAAATGGCAATATCGTAAATAAGCAAGTGGGACAAAGGGGTAAATTTGTCTTTTGTTGGTTAGACTCTAAAAGCAAAACTAACCTAATGTTTCTTTTTCTTTGCTCATTTTTCAATTGCTATCCAAAAAACTAAAGAGAGAGAGATAACCCAACAAAAGGCCCTATAGGAAAGCTTAAGGCGACTTAAAGGTGAATCAAGTAGCTAATAAATAGGTAAGGATTGTAGTTAGTAAGCAAGTGATGTGCTCAAAAAGACCAAGCACACGAATTCAACCAATTGAAGAATTCAATTAAACAAATGCTCAATGGAACATAAAATTGGCATGATGCTTAGACTCACAGGAACCCCAATTGGCATGATCCAAATTGGATGAATTACAAATGATTCTAACACCAATCAAATTACATATAACATGCAATTCCAATCTTATAAAATTGAAGCAAAAAAATCCTTAATTGCGTGATCAACAAATGAATGGATAAACAACCTATTATCACTAGATATTATATACTAGTAATAACAAGGAAGCAACTTAGAAGATCTTGATACTAACAAGGTTTTCCAAGCCTCACTCACCATAATTTACCAGAAATTGGTAAGAGTGTGTGTGTAATAGCAAGAGGACTCCTCACTCTCATGCAAACAAGTAGTGTTTATTCAAAATGTCAAAAAGCTCCATACAAACCCTAGTTAGCAAGTATTTATACTTGCTCCAATTAGGGTAAAAATGTTCAAAAATTACACATATGCCACTAAGTGGCCGATTTTAAAATCAAAGTACAAACAAATTATAAGTCCCAAAAATGAACAAAAATGGCCAGTTCAATAATGAAAAATACAAGTACAAAAGATGGTCTTTAAATGGTTGGTTCTTCAAGTCAATTGAGCAATTTGTGGGCTGTTGGATGTGACTCCAAAAAATGTCCCGTGAGTTGATCATCGATGCATGTTATTTGGCCATCTCGTAAAACTGATCAACGTACTTACTATAGTGCAAAACCAAACATTATTAGATAAAAAGTAGACATATGTGGATGTTTTAGATCATACATCCAAATCAGGTTTCCCCATTGCTGGAACTACAAGGTAGATTCCCATCATCTCCTTGAGCCTTTAAAAGATTTGCCCTTAAATCTAGGGGGTCATCTCTTGGACTAAATCTCGATGCCTCTATTGATGAGGATCAGCTAGCATCTAAAAGGAAGAAACTAAAATCCCATGATCCATTACATAATATTGGAGGCACGATGACCCAAGCTAGAGCTAAGAGGATGGACGAATCTCTACAAGGATTAGTCATGGACTTACAAGCTAAGGAATCAAGCTACACTAGAGGAGACACAACACTTGTCAACTTGATTCATGTGACCATGGAGTGAAGTGATGATTTAGAGGCCTTAGAATAATTTTATTGAACCGACAAAAGAAAAAAGCACATTCGGTTTATTTTGGGTTTTATTTGTTTGGTTTGTAATTTATATTATTTAGTTGCCTACTCGGTCACATGAGGATAAGGATAGATTAGGAAACTTAGGTTTTCCATATTGTTATTTGTATACTATATATGCCATGCAAAGGGCCGGTCATGGACATGATATTATTGAATAAAAAAATAAACACCTTTTTGTGGAAACAAAACCTTCTTTTTGTTCTTTTGCAAAAGAACTCTTCCATAGGAATTCTTAACTGAATTGCTAGGAAACCCTTTTGATAACTTAGGTTTTAGTCAACAGGTATGATTGGGGTTTAGTTACGCTATACTTGTTCAAGAGGGTCTCAGGGTAATTGATTCACATGGTGACGTCGGGTTTTAGGTTTGAAATAACTAGGGTTCATGCATCATTTGGTATTAGAGCTTTGGCTTCTTGAATCAAGTAAATTCTATCCCTTTTTCGTTATTTGTCTGCTATTATTTTCTATACTCATATATGGAAATTTGTATAAAAAAAAATCTTGTTCGGTCACGAAAAATAAAAATAAAAAATCAAGAACCAAAATCTCTTACGAGAGAAAATCTAGTTTTGGCAAGTTTCAATTCAATTGCCAAATTCACTTTCCAATTCTAAAATTCAAGAACCTTAAGATATATCTTTGCCTTCCAAATTGCGCATCCAAATTGCTCTAATATTTCTTGATATATTCGGTGCAATTTATGTGTCCATTTAAATTGCATGATAGGGACTTTGTTTTGAATTGTTTCGAAATTAGTAGAAGAGATTGTTCATATTTATTAGAATTCTCACTTGTTCTTCATTGCACCGTGGCTTGGAACCAAATAGTGATCATTAGGTGTTGACTTAGTGATTTGTGTTGAGGAGTTCCAATCCAAGTTCCTAGCAATGGACTATAAAAGCGGGTTGTGAGGATATAATTGTGAGAGACATACATGAGTGGAATTATGAGCATATTAATTGTAAGCAATACACAAGTGGGTGTGAGGAACATATTTTTTACTATTTGTGATCTTACGCTATTGATAACTTTAGAATTATGTCGGGACAGAACACTAATAGAGGTGAAAATAGGGTAATGTTTGAGGAGTTGATGGGAGAGATAAAGAGAATCTTAATAGGTGAACTTAAGCAGATCCATGAAAGAATGTATAGGATGGAGAGGAGTAGGGAACCGTCTAGCAGTACCATTGTCAGGCAAGGAGTAAGTAGATCGAATAGGGAAAGAGTTAGGATAAAAGAAGGTGAGGAGTCCGATTTTGGAGATTATCACTACGTTAGAGAGAGAGGGAACACCTAGAGGTGTAATAGTAACCCAGGTAATATTACGTTGAAAATCTTAACATTTTAGGGAAAGAATGATTTGGAGTTGTATTTAGAGTGGGAGAGGAAAAAGGATCATGTATTTGAATGCCATAACTACACTGAGCAGAAAAAGATAAAACTGGCTGCAGTAGAGTTTTCAAATTATGCCAGTGTATGGTGGCATTAGCTAATGCGTAATAAGCGTAGGTATGGAGAGAGACCTATTAGCACTTAGGATGAAATGAAGATGATTATGTAGAAATGGTTCATTCCTAGTCACTACCATAGTGACTTACTTAGGAAAGTCCAAGGATTGGCACAAGGAACTAAAAGTGTAGAGAATTATTACAAGGAGTTGGAGATAGCCTTGATTAGGGCTAAAGTTGAGGAGGATGATGAGGCCACTATGACTAGATTCATTAATGGGTTGAATAGGGAAATAGCTGATGTAGTGGATCTACACCATTATTTGGATATGGAAGAACTGTTGCACATAGCAATTAATGTAGAGTGACAATTAAAATATAGGAGTGAACAAAGGACTAGTTCGACTTCCAAATCTCTATAGAAGTCTAATTGGAAGAGGAACTCCACAGATTCAAAGCCTAGGGAGGACGTGAAGGCTAAAAATCCAATTGCTGCACCTAAGGGAAAAACTGACACTATACCCCCTTCCAAGACTAGAGATATTAAGTGCTTTAAGAGTTAGAGGTTTGGGCACATTGCATCCTAATGTTGAAATTAGAGAGCCATGATTATTGGTGATAATGGGTGATAGGAATAAAAATCCGACAAGACCTATCGTTACGGCAAGAACTAAAGGATTTCAACTCTTGGCGACGAGGACCCATTTTGAGCAAATCGACCCCAGAATTATTTATAAATTAACCTCTTTTCTACTATTCTTGTATTGTGTTTTTCAACAGGCACACTTATCATATTTTATAAGGCAATGGACAAACTCCCTTAAACTCAGCTTGTAGATTATCCATGGACCGACCTAAACTGACGATGAGTTGGGCCGATGAATCCTATAAAAGACCGGCATCTTGAAGACCAATTTCTTTTATATATTTTTCATTTGAATTGACTATTTATGTTGTAATCATTTTGGAACACTTTTATTTCCTTGTAATTTTCATTTAGGGCTAGCTACCTTAAAAGTAGCAAACTTGTAATTTTGACCACTTTCTAACCCTAAGAGTAGCAATTATAAATACTTGCTTAAGAGAGGGTTTGAGGAGGCCATATATTTTTCAGAATTGAGAGTTCATATTCACGTGAGAATTAGGGTTCCTAATTGTCATTAGACTCTTATCATTTTCAATCCCAAGAGTTGAAATTGTGGCGAGTGCAACACTTTGAAATTGTGAATAATATCAATTTCATTTTGTTGTGATTTCTTTTCTTCTCTAGTGTGTCATATCTAGGGGTGAATTGAGATAGTTCTTAGATAGATTTTCTTCTTGTTATTTTCGAATTCTTGTGTTTAATTACGATCCTTTGCATTTGAATTCGGTTCATCCTTGAAGAATACCTCTTGAAACGTGATTATCACTTGTGGAAAGGAGTTTTTAGAATTGAAGTTTTCTTTTGAATTTGTGGATTATTCTCATGGGATTATAAGTGATTAATGTGATTTTAGAAGAGATTATTCTTGTGGTATCACAATTGCAACATTGAGCATTTGGATTTCATTGCATCTTCACTAGGGTTCACGCAATTTTTGCCCTTTTAGAACCGGTTTGTTGTTGACTTGAGCTTGTTTTTTTTCTTGAGTCTTTTAATTGTGCTTCTAAGTGGAGTTAGGCACATCATCTTTTTGGTATCAGAGCATCATCATACTTGGATTCATTATTGATTCACATCTTAGTTGAAGAATCGATCATAAACTTTGAGGATTTGACGCCATTGTTCATATGATTGAGACTAGTTTGATTAACATTGTTTAATTGTTTTTCAAATTGGTTTTGCATGTGCTTAATCTTTGTTTTAGGCACATCATATTTTTGGTATCAGAGCACATGTTGAGAGAAGGGATTGGTTTTATTTGATTTCGTGGAATTAATCATCAATTAGGTTTGATCAAGTGAAAACCATAAATTGTGTTGTTGTTGTGGTTTTGAGCTTGCGAAATTACCTTGGTTTGGAATTTAATTTGCTGTTGTTGGAGTTGGATTGGGAAGGTTCTTGTATCATCTTATGTTCAATAATTTTCGTGGAAGGGCAGAAGCATAGAAGTGTTGTTTAATTCAACAACTTTTGGAACTTGAAAAAACTTACCAATCCTTGTCGTGACTAGTTGTGGTGTGAAGGAGGTTGTTTAGCTTGTTGTTTTGATTTTCATTGTGTAATTCTGAATTGGAGAAGTGCAATTTACAGATTTGCATTGAGTTTTGATGAGTAAGGAATTTATTTGAATTCAAACACATGCCATTAAGTTGTGGAAGTTAATGAGTGCTATTTGAATTTGAATTCATTGTTTACCAATTGAAGAAGGCTTGCAATTAGTGAAGTGGTTTGATTTTCAAATTTGAATTGCTGCCTTTTGTTGTGAGTTACAGTTTGAAACTTGTATAGAAGTGGAGAAATACAAGTGTGGAAGAGTGTATATGTGTGTGCTGCAACGTGTATAAAAGGTATATGTTTGTGGAGTTGTGTTTTTGTAAAATTAGTAAAGGGTACGTATGTGTGGTGTTATGTGTGTATGTTGATTGAAGGTGTTGCAACGTGGTGAATTGGTGTTGTGGTGAAGTGAGTGCACCGTGGTTGTATGTGTGGTGGTGTAAGAGTGTTTTTTTTAAAAAAAAAAGTTACAACGTGTAGTAGTATTGTAGTGAATTAGTTGCACCGTGTAGGAATGAGGTGTGTGTGGTGGTGTAAATTTGTGGAATTGTGTGTAGTGTAAGGTGTTGCAAATTTGTGGAGTTTTGTGTAGTGTAAGGGGCTGCACATTAAGACTCATTGTGGGTGTAAAACTTTAGCCAGAAAGGAAAGTTGAGTGGTGAAGTTTGAATTCAAAAAACAAGCATTAAAGTGTGAAAGTAATTGAAACTCATTACTTAAACACTTGCTAGTTGAATTTAATTCTTAACTACATAGAAATAATTGTGTGCACTTGATTTATTTAACTTTACTTGAAATACCAATAAACATTCCTTGTATTGGTTGATTGTGAGCATCGTGGGTGTCTAGGGGCGTGTAAGGGTGTATTGTCGTGGTGTGGTGAAGTGTATTGAGGTTATTGAAATCAGTAAGCAACAATGTCAAGTGAGTTGTATTTGTCTACTAACATATTGCATTGGGACTTGACTTCCTTTCAAACCATTGATGAGGGGCAAAGAAAAAAGTTGTTCCATACTTCTTATAGGGTACAAGGAAACTTGTGCACAATTATTATTGATAGTGGTAGTTGTACTAATGTTGTAGCTGCATCATTAGTATCGAAGTTGAAACTTGAAACTATCCCACATCCCAAACCCTATACATTACATTGGTTGAATGATCAGGATAGTCTTTGTGTAACCCAAAGGGCTAGGGTACCCTTCAATATAGGGGACAAGTACTATGATGAGCTTGAATGTGATATTCTTCCTCTTTGTGCATCCTATATATTACTTGGTAGGTGATCGTTGCGGATCGTAGCTTAATAATTTATAAACCTGTTCCTTGCTTCCAACTACGATGCAATAGGCAAGCACACCTATCGTGGTGTAATATAGTGTTCAAAATCAGGGTCGTTCCAAGGAAGATTAAAGTTCACCAATTACTAATATTTACTCCGTTCCTATTATCCAACCGATCAAGGTGAGTCAATGATTCATTGAACTTAACTAAAAGAGACTAATTATAAAATGTACTAGACTAAAGAAAAGGAACTTAACAAAACACAAGTTCAAATCAACAACTAAGCAACCTAGACCTCTCTCTAATCCCATTCATGCCATGCAAATCATTAGAAATTAAAGATCAAACAATCCAGTTCTTAAGCTGTGGAGTTTCATTAGTCAAACTAATAATTCTCTCAAATCTATTAGCTTATCTAATCTTAGGTTTATCCGTTAGAATCTCTTCTCAACCAATAGCAACCTAAGATTGCATGAAGCACTTGACTCTCTCACCGTTCGGTTGGTAAACAGAAGATTTTCGCTATCCTATCTCTAGAATCACAATCAAATCTCATTCATTACCCTTAGATCTAATCATACAAGCAATTTCTCAATCAACTTGAATGAAATCAAACATAGATTCATACTCCGGAAATATAAATCTAAGATACTCATCAAGAACAAGTAATGAAACGAAAGAACATCAATATGTCTTCATTAAGAGCAATCCTTCATCACATAACAAGAATGGTTTCAAAAGAGGTCTCGATCTCTAGATTATTACTCCATGAGAGATAAAAGGTAATTACAATTGATAGGAGAGCAGCTAGAATTCATGATACTACCCGGAAGTTTGAATCTTGAATGCTTTGGTTGAGATAATGACCTTCTTGTGTTGTTGTTCCAAGAGAGAAAAGTGAGGTGTGTATTAAATGTAAACCCTAAGTCTGCCTCTTCTTTCTCTCCACTTAAATATATATATAGACATGTACAAAAAAAAGAAAGAGAAAAGGGGCAAATATCAGGAAAATCTAAGTCGTCGCTGATCCATACGCCCCGTATGGAAGGGGCGTAGCGCCTTCTGTGCATTTTAGAAGGGCTAGTCTAGGTTGATACGGCCCCGTATGGATTCCATACGCCCTGTATGGAGGGGTGTATGGGCAAAAAGCTTGGCTTTTCCATTTCTTTTCTTGATGAATCCAATTGATTTCTTCATGATAGGTTCCACATCACCTGAAAGCGATACATTATGCTATTAAGTACCAATTCTAAATGATTTCCACTCGATTTGCAACAAAAAAGACTTGAAATCATCTAGGAATTAAAAGTGTTTCGCCCTTCATCAGTAGGCCATGGTTGTATGACAGGATGGTATTACATGATGGGTATAGAAATACTTATATGTTTAAAAAGGATGGTAAATGTAGAGTATTGAACCCTATGTCACCATCAGAGGTCCAGGAGATGCAAAGACAGATAAAACAACCATCACAGAATCTTGAGGATCATAGCCACATGATCAAACCATCAGAGGACCAAACTGTGCAGATGCAAATATGCCAACCTTCAAAGGTTCTTGAGAGCTCTAGTGACACGAGCTATCCTTTAGAGCATAAAATTTGTCAGACATTGATGTGCCAACCTTCAGAGGATCCTGATGATTATAGTCAGATGAGTAGAGCACCAGAAAGCCAGACTGTTCAGAGACAGTTATGTTCACCTTCAGAGGTTTTAGAGGGTAACGAGCAGTTGGGCCAACCATTAGAAGACCATGAGGATCAGCAACATCCAGATGAGTTAGAAAAGGAGGAAACGGTTTCAGTAGAACAGGATGATACGATGGCGACTTTATTGGATAATGGAGCATTATTTGTGTTGCAGATGAGATACATCCTAGAAATGGAGGAGAGAAAACAATCACCACCCGTGGTATTTCAGATTTTACGATTCTACAGTGATATTTCTTCAGGTGGCTTGCTAGGAGGAAACAAAGTCTCTACTGCATTTGATATACCAGATTTGAGGAAAAATCTTTTTGAGGCATGAGGAGATGATAGGAATAAAAATCCGATAAGACCTATCATTAGGGCAAGAACTAAAGGATTTCAAATCTTGGCGATGAGGACCCATTTCGAGCAAATCGACCTCAGAATTATTTATAAATTAACATCTTTTCTATTATTCTTGTATTGTGTTTTCCAACAGGCACACTTATCATATTTTATAGGGCAATGGACAAACTCCCTTAGACTCAGCTTGTGGATTATCCATGGACCGACCTGAACCGATGATGAGCTAGGCCCAATGAATCCTATAAAAGACCGGCATCTTGAAGACCAATTTCTTTTATATATTTTTCATTTGCATGGACTATTTATGTTGTAATCATTTTGGGTCACTTTTATTTCATTGTAATTTTCATTTAGGGCTAGCCACCTTAAAAGTGGCAAACTTGTAATTTTGACCACTTTCTAACCCTAAGAGTAGCAAATATAAATACTTGCTTAAGAGAGGGTTTGAGGAGGCCATATATTTTTTAGAATTGAGAGTTCATATTCACATGAGAATTGGGGTTCCTAATTGTCATTAGACTCTTATCAATTTCAATCCCAAGAGTTGAAATTGTGGCGAATGCAACACCTTGAAATTGTGAGTAGTATCAATTTCATTTTGTTGTGATTTCTTTTCTTCTCTAGTGTGTCATATTTAGGGGTGAATTGAGATAGTTCTTGGACAGATTTGCTTCTTGTTATTTTCGAATTCTTGTGTTTAATTAAGATCCTTTGCATTTGAATTCGGTTCATCCTTGAAGAATACCTCTTGAAACGTGATTATCACTTGTGGAAAGGAGTTCTTAGAATTGAAGTTTTCTTTTGAATTTGTGGATTATTCTCGTGGGATTATAAGTGATTAGTGTGATGTTAGAAGAGATTATTCTTGTGGTATCACAATTGCAGCATTGAGCATTTGGATTTCATTGCATCTTCACTAGGGTTCACGCAATTTTTGCCCTTTTGGAACCGGTTTGTTGTTGACTTGAGTTTTTTTTTTTTTCTTGAGTCTTTTAATTGTGCTTCTAAGTGGAGTTAGGCACATCATCTTTTTGGTATCAAAGCATCATCATACTTGGATTCATTATTGATTCACATCTTAGTTGAAGAATAGGTCATAAACTTTGAGGATTTAACGCCATTGTTCATATGATTGAGACTAGTTTGATTGACATTGTTTAATTGTCTTTCAAATTGGTTTTGCATGTGCTTAATCTTGGTTTTAGGCACATCAATGGGGATGTGGAGAGTGTGAGCTCTGAGGAGGAGGAGGAGTCACCATCACAAGAGTATGAGGATGTTGACTTGGAGGTACTTGTGAGTGGCGAGTTGTATGTCACGAGGAGAGTACTTAGTGTATAACCCCAGGAGGATGGTGAGGGGATCTAGCGTGAACATATTTTTCATACACGGTGTTACATACAGTGCAAAGTTTGTAGCTTGATAATCAATAGTGGCAGCTACATTAATGTTGCTAGCACCTTGCTGGTAGAAAAGATGCAGTTGAAAGCTGTGAAACATCCGAAACCACATTGATTATAGTGGTTGAATAAATGTGGGGAGGTTAAGGTGACCAAGCAGGTTCTTATAGCCTTTTCCATAGGGAGCTACAAGGATGAGGTTTTGTGTGACATGGTACCTATGTAGGCTAGCCACATACTGTTAGGGTGACCTTGGTAATTCGACAGGAAGATTACATATGACGGGTATAAGAATCAATATTCCTTTGTATTAAACAAAAGGAAAGTGGTTCTCACGCCATAGAAACCATGGGAAGCTAGTGAGGATCAAATATGGATTGCAAAAGAGTTTAAAGAAAAACACTTGAGTGCACGAGAGAAAAGTGAAGAGAAAAAGAAAATGAGTGAAAAGCAAACACTGGTGAGTATAGAGGGAAAAGACACTCAAACATAGAGAATGGAGAGTCTAGTGAGAAAGAGTGGGGTTAAGAGTGCAGTATTGGCCAAACAACAATTACTTGTAGTTATGTACAAGGATTTATATTTTTCTACTATTGACCTTAACTTTATTATGCCTAGTCGTGTTGTGTCTTTATTGTAGGAATACAAGGACTTGTTCCCTGAAGAAGTGCCTTAAGGCCTACCCCCTCTATGAGGGATAGCGTATCGGATTGATTTATATCGAGCGCTTCCATTCCAAACCAGCCAGCATACAGAACCAATCTTGAGGAGGCCAAGGAAATACAAAGACAAGTGGATGGGCTGATGGAGAAAGGATTTGTGCGAGAGAGTTCAAGCCCATGCTCGGTTCTAGTGATACTAGTCCCCAAGAAGGTGATGGGAAAATTTCTAACACTGTCGACCAATTCAGAACCCGATTTGGATGATGATCCAAATCGCTCATATTTTACCTTATGTCTTTATTTCTAATAAATATTTGAGAATAATCTTACAAGTATAATGATAATTCTCCATGGGATGCCAATATGTCCCACAACCGTTGTTGGACACAGAATGTTTTCAGGATGACAATCAAAGACCCGCTGAGATTGTTTTCTATTATGAGGCATTGGACCATGAAGACTTATGTTATTTTGTATCTTGTAATTGTTTTATGAATTATTTTGGTTGTATTTTGGTTTTGGGACACTTTTATTTCCTTGTAATTTTCATTTAGGGCTAGCCACCTTAAAAGTTGCAAACTTGTAATTTTGAGCACTTTTTAACCCTAGGAGTAGCAAGTATAAATACTTGCTTAAGAGAGGATTTGAGCAGGCTAATTTTTACAAATTTGAGAGGCACATTTCACGTGTGAATTAGGGTTCTTTCCTTGATTCCAAACTCTTATCAATTTTAACCCAAGAATTGGAATTGTGGTGAGTGCAAAGAAGGCGAATTGTGAGTCATATCAATTCAATTTTGTTGTATGTTCATTTCTTCTCTAGCGAGTCATATCTAGGGTATATTTGGATCTTTCTTGGACATATTTGTGTTTTTTTTTCGTGAATAATCATCTTTTAAGATTGATTGTTCATTGAGTTGGAATTGTTCTTTAGTGATTGGCGTGAATTAACATGGTTGGAAGGGTTTAAGTTCACGGTTTTTGAGTTGGTCATTTTCATCCATTTCACTTGTAATTATCTTGTTCGTACTATTGATTAGTGAAATTGACCATTAGTGGAAGTTAATTGAATCTTTTGAACCATTGGATTGCATCAAAGTTCCATTAGATTACGCAATTTCCTAATCATTTGGACCGGTTTTTGTATGAGACTTGAGACTTGCTTTCTTGAGTCATTTGATTGTGCTTGGAAGTGGTTTTGAGCACATCATCTTTTTGGTATCAGAGCACATGTTGAGAGAAGGGATTGGTTTTATTTGATTTCATGGAATTAATCATCAATTAGGGTTGATATAGTGAAAATCGCAAATTGTGGTGTTGTTGTGGTTTTGAGTTTACGGGATTACTTTGGCTTGGAATTTAATTTGCTGTTTGTTGGAGTTGGATTGGGAAGGTTGTTGTATCATTTTTTTATTAATAATTTTTGTGGAAGGAAGGAAGAATTGAAGTGTTGTTAATTCAACAATTGTGTGAGCTTAAAAAAAATAAAATTACCTTGTTCTTGCAGTGACTAGTTGTGGCGTGAAGAAGGTTGTATAGGCTGTTGTTGTGACTTCCATTGTGTAATTCTGAATTGGAGGAGTGCAATTTACAGATTTGCATTGAGTTTGATTAGTAAAGAATCTATTTGAATTCAAACATATTCCATTAAGTTGTGGGAGTTAATGAGTGCTATTTGAATTTGAAATCATTACTTACCAATTGAAGAAGGCTTGCAATTAGTGAAGTGGTTTGAATTTCAAATTGAAGTTGCTGCCTATTGTGGGAATTCGGAATACATTTGTGGAATGTGGCATATTTTTTTTGTTGCCATCCTTGCCGTGGGAAGTGGAAGTATACTTGTTGTTTTGTAATTTATTATTGTTGCCGTGGGAGTGGAAGAATATTTGTTGTTGTTTCCATTTCTTATTGTTGTCGTGGAAGTGGAGTGTAGTCTTTGTGTTGTTGCCGTGGAGTTTCTTGTGAAGGAGTGACTTGTAGGGATTAAAAATTGTTGTACCATGTTATATTAACGTGTTGTGGAGAAGAGTACTACATGTGAGTTATAATAACATACTTATGAAGTTAAGTGGGTTTGTTTATTTTCTTTCTTGTAGTTGCTATTGTGTGGTGTTAAGGGAAGTGTAGTTGTGGGGTGTGTGTCCTTACTTCAAATTGTTTTTGAGAATCAGTACACAGGGTCTACAACTATGTCAAATGACAGTGTGAATGGGGGAATTGGTAATGAAGCCAATAGTCAGGTTAGTGGAGGTCAGGGTCGTAATGTGACAGGTAGGAGAACTTTGAAAGAACAACTCCAGGATCTTACTACCATAGTTGCTACACTAGCAACTAGAGTTGACATAATGACATTACTATAACCACCAGTGGTAAACCAGCCGGCACCACCTCGAGTAGCTCCACAAAATCCTCATCGAGATAGAGTAATGGGAGATGGGAATTTGAATAGAAGGATGGGTGAGGAGCATCTTCCATACAGGGAAGAAAGGGATGATAATTTTGGGGCAAACCCAAATCAGAATAGGGATTTCAGGCCACCTCGGGGTTTGGAATATGTGAAACTATAGATGTCATCCTATGATGGTAAGGGATCAGCAAATGAATACTTAGACTAGGAGGACAAGGTCGAAGGTCTCTTCGAATGTTATGAGATCGATGACAGTAATAGGGTTCGATTGGTTGCTGTTGAGTTTGTAGGGTATGCTGCACTCTGGTGGAAGAATCTGATTATCAGCAGGCGTCGGGATGGAGAGGCTAAGGTTCAGACTTAGAGGGACATGAAAAGATTACTGAGGAAAAGGCTCATTCTTGAACACTATAAACATGAGTTGTTTATGCGACTGCAAACATTGAGGCTGGGAGGCAAAATAGTGGATGATTATGTGCAGGAGTTTGAGACCCTTATGATTAGGTATGGGTCTCTTAAGCCTCCAGAACAAACTATAGCACGTTTTGTCTCAGGTCTAAAATATGAAATAGCGTGTATTGTTGAACTACAACGCTATAATACACTTGATGAGGCTATTCAGTTGGCCTTAAAAGTAGAGAGACAAAGGAGGTCCAACTTTTTTAGGGCTCCGAGCAGTAGGCCTAATACTATTAATAGACCCATATCAGTTGACAGTCGATCAGGAGGAACAAAGGCGGTAGGTGAGGGAGTAAAGGCAGTGGACACTACTACCCTAACTATTATGAGAGAAAACTTACCTACTGGGAAGGTTAAAGAGGTAATGGCTCTAGATACGAGGCAGACTGTTCCCGGATCTACTAGTGGGAAAACGCGCTAGATAAAATGCTTCAAATGCATGGGATTTGGGCATATGGCTGCACAGTGTCCAAATAAGAGGGTGATGACTGTTATGGAAGACACTGGGGAGGATATTGAGGATGATAATGATCAGATTGAACCTACAGATCTACCAACAGCACTGCAGGAATATTATGATGATTAGACTGTAGATGCGCCTAAGGAGCATATAGGAGGAAAATACCTATCCCTTAATGTGTTACGCAGGACCTTATCTATATCTCTTGATAATAGTGATATTCAGAGGGAGAACATATTTTACACCTCTTGCAGAATTAGAGGTAACCTTTGTGTACTTATCATCGATAGTGGTAGTTGCACGAATGTTATATCTGTTGCGATAGTAGACAAATTACAACTGTCTACTATCCCACATCTTAGTCCTTATCATTTGCATTGGCTGGATAATGAGGTAGTATGCATGTTACCCTTAGGGCAAAGGTTCCAGTGAATGTTGGGCAGAATTATCATGATGAGATCTTGTGTGATGTAGTCCCTATGCATGCATTCCATTTACTATTGGGTCGGCCTTAGCTGTATGATCGATGGGTGATACATGATAGGTTTGAAAATACATACATGTTCAGCATGGGCGAGTCACGCATAGTTCTATTACTGATGACTCCATCTGAGGTCTAGGGATTTCAAGAACAGATCAAAAATCCATCCACTACCATTGTTAGCCAGAAGAGCAAGACAACAGAGATATTAGGGTTCAGTTCCACAACTGATTCTCTACATTTGAGGGCAAATCTTTTAGAAGCCCGAGGAGATGATGGGAAAAATTCTGACACTGTTGACCAATTCAGAACCCGATTTGGATGATGATCTAAATCGCTCATATTTTACCCTATGTCTTTATTTCTAATAAATATTTGAGAATAATCTTATAGGTATAACGATAATTCTCCATGGGATGCCAATATGTCCCACAACCATTGTTGGACACAGAACGTTTTTAGGATGACAATCAAAGACCCGCTGCGATTGTTTTCTATTCCAAGACATTGGACCATGAAAACTTATGTTATTTTGTATCTTGTAATTGTTTTATGAACTATTTTGGTTGTATTTTGATTTTGGGACACTTTTATTTCCTTGTAATTTTCATTTAGAGCTAGCCACCTTAAAAGTGGCAAACTTATAATTTTGAGCACTTTTTAACCCTAGGAGTAGCAAGTATAAATACTTGCTTAAGAGAGGGTTTGAGCAGGCTAATTTTTACAGATTTGAGAGGCACATTTCATGTGTGAATTAGGGTTCTTTCCTTGATTGCAAACTCTTATCAATTTCAACCCATGAATTGGAATTGTAATTGTGGTGAGTGCAACGAAGGCGAATTGTGAGTCATATCAATTCAATTTTGTTGTATGTTCATTTCTTCTCTAGTGAGTCATATCTAGGGTAGATTTGGATCTTTCTTGGACATATTTGTATTTTTTTTTTCGTGAATAATCATCTTTTAAGATTGATTTTTCATTGAGTACTTGAATTACATATTTCAATTTTAGTGCATTAGTGTGAATTTGGTATTGAAAAGGGAAGTGGAATTCACGGTTTGTGTTTCTTCCTTTTGATCTGATTTCATGTGAATCTCATCTTATTTTTTGTTGTGACTTGGTGAATAATACAAAAGGGATTGCAATTATATCATTTGATCATCATTTTTCCATCAAATCTCAAAGGGTTTCACGTGAATTGTTCATCCACATTGAACCGGTTTGTGATTGATTTGAGATTGTTTTTCATGAGTCATTTGATTGTGCTTCCAAGTGGATTTAGGCACATCATCTTTTTGGTATCAGAGCATCATCATATTTGGATCTAAGATTAATTACATCCTAATTGAAGAATTGGTTACATTCATTGGAAATTGACGCCATTGTTCATGAGATTAAGACTAGTTTGATTGACATTGTTTAATTGTCTTTCAAATTGATTTTATATGTGCTTAATCTTGGTTTTAGGCACATCAGAAGGGTGGGACGTAGTGCATGTGCGTGGATTGTAGGGCGATCAATAAAATTACAGTTAAGTACATACATCATATTCCTAGATTATATGATATGCTAGATGAGTTGCATGGTGCATGTTTATTTTCGAAAATTGACCTTAAAAATGTATATTACCAAATTCGTATAAAAGAGGGTGATGAGTGGAAAACTTCTTTTAAAACCAAACATGGACTATATGAATGGATGGTAATGCTTTTTTGGTTGACAAATGCACCTAGTACTTTCATGAGATTAATGAATTATGTTTTGCGTCAATTCTTAGGAAAATTTTTTGTCGTCTATTTTGATGGTATCCTAATTTATAGCAAAACATTGGATGATCATGTACACCATCTGCAAAGTGTGTTTACTATTTTAAGGGAAAACCAATTGTATGCCAACTTGAAGAAGTGCACGTTTTGTATGGAGTATGTGGTTTTTCTTGGTTTTATTGTAGGTGTAGATGGAATAGCTGTAGATGAGGAGAAGGTGAAGGCAATTCGGGATTGGCCAATACTAAAGAATGCCAATGATGTCAAGAGCTTCTATGGTCTAGCCAGCTTCTATAGACGATTTGTGAGAGATTTTAGCTCCATTGCTGCTGCAATGAATGATCTTGTGAAAAAAGAATGTCGAATTCAGATGGACTAAAATACATGAGAAGATATTCTAGACATTGAAAGGTAAGCTAGTTAATGCTCTTTTGTTAGTATTACCTAATTTTGATAAAGTTTTTGAGATCGAATGTGATTCTTTTGGGAAGGGTATTAGTGGTGTGTCAATGTAAGATTCCAAACCAATAGCCTATTTTAGTGAGAAACTCTACGATGTTGCTTTAAACTATCCAATGTATGACAAGGAGTTATATGCCCTTGTAAAGACTTTGCAAACGTGGAAACATTATCTATAGCCTAAGGAGTTCATCATCCATTCCAATCATGAAAGCTTGAAGTACTTGAAGATGCAGGGAATGCTGAACAAGAAGCATGCCAAATGGTTAGAGTTTATTGAAACCTTTCCATATGTCATCAAATACAAGCAAGGTAAGGAAAATGTAGTGGCTGATGCACTATCTAGGAGGTATTCTCTATTAACCTCTTTATATACTAAGATGCTTGGGTTTGAAAGTATGAAAGATTTATATGAACATGATGTTGATTTTAGTCAGATTTAGGCTTTTTGTTCTAAAAGTGAGTATGCGAACTACTATAGGCATGAGGGATATTTATTTAAGAAGGATAGATTGTGTGTGCCTAAGAGTTCTATATGAGAGTTGTTACTGAGAGAGATGCATGGAGGCAGTCTCCTAGGACATTTTAGTGTGAAGAAAACTTTAGATATTTTGCATGAACAGTTTTATTGGCATAAGATGAGACATGATGCACAAACTATGTGTGATAAATTCATTGCATGTAAGAAGGCTAAATCTAATGTTATGCCCCATGGGGAGTATCTCCCATTGCCTGTGCTTAGTCAGCTTTGGACTGATATTTCCATAGATTTCATATTAGGTTTACTTAGGTCCTAGAATGCCAAAGATAGCATATTTGTTGTCGTCGATAGGTTTAGTAAAATGGCTCATTTTATTACCTGTTCTAAAACTAACGATGCACGACATATAGCTAATTTATTCTTTAGGGAGATCATTCAATTACATGGTTTACCTAACTCTATTGTGAGTGATAGCGATGTGAAGTTTTTTAGCCACTTTTGGCGCACTTTATGGAATAGGCTAGGCACTAAACTACTGTTTTCCACTATGGCACATCCTCAAATGGATGGATAAACAGAGGTGGTTAACATAACACTTTCTACATTGCTACGTATTGTGCTTGATAAAAAATTAAAGCAATGGGAAACATGTTTACCTCATGTAGAGTTTGCATATAATAGGACTATACATTCTACTACATCTTACTCTCCATTTGAGGTTGTGTATGGCTTAAATCCCTTAACGGCATTGGATATATTGCCTTTACCTACTAATGAGTTTATTGATCTTGATGGCATAAAGAAGGTAGAATTTGTTAGGGATTTACATACTCAGGTACGGGCTAACATTGAAAAGAAGAATGAATATTATGCCCGTTAAGCCAACAAAGGATGCATCAAAGTTATATTCCATTTGGGTGATTAGGTTTAAGTGCATTTAAGGAACGTTTTGCTGAATAACGTAAATCCAAGTTGCATCTAAGGGGTGATGGACCTTTCCAAGTGGTGGAGCGCATAAATGACAATGCCTACAAGATAGATTTACCAAGCCACTATGGTAATGTAAGTGCTACATTTAACATTTTTTATCTTACTCTTTATGATGTAGGCGATTCGAAGACTAATATTTTTGTGGAAGGAAGGAATGATGAGGATTAGCTAGCATCTAAAAGGAAGGAACCAAAATCCCATGATCCATTATATGGTATTGGAGGCCCGATGACCCAAGCTAAAGCTAAGAGGATGAACAAAGCTTTACAAAGATTAGTCATGGACTTACAAGCTAAGGAATCAAGTTAAACTAAAGGAGACACAACACTTGTGAACTTGATTCATGTGACCATGGAGGGAAGTGATGATTTAGAGGCCTTAGAATAATTTTATTGAATCGACAAAACAAAGAAGCACGTTCGGTTTATTTTAGTTTTTATTTGTTTGGTTTGTAATTTATATTATTTAGTTGCCTACTCGGTTACATGTGGATAAGGATAGATTAGGCAACTTAGGTTTTCCATATTGTTATTTGTATACTATACATGTCATACAAGGGGTAGGCCATGGACATGATATTATTGAATTAAAAAAAACAATCACCTTTTCGTGGAAATGAAGCTATCTTTTTGTTCTTTTGCAAAAGAACTCTTCCATATGAATTCTTAACCGAATTTTTAGGAAACCCTTTTGATAACTTAGGTTTCGGTCAACAACTGTGATTGGGGTTTAGTTACACCAAACTTGTTCAAGATGATCCTTGAGGTAGTTGATTCAAACAGGGACGTTAAGTTCTAGGTTTGAAATACCTAGGGTTCATGTACCATCTATTTGCCTGTTTACCTAACTTTTAGAGGATCTAGAGGTATTTCTAATTTGTTCTTAGAAAGAGCGCACCTCAAATGGAGACATAGGCGTTAAGACTATCCATGAACCATCCTTTTGAAACATGTAAGTGTTTCTGAACTCATCATGTAACACCTTTCTACCAAACATCCAGGGTCTACCCAACAATAAATGAAAGGCATACATAGGAATCACATCACAAATAATCTCATCATGGTATTTCTTTCCTACACTAACTAGCACCTTTGCCCTTTGTGTAACATGAAAACTACCTTGGTCATCCAACCAATGCAATTTGTAAAGGCTAGGATGCGGACTAGTGCTTAGTTGTAATTTATCTACTAATGCACTAGATATGACATTAGTGCAACTACCACTATCAATGATTAGTACACAAAGGTTACCTCAGATTCGGTAAGGTATGTGGAATAGGTTTTCCCTCTATTTATCCCTAGCATCTGGAGATATAGTCAAATCCTTGTGCAACACATTAATATGTAAGTAATGTTCACCCATTTTATCCTCATGTGTCTCAACATTCTGATCATCATAGTGCTCTTACAAAGCCATGGATAGATCTATAGGCTTGACAACTTCTTCTTCTTCTTCAGTGCCCTTCATGACTGTCATTACTCTCTTATTGGGACACTGTGTAGCCATATGTCCAAATCCCATGCATTTGAAGCATTTAATTTGGCGTATCTTTCCACTAGTCGACCCCGGTACTATTTGCCTAACATTAGGTCCAACTACCTCTTTTCCCTTCCTAGAAATCATTTTCTCTTTGTCTGTGCTAGGGGTAACTCTATCTACTGACCTGACATGCTCACCTACTTCCTTTGGTCCACCCAACTAACCATCAGCCTCCATGGGCCTAGTAGTAGTACTAGGTCTGCTACTAATAACTCGGAAGAGATTAGATCGCCTCTGTGTTTCCACTTTCAAGGCTAACTGTATAGCCTCATCAAGTGTACTTTACCTCTGAAGCTCAACAACACAAGCTATCTCATACTTTAACCCAGATACAAAACGTGCTAGGGTTTACTCAGGAGGCTCTACTAAACCACATCTGATCATCAAAGTTTCAAACTCCTGAACATAGTCATCCACTATTTTGCCTCCCTATCTCAAAGTCTGTAGACGCATAAATAGTTCTTGCCTATAATTCTTAGGAATGAACCTCTTCCTCGGAACCCTTTTCATGTCTCTCCAAGTGTGAATTTCAGCCTCTTCATCCCTTCGCCTATTGATCACCGAATTTTTCCACCACAAGGTAACATATCTTATGAACTCAACAGTAGCAAGATGAACTCTAGTGTTATCATATATCTCATAACACTAAAAAAGACCCTCAACCTTATCCTCCCAATCCAGATAATCACTTGCTGAACCCTTGCCATCAAATGAAGGCATCTACAGCTTCACATATTCTAAACCCCTAGGTGGCCTAAAATCCCTGTTTAGGTAAGGATTGACCCCAAAATTATCATCCCTCTCCTCGCTGAAGGCATGATGATCTCCTTCCACTCTCCTTCCCATGTTTCCTCCTCTGACTACTCTCTCCCTTTGAACATTTTGAGGAGCTACTCTAGGTGGTGGTATCTAAGGATTTGCCACAGGTGGTTATGGCATTGTGATCCTGTCAATCCTTATTGCTAGTGTAGCAACAATAGTGGTGAGGTCGTAAAGCTGTTCCTCCAAAGTTCTCCTACCTGCAGTACGATGACTTTGTCCTCCACCAACTTTGCTATTGGTCTCATTGCTAATGCCCCCATTCACACTGTCATTCGACGTGTTTGTGGATGTGATTTGCTGTAGTGCAAATAGTTTAAAACAATTGCAACACTCTCCCTTCACTATACAATACTTCACCCGCCACAACAATCAAATCACCTACAAAATAAACACAACTCTATTTAACTTCACACACCACGTCAACACATACACACTTGTACACCTACAGTGCAACAAGTTACCAATGCAACAAACACTTGCTTACACTTCAATTATAGCAATAATAAATTGAAGCAACAATTAAACACTTCCAAGTAGTAAGTTATTGAATTCAACTAAGCAAGTATTTAAGTAACAATACCTAATAACTTTCACACTTAAATGCTTGTTTTGAAATTCAAACCTTACTACTAAACTTCCTTTTCTAGTCATGGCACATACACAATTTTATCTCCACGTGCAACACCTTCTTTACACACAACTCCACAAAAATTCACACCGCCACACACACTACATACACACAGTGTACTCAGTTCAACCCACAACAACATTTCAAGTGTAGCACCTCCTTGCCTCAATACACATAACACTACACGTTGTAACCCTTCAATTCAATACACATTTACACCATCACACATACATACATAAACACGACAACAAGTTTAAAATTACACCCTTAATGCAACCTTCTCCACAAATGGTAAGAGTCAATTTCAATTTCAAATGAAATGCAATCAATACCACTCAATAACTACTTCAAGCTTAATGGATGTGTTTGAATTCAAATGATTTCTTATTTTTCACACAAATTCAAATATGAAAATTGTATACTTCCACTTTCGAAATGTACAAGGAAAAACACACGGCACACTCCATTAGTTACTTCAAATTATAGAATTCCAGTGATGGAATTCAAATTCAAATAACTTTCCTTTCTTCCACATACAAGGAGCTCACGACAAGATGTTGATCACTAAAGACCAAATATGAAACTCTACTCCCAATTCCGCAACAAGAAGTATTCCATGGCACAATTCACACACAATTACTTCAATTCCTCTTCAAATAGTTTCATGTATGAAATGGAAGAATGAGAACACTAAATTCCTAAATCAACAATCACAAAATCCCTTCTCAAAAATGTGCTCTAATACCAAAAGATGATGTTCTCAAAAAGACCAAGCACATCAATTCAACCAATTGAAGAATTCAATTAAACAAATGCTCAATGGAACATAAAATTAGCATGATGCTTAGACTCACGTGAACCCCAATTGGTGTGATCTAAATTCGATGAATTCCAAAAGATTCCAACATCAATCAAATTACATATAACATGCAATTCCAATCTTATAAAATTGAAGCAATAAAATCCCTAATTGCATGATTAACAAATGAATCGATAAACAACCTATTATCACTAGATATTACACACTAGTAATAACAAAGAAGCAACTTAGAAGATCTTGATACTACTCACAAGATTTTCTAAGCCTCACTCACCACAATTTACTAGAAATTGATAAGAGTGTGTGTGTAATAGCAAGAGGACTCCTCACTCTCATGGCAACAAGAAGTGTTTGTTCAAAATGTCAAAAAGCTCCATACAAACCCTAGTTAGCAAGTATTTATACTTACTCCAATTAAGGTAAAAATGTTCAAAAATTACACATATGCCACTAAGTGGCCGGTTTTAAAATCAAAGTACAAACAAATTATAAGTCCAAAAAATGAACAAAAATGGCCGGTTCAATAATGACAAATACAAGTACAAAAGATGGTCTTCAAATGGCCAGTTCTTTAAGTCAATTAAGCAATTTGTAGGTCGCTGGATGTGACTCCAAAAAATGTCTAGCAAGTTGATCATTAGTGCATGTTATTTGGCCATCTCGTAAAACCGATCAATGTACTTGCTATAGTGCAAAACTAAACATTATTGGATAAAAAGTAGACATATGTGGTTGTTTTGGATCATACATCCAAATCAGTTTTCCCCACTACTGGAACTGCAGGGTAAATTCCCATCAGCAAAGGTCTATTATAAGAATTGAAATAAAAAATCATGAATTGACTTGGTTATTCATAGGGATTAAATTGAAGGATAGGTTAAACAAGCAAGGGATCAACCAAATTCAACGTTCCAAGTGCAAATCTGAGCTAAGTGAGTATACTAGAATCTAGCATTATGTTAGATGTGGTTAATATAATGATTAGTTAGATTAAAAAGCATAGCAATTAGGATTTAGGTGGAATTGGTATAGAAGAATTAAATTTCATAGGACCTTACTAAGAGATACACGACTTCTTAACATGGCCATGTTTCGACCATGTAAACCTAAAGAGATACACAAACACTCAACACGGTTGTGTTACTCTTGTGTTGAATGTAAGGACATACCGAAAGATATATGACCTTCCAATATGGTTGTGTTCTAACGGTGTTGAATCTAAAACATATCGAGAGATAAGCGGCCATGTTTCAATTGTATTGAACCAAAACCCACTAAAAGATACATGACCTTTGACATGATCGTGTAATAGCTATGTTGAGCTACAAGGCCTCCAACATGGCCATCTTGAGTGAAACATAACTTCATTTAATATCTATTTAACTCTTAATTAAACCAATTTCTACACAACCTAGATAATTAGTATGACGTTAGATAATGTAATAGATTAAGAGAAATTAAGGGAATTATAGTATTCTTAGATTAGTACTAAGAAGGATGTATTGATGATTGTACATATTTTAGCTTAGCTTAAGTTTAAGACTAGACGTGCTTAAGACTAGGATTCTAGGTATATGTTTAACTTATTTGTTGGTTATGATTGTTAGGTAGTTTTTAAATAAATTGGTTATAAGAATTATGTAATGTAATGTGAAATGTGAATGAAAGGTTACATGATTCTTGTGCTTTGCTTGGCCTAAGGGCTTATAGTAGCAGATCCCTAAGAGACACCTTGATGATTTGTATACCACATTATCCGTAGTGGAGCCATATATTGAAATGATCTGAGGTAGATTAAGATTAGATGGGGCCTGCAATGGAAGTTTTCACTAGGACAAACTTTTTTGTGTACTATGGTCATGAGTACCCCTATGTAGCATAATTAATTTTGAGATTTGGTATGTAAGCTGATGTATGAATGTATTGTGGATAAATGTTGCATATATGCATGTATTATTAATGTGATATGTCATGTGCATGTAGGTTTAGTACTTACGTACCGAGCTTAGTCTCACTTCTGTTCCTATATTTGTTTTTAGTTGTAGGTGAGAATGATAGACAAGTATAGTGTGATCAAACATTACATGGATGAAAATGGGAGAGAGCATTATTACTATGTGGATGAGGAGTGAGGAAAATGGGCAGACTTGTAATTTGGAATATTATTAGTTGATTGAAATTATGGAGATAATAGCTTATTCTTAGTTATGTTAATTAGTATAGGAAAATGATTGTTTACCTGGGGATTTGTGTTATTCTTAAATAATGAGAATTGGAATGACTCAACTGAGAGTCATTGATTTTATTGAAGTTATTGTAGTATGATAGTTAATAGAGATGCATAGGTTTTGAAGAATTATAGAGGTTTAGAGTCTTAGCGTGTCGCTTTGTAGTAGTGACAGATTATGATGCTCTAGGTTTTAGGGTGTTACAGCTTAAGTGGTATCAAAGCCTAAGTTTTGATGATCTTTAGAATTTAGGATATGATCAAATAGAGATCTAGTGATGACTCCTATAATCAAGTAATGAGTAATAGGTATAGGATTCAATCAATAGAAGGTCAGTTGAAATCATTAGATGATTAAGTAGATTATCTATAGAACCATAAGAAATTAAAAGAGTGGGTAACTTAAGGGATAATTATTATGTTATGTTATTCTAAATATTTTATGTAATTATATTTTATTGTATATTTCTGTTTAATTATGTATAGGTATATATATGTTTGAGCTTGAGTAGACATAGATGTATACTGTCACCAACTCCCTTTACAAATTCTAACTCTACGATCATTCTGCTATCTCAATTTACATAGAATGCCTCCAAGAAGAAGTGTCATGCAAGGTTCATCTAGTGTTCGATAAGGTGGAGATGCCCTAGAGGATAGAAACTTTCAAAGACCACCTTAATAAGAAACCCTAAAGCAAGTTAATGCCATGGCTGCTCAGTTGCTAAAGACTATAAATGCTCTAGTGGGAATGCTGGCATAACAACAACAGTAGGTTGTGAGACCTATTAGGCTTGTAGGGGAACCTTGTGGTCTAGATAAATTTGTAAGGTTAACTAAGGAGTTCCACCTAAAGGTTGATGATCTAATAGTGGTTAAATATTGGATCACTGAGACCGAAATGACATTTGAAGACTTCATGGTCCTTGAAGATAGGAAAGTGAAATATGTTGCTTATATGCTAAAGGGAGCAGCTACAGATTGGTAAACTGATATGTCTAGATTGGTAGGAGCTCCTAACTAATGGTAGAGGTTTAAGGAGCTCTTCTATGAGAAGTACTTCCTTAGCAACATCAAAGACAAAATGGAGGCAGATTATTATAACTATCAGTAGGGTAGTAGATTTATGGAGGCATATGAAGTGAAGATAAACCGTTTAGGTACGTTCTTGCCAAAATCAATGACAGGGGATGATGCTTCCCGAGCAAGAAGATTTTTGGGGTGATTAGAGCCTATCTTGTAACATGAAGTGGAGGCTTTTCAATTAACTACTTATGTAGAAGTAGTTGACAAAGCTAAATATTTGGAACATAGTGAAAAGAGAATAAAGGAACAATTATATTGTAGATTAAGACCATTTCTAAGGAAAAAGTCCATTTCTAGCAAAAGAGGCCAACTGTATATTAAGCTAGACCCGTGGCTTATGTGCCTAAACCTATTCAAACTAGGCTTGCACCTCTAGCACTGCCTCAACTACCACAAGCAGGATCGGGTGTTAGGTGTCCTAGATGTTTGGGACCCCATGATCTGCAATAGTATAAATGGCTCGAAGAGAAATGCTTCTTTTGTGGCAAAACATGACACACTAGTTAGAGTTACATAGAAAGGACCCTCCCTTGGACCTTCTGCTATACCTATAAGTAGAGAGGGTACGAATCATTCTAGTGTGGTGCTCATCACACTTAAGTGGTTGTACCTCTACAAGCTTAACAACCTACATGACCTACACCCAAAAGACCACTAGGCAAAGATCAAAATGTTAGACCAAGATAGAGGGCACCTAGTAGGGTGTTTGCATTACAACAACAACAACAATAGGATGCTCATGATCAGGATACCATAGTGGGTACACTACTTATAAACTCAAATATTATTTATGTATTATTTGACACGAGTGCAACACATTCTTACATATCAACTATGTCTATGAATGTATGTGGATTAAAACCTATTGTATTGGATAGTGTTATGATTGTAAATACTCCTTTTAGAGTAGGAGGGAAATTAGATCAAATATGTAAAGATATGGAGATTATAATACATGGTAAGAAAATGCTAGCTAAATTGTTTATATTAGAGATAATAGAATTTGATATAGTTCTAGAAGTGAATTGGTTGTCTAAGTACTATGCTACTATAGATTGTCACAATCTAGTGGTTAGGTTTAACTTTCTTAATGAGGAACAAGTTATATTCAAGTTAGATCCACAGAAGCCTGCAACTCTTCTAATATACAAGTTGTGGAACAAAGGAAGATTATCAACTTTATTAATAGAGATAGGACAGGTTAATGAATTGAAAAATGTATATGTAGTGAATGAGTACATAGATGTTTTTTCCGAGAATTTGCCAGGTTTATCACTAGCTAGAGAGATAGAGTTATGTATTGATCTAGTACCAGGAATAGCACCCATATTTAATGCACCATATAGAATGGCACCTATTGAACTGTTTGAGCTGAAGAGTCAACTTCAAGATAATGGGTTTATTAGACCAAGTGTTTCACCATGGGGTGCTCTAGTGCTGTTTGTTAAGAAAAAGGATGGGAGTATGACGTTATGTATAGATTATAGGGAGATAAACCAAGTCACAATCAAGAGCAAATAGTTGCTTCCTAAGATTGATGACCTATTTGATTAATTACAGAGAACTCAAGTCTTCTCCAAAATTGACTTGAGATCAATGTACCATCAATTAAAAATTAAGGAGGAAGACTTATAAAAGATTGCTTTTAAGACTCGGTATGGGCATTACGAGCTTCAGGTGATGCCTTTTGGTTTGACAAATGCTTTAGCAACCTTCATGCACCTTATGAACAGAGTGCTCATAAACTAGCTAGACCAGTTTGTAGTAGTTTTCATAAATGTTATCTTCATCTATTCCAAGAGTAGAGAAGAACAGGAAGCACATCTTGGAGTTGTACTAGAAAGCCTCAAGGAGGAAAAGCTTTATGCTAAATTTAGTAAGTGAAAATTTTGGTTAGAGCAGGTATCCTTCTTAAGACAAGTGTTGAATAAGAATGGAATATTAGTAGACCATAAGAAGGTAAAGGCAGTAAGTGACTGGCTAAGATCGAGAGCAATAACAAAAGTAAGGAGCTTTTTAGGGTTAGTTAGGTACTACAGATGCTTCATAGATGGGTTCTGTCAGTTAGCAACTCCCTTAACTCAACTAAAAAAGAAGAGGGCCAAGTTCGTATGGAGTGATGAATGTGAAAGCAACTTCACTACACTGACGGATAAATTGATGATAGCTCCAGTATTGGCCCTACTAAGGACGGGAGAAGAATTTGAAGTATTCAATGATGCATTAAATTAAGGTTTGGGGTGTATGCTTATGTGAAAAGGGAGAGTCATTGCATATGCCACCCACCGATTGAAATAGTATGAGAAAAATTACCCTATCCATGACCTGAAGTTAGTTGTTGTGAACATAGCATTAAAATTATGGAGACATTATCTTTATGGGGAGAAATATAAAGTATTTACAGACCATAAAAGTTTGAAGTATATGTTTACCTAGAAAAAATTGAATATGAGTTAAAGGAGGTGGCTAGAATTGATGAATGATCATGATGTGGAAATTCATTATCACCTTGAAAAAGTAAATGTGGTTGCAAATGCTTTAAGTAAGAAGAAATAGATAGATATTGCAATATTAATCACATCTTAGAGAAAAATACTAGATGACATGAATAAACTGAAATTGGAAATGGTGACATGGGAAGTGGGAAATAGGTTGGCTACACTTAATTTCTAACCCAGTCTTATCAACTAGGTTAAAATTACATAAATGGGAGATCCTAGAATTTAGAAGATAAAGAGCAAATTAGAATAGGGTGAAGCTACAAAATTTGTGGTCAATGTAAAAGGGGTAGTCAAGTATGGTAATAGATGGTGTGCTCCAAATAATACAAAATTAAAGAAGAAGATCGTGAAAGAAGCTCATTAATCAAAGTATACGATACACCTAGGAAGCATCGAGATGTATAAGGATCTCAAGAATACTTACTAGTGGAAAAATATGAAATGAGAGATAGCAGAATATGTGTCCAAGTGTCTCACATGTCAGCAAAGAAGGATTGAGCACTAAAGACTAGTTGGTGAGTTATAACCTCTTCCCATGCCTGGATGGAAGTGAGAACATATAACTATGGATTTTGTCACAACAGTCTCGAGAACCAAGGAGAAATATGATGCAAGTTCACCCATTTCTTGCTAATTAAGGTGGACTACAGACTAAAAAAGTTTGCTTAAATGTACATAAGAGAGATTATAAGATTACATGGGGTACTAACCACTATTACATTTGATAAAGACACTCGATTTGTGAGCAGATTTCGGAAAAGTCTACATCAAGCCTTATTAACTAAACTCCAGTTTAGTATAGCATTTCATCCCCAAACAGATGAGCAGTTTGAGAAAACTATCAAAAATTTGAAAGATCTACTACAAGCTTGTACATTGGATCAAGGGGGTAATTGGTGTGATCAGTAAAATTTGCTTATAACAACAATTACCAAGCTACTATATAGATAACTCCCTATAAAGCATCGTATGGTAGCAAGTGCAAATCTCCCTTACACTAGGATGAAGTGGGAGAAAGACGGATATTGGGGCTAGAGATAGTATAGCAAATAGTAGACAAGGTCAAAGTAATAAAGCAATGAATTCTATCAGCCTAGAGTCATCAGAAAAGTTATGCAGACAAGTAGTGATGCCCTTTAGAATTTCAAGTTGGGGATAAAGTCCTACTGAAGATATCTTTAACTAAAGAGGTAATCGGGTTTAGACTATAAGGCAAGTTGAATCCAAGATATGTGGGTCCATTTGAAATTCTAGAAAGAGTTAGAACAATTGCATGCAGGTTAGCCTTACCACCAAGTTTGGTTGAGATACATGATGTGATATGAACCTTGCCAACTCGTGACAAAACCCCGAAACCTAGATTTGACAATCTCACCATCTATAAATCTATGAATCTATCAAGAATGATGGAATTGTAATCCGTTGTCTATAGATGAACAAAAACCTTGGTATAGGTGTTAACGCCACAATCGACTATGGAATAATCGATTAATAAGTTAAAGTGAATGCTACGAATTCAAAACCCGATAAGCTCGATAGTTCATTGAAGAACCAAAGAGGAATTCTCTCTTAGTTTGTTGATGATAAGTAGTTGAAAACAATAACCTTGTTCCTAACTTACACCACAAGGTCTCCTAAAAATAACTTAAGAACTTAGCATTACGATCAGAAACAATTGTTCTAGCCATACCATGTAAATGCACAATTTCTTTAAAGAATAAATTAGCAAAATGAGAAGCATCATTAGTTTTGTGGCATGGAATAAAATGTGCCATCTTTGAAAACTTATCCACAACCACAAATATAGAGTCCCTACCAACTTTAATCCTAGGCAAACCTAATACAAAGTCTATAGAAATATCTATCCAATATTCACTAAGAATTGGTAATGGTGTGTATAAGCCATTGGGTTGCACTTTAGACTTAGCTTACCTACAAGTAACACATCTACCACAGATTCTTTCAACATCACGTTCCATATGTGGCCAATAGAAATGTTCTTGCAAAACCTCTAAAGTTTTAGCTACCCTAAAATGTCCCATTAATCCTCCACCATGTAATTCCTATATTAACAAATCACAAATGGAACAATAGAGGATACATAATTTATTCTCCCTAAATGGAAAACCATCATGCCTAAAGAATTTATCATATGCTCCTTTTTCACAATTAGCAAAATAATCACAAAAAGCAAAATTAGTAGCATACTACTCTTTAATTTGTTCAAAACCAATTAACTTAGCATCAAGAGTTCAAATTAGCATGTACCTTCTCAACAACACATCTAACACGATGTTTTCCTTACCTTGCTTTTAGCGTATGACGTATGGAAATGTCTCAATGAACTCCATCCATCGTGTGTGCCTCCTGTTTAGCTTATGTTAGCCTTTTAAATGCTTCAGGGGCTCATGATCAATGTAGATCACAAACTCTTTGGGCTAAATATAATGTTTCCACATCTCCAATGCTCGAATTAAAGCATACATCTCCTTGTCATAAGTGGGGTACTTTCAGTGCTACCCCATTTAACTTCTCGCTAAAATATGCAATTGGTCTTCCTTCTTACATGAGAACGACACCAATACCTACACCAAAAGCATTACATTCAATTTGAAAGGTCTTTACAAAATTAGGTAACGCAAGTAAAGGAGCATCAATCAACTTCCATTTTACTAATTGGAATGTCCTTTCTTGTTCTTCTCCCCAATTGAACTTAACATTCTTTTTGATGACTTCAGTGATCGGTGCGACGATGTTGCTAAACTACTTGAAAAATCGCTTGCAGAAGCTCATAAGCCCATGAAAACTTCGCACTTGACTCACATTAGTTGGACTTGGCTAATCTTGAATAGCACATATTTTCTCCTCATCAACCTATATACCTTATGCACTCACTACAAAACTAAGAAATAAAAAATTTTCTATGCAAAAAGAGCACTTCTTAAGGTTAGCAAATAACTTTTCTTTTCTAAGCACTGCTAAAACATCCTTTAAATGCATCAAGTGCTCATCCAAATTCTTGCTATAAATAAGAATATCATCAAAATAAATAACCACAAATTTTCCAATAAAAGCATGCAAAACATGATTCATTAGTCTCATAAAAGTGCTAGGTGCATTAGTCAACCCAAAAGACATAACTAATCACTCAAATAAACCATATTTTGTTTTAAATGTGGTTTTCCATTCATCCCCTTCTTTCATCCTAATCTGATGATATCCAATTTTGAAATAAATTTTAGAAAATATGCAAGACCCATACAATTCATCTAACATGTCATCTAAGCGTGAAATAGGATGTTTGTACTTTACCATAACGTTATTGATAACTTGGTAGTCAACACACATTCTCTATGACTTATCCTTCTTAGGCACCAAAATTATTGGAATTGAATATGGACTCATACTTTCTCTCATGTACCCTTTCTCTATTAGCTCATCAATCTACTTTTGGAGTTCTTTGGTTTCCTCAAGATTACTCCTATAAGTTGTTCAGTTTAGAATAGTTGCACCGGGTACAAATTGATTTGATGCTCAATCCCTCTGATGGGTTGTAAATCCTTTGGGATCTCCCTTAGAAAGACGTCTTCATAGCCTTACAAAAGAGAAACAACAACACTTGGCGATGTAGTGTCAAGCTAGTTAGCATTAAGAAGAGCCTCTTTGTATAAAAGTATAATCATCAGTTATTGCAAAATCATAGCTCTCTTAACCTCACTTACTCTTGCATAAAAATTTTCTTTTCTCTCTACTTTTCTCTTTATTTTCTCACAAGTCTCATCTTCCCTCTCTTTTCCTTTTGTCAACTCATGCACACTCTTTTTATCACACTCTTTCTTTTAACCACTCTCTTCTTGCAATTTCACTTGGTCCTCATAAACTTGCTTAAGGGTTAAAGGCACAAGAGTAACTAGCCTTTGATTATGCTCAAAAGAATAATTATTGGTAAAGTTGTCATGCTTAACCTTCCTATCAAACTGTCATGGTTGTCTAAGTAACAAGTGAGTAGCTTACATCAGAACTGAGTCACATAAAATGTCATCTTCATACCTTCCAATGTAAAAAGTAACTAGTACCTACTTGTTCACTCTCACTTCACCACTGCCATTCAACCAATGCAATTTATAAGGTCGAGAATGTTTACTAGTGTGAAATCCTAATTCCGTAACCATAGCTGCACTTGCTACATTAGTACAACTCTTACCATCTATAATCATACTACACACCTTGTTTTGAATTAGGCATCTAGTATGAAAAATATTCTCCCTCTACACCTCTTCCTCTTCTCTAACCTATATATTTAAAGCTCTCCTAGCTACTAACAACTCCCTCTGAATAGCATACTCCTCACCATCAACATCATCCTCCAATGGTGGCATAGAATCACAGTCAAATCAACTATCAATCTCAATCTCCCCATCATCCCTCATTACCATAACTTGTCTATTGGGACATTAACTGGCTATATGACCTCTACCTTGACATTTAAAGCATTTAATATTACAATTCCTAGAAGTAGAAGGATCGAATTTACCTTAATTGCCAGTATGAATAGACTTTGATTTCTTTTTAGGAGTTGGCTTAAACTACTGCACCTCTTTCTTCCAAGGAGTTGTTTTCTAAGTGGATGAACTAGATGTAGATTATGTATTACCAGTACCCTTCCACTTGAGTTATTTCTTAACTCTAATTTCACGTAATGCTGTAACTTCACCACATTTTGAGTCTCCCTATTCAATCTAGCTAAAAACCTTACCATAGTCACCTCTTGATCCTCCTCAATATTAGCCCAAATCATGATAACCCCCTTCTCCTTATGATATTCCTTCACATTACAATTACCTTGCTTAAGGGTTTGTAATTTGTTGTACAATTCCCTATAGTAGGATGTAGGCATAAACCACATCCTCATGATCCTCTTCATCTCTTCCCATGTCTCTACTGGTGGTTCCCTATTTATTTTTCTATTCAACAATAGCTAATCCTACTAAACAATGGCATAATCTGATAACTCAATGACAACAAGTTTTACCCTCTTGGCTTTAAAATAATTGTGGCATTCAAAAATCAACTCTACCTTCTTCACCCACTTTAAATACACTTCGAGGTCATTCTTACCTTAAAAGGAAGGGATTTTCATCTTTATTTTCCCTAAGTTTTTATCTTCCTCATTCCTAGCTCCTTTATTCCTCCTATAACCTACAAATCAATCATGATCAGCTTCATCTACAAATCCTTCTCTAGCTTATTCATCTTCCTCCATTTTCACCACCCTTCTTGGCATTTTATCCCTCCTACACATTGCAGAAGCAATCCATGACTACTACTCCTGAAATTGATCCATCTCTACTTTAAGCATTCTTCTCATCTCAATAGTTAGAGTTTCCATGATCAATTTGTATCAATTCCCCCCATTACATTTTCAAGACAATTTCTATTCGACATAGTGCTGCATAAGACAATGTTTGAAGTAATAAAATAAAAATCTCACAATTTCACTTGCTCATGTGTTTCACTCAAATCACTCAATTGTTCTCACTAATCTTTAACCCACTCACAAATTCCTCTTTTCGGTTCTTTTGGAACTAACAATCCAATCAAAGTTGTTCCTACAAAAATCCACCTAACCTTCTAAATAGAAGTTTCATAGCATGATTTGAGAAGATTTAATGAAAGCTAAGAATTTAATAAGGATCACCACAAACTTGAATTTCAACAATTTTTGTGAAACTTTTTTTTTCTTTTCTTTTTTTCTTTTTATTCTTGAGAAAGGAAATTTGTATGATTCCTTTCAAACACTAACATCAATTGAATCAAAATCCACTTGTAGATCGAATTCAAAGAACGATTTTTTTTTATCTAAACCCTAGATCTAAGAACAAGTAATTGAAATAACAAGATAGGCAATCCAGACAAACTTGATTGCCTTGATACCTAACTGATACGAACCTCACCAACTCGTGATGAAACCTAAAACCTAAATTTGACAATCTCACAATCTATGAATCTATCAAGAAAGATGGAACCGTAACCCGTTGTTTATAGATGAGACAAGAACCTTGGTGTACGTGTTTATGCCACAATCAATTATGGAATGATCGATTAATAAGTTGAAGTGAATGCCATAGATTCAAAACCCGACAAGTTCGATAGTTCGATTAAGAACCAAAGAGGAATTCTCTCTCAAATGTGAATAAGCTTTCTAAATTATTCTTTGCAATGAGTATATAGCGACTATTCCCACAAATATGAGCAAACAAATGACACAAAAACCCTAACTCGAATAAAGGAAAAACAATAAACGTCGACAACCTAAAATATTACAAATCAGCTTATAATTTGCATAAAGCCGGCATGAAATCCGGCAGCTTTAGAAACTCCTCAAGCTGACCTTCTCTTTGTTTAATGTCAGCCACTTAGGTCGGCAGCCTTCTTTTTACGCTAGCCATTTAAGCCAGTGACTTATACCCCCAAGGTTGGCAACCATCCTTGGGTTTTAAGCTGGCAGCCTTTACATCTCTTCCTTAACTTCCACATCCACAATCCACACTTTAAGTAGGTTCCCAACCCTTAATTCCTCTTGGCTCAATCGTGCTTGATTCTCCTCTTCTTGTACTACTTTGACTAATCCATTAAGTGCTTCTTTAAGGCTCTTAACTTTAGCTCGTGTCAAAGGTCCAACTTGCACTTCAAGTGGATCTGCACTCCTTGGAACAATCCTCCTAGTTTGATCTTCATGATGATGTGTTTCATATATTGACATTAAGATAATATGTACCCAACCCAGATCAAGTGGTAGCCTTGGAACCTTCGAAGGTACAACTAAACTTGTCCTCTATATAGAGACCTATAAAATAGTGGATACAAAGGAAAAAAGTATTAATAAAAAAAAAAAAAAAGAATTCCTTATGTGAGAGTATAGTGGACAAATCAAACAAAATGAGAGGCAACATGGGAATTAGGAGAGGAAATGAAGAAAAAGCATCCAAAACTCTTTCTAATTCCCCGTAACTTTTGAGGACGAAAGTTTTAATAAAGGGGGTTGAATGTAATACACATTTCAAAATATATATATATATATAAATATAAATATAATAAGTGGAAATGTTGTAAATAAGCAAGTGGGACAAGGGATAAATTTATCTTTTCCTAGTTGGACTATAAAAGCGAAACTAACCTAAGGTTTTGTCCTTCTGATCATTTGTTAATTGCTCTCTAGGAAACTAAAGAGGGAGAGAGAGAACCTTATAGGAAAACCTAAGGTGATCTAAAGATAAATCAAGTGGCTAATCAAATGGGTAAGGATCAAAGTTAGTAAACGAGGGTCTATTTTAACAATTAAAATAAAAAATCACGAATTGACTTGGCTGTTAATAGGGATCAAATTGAAAGACGAGTTAAATAAGTGAGGAATCAACCAAATTCAACGTTCCAAGTGCAAATCTAAGCCAAGTGAGAATACTAGAGCCTAACTTTAAGTTAGATGTGGTTAATATAATTATTAGTTAGATTAAAAAGCATAGCAATTAGAACATAAGAGGAATTGGTATAGAAGAATTAGGTTTCGTAGGACCTTACTAAGAAATACATAGCCTCCCAACATGGTTGTGTTTCGACCATGTAAACCCAAAGAGATACATGACCTCCCAACATGGTCATGTTACTCCTATGTTGAACGTAGAGACATACTGAGAAACACACGAACTCCCAACACGGTTGTGTTTCAACCGTGTTGAATGCAAAACATATCGAGAGATACACAATCGTGTTTTGACCATGTTGAACCAAAAACCCATCAAAAGATAGACAACCTTTGACAAGATCATGTAATAGTTGTGTTGAGCTACACGGCCTCTAACATGGCCTTATTAAGTGAAACAAGTGGCCGTGTTGAGTGGAACATGACTTTATTTTATATCTATTTAACTCTTAATTAAACCAATTTCCATGTAACCTAGATAATTAATATGACCTTAGATAACCTAATAGTTTAAGGAAAATTAGGGGAATTATATTATTCTTATATTAGTACTAAGAAGGATGTATTGATGATTGTATAGATTTTAGCTTAACCTAAGTTCAAGACTAGACATGCTTAAGACTAGGATTCTAGGTACGTGTTTAACTTGTTTGGTGGTTGTGATTGTTAGATAGTTATTAAATAAATTCGTTAGAAGATTTATGTGATATAATGTGAAATGTGAATGAAAGGTTGCATGTTGCTTGTGCTTGGCTCGACCTAAGGGCCAATAGTGGCAGATCCTTAAAGGGCACCTCGATGATTGGTATGCCGCATTAGCCTTAGTGGAGCCATGTATCGAAATGATATAAGGTAGATTAAGATTAGATGGGACCCGTAACGGCAGTTCCCATTAGAATAAACTTTTGTGTATACCAGGGTCATGAATACCCCCATATGGCATAATTAATTTTGAGTTTGGTATGCAAGCTAATGTATAAAGGTGCTATGGATAAATGCTGCTTATATACATATGTTATTAATGTGAGGAAATCAAGAGGACTTATAATTTGGAATATTATTAGTTGAATTGAAATTAAGAAGATAATAGCTTATTCTTAGTTATGTTAATTAGTATAGGTAAAAATATATACAAAATTAAGCGGGAATAAATACCACCAAGTGTACCGAATCGGATCAAGCAATATAGTGAGAGAAGAGTGTCGAACCACGAAGATTGATTAAGTAATAGACCTATATCAATTTCTACTATTATTTAGGCAATGATATTTGATGAGAATAAAATGTGAATGAATCATACTAAATGTGCAAAAAGAGAATTGTGTTGAAAAAGGATGAAGTGATGGTGGGAAAATAGAATCCACCTTAATTCTACTAATCATATTGCCTTCATGTTATAATAACTTATAGCTATATGGATTCTCACAAGAAATTGACAAAACCTTAATCCTTTTTCAAGTTTTAAAGTATCATAACCCCAATTTAATTTAATAGCTCCCGCTAATTAAAATCAATGGAGGATTCTAATTTATGATCATAAATTTCCCAATTATATGATTGCCTAATATCTTTAGAATAATTTCTCCTAATCCCTTAGTGAGAAATTTAATAAAAATATTACATGAAACACTTAGGTCAATTTCTAATAAAATTCAATAACGCCGCTTCCGCATAAATTATTGAATCTTACATGGGGATTCCTAATAAATCCTAAATTTCTCTTTTGAGTCATTTAAATTCCTATGCATTGATTTCAATTGCAAAATACAATTCATAATAGGACTTCTCATATGAAAATTCCACATATCTATATGTTCTATAACATGAATACAATGATCATTTTAGTTGAATTATGGCTTCATCATGTTTCCCACAGAGATGATTTAGAACATTATGGTGTGGATTGCATAAAAACAAATTAAAGGAATAGGTGCAATGGAATTCATATTGAATAATAAAAATAAACTGATAAATTTCATAAAAGAAAATAAAATAAATGAAACAATTGCTATAATCTTCAATAGTTTGTAGAAGTTCAATTTTCCAAAATGATTCCTAGAATTCTTCTATTGAAAGCAAACTTTAGCAAAGTAACATTCTCTCTTCAAAACTAAAATTTGGAATAACAACAAAATGAAAAATATTTAAAGAGAAGATAAAATCCTAAAGTTCCCAAGGGAATTCTAATGATTCAAAAGACCAAAACAAGAATGCATTCCAAGGTTCACATAAGGGATCTATTTATAGATCCAAAGAGGAGGAGGATAAGGTTGAACTAATGTGGAATTGAGTCAGCAAATCAATTAAGATAAGATTTTGGAGAGATTTTCGCATGGACATCCGAGAAACAGTCAAGGCGCAGCTTTGATGTGCTGGGATGATTTTTTCTCTTAGGCCGGCCTTAAGGCCAGCAGCCTTCAGTAGTAGGTCGGCCTAAGGCCAGTGGCCTTCAATGCAATTCTTCACTTGCTTCTTTAATTTTGTGAAAAACTCCTCCAATTAACTTGTATTTTACTTTTAGGTCCTCAAAACCTGAATTTTCATAATGAACACCATTAAATACCATTTCTTTATACTTTCTTATAATATTGAAATAAATTTAATATAAATCCCAAAAGAAAATATAAGTATAATGTGATCTTATCAACATCCCCACACTTGAACTTTTGCTTGTCCTCAAGCAAAATAATTGAAATGAATAAGAGAAATATGTCATTGAACTTCTGGTGCCCATTGTTCTAACCATACTAAAACTTGTAACTAGAATAATCTAGTTAAAATTTAGTAGTTAATCTAAATAAAACAAATTTTTAATCTTAGTATTTAACAATTAAATTCTCCTTCAAAAGAAAAATATTTAGTCCATAAGGAAAAACATTCATTTAAACTTCATTGGTTATTAGCAAGTATAATCTCCCTCAATTTTACTTCTTTAAACAAGAAAACAAAAAGTGAAAGCATATGGTATCCATTTTTTTCCTAGAATTTCTCCCTCTTCAATTTAGTCTTTATTTCACTTATTACCTTGTATTCAACATTTTCTTTTTAATTTGCCTTAATTGACAGTGTAGTCAGACTTCAATCTTTTGAGGGACCAAAGCCCGCACATGTCAACCTAGCTTTCATTAAGGTACTAAAATTTTTTGCCTTTCCACCCTTCTTGTTATTGTGAGTTCATTGAGTTAGTACATCCTGGGCTCATCACCCAAGTGACCAGGTTTTAAAGGGACCCCTACGAACTCTTCCTCACACTAACATTTAAGATTGGATACTCATAACTCACTTACCTGAGTCATTGGAGTAAAGGCTCTAATTACCTTTTTTTTTTTTTGAATGAATGAATATTAGTTAAGACTATTTTTATAAGGGATCACTAAGTAAAAGATTTCCTTTACCTCTTTCACTAGGTGTTAAGTATTCTCAAAGAAATTTCAGGTGTTAAGGTATTTTCAAAGAAATTTCAAGAGAAATTTATCCCAGCCAATTTTTCCATGAAGTAAGCTTGCTTGTTTTTTCAACTTAAGAACTCAAATTTTTTTCTCTCAAATCTCAAATTCAAAGGCTAAACATAGGGTAAATATGTTCACTAGAGATTTTACTATTAAATTTTAACTATGTAAACCAGTCACAACAATTGGCGAGTGGGGCACCAATCTAAGTCAATTTCAAGATTTCACTGATGATAAACACTTAAGGACATAAATAAAGCATGGGAATTGCAAGCTTATGATGTGTGCAATCAATCATTATACTTCTACATTTATAATCCCTTCCCTACACTTCAATTGGACAATGTCCTCATTGTTCCTACAATAGCACAAAATTAAGGAAAAGAGTGTCAATGCAAAAAATTTGAAAAACTGGTACTTCCCTGGTATCAAGTTGTTCATCATCAAGAAAACTCCTCCAAAATGTTTGTCATCCCTGTTTCATAACCATGAAATAAAACACTAAAAGCAAAATGTCATAGATCACAAGTCTACCCAACAAAATTTGAACCTTTTTTTTAATTTTTTTTTACTTTCTTTCTTTATATATATATATATATATCAACGGAAAAAAAAACACTAGTGTATACAAATAATGAGCATGGGCTGCCTCCTATGAAGAGCTTAGTTTATAGTCGCTAGCCCGACTTTTCTAGTTCATGTCCTCAAATCTCCTAAATCCACAGCTATGGCATCTCTATCAACATTTTCCCCTTCATAGTAATGTTTGAGAAGATAACCGTTTACTTTGAAAGTGCCGTTGTCTTCTGCCTTCAACTCAACTACACCATAAGGAAACACATTAACAATTTCAAAGGGTCCAGACCATCGTGACTTCAACTTACCTGGGAACAACTTCAAGTGGGAGTTGTATAGTAAGATCTTCTGACCAGGAAGAATTCTTGCCTCACAATGTTCTTATCATGCCATCGCTTTGTTCGTTCTTTATAAATTTTAGCATTTTCATATGCTTCTTCTCTCATTTCAGCCATCTGATTTAGTTGAAGCAATCTTTTTTTACCTACAACTTTCTCATCAAAGTTAAGGTATTTACCCAGTATGCCTTGTGCTCGAGCTCTACTGGTAAGTGACATGATTTACCAAAAACAATCTTATAGGGGGACATTCCTATAAGGGTTTTAAACGTTGTTCTATAAGCCCATAATGCATCATCAATTTTGAAAGACCAATCTTTCCTGGATGCAATGACAATCTTCTTTAGAATTTGCTTAATTTCCCTATTGGATACCTCAACCTGTCCACACGTTTGTGGATGATAAGGGGTGGCAATTTTGTGAGTAACTCCATATTTTAATAACAATTTCTCAAATTGCCTGTTACAAAAATGTGTTCCCCCATCACTTATTATAGCTATAGGTACCCCAAATCTTGAAAATATATTCTTTTTCAAAAATTTAATAACAACCCTATTGTCATTAGTTTGTAGAGCAACTGCCTCTACCCATTTCCATACATAATCAACAGCTAAAAGAATGTATTTTTTTGAAAAAGAAGAGGGAAAAGGACCCATAAAGTCGATTCCCCAAACATCAAAAAGCTCAATTACAAGTATATTGTTTTGTGGTAATTCATGTCTTCTAGAAATGTTGCCAGTCCTTTGACATTGAGCACAAGACATGATGTAGTCTTTGCAATCACTGAACAACCTGGGCCAAAAAAATCCACATGATAAAATTTTAGTTACCATTCTTTCTACACCAAAGTGACCTCTTGCCTCCCTAGAATGACAATGCTGTATAATGCTAAGCTGTTCACTTTTAGGTACATACTGTCTAATTATTTAGTCAGCACAATTTTTAAAGAGATATGGTTCATCCCAAAAATAAAACTTCACATCATGTAAAAATTTCTTTTTTTGTTGGTAAGATAAACCATATGAGTGATTTGGCTAACCAAATAATTAATGATATTAGCATACCAAGGTAATGCTTAGACTTCTACCGCATGCAATTGTTCATCAAGTAACTTTTCATTAATAAGTGAATCAAAACAATTAGATTCCAGATGGGATAAATGATCAGCCACCACATTTTCAATTCCCTTCTTATCTTTAATTTCCAGGTTAAATTCTTGCAGTAGTAGAATCTCTCGAATTATCTTAGGTTTAGCATCAGCTTTAGCAAATAAATACTTAAGGGCAGCATGGTCAGTATATACTATGATTTTAGAACCTATCAAATAAGGCCGGAATTTATCGCATGCAAATATGACTGCGAAAAGTTCTTTTTCAGTTGTGGCATAATTCCTTTGGGCCTCATTTAAGGTTCTACTTGCATAGTATATTACATGAAATGACTTATCTTTCCTTTGCCCAAGTACCCCTCCTACAACATAGTTGTTAGCATCGCACATCAACTCGAATGGAAGCTCCTAATCAGGTGCAACAATCACTGGTGCAGTAGTGAGCTTCTCCTTCAATAGATTGAATGCCTGCAAACAATTGTCATAAAAAACAAAGGCATAATCTTTTTCTAATAAATTACAAAGAGGTCTTGAGATTTTAGAGAAGTCCCTGATAAATCTCCTGTAAAAGCCAGCATGTCCCAAGAAGCTTCTAATTCCTTTCACTATAGTAGGTGGTGGTAGCTTCTCTATCACCTCTACTTTTACCCTGTCAACCTCAATTCCCTACTTAGATATTTTGTGCCCTAAGACTATTCCTTCTCTTACCATGAAATGGCATTTTTCCCAATTAAGAAGCAGATTAGTTTCCTTGCATCTCTTAAGCACACATCCTAAATTTGTTAGACATGTTTCGAATGACTTCCCAAAAACAGAAAAATTATCCATGAATATTTCAATAAAATTTTCTAACATGTCAGAAAATATGGACATCATGCATCTTTGAAATGTAGTGGGTGCATTACAAAGACCAAAGGGCATAATAAATCTTACATGGGGAATCTTACATGAGAGATTTTTGCATGGACATCCTAGAAACAGTCAAGGTCGTCTCAAGGCCGGCGGCCTTCAATGTAATTCTTCACTTGCTTCTTGAATTTTGTGAAAAACTCCTCCAATTAACTTGTATTTTACTTTTAGGTCCTCAATACCTGAATTTTCACAATAAAAACCGTTAAATACCATTTCTTTATATTTTCTTATAATATTGAAGTAAATTCAATATAAATCCCAAAGGAAAATATAAGTATAATGTGATCTTATCAAGTGACTCATCTAAAAGTCATTGATTTTATTGAAGTTATAGTAATATGATAGTTAATGGAAATGGACAGGTTTTGAAAAATTATAGTGTTTTAAAGTCTTAGCATGTCGCTTTATAGTAATGACATGTGGAGGATTGTGATACTTTAGATTCTAGAGCGTTACAATATGTGATTCCTAACTTCTTATTCATAAGTTTTAATTGGTCCTAACTATGTTTCTCCCCATTTTCGAAACTCATTCTACAATTGATCCTCTACAACCAAACTAAGCTAGATAACCACAATTCCATATGGGGATCGCAACCAATCTGTCCTAGGGGCCAACAGTGGTAGATCCTTAAAGGGCACCACGATGATTGGTATTCCACATTATCCTTAGTAGAGCCATGTATCGAAATGATCTAAGGTAGATTATGGTTAGATGAGGCCTGCAATAGCAGTTCCCACTAGAATAAACTTTTGTATGTATCGAGGTCATGAGTACCCCTATGTGGCATAATTAATTTTGAAATTTAGTATGCAAGTTGATGTATGAAGGTGCTGTGGAAAAATGTTGCATATATGCATGTGTTATTAATGTGATGTGTCATGTGCATGTGGGTGTGGTACTCACATACTGAGGTTAGGCTCACCCCCTTTCCTTTCTTTTTTTTTTAGTTGTAGGTGAGAATTGCAAGAAGTAGAGTATGATGAGAATATGATTAGTGGGACATTACATGGTTGAAAATGGAAGAGAGCATTATTACTATCTGGATGAGGAGCAAAGAAATCAGAAAAACTTGTAATTTGGAATATTATTATTTGAATTGAAATTATGGAGGTAATAGCTTATTCATAGTTATGTTAATTAGTACAAGTAAATAATTCTTTATCTAAGGATTTGTGTCATTATTAAATGATGAGAATTGGAATGACTCATCTAAGAGTCATTGATTTTAGTGAAGTTATAGTAATACAATAGTTAATGAAGATGAGGAGGTTTTGAAAAATTATAGAGTTTCAATGTCTCATTGTGTTGCTTCGTAGTAGTGGCATGTGGCTAGTTGTGATACTTTAGGTTCTGGGGCATTACAATATGTGATTCCTGACTTCTTATTCATAATTTTTAATGGGTCCTAACTATCTTTCTACCCATTGATGTGCCTAAAACCAAGATTAAGCACATGCAAAACCAATTTGAAAGACAATCAAACAATGTTAATCAAACTAGTCTCAATCACATGAACAATGGTGTCAAATCTCAATGTTTAAAACCAATTCTTCCAATGAGGATGTGATCAATCTTAAGTATCCAAATTAGATTGCTCTAATACCAAATTATTATGTGCCTAAAACCAAGGTCTAAGAACATGCAAATAAATCAAAGAAACAACTTCAATTCACAAGATCAAACCGGTTCAATAGAGTCAAAACTTGCGTGAACCCTAATGGAGATGTAATGAAATCCCAATGCTCAAAGCTACAATTAACAATCCAACAATGATAATTTTCTCCAATATAACAATAATCACAAATAATTCCACGTGAATTACACACAAGAACAACAAGAACCAATTATGTGATTCACTTTCCCAACAAAACGATCCATGATTCAAAATGATGCTAAATTGAAGTTTAAAACTAAAGCTAAAACCAATCAATTAAGCAACAAGAATTTGATTACAAATGCAACCAAATTCGACCAATAAAACATCCGATTCAACCCTAGATACTACTCACTAGAGAGGAAAAGGAAATTGCAACAAAGTAAATTTGATATTACTCACAAATTAACCTTGAAGCCACTCGCCACAACCTCAAATTGGGATTTGAAATTGATAAGAGCAATTGAATTAGGAATAAACCCTAACCCTCTCATGTAAAAGTGAATTTCTATTCTGAAAAAATTTGCCTCCTCAAACCTTACTTTAAGCAAGTATTTATACTTTCTCCTTTTAGGGTTAGAAAATACACAAAATTACAACTATGCCACTTTTAGGGTAGCCGGTCCTAAATGAAGATTACAAACAAAATGAAAGTGTCCCAAAAGAAATTAAAAAATAAAATAGTCCATAGAAAAATTACAAAATAAAGGAAAATAGTCTTCATCATGCTAGCTCTTTCATAGGATTTGTTAACCTAGCTCATTACCGGTTCAGGCAGTCCATGGATAACCCATAAGCTGAGTCTGAGTTAGTTTGTCCATTGCCCTATAAAGCCTATTAAGTGTGCCTGTTGGAATATAGAATACATGAATAAGAGAAAAGAGGTTAGTAAACAAATAACTCCAAGGTCGATTTGCTCAAAATGGGCCCTCATCTCCAATATTCAAAATCCTTTGGTTCTTGCTCTAATGATAGGTCTTGTTAGATTTTGATTCCTATCACCCATTTTCTAAACTCATTCTACAATTGATCCTCTACAACCAAACCGAGCCAAATAACCACAATTCCACATGGGGATCGCAACCGCTTGCGGAAAATTCCCACACTAGAGCTCAGTAATTCTATTGCAAGTACTCTTGTGAACAATATAACTATTGCAGATGCATTCATGAGACAAACATATGAACGACATAGAAAAACTACCGCCTAAGATCCTTGATCAGCAAGTTATTGAGTCATGTGAAAGAAGGAATCCTAGGTGGTCTAATTTCAGTTGATTCTAAAAATCAAATCTTTTCCTTATTTTATGGTAGTAGGAGTTTTATTAGGAAATGGAGTCTATTGAGGAATCTTAATCCTCGTTTAGTTGTAAATTCTAGTTCTTTTATTTTTTTTATTATTGTAAGGAGATTTTCCTATAAATAGGGAGTTATTCAGCAATAAAACTTCAAGCATAATTTATTAAAAAAAACCAAGAGATCAAAAACTCTCTCTCAATGAGTTTGATGGGAAAATTTCTAGCACCGTCGACATTTTCAGAACCCAATTTGGATGATGATCCAAATCACTCATATTTTACTTTATGTCTTTTATTCTAATAAATATTTGAGAATAATCTAACAGGTATAATGATAATTCTCCATGGGATGCCAATATGTCCTATAACAACTGATGGACACAGAACATTTTCAGGGTAACAATCAAAGACCCGTTATGATTGTTTTCCATTCCAAGGAATTGGTTCATGAAGACTTATGATATTTTGTACTTTGTAATTGTTTTATGAACTAGTTTTGGTTGAATTTGGTTTTGGGAAACTTTCATTTTCCTTGTAATTTTCATTTAGGACTATTCACCTGAAAAGTGACAAACTTGTAATTTTGACCACTTTCTAACCCTAGGAGTAGCAAGTATAAATACTTGCTTAGAAGAGGGTTTGAGGAGGCCATATTTTGCAGAAATAACCTAGCACTTTCACGTGTGGAATTAGGGTTCATCCTTAGTTCAAACCTCTTATCAATTTCAACCCAAGAATTGGAATTGTGGCGAGTGCGACAAAGGAGAATTGTGAGTCATATCGATTCATCTTTGTTGTATGTTTATTTCTTCTCTAGCGAGTCATATCTAGGGTAGATTTGAATCTTTCTTGGACTTATTAGTGATTGTAATTCGTGGATAATCATCTTGTAAGGTTGATTGTTCATTGAGATTGAATGCTCTTTAGTGATTGGCGTGAATTGGACTTGTTGGAAGGATTTGAGATCACGATTTTTGTGCTTGTCTTTTTCATCCATTTCATGTGTAATTCTCTTGTTCTTATTGTTGATTAGTGAATTGATCATTAGTGGAAGTTAATTGACTCTTTGAACCATTGGATTTCATCAAAGTTTCATTAGGGTCACGTAATTTCCTAGCTAAATTGGGTCGGTTTGTATGAGACTTGAGGATTGTTTTTCTTGAGTCATTTGATTGTGCTTCAAAGTGGTTTTGAGCACATCAGAGTTTCAAGGTTGCAGCTCCCTTCGACGAGCTGCATTGGATTATCAATTATAGGTACATCAAGGAGGAAGAACAAGGGTAAAAACCCTTTGTTGGAAGGAGATTCTCCGGTTCATCATCCGATGACTCGATCACAGACTAGGGACCATAATAATTTGGTATCAGAGCCGCTCACCATAGACGAAAAAATTGTTAAAGAACGGTTACGTAATCTTTTGCATGAAAACCAATCTCAAACTGATGCTAAGATAGTAGCAGTAGAATCAAAGCGAGTCGCTTCAGAGATACGGATGGCGGCTCAACTTCAACAATTATCACAACAACTTGAAACTTTTATTCGTGCAAGCAACCAAGGTAAATGAGTTGAATTTGGGGACAGAAGTAATGTAGGCTTTAACCAAAACCAAAATTCTCACATTGATGAAGAAAACAGTATAGTAAAGGAGGCATGAATGGTAGGGGAACAGGGGGTTTTGTACCGTGGTATATGAAGTTAGATTTCCCTACCTATGATGGAGCAAGTGACCCATTGGTGTGGATCCATAGGTCCAATAAATTCTTTACTAATTAGAGAACGGTTAAGGGAGATAAAGTTAGTCTGGCCACATTTCACATGACTAGGGAGGCCCAATTATGGATTTACCAAATAGAATAGGAGGAACCGAACATGACATGGAAGACATTGAAGGAGTATTATACCCTTCGCTTTAGCCCACCCATGTGAAGCAACCCTTTAGGAGAGTTAATTAACCTTAAACAAATAGGTTCCGTAGAAGAGTACCGACGAGAATTTCAAACCTTTTTAGCACGGGCAAGCTCAGTACGAGCTGATCAACAAGTCAACATGTTTATGACAGGATTAAAGGAGAATATTCACATTGATGTAGAATTACACAGTCTACCGAACTTGTTACATGCCATGAATTTAGTCAGGGCTTTTGAAAGAAAATTGTAGCTCACCCAAAACATGAAGAAAGGCGTAAATCCTACCACTAACTTCAATTCAAGGGGAACTTCAAATAATTTAAAATTAGTCATTGTTGCTAGCAGTGCATCAACTAATCTAAGCAGTGCTTCAACTCCATTTATTAAAAGATTAACAAAAGCTGAGATGGCCACTTGTCGAGCTCAAGGATTGTGTTTTAATTGTGATGAACAATATGTTCATGGACATCAATGCAAGAAACTATTTTGGTTGGAAATAGAAGACACAGAGGAAGAAGACTCAAAGGAAGAAGAAAGTACTCCGATAATATCCTTACATGCTATTACAAGCAAACAACATGCTAGAACCATGCAATTAACTGCAATAATTTATGAGCAGCCATTAACTAGTTTGGTGGATTCCAATAGTACTCACAACTTTATTAATTTGACAGCAACTCAAAGCTTAGGAATTTACATTTAACCCAAAATGAACCTTAAAGCGGCTATAGCAAATGGGGAGCAAGTTGTGGGATTAGGCAAATGCACTAATGTACAATTTTCAATCACCAATAACCTTTTCAAAGATGAATTTTATGTGATTCCTTTAGCTGGTTTTGATTTGGTATTAGGTATACAGTGGCTACAAACATTGGGGCCAATTTTATGGGATTTTACATCCTTAATAATGTACTTCGAGAAAGCGAGCAACCCAATTATGTTACAAGGACAGCCATAACCTTCACACTCAACAATAAATCATCTTTAAGCATCACAACCTCAAGAGAGGGACTTAGAGAAGATACTGGTAGCTTTCAAGGAATTATTTCAAGAGCTGATAAGATTACGTGATGAGAAATTTTCCGGCACCGCCTATACTTTTAGAACTAGATTTAGCTGATGGTCCAAATCACTTATGTTTTTACTTCATATCTTCTTATCTAATAAATACTTGAGAAATAATCTTACAGGTACAATAATAATTCTCCATGGGATGCCAATATGTTCTACACTAGTTGATGGCTACAGGACATCTTCAGATTTACAATCAAAGATCCGTTGCAATTGTTTCCATTTCAAAGCATTGGTTCATGAAGATTTATGATATTTTTGTACTTTGTAATTGTTCTATAGACTATTTTATGTTGTATTTTCTCTTGGGACACTTTCATTTTGATTGTAATTTCCATTTAGGACCTGCCACCTTAAAAGTGGCATAATTGTAATTTTTGTGCATTTTATAACCCTAAGAGTAGCAAGTATAAATACTTGCTTATAGTAGGGTTTGAGGAGGCCAAAATTTTCAGAATTAAACATCACATTTTCGTGAGAGGGCTTAGGGTTTCCCAAGTTCCATTTTCTCTTATCAATTTCAATTTCCAAGAGTTGAAATTGTGGCGAGTGTAATAAAGGGAAATTGTGAGTAATATCAATTCCTTCTTTGCTGTGTTTCCTTTTCATCACTAGTGAGTCATATCTAGGGTTGAATTGGATGTTCTTGGTCAAATTTTGATTGCATTTGTAATCAACTATCATGTTATAAGATTGAATGGTTTTAGCATTTGTTATCATCATCAATTTTTGATTCATTTTATGACATAAATTGGTCATTGTTGGAAGAGGAGAATCATGGAATTGGATCTTGTTATCTTGGTGTATTTCACGTGGATTTCACTTGTAATTATTGTTAATTAGAGAAGTTTATCATTGTTAGTTTCTTGATTGCATTTTTGAACCTTCGGATTTCATTAAATCTCCATTAGGGTTCACATAATTCATGGTTTTTTTAAACCGGTTCATATATGTCAGTTGAGGTTATTTCTTTGATTCATTTGCATGTGCTTGGGCTTGGTTCTAAGCACATCACTACCACCCATCCGACCATGTGATCATCGTATTAATTTACAACCAGATACTGCCCCTATGGTCATTCGACCCTATCGATATCCTCATTTTCAAAAAGATGAGATTGAAAAACAATGTCAGCAAATGCTACAGTTTGGCATTACTCGGCCTAGTCGTTCTCCATTCTCCTCCCCTGTACTACTAGTTCGCAAGCATGATGGCACACGGTGATTTTGTGTCCAGGAGCTGAACAATAAAACTATGAAGGATAAATTTCCCATCCCAGTAGTTGATGAATTGTTGGATGAGTTGCATGGCACAAAAATTTTTATTAAGCTTGATCTCTAATCCGGTTATCAACAGCTTTGAATGGATCCTCAAGATGTGGAAAAAAACAGCTATCCGAACCTACCATGGCCATTTTGAGTTCCTTATCATGCCCTTTGGATTGACTAATGCCCCTTGCACCTTTCAAGTGTTAATGAATGAGGTATTTTGACCCCATTTATGTCAATTTGTGCTTCTTCTTTTTTTATGATATCCTTGTGTACAACAGCTCATGGGAGAGCCATTTGATGCATCCACAAATTGTCTTTGAGCTATTGAGGGCCTTTCATCTCTATCTTAAGAAGTCAAAGTGCTCGTTTGGAGAAGCACAAGTCTTCTATTTAGGCCATGTGGTATCAGTAGGAGGTGTTTTCACCGATGTAAGTAAAATTCAAGTGGTCGTTGATTGGCCTTGACCTCAAACTATCAAAGCTTTGCGTAGATTCTTGGGTTTGATAGGGTATTATTGAAAATTCATTAAGGATTATGGTCAAATTGCTGCCCCCTTGATAAGCATGTTAAAGAAACAAGCCTTTCAATGGAATGATGTGGCTTACACCTCCTTTAACACGCTAAAGAAAGCTTTAATAACTGCCCCAGTATTGGGTTTACCTAATTTTGAGGAAGAGTTTATAGTTGAATGTGACACGTCTGGTGTAGGAATAGGAGTAGTCCTTCAACAAAATGGACATCCCATTACCTTCTTTAGCAGGAAATTAGCATACCATCATTTTAAACTTGCAACGTATGAGTGGAAATTAATCAAGTTAGTGAAGGCAGTCCAACATTGGAGACTATACCTTTAAGGTCGTTCTTTTATTGTTCGAATAGATCACTTTAATCTTAAGTATTTACTTGAACAACAGTTGTCCACATCCTTCCAACAACACTGGTTTAGCAAGTTAATGGGATTAAACTTTCAAGTGGAATATAAGGTTGGTCAGTTCAACACTGTAGCAGAATCTTTGTCATGATGTGAAGACGATTGTGGGCTATTGTACCTAATATCTCAACCGCAGGTTGTCTTATTCGATGAGATTCGAGCAGAGATTCAAAATTCAACCACTTTAATGGAAATTAAATCATAAATTAAGCAAGGAATAGTAGAACCAAGTTGGTCTTCGCGTGATGAGAAGGTTTTCTTTTGAGATCGCATTTACCTATTACCAACCTCTTCCTTGATCAATGCTATATTATCAGGAATCCATGATAATACTTATGAAGGTGTTGAGAAGACATTGCGAATTCGTAAGGATTTTTATTAGTCTGGCATGAAGAACACCATCAAAATATACGTCGCAGCATGCTTAGTGTGCCAATGTAATAAAGCTGAACATTTGAGTCCAGCCAGTTTACTACAACCATTATAATTACCTCATCAGGTTTAGTCGACTATATCGATGGATTTTATTGACGAGTTACCAAAATCGTTGGGTAAAATTATGTTATTCATGGCGGTTGATCGGTTCTCAAAATATGCTTACTTTATTCCATTGGCAGATCCATACAATGCTTGTATAGTTGCAAGGATATTCCTTGAAAATATTGTTCGACTACATAGCATTCCTGAATCTATTGTTAGTGATTGAGATGTCCTTTTTACAAGTAACTTTTGGAAGAAGTTGTTTCGTTTATACGGAACCAATCTTAATTTCTCTTCCGCATATTATCCACAATCTGATGGGAAGACCGAGGTGGTTAATCGAACCATTGAAATGTACTTGCGTTGCCTTGTTGGAGACCGACCTAATAAGTGGGTAGAATGGATTTCTTGGGCTGAATTTTGTTACAACACTTCCTTCCACACAACCCTTAAAACATCTCCATTTCAAGTTGTATATGGAAGGGAGCCTCCGAGTTTGACATCTTATGTTTCAAGAACTTCTCAAGTAGATGTTGTAGATCAAGCATTTCTTGGTCGAGATGAAGCTTTAGTTAACGTCGTACCAAACTCCAACAAACATAGCAGCGAATGAAGACCGTCTATGATAAAGGACATCGTGTTGTGGAATTCTCTCTTGGTACTTATGTGTGGTTGCGTTTACATCCTTATCGTCGAAAGACAATTGCCGACAGCCTTACACATAAACTTGTGCCCAAGTTCTATAGACCTTTCATGGTGGCAAAACGCATTGGTACTGTAGTGTACCAACTAGAGCTTCCTTTAGACTGCAAGCTACATAATGTTTTTCACGTGTCATTGTTGAAGCCTTTCAAGGGTGAGATAACTGGTGAGCCACCAGCACTACCTTCGCTTGAAGAAGGTCGGGTTGTGATCAATCCTATGGCCATTTTGCAAACTCGATTGAATAGAGGTCATTGGGAAATCTTAGTACAATGGACTAGAGGTATGATAGAAGATGCTACTTGGGGAGATGTCTTGAAGTTCAAAATAGCATTTCCAAACTTTAAGCTTGAGGACAAGCTTTTTGTAGAGGGGGGGAGTAATGTTGCAGATGCATTCGTGGGACAAACATATGAGCGACGCAAAAAGACTATTGCCTAAGATCCTTGATCAGCAAGTTACTTAGTTCGCGTGAAACAAGGAATCCTAGGTGGTCTAGTTTTAGTTAATTCTGAAAATCAAATCTTTTTCTTATTTTTAATTATTTCCTGTTTCGTTATTTCCTTATTTTATGGCAATAGGAGTTTTATTAGGAAATGGAGTCTATTGAGGAATCTTAATCTTTGTTTAGTTAGGCATTCTAGTTCTTTTATTATTATTATTATTGTAAGGAGATTTTCCTATAAATAGGGAGTTATTTAGCAATAAAACTTCAAGAAGAATTTATTAAAAAAAACCAAGAGATCGGAAACTCTCTCTTAATGAGTTTCAAGGTTACAGCTCCCTTCGATGAGCTGCATTGGATTATCAATTATAGGTACATCAAGGAGGAAGAACAAGGATAAAAACCCTTTGTTGGAAGGAGAATCCGTGGTTCATCATCTAGTGACTCAATCATAGACTAGGGACAGTAACAATAACCCATACTCCTTACAACCCAAAAAGCTAACCAATGCCTTCACTCACAACCAAATATCTTCATAACCTCTATTATTTAAACATAAAGTTACACCATTTCCTAATCAGTAATCCAGTCACCCATTTAAGTTTTGCTGAAAATGGTATTCTCTCATGAACCTCTTGCAACTTCAAGGTTCCACTCATCATCTTGTCAACTTCCTTCCTCAACCAAGATACTAATTTTACATTTCTATCCGTTACCAACTTAAGTTGCACAATAATCTCAATTAACAAGTTGAAGTACCTGGCAACTCTTCTCCTAATCATTCATAAGCATCATCGAGATCGAAGAAAACAAGAAAAGAATCTCAAAATTTTTGACACTAGATATGTATTTGTACCTCTATTTTTATTTTAAATACAAATTGTTAAATTGCACAAAAGAAATGAGCTAAGTTATTACGTCTTAGAGGATTGCATGCGTTCTAACTTCTGATGCTGTTTTTGCGAAGATTGTAAAAAAACAAAAAAGGGGAAGGTTGTAGGGTCGTTGTTGTTGTCATGTGTATGTAGGAACTAGGAAAGTGACAAAGAAAATTGGATTTCTAAAGATCAAAGGTCTCTAATTGGATTTATCTTTAAGTGTTCGGGTTTCAATGTTCTACTAGATTCATAAAGATTTCATGGGGGCATTTGAAGTAATTGCTGCAGACTTTGTTAGATTCTGGAAGATTTATTGAGAGATATTAGTTTATTTTTCTTTTTTGGGTGAATTGAGATATCGGATTTAGTAATTGGTAATCGTAGAAAGGGGTGAGATAGAAAAGTAAGGAGGAGGGGTTGGGCCGAGTTGGTAGGGTGTTTCATTTTGGGTTGGGTGTGGGACATTAGGTTTGATCTAAATATTAGGCTAGGAAATACTTCTTTGATTGAAGCAAAATGGACTTTAGGCCATTTGGAAATAAAAGAATGGAATTATCTCTCTTTCTCTCTATTACTACGTGGTAGGTATTTATGAAAAACAGTGGGCTAGCAGAACTTTGCAACTAAATTCTAGGAAATCAAAACTACTTGTGTAAAGCAAGGTTAATGAACATTATATTAGATTAAATTTAATGATTTCTCTAAGGTTATGTTTATCCCCATCACATGGTCTACATAAAAGGTTAGATTCACATGTCATTCTTTTCTTTAGGGCGTGCTTGATTATTTCCATAAATTTATTAATTTAATTGTTTTGCATAATGTATGGTTAAAATTTCTATTATCCTTCTTTACCAATTATATGATAAATTCTTTTTCTATAGTCCAAAGTTTTTGCATATTCTTACTTGTTACTCATGCTTTTCTATAACAAATGTCTAAAATATTTGCTAATTGATCCCTCAAAAATTTTGTCATCACAAAAGATGTTATGCTAACTATAGAATTATAAATTGTATGTGCTATTAGCTTATATTTGTTAGATCAAAACAACAATTTATCAATTTACCTTTTGCACTTTAGTTGGTACAATTTAGTTATTCATACAAGTAAGTTTGGTTAAAGATGTACCTTACAACCCAATTAGAACTTTGCCTATATTGCATTTGCTATAATTATGCACATTTATATACTATTGTTTATGTAAGTATAAGTATGGGATTATTTTTATATATTGGTCGAGATTATAAAGGTACAAGTTTGATATTATAATTTCCTCAATAGTAATTATTATAGCTTGCAAAATTTGTTACTTCCATTAGCATGTAATATATATATATATATATATATTTGCCAGTATTGTGAAAATAATATTTGGTATTATGTTTTGTGTATTTAAGTGTTATTGAATATTATCATTGGTTGATTCCACTCCTTTGAAGTATAATTAAAGTTGTCGATTCTTATTGTTGTTAGCCTCATCATTTATTGCTAGTATTAGTTCATTGATACTATTATTACCATTGTCACTTATGTATATAATTTTAGGTCTTTATTTATAACTATGGGTGTTAAATTCTATTAGTTTTCATCTTTCTATCATGATTGACTTTGTCATATATATATATTAAGAGTAGTTGTCATTGCTATGGACATTATTATTATGAAAAGAATGTAAGTTTGAATTTAAATTGTATATATATATATTCTATCAAAATATTTTATTTTTATTACATAGATATAAATACCTATGTATTATACACCATAGAATAATAATTATTTTATTATAGATTCAACTCTTGGTATAATTTATTAATGTTTTATCAAAAGGCCTTTTTCAAATAGCAATTTTTAAAACATTGTCACTATGTTAGAGATAACAATATCATATAATTCTTTAAGCATATCTATTAGAATTTTCGAGACTTCACACCCTAAGTATTTTCAAGCTAATTGTGATATGACTTCAATCACAAGTTGATGTGCTCAAAACTAAGTCCAAGCACATGCAAATGAATCAAAGAAACAAACCCCAACTCACACACATAAACCGGTTCAATCGGATTGGAAATTGCGTGAACCTTATTGGAATTTTGACGAAATCCAAAGGACCAAAGATGCAATAAACAATCCAACAAGGTTAAACTTCACCAAATAACAACAAATACAAATGAAATCCATGTGAATTATACCAAGAAGAATAGATCTAATGCTGTGATTTTATCCTCTATCAACAATCACCATTCACGTCACAAATGATTCCAATATTGATGATGATATCAAATACTAAAACAATCAATCTCATAACATGATATTTGATCACAATTGCAATAAAAAACTTGACCAAGAAGATCCAAATCAACCCTAGATATGACTCACTAGTGATGAAAAGGAAACACAACAAAGAAGGAATTGATATTACTCACAATTGCCCTTTGTTGCACTCGCCACAATTTCAACTTTTGGAAATTGAAATTGATAAGAGAAATTGGATCTAGGGAAACCCTAACCCTTCTCATGAAAATGCGAAGTGTATTCTGAAAATTTTTTTAGCCTCCTCAAACGCTACCATTTTGTACCCCTAAGGTTAGAAAATGGTCAAAAATTACAAGTATGCCACTTTTAAGGTGGTCGGTCCTAAATGGAAATTACAATAAAAAATTGATACGAAATCGGTTTGATCGGATTCTTAACTGATACGAACCATGCTAACCTATGAAGAAACCCAATACCAATACGTTCGGAATTCGTTACCTAAGATGCAAAACACCCTCAAGTGGAAACCGCGACCCGTTGTCTATAAGCGAGACAAGAACCTTGGTATAATGTGAAGACGCCACAATCGGGATGAAAGACCAATTGATAAGTCGGGATGAACGCCACGGAAATTAATCCGGTAAGTTCTAATGAGTTCTTGAAGAACCAAGAGAGGAATTCTCTCAAAAAGTGTTTTCAAACATTCAAAGTTGTATCCTCTATGTTCTAAACCCTAGGAGCATTATACTAGGGTTACAATTCATGACAATAATGTCCAAAACGATGTAGTATCATAACAAAAATAACAAACAGCGCATTAAGAACTGGTGCAGAGTGTATACACGGCCTGCAATACACGGCCGTGTATGTTCTTATGGAACCTCCAAACTCACTATGCGGCTGGCATCGGGGAGATACACAACCGTGTACTTTTCTGTGCAAATTCTGGCAACATATACGACTGTGTACTTCTAGTCGTGTATCTTTCTGTGGATTTGCTTGACTCCATACACGACCGTGCCTTTGGCCGTGTATATGACCATGTATGATTCTGTGTAACTTTGAGATTCCTACACGGCCGTGCCTTGAAAATACATGCCCTCTTCACCCCGTATCTGGTATGACTTGTACAAGAGCAAGGGTCCTCCCATGGTTGTTCCAATCCGTTCCAACTTCATGATTGCTCCAATCCTTTCCGGCTTCATGGACATCCTTTATCAACCCGTTAAGTGCTTCCTTGAGTCGTTTCGCTCGATTTCTTGTGATCGGTCCAGGTGGCACTTCAAGAGGATCTACATTCCTTCTTCCGGCTTGACTCTCATTATGGATCTCATCATTTCCCTCCTCTTGAAAAGGATTTGTCCTCAAATCATCACCTACATCAAAAGGACTCAGATCAGTAACATTAAATGTGGTACTTACTTGATACTCACCAGGCAAATCTATCTTGTATGCATTATCGTTGATGCGCTCAAGAACTTGAAATGGTCCATCGCCCCTAGGAAGTAATTTAGATCGATGCTGCACGGGAAACCACTCTTTGCGCATGTGAACCCAAACCCAATCTCTAGGTTCAAAAACAGTTTGTCGACGACCTTTGTTGGCTTGTTTCACATACTGCTCCATTCTTTGCTCAATATTGAGCCTTGCCTTCTCATGGATCTGCTTAACAAATTTTGCTTTCTTCTTGCCATCTAGATTAACATACTCAGAAATAGGCAAAGGTGATAAATCCAAAGGAGTTAGTGGATTAAAACCATACACAATTTCAAAAGGAGTAAATTTAGTAGCAGAATGCATTGTACGGTTATAGGAAAATTCAACATGCGGCAAACAATCCTCCCAACTTTTAATATTCTTTTTAATTACAACCCTCAACAAAGTAGATAAAGTTCGATTCACTACTTCAGTTTGACCATCAGCCTGTGGATGACAAGTAGTAGAAAACAATAACTTAGTTCCTAACTTAACCCACAAGGTCTTCCAAAAGTAGCTCAAGAACTTAGCATCCCTATCCGATACGATTGTTCTAGGCATACCATGCAATCTCACAACTTCCCTAAAGAACAAATTAGCAATATTACAAGCATCATCCGTTTTGTGATAAGGAATGAAATGTGCCATCTTAGAGAATCTATCCACAACTACAAAAATAGAATCTCGACCATGTCTAGACTTGGGTAATCCTAACACAAAATCCATGGAAATATCTACCAAAGGCTCATGAGGAATGGGAAGTAGAGTGTAAAGCCCTGGAGGTTAGACTCTAGATTTTGCTTGCTTACACGTAACACATCGCTCACAAATCCTCTCAACATCTCGTTTCATGTGAGGCCAATAGAAGTGTTCCTGCAATACCCCTAAGGTTTTAGCTACTCCAAAATGTCCCATTAAACTTCCGCCATGAGACTCCCTCACTAGTAATTCTCTTAAAGAACAAATTGGAATGCATAGTTTACTCTCCCTAAACAAGAATCCTTCATGTTTATAAAATTTACCATGCCCACTCTTCTCACAATGCACATACTCCTCATAAAAATCTCGATCAGCAGCATATAACTCCTTAATGTGCTCAAAACCAAGCAGTCTAGAACTAAGAGTAGAGATAAGAGTATACCTTCTAGAAAGTGCATCAGCAACGACATTCTCTTTACCTTACTTGTAGTGGATGACATATGGAAATGTTTCGATGAACTCCACCCAACGAGCATGTCTTTTGTTCAGCTTGTGTTGCCCCTTCAAGTACTTCAAGGATTCATGGTCAGTGTGTATCACAAACTCTTTTGGCCAGAGGTAGTGTTGGTAAGTCTCCAGTGCTCGAACCAGTGCATATAACTCCTTGTCATAAGTAGGGTAATTCAAGGTCGCCCCGCTTAACTTCTCGCTAAAGAATGCAATTGGTCTTCTCTCCTGCATAAGCACTACTCCAATACCTAATCCTGAAGCATCACACTCAATTTCAAACGTTTTAGCAAAATTAGGTAAAGCAAGTAATGGTGCCTGAGTCAGCTTATTTTTAAGCATCTAAAAGGCCTTCTCTTGTTGCTCTCCCCATCTAAACCCCACGTTCTTCTTAATTACCTCAGTAAGTGGTGCTGCAATGGTGCTGAAATCCTTCACAAATCTCCTGTAAAAACTCGCTAGTCCATGGAAACTTCACACATTACTTACATTAGTTGGACTAGGCCATTCTTGGATCGCACGAATCTTTTCTTCATCAACCTGTATCCCTTGGGCACTAACAACAAAACCAAGAAACACAAATTTGTCTGTGCAAAAAGTGCACTTTTTGAGGTTAGCATATAATTGCCCCTTTCGAAGCACCTCTAAAGCATCCCTCAAGTGAGATATATGATCTTCCAAACTCTTGCTGTAAATGAGGATATTATCAAAATAGACAACCACAAATTTTCTAATAAAATTCCTCAAAACATGGTTCATAAGTCTCATAAAAGTGCTAGGTGCGTTAGTTAAACCGAAAGGCATTACTAACCACTCATACAATCCATATTTTGTCTTAAATGCGGTTTTCCGTTCATCACCTTCTTTCATTTTAATTTGGTGATATCCACTTTTCAGATCAATTTTGGAAAAGACACTAGACCCATGTAACTCATCTAACATGTCATTTAAGTGAGGAATAGGATGACGATACTTTACCGTGATGTTGTTGATGGCGCGGCAGTCAACACACATCCTCCATAACCCATCCTTCTTAGGCACCAAAATCATAGGCACTGCACATGGACTCATGCTTTCTCTCACATACCCCTTCTCCATTAATTCATCGACCTGCCTTTAGAGTTCCTTTGTCTCCTCCGGATTGCTCCTATAAGCTGGTTTGTTTGGAATCGATGCTCCGGGTACAAGGTCAATCTGGTGCTCAATACCACGAATAGGTGGTAATCCCTTTAGAATCTCCTTAGGGAAGACATCTTCAAAGTCCTACATAAGAGACACAACCACACTAGGCAAAGAGTTAGATAGTTTGTTAGTACTCAAACATGTTTCTTTAAAAACCAGCAACAACATAGGTTGCTTCATCACTAACGCTCTCCTCACTACACTCGCTCTTGCCACACAACTCTCCTTTTGGAAGGCTGCACTCTCCTTTTCACTCACCACCAAAGTTGATCCCCCTTCAACTTGGTCTCTCACACTCTTTCCAGCCTTCCTCTCTTTTTCCTTTTGAGTTCGACTTTTGTATTCCTTTTCTTTCTCATTGTCTTTTGCTCTCTCACTCTCCCTCTATTTTTCACTCACCTGATGTTTTGTAAAGGACTGTTGTAGCTGCAACTGATCCTCATACACCTGTTTAGGTGTTAACCGTTTAAGATTAAAGCTTTTCCCTTGGTGAACAAGCGTATACTTGTTAGAAAAACCATCATGAACAACCTTCCTATCAAATTGCCATGGCCTCCCTAAGAACACATGACACGCTTGCATTGGCACTACATCACATTACACCTCATCCTCATACCTACCAATGTGAAAACTAATTAAGGCTTGCTTACTCACCTTAGTCTCACCACTATCATTCAACCACTGCAATTTATATGGACTAGGGTATCTAGTAGTTTTGAGTCCTAGCCTCTCAACAATAAAATTACTCACCACATTGGTGCAACTTCCTCCATCAATGATCAAACTGCAAATATGATCTCCTAGATAACATCTAGTATGAAATATATTCTCTCTTTGCACCTCCTCTTCTTCCTTCACCTGTACATTCAAAGCTCGCTTCACTACTGCCACTAACCTTCCCATTGCAGGCTCCTCATCATCACTACCATCCTCTAATGGAGGCATATCCTCTTCTTCACTATCCCCCTCAATCTCATATTCACAATCATCACGCAAAATCATAACACGCCTATTTGGACATTAACTAGCAATATGGCCTCTACCTTGGCATTTAAAACATCTAATGTCACGATTTCTAGAAGTAGAAGAATCGGGGTTACCTTGATTACCAGGAGTAGAACCTGCTTGCCTCAGCTCTCCTTTTGGCTTGGTGGGTAAAGGCTTTTCTTCCTTCTTCCACTAGTTAGTCTTCCAGGTGGATGAACCAGTACCTTGTTGAAACTGTGCAGTACTACTGCCTTTCCTCCTGTGTTGGTTCTCAACCTTTATAGCCATATGGACCATATCCTCTAATTCCACATAATGCTGCAATTCAACAACATTTTGGATTTCTCTATTCAACTTAGCAAGAAACCTAGCCATGGTAGCCTCTCTATCCTCCTCTACATTCGCCCTGATCATAGTAACTTCCATCTCCTTGAAATACTCATCCACACTTCGGCTTCCCTGCCTAAGGGTTTGCAATTTGTTGTGCAATTCACGATAGTAATACGCAGGCACAAACCGCTTCTTCATCACCCTTTTCATCTCTTCCCACGACTCAATAGGTGGTTCGCCATTCCTTGTTCTATTCAACATTAGTTGATCCCACCACACTATAGCATAATCTGAAAATTTAATGGCAGCAAGTTTCACTTTCATTCTCCCACTATAGTTATGACAATCAAACACCATCTCTACCTTCGTCTCCCACTCTAAGCACGCCTCGGGATCATTCTTCCCTTAGAAAGGAGGAATCTTCATCTTTATGCTACTCAATTGATCATCCTCTCTATTCCTATCTGCTCTATCATCCCAATCCCTAGTTCCTCGATTCCGACCACTATAACCTCTATAACTCCCGACAAAAGGCTCATCAAATTCATCTTCCGACATTTCATCTCCACCCCTTTGTACTCTCCTAGAACGACTCTCCCTCTTACGCCCTTGGAAGACGTTTGTGGATTGCTCTAGTCTTTGCTCTACCGTCTCATGAATTTGTTCCATTCCCTCCTGAAACATTCTCTTCATCTCACCCCTCAATGCCTTAATTACTAACTTAGCATCAAAGCTTCCCCTCTCACCTTCAGGAGAATGTTGCCTCGACATAGTTCCTGCAAAAAAAAAAAAAAATTAGTACTAACACAAATATATATATGATCAAACCTCACGATACACTCCCTTACGTGTTTCGCTCAAATGATGATATCACACAGTCACTCGTGTATTCTCACAAGTAATAATGATAGCACTTCACCAATTCCTCTTCTCAATTCTCTCAGAACTAACCCAAACTACACCAATTTCCTTCCGTAGAATTCAAAACGACTCTAGGGCTCGAAATTTTTACGAATTTTTCCAAAACTACACTAATTCCCTTCCATAGAATTTCAAAACAACTCTAGGGCTCGAAATTTTCCTCTTTTTTTTTTTTCTATCCAATTTTTTTTTTGGTCTTTGTTGTTGCTCTCGATCACGTTTCTCTTTTCTTTTCTTTTTTTTTTTTGTCATGATTCTTCCTTTTTTTTTTATAACAAATCGACTAGTAGATACTACACTTTCAATAGACAATTAATACTATAAAATTGAATACTAACAATTGATATGAACGATTGGAGTTAGGGTTTTGAAGTTATCTTCCTCAAACCGAACTGATGTTTTGACAAACTTAAGCTCTGATACCAAACTGATACGAAATCGGTTTGATCGGATTCCTAACTAATACGAACCACACCAACCTGTGACAAAACCCAATACCAATACGTTTGGAATTCGTTACCTAAGATGCAAAACACCCTCAAGTGGAAATTGCGACTTGTTGTCTATAAGCGAGACAAGAACCTTTGTATAATGTGAAGACGCCACAATCGGGATGAAAGACCGATTGATAAGTCGGGATGAACGCCACGGAAATTAATCCGATAAGTTCTAGTGAGTTCTTGAAGAACCAAGAGAGGAATTCTCTCAAAAAGTGTTTTCAAACATTCAAAGTTGTATCCTCTATGTTCTAAACCCTAGGAGCTTTATACTAGGGTTACAATTCGCGACAATAATGTCCAAAACGACGTAGTATCATAACAAAAATAACAAACAGTGCATTAAAAACCGGCGCAGAGTGTATACATGGCCTACAATACACGACCGTGTATTATGGCTGTGTATGTTCCTGTGGAACCTCCAAACTCACTATGCGGCTGGCATCGGGGAGATACACGCCCGTGTACATAACCGTGTACTTTGGCCGTGTACTTTTCTGTGCAAATTCTGGCAACATACACTACCGTGTACTTCTGGTCGTGTATCTTTCTATGGATTTGCTTGACTCTATACACGGCCGTGCCTTTGGCCGTGTATATGACCGTGTATGATTTTGTGTAACTTTGAGATTCCTACACGGCCGTGCCTTGAAAATACACGCCCTCTTCACCCCGTATCTGGTATGACTTGTACAAGAGTAAGGGTCTTCCCATGGTTGTTCCAATCCGTTCCAACTTCATGATTGCTCCAATCCTTTCCGGCTTCATGGAAATCCTTTATCAACCCGTTAAGTGCTTCCTTGAGTCGTTTCGCTCGATTTCTTGTGATCGGTCCAAGTGGCACTTCAAGAGGATCCACATTCCTTCTTCTGGCTTAACTCTCATTATAGATCTCATAAAAAATGAAAGTGTCCCAAAAGAAAATACAATATAAAATAGTCCATAGAACAATTAAAAAGTAAAAAAATATCATAAATCCTCATGAGCTAATGCTTCGAAAGGGAAACAATCACATCGGGTAGTTGATTGTAAATTTGAAGATGTCTCGCAGCCATCAACTAGTGTAAGACATATTGGTATCCTATAGAGAATTATTATTGTACTTGTAAGATTATTTTTGAAATATTTATTAGATATAAAGTAAAAATATAAGTGATTTAGATCATCATCCAAATCGAGTTCTTAAAGTGTAGATGGTGTCGGAAATTTTCCCATCATCTCCTCGGGCTTCTAAAAGATTTGACCTCAAATTTAAAGAGTCTTTTCTTGGATTGAAACCCGATGTTTGGAATAGCTTGTTGGCTGAAAATCTGGAAGAGCTATATGTGCTTCTGACTAGTTCCTGGAAAGAACGAACCGTAGACGGAGACAAAGGAGTCAATAAAATCCAAGTACCATCCTTCTGAAACATCTAAGTGTTTCTGAACCCATCATGTAACACCTTTCTATCAAATAGCCATGGTCAACCCAATAGTAAATGAAATGCATACATAGGAAGCATATCACAGATAATCTCATCACTATATCGATCTCCTATACTGATTGGTACCATTGCTCGTTGTGTAACATGCAAACTACTTCGGTTATCTAACCAATGCACTTTATACGGGTTAAGATGAGAGCTAGTGGTTAATTGTAAGTTTTCTACCAATGCAGTAGATACGACATTAGTACAACTACCACTATCAATGAAAAGCATACATAGGTTACCTCGAATCTGACCAGGTGTGTGAAACAAATTCTCTCTCTATAGCTTCATGTACTTTAATCTTCGATATGGTCTAAATTCCCTGTCTGGGTATAGATTAATCCCAAAATTATCATCTCTGTCTTCCCTAAGAGCATGATAATCTCCTTCTACTCTTCTCCCCAAATTTCCTCCTACTGCCCCTTCTCTCTAGACATTCTGAGGAGCTACTCTAGGTGGTGCCTAAAGGTTTACCACAGGTGGTGGTGGCAATGTCATCCTATCAATCCTTGTTGCTAATGTAGCAACAATTGTGGTAAGGTCCTGAAGTTGTTCATCTAGAGTTCTTCCACTTGTATTTCGACGACCTAGTCTGCCACCCACTTGGCTATTGGCCTCATTGCTAATGCCCCCATTCACGCTGTCATTTGACATGTTTGTGGATGTGATTTATTTGAAGTACAAATGTAATCTCAAATAATTGTAGCACACTCCCTTCACTTCACCACGTCATAATAACACGTTTGGATAACAACACACACACTTGTACATCCACGGTGCAACAAGTCACCAATGCAAAAAATACTTCTTGTCACTTCAAGTATAGTAAAATAATTGAAGCACAAATAAATACTTCTAAGTAGTTAAGAAATTAAATTCAATTAACAAGTGTTTAAGTAATGAAACTCAATAACTTTCACACTTTAAATGCTCCTTTTTTTTTATTTTTTGAATTTCAAACTTCACAACTTAATTTCCTTTCTTAACCACGACACACACTCACACTTTAGCCTCAATGTGCAACACATTACTCCACATGACTCCACAAATTCACACCACCACTCACACCACACATATACACGTTGCAACCACTTCAACCACCACTACATACACACAACACTTCATGGTGCAAATTACCTTTAACTCAACATACACCAAAACTCATGCCACATGCATACACTCTTCACTAATTTGAAAAAAACACAACTCCATAACTCGACAGCAAATTGAAATGAACATCCTTAATGCACTTTCCACAAATGGTAAGATTCAATTTCAAATTCTAATGAAATGTAATCAATACCACTCAATAACTACTTCAAACTTAAGGGATGTATTTGAATTTCAAATGATTTCCTATTTTTTTTTTCCACTCAAATTCAAATATGGAAATTGTAAAAGACAATCACAATTCCAAAATCATCAACACTCCAAAATTTAAACTATAATCTTGAAAACATCAACTCTCCATTTGCTCTTCTTTGTTTTCAAATTTTTCCAATTTCCCCAAGTGATCACAAATGATCACAAAGAAACACAACTCTTCCTCACGGCAAGCTCAAGGACATTACGTTGTAACTCCATCAATCAACACACACAATACGCCACACATTCATGCCCTTTTACTCATGGTGATCTCAACAACACATGAGTTACAACAAGTTTTCCAATTCTACTTCAACAAACAACAAATTCAACTCCTCAAGAATACAGTTAAGCAACTCAATCCTCCACACACATATAATTTCGGATCAAAAGAAATGAAGAACCCTAATTGAAAGTGAACATCACGAAAATTCCCTTCTCTTAAACCCCAAGCTCTGATACCAAAAGATGATGTGCTCAAAACCAAGTCCAAGCACATGCAAATGAATCAAAGAAACAAACCCCAACTCACACACATAAACCAATTCAATTGGACTAGAAATTGTGTGAACCCTATTGGAATTTTGATGAAATCCAAAGAACCAAAGATGCAATCAACAATCCAACAAGGTTAAACTTCACCAAATAACAACAAATACAAATTAAATCCATGTGAATTATACCAAGAATAACAGATCTAATGCCGTGATTTTATCCTCTACCAACAATCACCATTCACGTCACAAATGATTCCAATATTGATGATAATATCAAATACTAAAACAATCAATCTCATAACATGATATTTGATCACAATTGCAATAAAAAACTTGACCAAGAAGATCCAAATCAACCCTAGATATGACTCACTAGTGATGAAAAGGAAACACAACAAAGAAGGAATTGATATTACTCACAATTTCCCTTTGTTACACTCGCCACAATTTTAACTCTTGGAAATTGAAATTGATAAGAGAAATTAGATCTAGGGAAACCCTAAGCCTTCTCACAAAAATGTGAAGTGTATTCTCAAAAATTTTTTGGCCTCCTCAAACCCTACTATAAGCAAGTATTTATACTTGCTACCCCTAGGGTTAGAAAATGGTAAAAAATTACAAGTATGCTACTTTTAAGGTGGCCGGTCCTAAATGGAAATTACAATAAAAAATGAAAGTGTCCCTGATGTGCCTAAAACCAAGATTAAGCACATACAAAACCAATTTGAAAGACAAACAAGCAATGTCAATCAAACTAGTCTCAATCACATGAACAATGGTGTCAAATCTCAATGTTTATAACCAATTCTTCCAACAAAGATGTGATCAATCTTAAGTATCCAAATTAGATTTCTCCGATACCAAAAGATGATGTGCTCAAATCCAAGTCCAAGCACAATCAAATGACTCAAAGAAAACAAATCACAACTTTATTACAAACTGGTCCAATTGGTTAACAATTTACGTGAAACCCCTTTGGAAATTTGATGAAAACCAATGATCAAATGATGCAATTGCAATCCATATATGTAATCTTCACCATATAACAACAAGAATAATTGAAATCCACGAGAATTCAAATCAAAATGGATTGATCAAAACTGTGACATCAACTTCCTCTTCAATTCCAATTCACACCAATAATGAAATGATATTGATTTCAAGTACTAAAGAACAATCAATCTTAAACAAGATAATTGTTCACAAATTGTGATCACAAATATGTCCAAGAAACTCCAAATCAACCCTAGATATGACTCACTCGAGATGAAATGAAAAACAATAATGAAAAAAATTGATATGACTCACAATTTCCCCTTATTGCACTCGCCACAATTCCAATTCTTGGGTTGACATTGATAAGAGAATTAGAACTAGGATGAACCCTAATTCCCACACGTTAAGTTCTTGTGTATAATCTGCAAAATGGCCTCCTCAAACCCTACTATAAGCAAGTATTTATACTTGCTACTCTTAGGGTTAGAAAATGGTCAAAAATTACAAGTTTGCTACTTTTAAAGTGGCCGGTCCTAAATAGAAATTACAATAAAATGAAAGTGTCCCAAAAGAAAAATACAACATAAAATAGTGATGTGCCTAATTTCACTTCCTAGCACAATCAAAGGACTCAAGAAAAACACCTCTCAAGTCTCATATAAATCGGTCCACCAAGGAAGCAATTCACGTAACACCTTTAAAGATTTTGTTTGAAAATGTTGTTCAAATGATTTAATTGTAATCTCTATTGATAACATTAACCAAATAACCACAATAAGGATTGAAATATCACATGGAAATCAGATCAAAGAAAGCAATTAACCAATGAAATCCACTTTCCCTTTTAACTACTAGTTCACGCCAACAATAACAATGAAGTATGTAATTCAAGTACTCATTGTAACAATCAATCTTACAAGATTGATGTTCATGAAATAGAACCACAAATATATCCAGGAAAGATCCAAATCTACCCACAGATATGACTCACTAGAGAAGAAATGAACTTACAACAAAATTGAATTGATATGACTCACAATTCGCCTTCATCACATTCGCCACAATTCCAATTATTGGGTTGAAATTGATAAGAGTTTGGAACTAAGGAAAGAACCCTAATTCACACGTGAAAGTGTCTCTCAAATCTATAAAAAATTGGCCTCTTCAAACCTTCTCTTAAGCAAGTTTTTATACTTGCTACTCCTAGGGTTAGAAAGTGCTCAAAATTACAAGTTTGCCACTTTTAAGGTGGCTAGCCCTAAATGAAAATTACAAGGAAATAAAAGTGTCCCAAAACCAAAATACAACCAAAATAGTTCGTAAAAGAGTAAATATATAAAATAAATGGTCCTTCATGATGCCGTTCTTCAAGAAGCTTTTGAATCAGGTTCCGTTGACAACCCTAATTCGCTCAGTAGTATGGGTGTTTTTGTATCCTGTAGGACTGACAAATGAACCTGCTGAAATGCATCAAAATTATAGTGCAAAGATGTAGAAAGTAGGTTAGATTTCTCAAGGTTAGGTTTCTCTAGCAAAACCCTCAAAGCTAGATTTTGGAGACCCTTAGCCCAGGCCCTGGTGATAGGTCTTGGAAGAGTCTGATTCATATCATCTCCTCGTGCTTCTGGAAGATTTGCCCTCAAATCTGATGGATCTTTGTGCAAGTCATCTACTAAGTATGGTGAAAGATCTAAGACATTAAGAGTGGCTGATACTCCATCTTCTCCTAGTAACTCGATGCGATAAGCATTGTTGTTGATGCGCTTTAAGACCCTAAATGGTTCGTCTGATCTAGGAGATAGCTTCTGTGACTTTTTACGTAGAAACCTGTCCCTGCTAAGATTAATCCAGACTAAGTCACCTGGATTATAGAGATGAATTTTCTTATGCCTATTTCCCTAGATCCTTTGTTGTTCCTAGGTCTTCTAAAGGTGTTCAAAGGTCCAATCATGGATGTGTTGAATCTGTTGTGCTCGGTCAACTCTACTAAGACTTTCTTCCTTTGTCGCTGGTCCAACTATTAAATCCAATGGAATGGAAGGGTTATAGCCATAAACAACTTCAAAGGGAGACTTACTGGTTGAACTATGAGTAGAGCTATTATAAGCGAACTCAACAATAGGAAGACATAAGTCCCAATCAGTAAGATTCTTGCCAACTGTTGCTCTAAGAAGATTCCCAAGCGTATGGTTGACAACTTCTGTTTGTCCATCAGTCTGGGGATGGCAAGAGGTACTATACATCAGTTTAGTACCCAGTCTTCTCCATAATGTTTTCCAAAAGAAACTAAGGAACTTAGTATCTCTGTCTGACACTATGCAGTGTGGAACTCCATGTAATTTGACAATTTCCTGCACAAAAAGGTTAGCAATAAAAAGAGTATCGTCTGTTTTGTGGCATGGCACAAAGTGTGACATTTTGCTGAATCGATCAACAACCACCATAATAGAGTCTTTCCCCCTTTGTGTTCTAGGTAATCCCAACACAAAATCCATGCTGATATCAGTCCATGGTTTAGATGGTATAGGTAAAGGCATATATTCATCCTGCGCACCGTTCCTCCCCTTGGCTCTCTTGCAAACACCACACCTTTCTAGTACCCTATAGATATCCCTTATCATACCTTTCCAGTAGAAATTCTCCCTCGATATGGCTAGAGTTCTCTTCTCGCCAAAATGCCCTGACAAACCACCTGCATGTGCTTCCCTCACCAATAATTCCCTTACAGATGCAAATGGAATACATAGTTTTCCTGATTTATACAAAAAAACCATCTATCACGCAATAACCATCATACATCCCGCCTCTAAGATTCCTCTCCATGATAATCTTGAATTCCTCATTACATATATATATTGTTCTTTCAACAACTCAAAACCCAGCAATTTTGATTGAAGAGAAGTGATAAGTACATATCGTCATGATAAAGCATCAGCAACAATATTCTGATTGTCCTTTTTGTACTTAATCACATAAGCAAAACCCTCCAGAAATTCCACCCACTTGGCCTGGCACTTAGACAAATGAGGTTGTCCCCTGAAATGTTTCAAAGATTCATGATTTGTATAAATAATAAACTCCTTCAGGAGGAGATAATGCTGCCATGTCATGAGAGCCCTCACTAAGGAATAAAATTCCTTATCATATATAGAATAGTTTAAAGTTGCTCCACTCAACTTTTCACTAAAATATGCTATAGGTCTCTTCTCCTGCATTAATACAACACCAATTCTAATCCCTAAAGCATCACATTCCAATTCAAAAACTTCGTCAAAATCAGGTAAGACCAGTAATGGAGCACAAGTGAGTTTTTCTTCAATCTCTTCAAAACTCCTCTAGGCCTTTTTACTCCAAATAAAAGGAACATTCTTCTTAGTCAGTTTTGTGAGAAGACTGACAATGCTATTGAAATTTTGGACAAAGCGTCTATAAAAGGATGCAAGCCCATGAAAACTTTTTGCCTCAGTAACTGAAGTGGGTGTTGGCCATTCTTTAACCGCCCTCACTTTCTCCTCATCCATCCTAACTCCTGCACCTGACACAACAAAACCCAAAAATGTTACCTCAGTTTGGCAAAAGGAACACTTCTGAATATTCGTAAATAGCTGTTGTGTCTTCAATACTGAAAATACTGCTCGAAGATGCTCCACATGTTGTTCTAGGTCTTTGCTGTAGATCAGAATATCATCAAAATAAACAACAACAAATTTTCCTAGGAACTCTTTCAATACATGGTTCATCAATCTCATAAAAGTACTAGGAGCATTACTTAAACCAAAGGGCATAACCAACCATTCATATAGTCCATGATGTGTTTTAAAAGTGGTCTTCCATTCATCCCCTTCCTTCATCCGAATCTGGTGATATCCGCTTTTAAGATCAACTTCGGAGAAAATCTATGAACCATACAGCTCATCCAACATATCATCAAGTCTAGGAATAGGATACCTATATTTAATGGTGATTTTGTTGATGGCTCTACTATCGATACACATTCTCCAAGTCCCATCCTTCTTGGGAACAAGAAGGGCAGGAACAACGCATGGGCTGAGACTCTCTCTAACAAACTCCCATTCCACCAATTCATCTACCTGACGTTTCAATTCTTTAGCCTCCTCAGGATTCATGCGATATGCAGGTCGGTTTAGTAACACTGATTCGAGCATAAGATCAATAGCATGCTCTATCCTTCTCAAGGGTGGTAATCCTGCTGGCAAATCATCAGGAAAAATGTCAGTATACTCATTTAATACCTAAGAAACTGCTGGAGGTAGAGATTGTGGTTCCCGTAACCCTAAGACACAACTCAACTGAAGCAAGTATGTTGGAGCCTCTTCTATGATTAGTCTCTTCATCTCACCCTGTCCCATCAATAATACCTTTTTCCCCTCAGAGACATCATTTTGTATCAAAGCCTTCTTATCCTTTGATGGTCGATTAATCAGTTGCTGGACATTATGGACCTCTGAAGGTGGCATAGGATTCAGAATAATTCATTTGCCCTCCTTTTGGAACAAATATGTATTTCTGAAGCCATCATGTAAGACCCTCCTATCATATAACCAAGGTCTGCTAAGCAAAATATGGGATGCACACATAGGCAAGATATCACACTCAATTTCTTCACAATACTTATCCCCTATACTGAAGGGTACCTTAGCTCTTTGGGTAACATACAGACTTCCTTGATCATTACGCTAATGTAGTTTATATGGTTTAGGATGTGGAATAGTTGAAAGCTTTAGCTTCGATACCAACGATGCAGCTACTACATTAGTACAACTACCACCATCTACTATAAGGACACACAAATTTCCTTATATCCTACAAGAAGTGTGGAACAAGTTTTCCCTTTGTTCTTCCTCCTTATTAGCAAATGTACTTAATGAGCATCGCAATACATTAGCATATTGAAGAATTTCACTAGACATTGTGGAATTCAAACTTAAACAACACGTGAACAATATTTCCCACTTCTTTCAAGATCACGATGCAACAAAATTTAATCTCCACAAGTCACTCCCATGGCAACGCACAAGTAACAACAACAATAAAGATGATTTACTTCCACGGCAACAACACAAGTGGTAATAATAACAAGTAGGCTTCCACTTCCACGGCAAGGATGACAACAAAGAATAAATATATCACTTTCCACAAATGTATTTCGAATTCCTCAATAGGCAGCAACTTCAATTTGAAATTCAAACCACTTCACTAATTGCAAGCCTTCTTCAATTGGTAAGCAATGAATTCAAATTCAAATAGCACTCATTAAATCCCACAACTTAATGGCATGTGTTTGAATTCAAATAGATTCCTTACTAATCAAAACTCAATGCAAATCTGTAAATTGCACTTCCCTAATTCACAATTACACAATGGAACTCACAACAACAACCTACACATCCTCCTTCACGCCACAACAAGTCACGGCAAGGATTGGTAAGTTTTCAAGTTCAAAAGTTGTTGAATTAAACAACACTTCTATGCTTCTACCCTTCCATGAAAATTATTGATCATAAGATGATACAGCAACCTTCCCAATCCAAATCCAACAAGCAGCAAATCAAAATTCAAACCAAGGTAATTTCGCAAGCTCAAAACTACAAAACAACACAATTTGCGGTTCCAATTGATCAACCCTAATTGAAGATAAATTTCACGAAATCAAATACAATCAATCCCTTCCCTTAACATGTGCTCTGATACCAAAAAGATGATGTGCCAAATTCAACTTCTAAGAACAATCAAAGGACTTAAGAAAAACACCTCTCAAGTCTCATACAAATCGGTCCACCAAGGAAGCAATTCACATGACACCTTTGAAGATTTTGTTTGAAAATGTTGTTCAAATGATTTAATTGTAATCTTTATTGATAAAATTAACCAAATAACCACAATAAGGATTGAAATATCACATGGAAATCAGATCAAAGAAAGCAATAAACCAATGAAATCCACTTTCCCTTTCAACCACTAGTTCACGCCAACAATAACAATGAAGTATGTAATTCAAGTGCTCATTGTAACAATCAATCTTACAAGATTGATGTTCACGAAATAGAACCACAAATATATCTAAGAAAGATCCAAATCTACCATAAATATGACTCACTAGAGAAGAAATGAACATACAACAAAATTGAATTGATATGACTCACAATTCGCCTTCGTTGCACTCGCCACAATTCCAATTCTTAGGTTAAAATTGATAAGAGTTTGGAACTAAGGAAAGAACCCTAATTCACACGTGAAGTTTCTCTCAAATCTGTAAAAAATTGGCCTCTTCAAACCCTCTCTTAAGCAAGTTTTTATACTTGCTACTCCTAAGGTTAGAAAGTGGTCAAAATTACAAGTTTGCCACTTTTAAGGTGGCTAGCCCTAAATAAAAATTACAAGGAAATAAAAGTGTCCCAAAACCAAAATACAACCAAAATAGTTCATAAAAGAGTAAATATATAAAATAAATGGTCCTTCATGATGCCGGTCTTCAAGAAGCTTTTGAATCAGGTTCCGTTGACAACCTTGATTCGCTTAGTAGTATAGGTGTTTTTGCATCCTGTAGGACTGACAAATGAACCAGCTGAAATGCATCAAAATTATAGGGCAAAGATGTAGAAAGTAGGTTAGATTTCTCAAGGTTAAGTTTCTCTAGCAAAACCCTCAAAGCTAGATTTTGGAGACCCTTAGCTCGGGCCCTGGTGATAGGTCCTAGAAGAGTCTGATTCCTATCAAATAGTCCATAGAACAATTACAAAGTACAAAAATATCATAAGTCTTCTTGAGCCAATGCTTCGGAATGGAAACAATCGCAGCGGGTCTTTGATTGTAAATCTGAAAATGTCCCGTGTCCATCAACTAGTGTAGGACATATTGGCATCCCATGGAAAATTATTATTGTGCCTGTAAGATTATTTCTCAAATTTTTATTAGATCAAAAGAAATGACGTAAAATATGAGTGATTTAGATCATCATCCAAATCGAGTTCTAAAAGTATCGATGGTGCCAGAAATTTTCCCATCATCTCCTCAGGCTTCTGAAAGATTTTCCCTCAAATCTAGAGGGTCTTTTTCTTGGATTGAAACCCAATGTTTAGAATTGCTTGTTGGCTGAAAATCTAGAAGAACTATTTGTGCTTCTGACTAGTTCCTAGAAAGAACGAACCTTAGATGGAGACAAAGGAGTCAATAAGATCCGAATACCATCCTTCTGAAACGTGTAAGTGTTTTTGAACCCATCATGTAACACCTTTCTATCAAATAGCCATGGTCAACCTAGTAGTAAATGAAATGCATACATAGGAAGCACATCACAGATAATCTCATCACTATACCGATCTCCTATACTGATTGGTACCATTGCTCGCTGTGTAACATGCAAACTACCTCAGTTGTCCAACCAATGCACTTTATACGAGTTAGGATGAGAGCTAGTGGTTAATTGTAAGTTTTCTACCAATGCAGTAGATATGATATTAGTACAACTACCACTATCAATAAAAAGCATACATAGGTTACCTCGAATCTGACAAGGTGTGTGGAACAGATTCTCCCTCTGTATGTCCCTAGTATTTGGAGAAATAGTCATAGCCCTATGTAACACATTAAGAGGTAAGTATTTTCCTCCCTTTTTATCCCCATGTGTTTTAGCATCTTCATCATCATAATACTCTTGTAAGGCTAAGGACAAATCTGTAGGCTAGACTGTCTCTTCCTCGTTATCCTCCATGACGGTCATCACCCTTTTATTGGGACATTATGTAGCTATATGTCTAAATCCCATGCATTTGAAACATTTAACCCGGTGCATCTTCCCACTGGTTAACCCTTGTTCTATCTGCCTCAAATTAGATCCAACTACCTCTTTGCCTTTCCCAGAAACATTTTTCTCCTTTTCTGTAGTAAGGATAACCTGAAATGCTCACCTGCTCCCTTTGACCCATCCAATTGACCAACAACCCCATGGCCTTTGAATTAGTGCTAGGCCTGCTCTTAGTAACCTAGAATGAATAGGATCGCCTATGTTTTTCCACTTTCAAGGCTAACTACATAGCCTCATCAAGTGTACTATATCACTGAAGCTCAACTACATAAGCTATCTCATACTTCAACCCAGATACAAAACATGCTAGGGTTTGTTTAGGAGGTTCAACTGATCCACATCTAATCACTAGTGTCTCAAACTCCTGTATGTAGTCATCCACTGTTTTACCCCCCTGTCTCAAAGTTTAGAGACGCATAAATAACTCCTGCCTGTAGTGTTCCAATATAAACCTCTTCCTCAAAACTCATTTCATATCTCTCCAAGTGTGTATTTCAGTCTCTCCATCCTTTCGCCTGTTGATCACCATATTTTTCCACCACAAAGCGGTATACCTTATGAACTCTCCAGCTACAAGACGTACCCTGGAGTCATCATCAATCTTATAACACTTGAAAAGACCCTCAACTTTGTCTTCCCAGTCTAGGTAATCATCGACGGAACCCCTACCATCAAATGAAGGCATCTATAGCTTCACATACTGTAATCCTCGAGGTGGTCTAAATTCCCTGTCTGGGTATGGATTAACCCCAAAATTATCATCTCTGTCTTCCCTAAGAGCATGATAATCTCCTTCTACTCTTCTCCCTAAATTTCCTCTAACCGTCTCTTCTCTCTAGACATTCTGAGGAGCTACTCTAGGTGGTGCCTGAAGGTTTACCACAGGTGGTGGTGGCAATGTCATCTTATCAATCCTTGTTGCTAATGTAGCAACAATTGTGGTACGGTCCTAAAGTTGTTCATCTAGAGTTCTCCCACTTATATTTCTACGACCTGGTTTGCCACCCACTTGGCTATTGGCCTCAATGCCAATGCCCCCATTCACACTATCATTTGACATGTTTGTGGATGTGATTTATTTGAAGTACAAATGTAATCTCAAATAATTGTAGCACACTCCCTTCACTTCACCATGTCACAATAACACGTTTGGATAACAACACACACACTTGTACACCCACAGTGCAACAAGTCACCAATGCAACAAATACTTCTTGTCACTTCAAGTATAGTAAAATAATTGAAGCACAAATAAATATTTCCAAGTAGTTAAGATATTGAATTCAACTAAGCAAGTGTTTAAGTAATAATACTCAATAACTTTCACACTTAAATGCTTATCTTTGAGTTTCAAACTTCACTACTTAACTTCCTTTGTTAACCATGGTTCACTCTCACACTTGATCTTAATGTACAACACATTACTCCACACAACTCCACAAATTCACACCGCCACTCACACCACACATATACACGTTGCAACCACTTCAACCACCACTACATACACACAACACTTTACGGTGCAAATTACCTTTCACTTAACATACACCAAAACTTTCGCCACATGTATACACTCTTCACTAATTTTACAAAAAAACAACTCCACACACATATACCTTTTATACACGTTGCAGCACACACATACACACTCTTCCACACTTGAATTTCTCCACTTCTATATAAGTTTCGAACCGCAACTTACAACAAAAGGCAACTTAAATTCAAATTCAAATGAACACACAATTACTACTATCACTTAATGTGTGTTTTGAAATTCAAATAACTTCCTTAACTCACACCTCAATTATGAAAATTCAAGATTGAAAATCACAAATGTTACTCCTCACTTCCGAAAATTCAACAAGACAATTCACACTTCTTCAAATGATCACAAAGGATCAACACTTCTTCTCCTCACGTTCTACCTCAAAGACACTTCACACTCACGGCCACTTCTCAAGGGAACCAAGAAGGTTACAAGTCTCCAAGTATACAACAACAAAACAACAAGATAGCACTTCAACAACACAATTGAGATAACTCAACTCCACTTCACAATATGAAGAACCCTAATTGAAAGTGAAGGTCACAAAATCAACCAACACTAAATCCCTTCTCTTAACTTGTGCTCTGATACCAAAAGATGATGTGCCTGGAACTAAGATTAAGCACATACAAAACCAATTTGAAAGACAAACAAGCAATGTCAATCAAACTAGTCTCAATCACATGAACAATGGTGTCAAATCTCAATGTTTATAACCAATTCTTCCAACAAAGATGTGATCAATCTTAAGTATCCAAATTAGATTTCTTTGATACCAAAAGATGATGTGCTCAAATCCAAGTCCAAGAACAATCAAATGACTCAAAGAAAACAAATCACAACTCTATTACAAACCGGTCTAATTGGTTAACAATTTACGTGAAACCCCTTTGGAAATTTGATGAAAACCAACGATCAAATGATGCAATTGCGATCTATATATGTAATCTTCACCATATAACAACAATAATAATTGAAATCCACGAGAATTCAAATCAAAATGGATTGATCAAAACCGTGACATCAACTTCCTCTTCAATTCCAATTCACGCCAATAATGAAATGATATTGATTTCAAGTACTAAAGAACAATCAATCTTAAACAAGATAATTTTTCACAAATTGTGATCACAAATATGTCCAAGAAACTCCAAATGAACCCTAGATATGACTCACTCGAGATGAAATGAAAAAAAACAATGAAAGAAATTGATATGACTCACAATTTCCCCTTGTTGCACTCGCCACAATTCCAATTCTTGGGTTGACATTGATAAGAGAATTAGAACTAGGATGAACCCTAATTCCCACACGTTAAGTGCTTGTGTATAATATGCAAAATGGCCTCCTCAAACCCTACTATAAGCAAGTATTTATACTTGCTACTCCTAGGGTTGGAAAATGGTAAAAAATTACAAGTTTGCCACTTTTAAGGTGGCCGGTCCTAAATAGAAATTATAATAAAATGAAAGTGTCCTAAAAGAAAAATACAAAGTAAAATAGTCCATAGAACAATTACAAAGTACAAAAATATCATTAGTCTTCATGAGCCAATGCTTCGGAATGAAAACAATCGCAGCAGTTCTTTGATTATCAATCTGAAAATGTCTTGTGTCCATCAACTAGTGTAGGACATATTGGCATCCCATGGAGAATTATTATTGTGCCTGTAAGATTATTTCTCAAATTTTTATTAGATAAAAAGAAATGACGTAAAATATGAGTGATTTGGATCATCATCCAAATCGAGTTCTAAAAGTGTCAATGGTGCCAGAAATTTTCGCATAAGTCCCAAAAGAAAATACAACATAAAATAGTCCATAAAACAATTACAAAGTACAAAAATATCATAAATTTTCATGAGCCAATGCTTCGGAATGGAAACAATCGCAATGGGTCTTTGATTGTAAATCTGAAGAAATCTGAAGATGTCTCGTGGCCATCAACTAGTGTAGGACATATTGGCATCCTATGGAGAATTATTATTGTACCTGTAAGATTATTTCTCAAATATTTATTAGATGAAAAGATATAAAGTAAAAATATAAGTGATTTGGATTATCATCCAAATCGAGTTCTTAAAGTTCAGATGGTGCCGGAAATTTTCCCATCACAAGTAAGTACTTTGGAGATGTATAGGTTGATAAGTGGACCTTAGTTTATGATGGTAGAGTTTGATTCAGTCATGGTGCTATGAATATTATGAAGAGTTATAATGTTGCTTGCTACACTAAAAGATGCTAGCAACTTGCTTGTTATTGTACCAGTGAAAAAGACATTCTACAATTGGAATAGTTCTTCAATAAGTAATTAAAGAAGGCATCCGAAGCCTTGCAAGTGGCGAGGTGTTTACTCATGTAATGAAGAAGTTAAACAAGTATTGACTCCTATTTTTTATTTTACCTTGATTTTACATATTTTTTATTTTTATGTTTTTTTAATAATTTATTTAAAGATGAAATAATAAAAAAGGATATAAATACACTTTTTTTTAAAAAAATAAAGTTCTAAACATGTAATTTCAAATATAAAAATACTAATATGTAATAAATATAAAAGTGGGGCTCATTTTGCGAGATCCAGATCCAACAATATTAGATCATGGAAATAGATAGAAACCAAATACATATATATCTATTTCAATGCATTATGAAATTTATTTTTCTCTAATTTGGAAAAAGCAAGATGGACTCTTGAAAATAAGTTTTGTCTTATCGACTATAGTTAAAAGAATTTATGAAAAATTGAGATTTTTCTTTTGTAGGGACTAAGGATAGAGTCTAATTGTAATTTTATAATAAAAATATATATTAAAATTATGGAAACTTTTTTTACATTTTGATAAAATAAATAATTTTATTACTAACTTTCCTTTTACTTTCATTTCTTTCCTATTTAACTAATAAAATTTATATATTTTTTTCCTATCACTTTCTTTCTCCTCATTGTTTTTTCCCTCTTTATTTTCTTTCTATTGGGGATGGTTTAGATAAGGCTAGACCAACATATGGAAACCTAATGAGCTCCATCCATCATCAATAGATCTATATATAGATCTATTGTGAGAAGTCCAATTCTTCTACCTTTCATTTTACTTACTCCAAAACTAATACTAATAATAAATTTGTAATGATTTCCATGTATGTAAGATGTCATAATAGGTTGGTATGACTATGAATGTTTTGTTAAAAGAAATGGAAATTATTCTTATTTTTTTATAGGATAATTATTACTCAAAATTATTACAGAAACTTTTTATAAATAATTTTTAACTATTCAAAAGTCAAGACTTATTGGTATGGACTCTACTTTTTAGCCACCTATCTGTAAATTGTAGTTGACTTGATTAGTAAATTGCAGAAAATAAAAGCCATATAAATTTTTTAAGATGACTAGCCAATTTGATTTATTGCTTTAAAAATATTTCATTCATTAATGTAATGAAAATACTACAAAATACCAAAAAAAAAAAAAGAAACTATGCAAGGCTAAATGAGATTCCTAAGAAAAGAGACACAGGTTTGAAGAAGCAGTCTTAAACTTCTTTTAATCACTTATGTGTAAATTGTAGTTGACTTAAATAGTAAATTGGGAAAAATAAATGCCATGTCAAAATTTTATGATATCAAGCCAATTTGGGCTATTGCTTTAAAAATATTTCATTGATTAATGTACTAAAAATACTATAAAATACAAAAATTAAAAAAAAAAAGTGCAATTACTAAATGAGAATCCCAGGAAAAAGGTTTGAAGAAGCAATCTTAAACTTCTTTTAACTAAATGATATATATTATATTATATTATATGGAGAAGAGGAATCAAACCTAATCGATCTTTATTTTGTAGTTTGAATGTCATGAAGTTGCAATATTATATGCGATTGCAATCTGTAATATTATGGATCTTGATAATCAATGAGTTACAATACAAATACATACAACATAGTGCATTCAAACAATCTAAATATTTAACATCTAATACAACATAAACTTAAATAGACATTATTTGAAAACCAAAGCCATGAAACACTTCTTCGAATTACCACCAACATTTCAAGGAATGTTTTCCAAGTTTATTCCCAAGTTATCACCACTCAATAACTTAAGTTCTAAACCAGTACCTTCCCATTTTTGCTTCCCAATCTCATGAATCCTTCGAGCAATCTCTTGAGGAAGGTGGTTCTTCCAATCGCCCACTAAGCCCTTACGATAGAAAGAATGAAATTTAACTCCACCCCAATGGAGTTTTGCACTTTCATCTCTATTTTCCTCAACTTTCTTCAATCGCTCGATGCTTGAATTGGCAACAACTTCCTCCACTTCATGATTACTAAGCGGAAAATTCAAAAAATCAGCTAGTTCCTTCACATGCTTGTAAGGGTCTCTTTTTAATTCCTCGTAAGTGATGAAGAATATATTATTTTCATCCCTAACTTGCCAAAACTCCAATGCATGCTCAAAATAAGGACCACCAGGAACAATTCCTTTACAAAAATCTTCAGATGCCACTTCTATAGTACAAACACCATAATTCATATTAAAGAAATGCCATAAGGAAACAAATGTATCCCATGGATTGCGTGAAATATAAATAATCTTGCAACCTGATCTCTTCATTCGCTCTGGAAGGATGGAATAGGTAAGATGTGTGTTAAACACTCTAGGAGAAGGAATTTGATTTATGTCAATTATAGGGTTTTCACCAAAAGTTTCCGTCTCAAGAAATGGGACTAGTTCATGAGGATTGTGAGTTGATAAAGGATCAGAAGAGGTAATACCTTGAAGTTTTGAAATCTTGTGATTATTAATTATTGAGATTGTAAGAGCTTTAAGCCAAGTTGTACCAGTCTTCGGGAAAGAAGCAATGATTATATCGGTTGATAGAGGATCGTATCGATCTTCTATAAGTTGGCTTGCTGTAACAAAGTCAGGCCTATACCAAAACCTTTTGTATTTGATTAAAGGAGCATCTTTCCACCACACAACTTCTTCAAGTGCATCATCATCAATGACGTTGTCACTGGTCTGGACTTTATTATTTTGTACATGGAGGAAATGGTGAGAGTGGGAGTCTGCCATTGTCGGATTTGGTTGAGGATTCAACTGCGATAAAGTCGTATATGTAATTGCGTGCATGTGGGATCCTCCGTATTTATCAATCATAGCTTGGAGATAAGCTTCTAGAATAATGACAAAAATGCTGATCGGATATCGAAGAAAGTAATCTTATCTTCTCGAAATATTTTAAAAAATTACGAGAATATAAAAGTATTTCTTCAAAGTTTAGTTATATTTGAGATTTTTTTTTTCAATATCAATTCGTGATTGGCAACAAATGGCGGAGAAAAGAGCTCCACTAAGAGAAATCCATCTACTTGTCCCAACGGCCACGTATTCTCAAGAAGAGGACGACTTCGTGTCATGTTGGATATTATTCAATCAATAAATATAATTTAAAAAAATAAAATTGCTCTTATAAGATTTGAACCTGTAAACAGATGCCTCATCATCAATTCAATGCTGCATAATTTCCCAAATGTGTAGAACACATGTGCTAAAACAAAATACAGAATACAGGTGCGAAACGGAGAGAAGAGAATAGAGCCGAGAATATAGTCGAAATGGAATTATATTTCAGTTACCTAACAAGTGTCTAACAAGTTCTATCTATACTACTACTACAAGAAAAACTAACTTATTAATAGCGAGATCCAATTCAATTTTTACATGTGGACCAATCAGTATTAAGTAAAAATATGTAGAAAGACCCAACTTGGACAAGATATGAGTAAATTGATCAATAGTAGGCACTTTGGTGAAGACATTAGCTAATTGGTTTGTGTAAAGCAAGAAAATCACAAGCCAAAAGATCATGAATGAAATGAACATCAATGTCTATATGTTTAGTATGACCATGGAAGCAAGGATTATGAGCTCGTTGGATAGCAGATTTATTGTCATAGTGCAAAGAAATAGGAAGAGAAAAAGAAGCGCACAAGAAGAATATAACAAGTCTAAATTAAAATTTTAGAGGCAGCAGCAAGACTACGATATTCAGCCTCTGTACTGATAATGGATTGCTTCTTAGATTTCCAAGTAACAAGCGCATTTCCTAAAACAAAATGCAAAAGTCAGATAAGGATTTGTGATCAAAAGTAGAAGAACCCCAATCTACATCTAAAAATGCATGGACATCTAGAGAGTTAGACGAGGAATAAGAAAGACCAAAATGAATAGTCCCTTTAAGGTGTGTTAATAGATGTAGAGTGGCATTATAATGAGACACACGAGGTTGAGATAGAAATTGGCTAAGCTTATTAACAGTGAAGGCAATATCTGGCCGAGTGATAGCCAAGTATAGCAGTCATCCAACAATGTAATGAAACCATGATGGATTAGTTAAAAGAGCACCATCATCCTTAAGAAGATGGCTAGGGGGCAGGGGAAGAGCAATTGGTTTATCACTAGTCAAGTGAGGATCTGCTAGCATATTAGCAATAAACTTGCATTGATGAACCAACATCCCTTTAGCTAAGCGACAGATTTCCAATCCAAGGAAAAATTGAGCTTCACCGAGATCCTTAATAGTAAAAGCCTTATGCAACTTTAATTTAAGCATGACAATCTCAAAAGGATTAGTCCTTGTAAGAAGCATGTCATCAACATATAGGAGAATCACAAGAAAACCATCAACCTTATCTCTAGGGAATCAGGAATGATCATTGGAGGATTGGACAAAACCATGGGCAATTAGAAAACTTAATAAATCCTTGCTCCACTAACTAGAAGCTTGCTTAAGACCATAAAGAGATTTTTTAAGACAGCATACTTGATGAGAACCAGCTGTAGAATATCTTGATAGAGGAAGCATATAAACTTCTTCATCCTAGAAACCATGAAGAAAAGCATTATTTATATCTATTTGAAATAAGGGCCAACCGTGAGCAGCTACTACAGCTAGTAATATCATGACAATATTTATCTTAGCAATGAGAGAGAAGGCGTCATGATAGTCTATTCCTTTAATTTGAGTATAACCTTTAGCAATTAAATGTGCTTTATGCCTTTTAATGGTGTCATCAGGTCGATACTAGATTTTAAAAATCCACTTGCAACCAATTGGTTTCTCACTTAATGGCAGATCTATAACATCCTAATTATCATTATGCTCAAGAGCTTCTAATTCATTTTGCATGGCCAATATCCATTCCTTATGTTTAATAGCTTGTGAATAGGTAAGTGGTGCTTAGGAATTGAGTACATTGGCGATAGAATGAATGAAATTAGGAGGATAGTTATGAAAAGTTTGGGTTGAAAATAGGGGATAAGAAGGAATATTGGAAGTGCATGTACTAACATTAGTGGGATGAAAAGAAGTAGATTATAAATTGTGGATGTAAGATTGTAACCACCGTGGTGATTATCAAATACGAGAGGACTAATAGAGCTTAAGGTTTTTCGGTAAAGATTGAAGACTCGGTAGACTGAGGTGGAGGAGAAGCTAAAGTTGGATTATTTGATGCTGGAGACTCAACTGGAGAAGAAATAAATGGAACAATGGCAAGAGAAGGATGAGGAAACAAAGGTCTAATCTTATGTGTAATGAGAAGGAAAGTACTAGGACAATTAGTTGTGATAGCAAAAGGAAAAACATGTTCATGAAAAATAACATCATGGTTGATGAAAATTTTTCTCTTGTGTAAATCATATAACCTATATGCCTTTTGACGAGGAACATAACCAAGAAAGACATACTGGACACCTTTAGAATCAAATTTATCTAGATGTGGAGAATGATCAATGGCAAAACATAAATAACCCATTACCCTCAAGTGATGATAAGTATGTTGTGTATTAAACAAAAGTTCATAAGGAGATTTCTATTGGAGTTTGGAAGTAGGCATGAGATTAGTCGAGTGTGTAGCAATCAAAACACATTCCCCCTTAACAGCTTTTGATAAAAAAAATCGAGCTACCTACATTATTGCATTTAGTAGAAGAACTAGAAGGTATGACTTATATAAGAACATTCCCTGTTCATGAATTTATATAAGTGACATCGTTTAGCAAAGTTAAATATCTTGCATTGAATGAAGGAGCATAACAGTTCATTGCTGACTTGTTTGGTAATTTTCCCAAGTTTGATTTCTTTCCTTTATCCCTATTCAGGTATCCAATGAGTTGGAAGCATGATTCTATGCTATGTCCTTCGTTCTTGCAATGTTGACAATACAATCACTTCCCCTTCTTTCTATCATTAATACTACTTATAGTATTCCTATTAATGCCTCTAGTTGTAGCACAATTTAACTAAAAAGTAGACAATCTACCTCGAATGACATTCCTACAGTAACTTGACATTGTCATTCAACTGGTTGAACCAAGTAATATGCCTTATTAATAGCAAGAAAAGGATCTATAGCCAATATTTGACTTTTCACCACTTCAAAACTATCATTTAACCCCATAAGGAATTGAATCAACCTAGATTTAGACTAGAATGCTAGAATTCACTAATTAAGTCAACAACTGCATTGAGTTAGACCATCGCATGAGCAAGTAGGATAAGCATGTAGTACTTGTAGTTTATCTAAGTACTTTTTTAGTTTATTATAGTATGTAGCCACAGGTTGATTTAATTGCTTAAGACTACTAATTTCATATTGGAGTTGAAAAATCAGAGGTCCATTACTTTAACCATACTGTTCTTGCCCCTTGTTCCACAAATTGTATGTAGATTGAGCAAAAACATAATTCTGAGATATTTCCTTAACCATGGAGTTTAAAATCCATAATCTCACCATATAGTCACACCTTTCCCAACGAAGTAAATCTGGTAAGGTTAAATGGGGTTTAGTCAGATTACCATTAACAAACCCTAATTTCATTTTTGATCCTAATCCCATCTTCAATGTCGTTGCCCATGTTAAGTAATTCAATCTAATGATCATGATATTTCCAATAGCTATATTAGGGTTATCAGATCCCATAAGATATAAAGGATCCCAATCAGCCAAGTTACAATTTTGTTCTACTACGGAACTACTATGTTCTATCGAATTCTTCATGACTACAACTAATGTTGCTTAAGAAAAGAAATTGGATTAAATCTTACCAATAGAGCTCTAATACCATGTAAATAGTAGCCTAATCATCAATTTAATACTGCATAATTTCTTAAATGTGTAGAACACATATGCTAAAACGAAATACAAGTGTGAAATAGAGAGAAGAGAACATAGCCGGGAATAGAGCCGAAAATGGAAATATATTTTAGTTTACTATCAACTGTCTAACAAGTTCTACTTATACTACCACTAAAAGAAAAACTAACTTACTAATAGGAAGGTCCAATACAATTTTGACATGTGGACCAATTAGTATTAAGTAAAAATATGTACAAGTGTTATTTACATATAAATGTTAATAAAACCTGACCTAATATCTATAAAATTATACACCTAACCACTAAGCTACACTTAACTTTATATCAAAATTAATACACTTGAACACTAAGCTACACCTAACTTTATATCAAAATTAATACACCTAACCACTAAGCTACACCTAAATTTATATCAAAATTAGCTCTTTAAAATATACATAATATACATATTTTTAATTTTGAAATAAATTTTAAAAAGTAACTTTTCTTCTAAACTTAGGGTCGAAGCAAGTTCATCCTTAAAAGAAATCAATTCAATGTAATGAAACATACTTTGCCTAAGTTCTCAACTTTATAGAGAAAAAGGTGCTTACAATCAAATATTAACCAAAGGGTAAACCTAAAAAAAAATGCTTAATAATTTAAATGTTAAGAAAGAGTTAGAGATTTTGGTGCTTCAAGATATGACATACCATAAGCTAGAGAAAAGGTTGAGGCCAATCCCAGAGTTTTCTTCATGTCTTCTACTGCATTCTAGAAGGATTTGAAGGCATTATTATTAGAAATTGGGGCTTAATATGTGACTTTTTATTGAGAAGAGTCATGATTTTCTTTTTAAAAGAGATAGATCTTTTAAAAAAGAGAGAGTTACGATATTAGAAACAACTTTGAAGTAATTGAAGAATACACCAAATGTTGACTATTAAAGGTTTGTTATTTACCTTGCCAACTAGACCCTCCACATGACTTTAAAAAAATTGAAAAAAAAAGAAGAAGAACATATTTAAGCTAGATTGCAAATGCTTATAGTGACCTTTACTAAGTATATAACTATTTACAAAAAAATGTGTGAATATTAATTAGCTTTGATGACTTAGTTCATTACTACATTGCACCAAATAATTGGTAATACGATACATTTCCCTTTCTCCCGCTAAGATGGATTAATTATAATTATATTGTTTTACGCTTTGTTTGATTTAAATGAATCATATATAGCCCTAGTTATCGGGATGAGTAATATGATCCTGAGAGTTAAGCCTAAATTGGAAAAAGTTTCGAATTGATAAGTATAAAATAGGGATTAGTAGAATTTATCATAGAATGAATACATTTAGGTTATCATTGATTTAATAAGCATGAGATTGATTTGATGTATAAGTAGTCGAAACAAAAAAAAAAAAACAAAATAGAGGAAATCCTATTGATTTGTTTATATATTTAGGTTGTTGTTGAGCCAAATTTAGGATTTGTCTTTAATTTAATTTATGCTAAACCTCCTTAATATAAGTTATTTGACAATACAAATTAAGGAAAAAGCATAATTTTTAAAGATTTCTATAAAATAAGAGTTGCTACCAATTAAAATTGAAAAAAAAAATAGAAAATTAAATTTAATGAGGTAAACTAAACTTAACTTCCAGTTACTAATCTATGATAAAAAATAGAAAAAACATGAACTAAAGATATTGAACTTAAGGGCTAACTTAATAAAAATTAAACTGTTACTGCTTGTTACTTTCAAAGAAATAATAATTAAAAAGCTTCATGAAAATTTCTCTTTTTTTTAATTTTCTTTTTTTTAAAACATGAATATTAAGAGAAACAGGAATATAAGATAAGCAAATAAAAACTCTATTTCTTTTTTTTTTAACTTTTAGGAAAAATAAAATTTTTTATTTTTTATTGGTTGCCCATAGGTGCCTAGTATCCATTATTTGAAATGAGACCATCATAGTTCCTTTTTTTTAACAAAAAATAAATAAATTTCATGTGTTAGTTATTTTTATTTTTGAAAAAAGAGAGAGTCAAGTTTACATTTTTGTCATTTTTATCAAAAAAAATAAAATTATTAACATATGCTATGTATTGTATATTTGGAAAAATAGTTTAATCAGCATATACCATATGCTATCGGCTATTTTTGGTAAGCACATCTAATCGAATGTAGATTAGCCTTCTCTAGGTAGGTACATGATTAAGGAAGCAATATATTTCTTACTTTCTTGTAAATTTGTTCACATTGCTCCTTTCTTTTTCTTTTCTTTTCTTTTTTTTCTATCATCTCTAAATCTGTTTATGACATGGTATTAGAGCCTATCTAAGTCATCGACCTTCTACTGCCATGGTTAGAGAAAATAGAAGTGATGGAGTGATACAGAGGAAGCTAATTTCATTGTATGACATTATAGTGAGTGATAATCCTACATTTTGATAACACAAATTCAATTGAAGGGTGAAAACTATGATGAATGGGCTCATTCTTTACAAACTGCATTAAGAGTGAGAAAGAAATTTGGTTTTATAGATAGAACGATCAAGCAACCGAATGAGAAGTTGCCAAATCTTGAAGATTGGTGGATTAATAATTCATTATTGGTCTCCTAGATTATGAATACCATTGAACCTTCACTACATTTGACTATTTCACACTTGGAGGTGGCGTAGGATCTTTGGGAACACATACAATAACGCTTCTTAATAGCTAATGGACCACGCGTACAACAACTGAATGTTGAACTAGCTGAGTACAAACAAAGGAGATTGAGTATTGTTGCCTAATAAGGAAAGTTAAAGAAGTTGTGGGAAGAATTGGCTAATTATGAATAGATGCCAATGTGCAAGTGTAGGTTATGCAAGTGAAAAGTCAAATCTGCATTAGAGAAGAAGTTTCAAGAAGAAAAAGTTCATTAATTTCTCATGGGTCTTGATGAAATGCTTTATGGAACAATGAGATCCAATATACTTTCCTAAGATCCTTTTCTAAGTTTAAATAGAGTTTATTCAATCCTAGTGCAAGAGGAGCATGTAAGAACCATTCCTCGTAGGAAGGAGGAATGTGGTGAAGTGATGAGCTTTGCGGTACAAGTTGGATCACGATCTTGAGGGTAAAGTGAAGGAAAAGACAAAAATACAAGGTGTAGCAATTGCAACCATATAGGGTATGAACTCTATAGTTGTTTTAAGTTAATTGGATATCCTGAGTGGTGGGGAGATTGCTTTTGGGGAACAAGACAAGGAACTAGATGGAATAAGAGAGGACAACAATTTATTAATTTTAAGAGCTAAGGACATAGAGGTGGAGTCAAGGCAAATGTAGTTTAAGCCTTAACATCAGGAGTAATGGGCAATGATGTGGTCTCATATGTTGACAAGACTGCTGTTATTAGGCTTAATAATGAGCAATGGGAAATATTGAGAAACCTTTCAAGTGCTGCAAAGATGGAAGCAATTGAAAAATTAACTGGTAAATCTTCTTCCATGCAATCGATAATTAACTCAAGTGCTTCTCATCACATGACAAGAAGGTTAGAATGTTTATGTGATGTTTAAGATGTAATGGAATGTCCTATAGGGCTTTCAAATGGGAAGAAAAATGTTGCCAAAAAGGGGGGGAATAGTGGTGCTTAGTAATAAATTGAAGTTGAATAGTGTTCTTTATGTTCTAAGTTTGATGTGTAGTTTGATTTCCTTATTGTAACTACTTAATGAATCAAATTGTGTAGCCCAGTTCACTAACAAGTTTTATGTTATACAAGACTACACTTTAAGGATGCTGATTGGTGTAGGTAAGTAACGAGAGAGGCTCTACTTCTTTCATGCTATGGTGACTGCAACGATTAAGAAGACTAGTGGTGAGAGCTCCTTTGATATGTTGCACAAGTAGCTAAAACATCCATCATCTAAGGTTGTAGAGTTGATTACTAATGCTAATTCTAGTAGGAATAGTAGTTTGTGGAATAAAGCATGTGAAGTTTGTCTTAGAGCAAAATAATCAAGAGATAGTTTTCTTGTTAGTAGTGATAAAACATAAGAAATATTTCAATTGATTCAATGTGATTTGTGGGGGCCTTACCAAACCCTAACTTTTTTGTGGTGCAAGATATTTCTTAACCATTGTTGATGATTTTTCATAGGCAACATGGATTTATTTATTAATTGATAAGAAGGAGGTGTCAATGACTTTGTGTAATTTTTTTACTATAGTGGAGCATTAATTTAAAAAAAAAAGTGAAAGTTGTATTTAGTGATAATGGTACAAAGTTTATATAAATGAGTAAGTATTTTCAAAAACATGGCATTGTGCATAAAACATCTTGTAAAGGAACTCCACAACAAAATGGATGAGTAGAGTGCAAGCATAGGCATATACTTAATGTAACTTGGGCATTACGCTTTGAAGCCAATCTTCTTATAAAATTCTGGGAGGAATGGATTTTGGCCACTAGATATTTGATTAATTGAACACCTTCATTTGTCTTGAATGGTAAAATACCATATGAAATTTGCATGGTAAACTACCCTTGCTTAAACATTTGCATGTGTTCAGATGCTTGTGCTATGTGCATAATTAAGATCATAATGGAGACAAATTTATTAGTCATGGTCGTAGATGCATTTTTGTGGGCTATCCTTATGGTAAAAAAGGTTGGAGAGTGTATGACCTAGAGTTAGGTGTATTCTTAGTTTCAAGGGATGTAGTTTGTGAGTGTGAGTTTCCTTACTTGACAAAAGATAATGATGGACCTAGTAGTATGGAGAATTGGTGTGATGAGGATGAAGATGGTGATGTGGCTGTTGTGAGACAAAATTTTGTATCTTAGGAGAATGAGCAATCTACACAAGTTAATGGCAATATTGTTCTTGATGAAAAGTTGAATAGTGATGTGGGATGTGAGAATAATGAAGCAAGATGATTAGAAGAATGTCATTAAATCAAAGAGCTTATAAATATTCAACTATTCCTCCTCATTTGACACTTTTGGGAAGATATAAGAGAAAAACGACATTCTAGTGCATTGTCTTTACTTTCAAAAATCAAACAAGTAATTCAGGTAATTATAGATCTCAATCATGTAAATTGTAAAGTTGAAATACCAAGATTGCTTTTTATTCCCTTCTATCACTCTTTCCAAGTCATCCCATTGCATACCATCTTCATGCCATTACTCTATAATCATGTGTAATGTGAGATTTATTTGCAGCACACATGTGACCACCCTAGTCGGAATTCTCATTTACATTTGTCAAATGGTATGATAGAAGAGTGGACGCTAAGTGTTATTTAGTACTTAAGCCAATAAATCCGAGATGGATATAGTTGCTATGTGTTGATCCATGAAACTTGATTAATGTATTGTGTTCTTCAGTTATGATATCCTATTGCTAGGCCATATGATGAGGAGGAGAGTGTATAATTCCCTAGTTTAATTCTTTGTTTGGTCTGCAAACTAGTAACCTAAATTAGTGAATGAATTGTGTGTCGAATCATTATGCTGCTACAATTGAACTTGAAGTGGATTTCTCTAGCTAGGTGTCTTCTCTATTTTTTCTTTTAGTTGATAATTCAATTCTTTGGACATCCTCCCAAGATGCAAAGTATGAAGGTCAAAGTTTAGTCCTGGCGTTGGTTCTAATTGTGTTTCTCCTTTCTTTCAAGTATAGGGAGACCATAAAAGGCCAATAAGCCCTGTTAGGAAGGAAGAAAATATTGTTCATTCATTAGTTTTTCCATTGAAAATGATTATAATAGCTAACGGCTTAAAATAGAAATTGATGCTGGGAGATAAAGATGCCAAGATAGCCGCCAGTATTTGTTGTTAACCATTTTCCATTCTTAAAAAGGGTAAATAATTTTCCTCATTGTGTATTAGTATTTTCTAGGTTGTTGACCCTCAATACCAACAATTGGCTACTGCCGTTGTTTTCCGCTATCAATTTACTGCTAAAACCCACTAATATTTATAACTTCTTGATATTTTTGTATGACTACCTCTTGAAATTACTACACATAACACAACAAAGACATGAAATACAAGGAAAAAGTATGAGAAATGAATGTTTGTCTCTTCTACTTATATTGACTTCAGCTGTCTTGATCTTACCTAAGGTCTTAATGATGAGCCTAGCAGCTTCTTGAGGTGTTCTTGGGAAATGTTTAGATGATCACCACGCCATTATAACACGGAAAACAACGATGAACTTTATAAAATAATTATATTTTCACTATGAAGCTTTTAGCCCATTTTTTAATTTTAGGAGACTTAGTGTAGTGATTACCAACTAGCCTGAATCTTCTTTGCTGACTCCACATGGTTGCTTAACCAAGCAAGAACCTTAACAAGTTAAAACCCTATACTTCAGTGATATAAAAAAACAAAACACAAAAACTAATGAACATCTCAAGTTTCATATACATGAATTACCTGGGAGGTTTTTTGGAATATAAGAAGATCACGTGAAAGAACAAAAATAGAAGAATAAGCAGGTGTTGGGACAGGGACAAAGTGGATGTTTTTGCTCCCTGGCTCTAGCTTACAACACTTACCATATAGTGACCTTACTACATTTCTCCTGGTTGATACTGATCGTGTGAAGAACTTGGGAGAAAATATCGTTTAGAAGAAAAGGAAGAAGGTTGGTTGGTTGATTGATCAATTCATTACACTAGAATGAAATTGTTATTTTGTTTTTATTACTATGGAATGATTATTTTTGTATTTACTTATAAAAAGTTATACCATAAGAAATACATATTCTATATAAAAAGAATTTGGATTTTTTATTTTTATTGAAAAAACAGTTATTTCTCATAAAATATAAATTTTATTTCAAAAATATCCTATTAATTAAACACAATAATACCAAAGAAATTACAATTAAATTTCAATTTTACTCCACTCCAACAAACTTGGTCTGTGTCTTTCTTTTAAAGAAGCAGGAATATGAAGGCAACCCTATAGAGGAAGTGACTAGGAAGGAAGAGAAATAAAGTATGTTGACATGGGATGCTATGTACTTTTTATATCTTTATTGTCATCATACGTCATAATTTTTAAAGGGATAAATTAAAAAAAATTAAAAGAATATAAGTATAAAAATTCATATCCAAATATGATTTGTTTGTCCAATATATAATCAATAGGAAAGAATGTAATTTTTTTTTTGTCACTTAATAAATATCTATGCACAAATGAACATATTAAGATTATGGCAACACAAAGAAGATTTAACCGTAAAATATGATTACATTTATTGTTTATCTCAAAGAAGAGAAATTAGCAATAGTAACCCTTGAATATTCAAGAAGAGACTTTAATTAATCTTCCTATTTTTTTTATAAAAATTAAATCTAAATTTTAGTTTGACACCACTCTTAAAACTATATCAACATATAAATTCTTAAATTTTAGGCCTACTTTTAGATTTGTCTTTACTTACTAATGCCGAACTATAAAACTCTAAAACTTTCAATATTTTCATACATATATTTTAACGAAATATGAAACTCCAAGGTTGAAACTTAGTATTATTCCAAAGTTTGAAGCAAGCACAGTTAATTCAGAGCCATTCACGTTGTTAGCATCTTTTTCATTTAATATTTTATTTTTTTTCTTAAATTACATATTTAAACCTTTAAATCTTTTAAATGATGTGTATATTGATTTTTATATTATTTTTTACCTTAATTTTATTTTTTTTATTTTATTTAAAGATAAAATAATAACAAAGTTTAAATACACTTTTTTTAAAAAAATTAAAGTTTTAAATATATAATTTTAAATATAAAAAGACTAGTAATATGAAATAAATATAAACGAAAATTTGTATAATTGGCACTATTTTTAATTGTATGGTTGAGAAAACTTCTTTCCCAAGGATTAGTGATATGATTTTATCTGTCTGGTCCCAGTAGTGTATGGACAAAACAAGGACATGATGTGACCTCTGAACGATGGGCCTGTAAGGAAAGTGTGGTTTCAAGGATTTTTTCTTTTTTGTTCTTTTTTTTTGGGGGGGGGGTTGCATAAAAGGTAACTAAATGAAAATCCTAGGAAAGGTTCGAAGAAGCAGTCTTGAACTTCTTTTATTATATTATATGGAGAAGAGGAATCAAACCTACTTTATTTTTTATTTTGTAGTTTGAATGTATTGCAATCTATAATATTATGGAGTTTGATGATCAATGAGCTACAATACAAATTTATAAAAGGTGACGGAATGAATTTGGAAAGGAAGACTTTTCTTTAAGCTCATGAAATTTATCCTTCCCCAATTTGGGAAGAGGGAGAGGAACTTTGAAAAATGAGTTTTGTCTCATCGTCGAAGCTTGAAGGATTTCTCAAGTATCGGCATTTTTATTTTTTATTTTTTGCTTTTTTTAGAAATTAAAGATTGAATATAACCATGACCGTATAATAAAAATATATCTTATAATTATGAAAATAAATAATTTTATTATTAACTTTCCCTTCACTTGCTTTTCTTTCCTGTTTGAATAATTAAATTTATATATTTTTTCTATTACTTTCTTTCCTGTTTAATTCTTTTTTCCCACTTTACTTCCTTCATACCGGGGACAGTTTAGACAAGGCTGGATCGGCATATGGAAGCCTAATGAGCTCCATCTACTACTAATAGATCTACAGGCAGATTTACTTTGGGAAGTCCAATTCTCCTGTTTTTCATTTTATTCAATCCAAAATTAATACTACTGATAAATTAGTAACGATTCCCATGTATGCACGGTGTCAGAATAATAGCAGCTGCTACTATGAATGTTTTATTAAAAGAAATGATATTACTCTTTTTTTTTTTTGAAATAATTACACAATATTTTTATAAATAATTTTTAACCTTTCCAAAGACAAGATTTATTGGTATGGACCTACTTTTTAGTCGCTTATATGTAAATTATTGGGTCCATCAAATATTTATTTCATTAAATAATACTTGTTATCAACACGGGTATCAAAAGATACAAGCTTTGAAACATCGAAAGGACACAGGTCTAAGTAGATGAGCTTCTAGAGAGGGAATATGACAAAGAAACTATTCAGAGGCCTAATGCAAAGTTCTACCCAGCCCTTTAGTAGCCTGGACTAGGGAAAGGCAAAGGCAATCCGATTCAATCTGAACATGTGTCCACCCCTTATCCTTGACCCTAATGAAATCGCATAACACTCAATGACCTTCGCATTTTGATACTTACAGATATTGGATGCTCCGCCCATTATCATCCCTTGATCATCACGCACCACTACGTAAATTTTAGTTGACTTAAATAGTAAATTGAGAAAAAAATAAAAGCCATGTAAAATTTTTATGATGACATGGCAATTTGATTCATTGCTTTAAAAATATTTAATTGGTTAATGTAATGAAAATACTAAAACATACAGAAAATAAGAAAAAAAGGTACAAGGACTAAATGAGAATCATTGGAAAAGAGACCTAGGTCTAAAGAAGCAGTCATGAACTTCTTTAACTAGATAATATATATTATATTATGTAAAAAAGAGAAATTGAATCTGATCCATCATCATTTTGTAGTTTAAATATCACGAAGTTGCAATACTATATACAATTGCAATCTAAAATATTATGGAGCTCCATAATCATTGAATTACAATGCAAATGGATACGACATAATGTATTTACACTGTTAAAATAATTAAAATTTAGCACATCATTAACTTAAATTGATGACATTATTCCAAAATCAAAGCCATGAAATACTTCTCCTTTGAATTACCACAAACATTTCAAGGAATGTTTTCCATGTTTATTCCCAAGTTATCAACACTCAATAATTTAAGTTCTAAACTAGTACCATCCCATTTTTGCTTCCTAATCTCATGAATCCTTTGAACAGTCTCTTAAGGAAGGTGACTCTTCTAATCTTCCATAGCTCCCTTATGATAGGAAGAGTCAAATTTAACTCCATACCAATGCAGTTTTGCACTTTCATCTCTATTTTCCTCAACTTTCTTCGATTTCTCGATGCTACAATTGGCAATAACTTCCTCCACTTCATGACTACTAAGTGGAAAATTAAAAAAAATCAACTAGTTCCTTCACATGCTTGTAAGGGTCTTTTTTCAATTCCTCATAAGTATGAGAAATTCGTATGACGAATGTCGAAGAAATAGAGTTCCAGCAACTAAAAATGTATGCGCAACAATCTTAGAATTAACTTTGTTGACACAGAACACATGGATGAACAGTAATGTTGTTTCAATGTGTTACAACCTTGTTGATGCAATGCTTAAAATGAACAATATTGTTATTGCAGAATTACAAAAAAGAAGATGATTTTATTTCAATATTTCTATTGATACAATTCTTGAAAGTTATTTCTAGAGAGAAGTATTTGATGTATCTAAACTTTGAAAACCAACTAAACTAACTACACTTAAAAAATATTCTATTTATAGTATATTTCCATCCTAACTGATTTAATTTACTAGATAAGGATAAATAAGTTATAGTTAGCACTATCTTATGTCTTTTCTTCTACCCCTCCAGGTAGAACTTCTTGAAGTCCTAGCTTGTTAGAGATAAAATGCAATTATGCTTTGGTTACTAACTTTGTAAGCATGTCGGCAAATTGTAGCTTCAAAGGAACATGTTGAGTAACTAGAAAGTCGTTTGAATATGATCTCTTGTGAAGTGAGTATCAATATCCAAATGCCTTGTTCTTGAATGCAAAATAGGATTTGCAGCAAGCATTTGGGTAGATTTGTTGTCACAATAAAGCGAGACAAGAAGTGGAACATCAATTCCTAGATCTTGAAGAATGTATGAAATCCAAATAGAATGTATGAAATCCAAATCAACTCTTTAGTTGCCAATGCCATAGCTCGGTATTTTTCTTCAGTAGTGGATGTGCTAATAGTTGGTTGTTTCTTCGTTTTCTACAAGATCAAAGAATTTCTAAGTAAGATGCAATAACCACTAAGAGACTTTCAATCCATTGGACATTACCACTAGTTTGAATCACTGTATCCGACCACATTGATGAAATTGTCTAACAAATAGAATAATCCCTATGAATGACTGCCCTTTAAATAGTGTAATAGATGGTAAGCAACTTGTAAATGTGTCGTTCGTAGATTAGACATGAATTGGCTAAGTCTTTGAACTATGTAAGATATGTTTGGTCTAGTCAATGTAAGATACAGTAAGCGACCCAGGATGCATGTATAAGCTAGAGGTTGATCAAGGATTTCACCATTGATGTTATCCAATTTAATACTAGATGGAAAAGGAGTATGAGTAGGCAATCAACCCATCATCTGTTAATATGTCTAAAATGAACTTCCTTTGATTTATTAAGATTCTAGCTTCACTTCTACATAATTCTATTCCTAGAAAGAACCTTACATTCCCAAGATCTTTGATTGTAAATCTATCATGCAATTTGATCTTCAAATCAGATACCATCATTTGTACCAGTAATTAGCATATCGTCCACATGCAACAACACTACTACAAATCCTTTTTCTGTTTGGCAAGTAAAAAGTGAGAAATCATTATTCGATTCAGTATATCCTTGTTGAAGCAAAAACTGACTAATTTCAACATTTCATTGCCATGACAGTTGCTTTAGTCCATATAAAGAACAAATCAATTTACAAACTTGATTTCGCTTGGCTTTACAATATCCTTTTAGAGGTAGCATGTATATCTAGTAATCTAAAAATCTATGTAGAAATGCGTTATTGACATCAACTTGATATAATGGCCATGACTGTGACGTAGTAATAATAATAAGAATTCTGAATGTTCTAAGTTTTTCCACAAGTGAGAATGTATCATGGTATTCTACTCCTTCTACTTGACTGTATCCTATAGCGACCAATCTAGCTTTGTGTCTCTCAATCGATCAATCATCTTTATACTTTGTTTTATACACCCATTTACAACTTATTACTTTCTTTCCTAGAGGCAAAGTTTTTCGTTCCCATGTGTTATTCAATTCAAGAGCATCAATTTCCTTATTCTTAGCATCTATCCATTCATGTTGTTTTGAAGCTTGCATATTATTGTGAGGTTCTTTGTTAGTTAATACATGTACTAAGGAAAATGCATAATCATGAGGTAACTATGTCAAATAATTGGAATTAAAGAATGGATAAAAGGGTGTAGTATTTTGTAAATCTTTAGATGAATATGAATTTAAAGATGATATTATTGATAACATATCCTCTAACCATGAGGGAGATTCTCTATCACACATAGACTTCCTTAACTCAGGAATATCTGCTAGAATGGCTTGACTGGAACTAGAAACATCCGATGATAAATTTGAATCATGACATGTAGCATGAATGAATGGAATATTAATATTAAACAAGTGCAACATATGTCTAATAGAGTTCTTATGAGAATTACTTTCACTATCAAATGAAGATGTCTAAAATGGAAATTCTTTTTCATAAAAAATAACATCTCTACTTATATATATTTTATGAGCTGAAAGATCATACACCTTATACCCTTTTTGTCCAAAAATATATCTTAGGAAAACACACTTATTACCTCTAGCTTCAAACTTATCCTTATTGGATTGTATATTTGATATGAAACAAAGACATCCCATGACTTTCAGATGACTATAATTTAGTTGATGACTAAATAATAGTTCATAAAGTGTTTTCCATTTCATTTTTGAACTAGGCATTATATTAATTAGACATGTAGTAGTAAGCAAAAAATCTCCCTAAAATTGTTTTCGTAGATTAGCATGTAGCTTTAGTTCTCTAGCTGTTTCTACAAGATGCCTATGCTTACATTCTACCCTTCCATTTTGTTGTGGAGTGTAAACCATAGCTCATTGATGAACTATTCCTATCTTAGCAAACAAGGATAGATAAGCTTTAGATAAAAATTCAACCCCATTGTTAGTTCAAACTATTTTTGGTGTAGCATTAAAATGACTGCTTACATAACAAAAAATTTTTCTAGCAAGGTAACTATTAGAGACTTGTTATTCATTAATTATGTCCAAGTTCACCTAGCATAATTAGTAATTAGAAGGGAAACATAGCATGATTATTACTATGAGTAAAAAGAAGTTTTGTATTTTTTTGCTTTGTAGCAAACATCACATATAAAATCAACATTTTCAGAGTTTTTACAAAAGCTAAGATGCCTAAGCTTTGACATTGAAGAATTACCTAGCCTAGCATGTATCAATTGCAAAGAATCCATCTTATTACAAGTATTTATCACCACTTTTTGTGCTACGTTGTCTAATTGAGTAGGAGCTTTCCTCTTAGATTCAAATTGTAGCATATATAGCCCTCTATGTCCCACTGTTGATGCTATTGTAACATCAACATTCAAGTCCTAAAATTGAAAATACAATGAATCAATTCTAGCAATTAGATCATTTTTCTTTAAGGCTTTATTTACAAAGAGTGGATTGTGTCTAAAATCAAGAACATATAATACATCATGGAGAACTAATGATCTGTTAAATTTGAATGTTCCTTTGAGAAGAACAAATTTACATTGTCTATTAGGTAATTTGATCATATTTGATTGGAAAGCTTTCGTAAATTTGTAAGTAGATGTTTATGTGGAGTCATATGATCAGTGGCACCTATATCTACTATCCAATCTAATAATTATCACAATTATTATCAAGTTCAATATTACAAGAATAGAATTGAGCCATACTTGTAGACTCGACCATGTTGATCACACTTGCAAACTCCACTGAGGATTTCTTTTCTTTCATCATTCTCATTATCTCTTGGCACAACAACTAGACCATCTACTAGTTAAACTGGCATTATCCTCTTGGCTTACAAGAATCACTATCAACTTCAGAAGGTAAATCAAATGGAGTATATAAATTCAAATTCATATCTTCATTACTACAATAAGTTGCCATTCATGACCCCTTTTAGCCTTTCTTCCCTTTGTACCAATTTAGGTACCTAATCAGTTGAAAACAATTCTCAATAGTGTAACCTTCTATTTTACAATGCCTACAAACGACTTTGGCATTTCCTTCTCCTCTTCGTTTATCCATTACTCCCTTATTCATCTCTTTCTTGTTCGCAAAATATGTAGCCATATCACAATCATTTACTACAACTAAGGTTACTTCATTTTGCTTTTCCACTTGTTGAACAAGATAAAAAGCTCAATTAACATTTGGCAACGGATCCATGCTCAAAATCTAGCTTCTAATTGATTCATAAGAATCTAATAACCTCATCAAGAACTATATTAATTTGGAGCTCGATTCATATTCAACAAGCTTCTCTTTCAGTTCGCATGTACAATGAGTCATTATCCCACAAGTGTAAATAGGATTAGTTTTTAGCATATGTAGCTTATCCTATAATTTCTTCAATTTATTAAAGTAGATTCCTACTATTGAGTTTTCTTGTACATGATTGCATATTTCTTGTTAAATTTAGAATTCTAAGGGTCTATTAGAATGTCTGTATTGTTCCTTGACTTTGCACCACAACTCTTCTGTAGATTGTGTATACAAAAAGTTCTGTGAAAATTCCTCAATCATGGAATTTAGAATCCAACTCCTGATGATATAGTCACAACACATCCATTGGAACATATCAATTGAAGCTTCATTAGGTTTCTTTATCGCTCCATTCCTCGTTTAAGCCTTGCCCCAAGTCCAATCTTGATTGACCTACTCCAAGATAGGTAGTTCTTGCCATTAAAAATAATGTTCCTAATTGCTATATTGGGATTATCTGATCTAGGGATATAATATGGATAAAAAAAAAAAAAACTTGTTCTTCATTATGATTTCCAATATTGTTCGACATCTTGAATCAACCCCACTCTAATACCATATGAGGAATTCGTATGACGAATGTTAAAGAAACAAAGTTCCAGCAAGTAAAAATGTATGCACAACATTATTAGAATTAACTTTGTTGATGCAAAACACATGAATGAATCGTAATGTTGTTTCATTGTGTTATAACCTTGTTGATGCAACACTTAGAATGAATAGTATTGTTGTTGTAGAATTATGAAAAAGAAGATGATTTTATTTTAGTATTTCTATTGATATAAGTCTTGAAAATGATTTCCAAAGAGAAGTATTTGATGTATCTAAACTCTCAAAACCAACTAAACTAACTACATTTCAAAAATATTCTATTTATAGTATGTTTGTATCCTAATTGATTTAATTTATTGGATAAGGATAAATAAGTTCTAGCTGGCACTATCTTATATCTTTTCAATAAGTGATGAAGAATATATTATTTTCATCCCTAACTTGCCAAAACTCCAATACATGCTCAAAATAAGGACCACCAAGAACAAGTCCTTTACAAAAATCACTAGATACCACTTCTACGAATTGAATAGCATCATTCATTTTAAAGAAATGCCATAAGGAAACAAGTGTATCTAATGGATTACTTGAAATATAAAGTCTTGCAACACTTTTTTTATTTTCTTTGGAAGGATGGAATAAGCAAGATGTGTGATAAACACTCTAGGAGAAGGAGTTTGATTTATGTCAATTATAAGGTTTTCACTAAAAGTTTCATTCTCAAGAAAAGGAACTAGTTCATGAGGATTGTGGGTTGACAATGGATCAAAAGACGCAATACTATGAAGCTTTGAGATCTTGTGATTATAAATTATTGAGATTGTAAGAGCTTTAAGCCATGTCATACTAGTTTTGAGGAAAGAAGCTAGGATTGTATCAATTGGTAGAGGATTTATTGCTCTTCCATAAGTTGGCATACCTTAACATTGTTAGTTCTAAGCCAAAACCTCTTGAATTTGACTCTATGAGAGCCTTTCCACTACTTAGCTTCTTGAGGTGCATCATCATCATAAACAATGTCATCAGTTTGGTCTTTTTTTTTTTTTATTCATGTAGGTGATGGTGAGAGTGGGAATCAACCATTTGCGTGGTTTGGTTGAGCTATTGAAAGGTGTTAAGTAAACTTGTCTCAACCTTATCGATATTTATTAACCGTGCATGGGTCTATAGCATGGAAAGATGTTTTTAAGATAATTGCAATTTGTAGATGTATACTAATTAAACTATCTATTAAATACAAATAGAATTTATAAACTCTAAAAAGGGCACTTTTATTTTTGCAGAACCTTTTGAAATATTCGTATACCCTAAAACTATTTCTAAAGTATTGAATTTGTTGTAGAATGATCATAATAATAATGACTTCGATGTTTTAACTACTGCTTTGGGATATATACATATTATTAAAAAAGTTATGTGAAGATAAAATTATACTTTAAAAATATCACAATATTTTTTAGAATCTTAAAAAATGTTAAAAGCTTTTCTAGGTGAGTGCCTAATATATATGTTGAAGGAGAACATATATATATATATATTTGAATTTGTTAAAATTTGTTAAACATTTTATGAGAAAATAAATGCATAAAAATATGAAAGGGGTATAATAGAAGCGGAATAAAACACTAGTTTAGTTCCTTGTACTTTATCAAAGACCATTAGAGATGAATCTTCTAAATTTTCTAATTGTAAATTTTTCTAGGTCTATAAATAACTAGTTAGGATTGTTTAAATTTTTAAAAATATCTTGTAATATTATTATGATATCATTTTTTTTTCTTTTAATCTCAACTATTAATTACACGTGACAATATTTTAAAGTAATCAACTTAAGAAAATTTAGAGGATACAAATCTAAGATGATTAGGTTCAACTCTACGGACTTGTAGGTACAAAAATCACATATTAAACAAATTTGATAGCAATCATATTACTACTAACTTATCTCCAAATAGTAAAAAACCATCCATACCTAATGCCATATATTCCAAGTATAACATAAGGTTTAAGAAAAATCGTAAAAATAAGTGGTTTGAAAGAAGGCATATAGTGTGGTAAAAATATTTTTTGGTTTTGTACAAAAGGCATATACTCTGTATACATCCATAAGTTTAACAATTGAAAACATATATACATGATGCATTCTTTTTTTAATTTTTTTAATGGGAAAAAAGCATGTGCTATATGTGACATTCTCTTCTTTATACTAAGTTCTTTGATCCTCATAAACCATGAGTTCTCTTTTAGCTCATCTTCTATTCACTTTTATGTCTCTAGTATCACTACAAAAGATTTGACCTACCTCAAGGGTTAAAAATCCCCGTGAAAAGCTTAAAAACTTATGTAGTAGCTTTCGTAGGAATGAAAATCCCTATAATAGATGGCTACCTAATAGTCGCAATCTTCGGTCTTTATAGGGATTGCATCTCTATAGAAAATAATAAGGAGGGATAGTGCCACTACAAAAGTGGACTTTTCACAATGACCTTATCCCTACAGTAGGTTACAATAACATATTGCATGGGTGCTGCCATAATGGTAATTCGCATTTGGTAAAGACATGAACCTTATAAAATCTATATAATTTTATTTAAAAAAAAAACAAAATTGTTATTTTCATTTGCTCTTTTAGCTTTCTTATATTTTCCTTTTTAGAATAATGTAAACGAGTATAAAATAATTTCTTGTAACATGGAACCCTTGTATTAGGATTATTTTGACTATTTGATTGTAAAAATTTGATGTTATCATATGTACCATTCTAAACAATGTAACATATTTCATCTAAAGTAAGTTTTCCAGTTATTTTATTATGAAAATATGACCAAAACTTAATAAAAAATGCCATTTCCCTTGCTGGATAAAAACTTAGGATACGTGTTGATGGAGACACACGAGGCATGGGCGGACACATGGCTTGTGCCACGGCCGTGTAGTGTTTGGAAGGAACTCACAGAAGTATACACGGCCTCTACACACGGGCAGAAGCACGGCCGTGTATTTTACCAGGATTCCAAAGAGACATACACGGTTCCCATACACGGCCGTGTATTCGATCAAGGGTATCCCACAGAGGCTGACACGGTTCCGGGCACAGCTTGAGACACGGCTTGAAGGACTGTCACAGACTCTGACACGGTTCCGGGCACGGCCGTGTCCTGTGCTCGTTACATGCCCAAAGACATACACGGTTAGAGGCACGGCCGTGTATGCGATAGATTCCAGACGCGTATATTATTATTTATTTCCACGTATACGCTTAGATTTTCCCCTTTTAGGTATTTTACGGGGAAGTATAAATACTCTTTTGTCAGACATATTAGGGTTACGTTTTGTTTTATTATTAATATACATTTCGTGAGAGAATTTTCTCCCTTTTCCTAGTTGTGTGCAACCAGATTTGCATCAAAGAGTGTTTCTTTGTTGTGTGAAACCAATCCATATTCGGATTCATTTCGTTTCGCTTTCCGCGCTGCGTCGAGATGTAAACTCATCAAGGCGATGATAGCGGTTGTGTTCTTGACGGTGTTCAAGAGGCGAGGTTTCAAGGGAAGCATCAGTGGGTTCCAAGGGCAGAGTTCGACGCAATGCATCAGAAGGTCGGGCGTATGGAACGGCGTCTTGATGAACTGATCGAGCGTTTCGATGCTCTGGTGGTAGACCTCAATAGGGTTGGAGGCGCTGGCGGAAATCCACCACGTGCGGTGGAGGAATTCGGGGGACGCGTGATCCGACCTATCGTTGAGAATAGGTGGGGGCGTGTGGAGAGTGAAGAGTCTAGCGAAGAAAGTGATGACATGTACGGGAGTAGGCCACGGCAAGGGCGTGGTGGTAGAGGTGGTGGTCATCTGATGGCTCATCATGGAAACCACCCTAGAGAAGGTGATTATAGGAGGAACCGTGGAGGCTATGATAAAGGGGATGGGGGAGACTATCGTCTGAAGGTCGACATCCCATGGTTCGATGGCAGCCTCAACATCGAAGGCTTCCTTGATTGGCTTGCGGAAGTGGACCGGTTCTTCAATTACATGGAAATTCCCGAGGACTGTCGTGTAAGGTTGGTGGCATGCAGGTTGAAGAATGCCGCCTCGGCATGGTAGGAGAGGCTACAAAGTAGGAGGCAGAGGGAAGGAAAACACCCGGTGAGATCATGGTATCGCATGAAGTAGTTGCTGCAACATGATTTCCTCCCGCCGGATTATGAGCAAATATTGTTCCAACAATATCAGTGTTGCTGCCAAGGACAACGTTCCGTGCATGAGTATACGGCAGAGTTCATGAGGTTGGCGGAGCGGAATGATTTGAGGGAGAGCGAAGGTCAGCAAGTTGCAAGGTATGTAGAAGGACTGAAGCTCCAAATTAAAGACAAGATTGGGGTTACGATGGTGAGAACCCTTATAGAAGCAAAGAACTTGGCTCTCCGAGTTGAACTTGTGTTGCAGGAACAAGGGAGTAGATATGGAGGAGGACGGAAGGGATATGTAGGCGAAGCTGTGGGTGGTGGTAGTCGGCCGGTATTTGAGAAAAGTAGGACTACACCATATAAACCAACTGAGGACATGTCCGGGAAGGAAGAGAAAAGTGAGGGGAAGAAGCCGATGGAGCAGAAGGGAGCTCAAAGACAGAACAATCCCTATGCCAAACCTATATTGGGCAAATGTTTACGATGCAACCAACCGGGTCATCGGTCAAACGAATGTCCATCGAGGAAGAGTGTCAACATCCTTGATAGGGAAGATGATGAGGAGATCTGCTGTGAGCCCGATGGAGAGGGAGAATATTATGAGGAAGAAGAAGAAACAGCAGAACCAACATATGTAATTCGGCGCATGATGCTCACCCCGAAGCAAGAAGAGATCACGCAGAGACACCAGTTGTTTCGTACATGGTGTACTATCATGGGGAAGTTGTTTGAGCTAATAGTAGACAGCGGCAGTTGCGAGAACATCATAGGAAGGGAGGTTGTGAAACAACTGCAGCTGCCCGTCGAGAAGCACCCGAATCCGTACACTATTGGCTAGATTAAGGCAGCCGAGAAAATTGAGGTCAATGAGAGATGCAGGGTACCTTTCTCAATAGGGAAGTACCGCGATGAAGTATTTTGCGACATTGTAGACATGGATGCTTGCCACATCTTGTTTGGGAGACCATGGCAATTTGACGTAGACGCACAACATGCGGGTAAAGAGAATGCCTACAGGTTGGAGAAGGAGGGTGTGAAATACACCTTGTTGTCATTGAAGAGGGAAGGACGAGTTAAAGGAAAGAAGGTTGAGAGTCGATCATTCTTAACTGTCACTCAATCTGAGAAGGAAGTGATGGAAGACTTAAGGGAGTCGCGAGTGGTGCACGCCCTCATCGTGAAAGGTGTGACCGAAGGAGGGGAGGAACTTGATGGAGAAGTGCCAGGGGCAGTGAAGGATCTTCTTGAGGAGCTTAAGGAAGTGGTTCCTGATGACCTACCTGAGGGGCTACCCCCTCTGAGGGACATTCAACACCAGATAGACCTGGTGCCCGGAGCTAGTCTCCCAAATCTCCCGCATTACAGAATGAGTCCCAAAGAAGCCGAGATTCTACAGGAGAAGGTCCAAGAGCTTTTGGACAAAGGGTTCATCCGGGATAGCTTAAGTCCATGTGTGGTTCCAGCGTTGTTAACTCTCAAGAAAGATGGGAGCTGGAGGATGTGTGTTGATAGCCGAGCTATCAACAAGATTACCATAGGGTATAAATTCCCTATATCCCGCATCGAGGATATGTTGGACCGTTTGGGTGGCGCTACTATCTTCTCCAAGATAGACTTGCGGAGTGGATATCACCAAATTCGGATCCGTCCCGGAGATGAGTGGAAGACGACGTTTAAGACCAAGGAGGGGCTGTATGAGTGGCTAGTGATGCCATTTGGGTTGAGTAACGCACCGAGCACCTTCATGAGGGTAATGAACCAGGTATTGAAAACTTTCAATGGCCGTTTCCTTGTTGTGTATTTTGACGATATTCTAATATTCAGTAAATCCGAAGAGGAACATTTGGAGCATCTAAAGTGTGTGTTATCTGCATTAAAGGCGAACAAGCTGTTCGCTATTCTTAAAAAGTGCACATTTATGTCAAGGCGACTGTTGTTCCTTGGGTTTGTGGTTAGTAGTGAAGGAGTGATGGTGGATGATGAGAAGGTGAAGGCAATTAGAGAATGGCCTATTCCTAGAACTGTTACAGAATTGAGGAGTTTCCTCGGCCTAGCTAGTTTCTACAGAAGATTCATCAGGCATTTTAGTACTGTTGCTACCCCCCTGACCGAATGCTTGAAGAAGGGAAAGTTCCAATGGGGCGAAGAATCTGAATCGAGCTTCATGAACTTGAAATAGAGATTGTGTAGCGCTCCTGTACTAGCGCTACCAGACTTTGAGAAATTGTTCGAGGTGGATTGTGATGCTAGTGGGGTTCGAGTTGGTGCAGTACTGTCACAAGAGAGAAGACCAATAGCCTTTTACTGTGAAACATTGTGCGAAGCAAGGAGGACTTGGTCTACATATGATAAGGAGTTCTACGCCGTGGTGAGGGCCCTTAAAGTGTGGGAGCACTATTTGGTTGGGAAAGAGTTCATTTTGTATTCGGATTGTGGGGCTCTTAAACACTTGAGTGGTCAGACCCGAATTAGTAAGGACATGCATGCCAGATGGATTGAGTTCTTGCAGAGATTTCCTTTCAGATTGATGCACAAGTCGGGTGTGCACAACAAGGTCGCAGATGCCCTGAGTAGAAGAGCGAATGTCCTACTTACTTTAAGTGCGGACATTGTTGGGTTTGAGAAGCTAAGGGAATTGTATAAAAAGGATAGCGACTTTAAGGACACTTGGATTAAGTGTACCAACAGGGAACCGTGTGACGACTATCATATCCATGAGGGGTATTTGATGAAAGGGAATCAACTGTGCATTCCTGAAACTTCCTTATGGGAAAAGCTTATCCGAGATCTGCATGGTGGAGGACTGGCGGGACATATAGGTAGAGATAAGACCCTAAACGCAGTAACTGAAAGATACTTTTAGCCTCGGATAAGAAGAGATGTGTATCGGATTGTGGAAAGGTGCTACATTTGCCAAGTGTCTAAGGGGAAATCCCAAAACACGGGCCTATATACTCCTCTTCCCGTACCATCAAACATCTGGGAGGACCTATCGATGGATTTTATACTGGGTTTTCCTCGTACCCAACGAGGTGCTAACTCCGTGTTTGTTGTAGTTGAAGGTTTTCCAAGATGGCTCATTTCATTCCCTGCAAGAAGACCGCAGATGCACGGGCTATTGCGCGGTTGTTCTTCAAGGAAGTGGTGCGGTTGCATGGAGTCCCAAAATCCATTACTTCTGACAGGGATAGCAAATTCCTCAGTCATTTTTGGAGGACTCTTTGGTATCTGTTTGATTCTTCATTGAATTACAGCAGTACCGCTCATCCCCAAACCGATGGTCAGACCGAGGTAACTAACAGGACCCTCAGAAATCTCATTAGAAGCATCTGCTGCGAGAAGCCGGGACAATGGGATCAAGCACTGGCTCAGGCTGAATTCACTTACAATAGTTCCGTCCACCGAACTATTGGGAGATCACCATTCTCGGTGGTATACACCAAGACACCACAACATGCGCTGGACTTGCTCAAATTACCCAAGAATATGGTGGGTGATGTGGCGGCTAAACATATGGCAGAACAACACCAAGCCACTACTGAGGAAGTTAAATGAAAGATAGAGGAGTCCAATGCACGATACAAAGGGGATGCGGATAAGCATAGACGGAAGAAGCTTTTTGCAGTAGGCGATCAGGTCATGGTTTACCTCTAAAGAGAGCGTTTCCCTGTAGGGAAATATGGGAAACTTCAACCTAAGAAGTACGGACCCTATGAAGTTGTACATAAGATAAATGACAACGCATATGTTGTACAACTCCCGGAAGATATGAATATCTCCTGTACTTTTAATGTTGCAAATCTATCACCTTTTCACCCTGATGATACTCCTTTATATCCAGATGAGAACTCGGGGTGGAGTTCTCCATTAGTGGGGGAGAATGATGGAGACACACGAGGCATGGGCGGACACACGGCTTGTGTCACGGCCATTTAGTGTTTGGAAGGAACTCACAGAAGTATACATGGCCTCTACACACGGGCAGAAGCACGGCCGTGTGTTTTACCAGGATTTCCACAGAGACATACACGGTTCCCATACACGGCCGTGTATTCGATCAGGGTATCCCACAGAGGCTGACACGGTTCTAGGCACGCTTGAGACACGGCTTGAAGGACTGTCACAGACTCTGACACGGTTTCGGGCATGGCTTGAGACACAGCCGTGTCCTGCGCTCGTTACATGCCCAGAGACAAACACGGTTAGAGGCATGGCCGTGTATGCGATAGATTCCAGACGCGTATATTATTATTTATTTCCACGTGTACGCTTAGATTTTCCCCTTTTAGGTATTTTACGGGAAAGTATAAATACTCTTTTGTCAGACATATTATGATTACGTTTTGTTTTATTATTAAAATACATTTCGTAAGAGAATTTTCTCCCTTTTCCCGGTTGTGCGCAACCAGATTTGCATCAAAGAGTGTTTCTTTGTTGTGTGAAACCAATCCATATTCAGATTTGTTTCGTTTCGCTTTCCGCGCTGCATCACGTGTAGGAGCTTCAAACGTTGATTAATTAAGTGATTTACAACATTGACTAGTATTATGAAGTGACTAGGAATAGTTAAGAGTGATTAGTTGAGGAAACATAGGAAACACCCCTTGAATCCATGAAACAACACCTAAAAGAAGCAAAATAATGTGATTTTTATTAATTTTCATATTACAAATACAATAAATTAAGATTAGGAGAAAAAAATAGAAAAAAGTCTTTAGTTATGTACTAATAATAAGGCCTTTAAGTGGAAACTTTACAAAACAAAAAGATGCCATGGGAATTACATTTTGCTCCATTGACCTCAACAGTTCTAGTAGATAAATTATCACTTACACATTAAATAAAAGTCCAACTAGGTTTATAAATTAGCTAGAATTAGTCTCATTAAGTTTAGAGCCCAATTGGAACTAAAATGACACAAAATGGACCTAAAAGCCCAACCACCAAATCTGATATCATCTTTACCCCTATTTTCACGAGTCAAATGAAAAATAACCTCACTATGCAAAAGTACACTAAAAAAACCTTCGAAACAACTATAAGAATGCAAAAAATTGGACTTAAAGCAAGAAAGTTATCGTTAAAATACAAAACTATAAAAATCTAGAAATTATAGCAAATTTAAATAACATCTAAGATACTTTATTATGCCCATACTTATAAAATATTATTTTCATCACTAGGTGATTTCAACCTTAAACTTGACTAAGGACCTCTACAACTAAAAGCGTCATGGTTTAATGAGTATTCTTTTGATTATTGTGCTTGTAATTTAGTTGCACTAAACTATATATATGATAAAATGATTTGTGTAGGGTATGGGAATCATATGACTTTGCTTGTTATGGTATTGATTGCCAAAACATCATAACATATTGAGAATAAGTGAGTGTATTGATTATGCATTAGAATAGTAAACTTGCAAGTGTCTACAAATTATAGTGGTCACCCAATGAATAAACTTAATTATATTTAACTTAGATAAAAATAGGACATACATTCCATGATTTTGCATGAAGAAGGTTGTTGACATTATGTGGTGCTAGGGAAAGGCCATATGGAGGTATATCTCCATACGACACTTTACCTCAACCTTTGGGAGCTACTTAGAACTAGGAAATACCACCTTCTAATTAAGGTTAGGCTTAGGGATTCACTACTTAGGGATGAGTGAGATGGCAAGTGCTGCTTACATCCACAATCTAAGGCATATTTATGTATTATCACATCTACTACTTTCAAAGGAAAAGAAAATGTATATATAATAATAAATAATTCATTGAAGCTCACGACTAAACATTTTATTAATTAGTTAAGCTCAAGCTTTAAGCTTGCAATGAGATATTGAATCTATAAGCCATAAAAGTTGTTGCCTAAAGCAATTGGAACTTGGAGGGATGTGTAGCTCATGATTTCCCAACCCTAAGCAATAGAGGGTGTTAAATTCATGCTATATACAACTTTTGGATGGTTGTATAGCTTGTTGCATTTCATATGGGTGTGATGCATTCATATGATTGTATAATTAACTTGTTTGAAACTTACTTGATAGTATAGTATGAGGAATATCTTATTAAGTTTAACGTATCCTATACCTCAATAGCTTTTCTTTTGTAGGTTAAGTTAAAGCAAGGAATGGACTAGGAATTAAGTAATGAGAGCTTTAGAATGAAATATTGATGAATAAGTATAGAATAGGGTAATTGTTGGTCTAGAATTAAATAGAGTGATATGAAAATTTGAAACTTATACATTCCTTCTTTTCAAATTCTATTTTCCTTTGAACTCATATGAACCTAGACTTCTTTAGAGTTATGACTACTTGATTTTACAATATGATAGAGGATACCGATTCTTTATACTTTTGGTCAATTATGAATTACCGATTTCCATAGTTATTTTATATGTTAATCAATTATATGTATTACGATTAAGAGAAATCTAATTAAAGTCTTGCAATATCTGACTTATAAGGTGGTTTTCGTATTACGAGTGTACATGTAATAAGGAAATTTTAGGCATTTCTACAAGACTTCCCTTTGAGGAATGACAACCAATCTACCTCCTTAATTACTTTCTTGACTAGCTGTTTTTACATTTTTGTCAAGCAAGGTAGGAGGATTGTGTACGCCAGCATGAGCACATAGGCTTGTCTCATGGACTAAAAAAGCATGGGCATGCGAGAAAGTGTGAAGGTACAAGCATACGTGGTCTTGAGCCTTGGTGTGCGAGCATGGGCATGGTAGGCACGAAAAGATATGTAGGTAGCCTTAGCATAAGCAGTTAGGCACATGGGTAACATGCAGGCCTTTTCAAATTAAATAAAACTAAATTATATTTTTATTAGTTCGATTTGTTCAATTTTATTTGATTGAATTAAATGAAATAAACTAATTAATTAGTTTGAATTAAATTTATTAATTAATTAGTAAATAAATAAATAAATTGAACCCGATGTCCCCATGTTAGTACCTTTAAGAAACCATATCCTTGGTTCTTCTTGCCTTCTTTAGTCAACATCTCTCCTGTTGGGGTGAATTAATTGTTATAAAATTTGAAAAACTTCCTTTTGGAACTCAATCGGAATTTAAACACACAACCCTTTAGATTACTTTCTAACGGATATTGATGAATTGCTTAAAAACTTGTAGTGGATATAAAAATGAATAATTAAGTAAACAAAATAAAGAGTATAGAGATAATAAGATTAAATAGTTGATTTATAGTGATTCCGTCTTATGTGTAAGTTTACTCTTTTAGCTTCTACTACTAGGAACCTAGTCATCTTCACCGATATCATTCCACTAATTCAAATCAAAACTTAAATCCTTACAATTGTTAGCCAATATAGCCAGTCCCTCACTGCTGTATATCACCGAGGTTCACCCTAAGTTAACATTCATAGAACAATAGTGAAAAAGTAACCTCTAAAGTTTGTAGTCAAAATCTAAAATAGAAATTATTGGTCATGAGGAAACAAACAATTAAAATCCTCAACAGTTTGGTGTATAAAAAAAAAAATGCTTACATCAATATATTACATATTAGCTTCTCAATTCATTGACATGTCTTATCTTGTTCATGTCTCCTTTTATAGTTGAGTTGCAAAAGTCAGTGCAATCTTCTTCCTTGATCACAACCATATGCTTTAATTTATTAATCTTGTCTAAACATAAATTTCAGTATTTTGAATAATAAATATTTGACTAAGATAATAATTAGGTGCATTTAATGCTAGTAATCATGTTCTAATGAGGTGAAATCTTCCATGCGGATCATATGTGTAATAATTTCCTTTCCTTCCATATATGTGCTTACAACATTATTCAAGTCTGTATATCTAACTTCATTTAGAAATAATCATCCCCTTTATTATTTGATATCCAACTTGTATAGAATGGGTGAAATATATTACCCAAATATACTTATCTAGAGGAGATAGGTCTTCCCTATAACTTATTCATGTCATAATGATTCCACCATCTTAATCAGTTATCCTTTGTATGGTTCTTTATTCGGAATTCTGATTTTTGATAAAGTAATCCTTCAAAATTTCAACTTTTAATTTATTTATGAATAAAAGTTCCTTAGTCCTTTTTCTTATTCTCTTTCTACAATAATATTTCTATTAATTCTGCACACTTGAACAAATGTGTTAGTTTCATAAAATAAAATACCATTTTCTTACCTTTTGGTTTCCATATTTAGAAGTTCGATAAAAAAACGATACTTCATTTTCGTAATCCGAATATGTCTTTTATTATCAAGAGAACTTTCCTAACATTTCAAACATATTCAACATTTTCCAAATTCCTCCACTTTTTTATGAGAAGAAAAACTTTTTTATTTTTCAAAAATCAAGGTAATATTTTAAATCATTTTATTATTCCCATCTTCATCATTTTATTTCTTTAATTTAATCTTATTCATAACTGCATATCTTTTCAGTTTTATTAGTCGTTACTTTTATTACTCTTGCTTAGTTGATTCATATTTTACGTTTACTCGTATTCATTCTCTTATTCATATTCATCCATATCTTCTTATTTTCTCCTATTTACTTCTCCTTTTTCTGTTAACATTAAAACAACTAAAGTACAAGGAAGGAAGGAAGGAAACAAACATAACTCATTTTATTAAAAAAAAATTAAAAATACATAATAAAGAAAAATTATTTTGTAGTTTGTTTTTTCTTTCCTTTTTTTTTTTTTTATGATTTTGCCTAACATTAGATCTATGAGGAGTTGGGTGGTTTTCCTGCTTTCTTGTGTTTCAAGCTCTTCTTTTTAAGTCAGGTTCTTCATTACTCTCAGGGGGGATGCTGGGTAGGACCCCGCCAGGGATTGGATTAGTAAACTTGTGATCTTTTAGCCAACGAAAGGTCATCTTCAGGTAAGGAGGCATTTCATATGCTGGTTGAGAGGATTCGGCTTTTTCTTTTCCTTTGGTCTTCTTTTTAGAGTTGGATTTTGAGGATGTTGTTGAAGCTTGTGTAACGTCCCGAAATTCGGACTGCGCTATTGCTCGCTACATGTTCTTATCTCACAAGAACATGTTAAGGCTCTAAATCCACTATGATACACTTTGATATGTAATTCCTATATAATAACATTTCATATATTATCAAAATTCAAATAATAACTTAAACCCTAACAAATATCTAATACACTAGAAGTCTTTAAACATTAAAACAACATTTTCAAAAGATAATGTTTATCTCAGTTTAATAACATAATTCTCTCAAACCTAATCACCATAATAGTAATGGTAATCTTCATCTTCCTTTCTCTATGGTTCACCCAAACCCAAATTATCTTCTGTGTTCTCATCTTCCTCAACACTTGCATCTAAAAATGATTCCTTAAAGGATGAACTAGTACCCAATACATATAATACAAACGCATATGCATGAACAAACATAAACAAGTATCATACACATCATGCATAACATACACACAAGCAACCATTTTTAATATAATTTATGTTTACAAGCAAATAACAGGGTACTCATGACCCTCTTAACATACTTAACACATTGGAGCATGACTTGGTAATGGGAACTGCCATTATGAGCCCTACACCCATGTACACTTAAACCTTAAACCTAGTGATGGGAATTGCCATTACAGGCCCCACACCTATGTCCACTTAAACCTTAAACTTGGTAATGGGAACTGCCTCTACGAGCCCCATACCCATATACACTTAAACCTAGTGATGGAAACTACCACTACGAGCCCCTAAGCCAAGCCAAGCACATACAGCATACCTCTTAAATACTTAAACCGATTCATCAATTAACACAAGTTCCATATATAGACTAACTTAAACAAGCACAATCAACATGCAAGTTACTCGTACCTTGAATCCTAGCCTTAAGAACTTCGTGGTCTTGGACTTAACCTAATTGAAAATTTGTACACATTCACATGCTCTTGTTAGTATTCAATCTAAGATCAATATCATTCTTAATTTTTTTAATCATATTCATTTAATTTCTCTAAGTTATTACTAGTTATTCAGGTTCCGTGGAAATTAGTTAAATTTGAAGTTAAATAAATGGGTAATTGCTTTAAACTTTATTCAACATAGTCATGTTGGAGACTGTGTTACTCAACACGGGTTGAAGCACGATCGTGCTAAGGGTCGTGTATCTTTCGGTGTAAAACTTGGTTTCAACACGATTGAAACACGAGCGTGTTAGGTGGTCGTGTTCTTTTTCATGCAACACGGTCTAAACATGATCGTATTAGGAGGCCATGTTACCCTTGACTCAACACGGTTGAAACACGACCGTATTAAGGGGTTGTATATCTCTCAGTGCAACTTTCACACTCAATATGGTCTAAACACAAATGTGTTACCCTTAACTCAATATGGTTGAAACACAACCGTGTTAAGAGGCTGTGTATCTCTCGGTGTACCTTTCAATTTTAACACGGTCAAAACATGACCATGTTGTTTGGTCGTGCTACCTTCGGTGATATCCATGAACCTTAATTCTTTTACTTCAATTTCTCCAAAACTCAATCCTATATATTCCTAAGCTCAATTGAGTCTCTAAAATACATAATTGCATTTAAATTACATAGATTTGCATACTTACTTCAAATTCCACAAGTTGCAAATCTCGGATCGTCGATTTTCCGTTCTCGTACATCCCTTTAAGCACCTCATTTTTTATATAAACAAACAATGCTCATAACTACAAATTCCATAGATTCTTATTTGACTTCAGTATGGAATTCCTTACCTTTTTTTCTTTGGAGTTTGATAGCCCCTTTTTCCTCTCGCCTTTAGGATTCCTATCAAAAGTGTCCTTTTCTTTCAAGGTTTTATTGCACAAAATGACCAAGAGGGTCTCTAGGTTAACTCTATGGTTTTTATATTCTCCATGTGAAATGACCAAATTGCCCTTCAAAATTTTATAAAATTCCATCCTTGTCCTTTGCTCTTTATGATAATATCTATATTACATAAATAAATAAATAATTAAAATTTTCATGTATTACAGCTTGCCTGTAGGTGCCATGATAAATCTTAGTTCTTGGCATATGGGGATTGCAAAATAGACAACAAACTCCTAATTCATTTCTTATATATTTGAATCTAACTTTATGAAGTGGTTTTATGAAAATGTTTGCTAATTGTGAGTCAGTCGAAATAAATTCTATTGAATTATTTCCATTTGAAATATAGTTTCTATTAAAGTGATATCTTATTTCAGTGTGCTTAAACCTTGAATGTTGAATAGGGTTCATTGTCAAGTTTGTTGCAATAGTGTTATTATATTTTATAGAGATATTATTTAATTAAAGCATGATCAAATAAATCGTTGTTTTATCCACAAGATTTGTGCACATTAGTATTTGATTGAAGCATACTTTGCTTTTGCTATAGATAATGTCACGCCCCACTCTAAGGGCTCTTCGTGATAACCTACCACGATTGCTTAACCCCCCACTAAGTGACCACGAAGCGTCTCATCTTCAGTATTGTGCCTGTTAATAATAATAATAATATTCCCTGCTCATAAAGCAATTAATTATAATATTATCACTAGGCCTCAAATGGGTCCCATTACACCACCAAAGTACACCCAAGATCCTATGGGATTACTTAAATATATTTACATCAATTACAAAATCCATTCTAATAATGTCTACCTCAATCTAGACCTCGCATTCTTCCTACAACCAAGCCCCTAGTTAAGCAACGAGTACTTATCTTGGTTCGTCGGTTCATCAAGAAGTTTAGGTTGTCTTAACTTGCAAGGCAAAATCTATAGGAGGGTAAACTAAGGCTTAGTGAGATAGGGTTCAATCTCTTAGTGTTGCAACCACATAACAATTTCAAGCAAAATATCAAACAAATGCTATGCATGAACAATCACATGAATGAAGCATCTCACATGGTCTTCCAATAACCGACGTGGAGTCTAGGATTTATGCCCTCTTTGACCTTGGGTTGGGGATTTCGAAACCACCATCAAAGCTCGGGTCTTACACACAATTTAATTATTCTTATTTCTTTATTATATCTGTGTCTTAGCTTTTGTGATCTAAGCTTAAGTGCCTCTTATACACCGAGCATTTACACACCCTCAAGAGATAGGTCGAATTCAGAACCATCAAGGCATGACAATCCCCTAATCACTTAGTTTGCACTTGGTAGAACAGTGATCCTTTGATCACTTCTAGCGTATCCTGTAGCTGTGATGACCTTTAACAATGCAATGTTCGTGCAATGCATGATAGGTTTTTAATTAGATCTCATAATTAGTTAAATTTTTAAGGGTGATCATCCAAGGTTAAGCACATATGCAAGCATCAATCATGTCAACAATCTACTCATAACACATTTAATCATTTCAAGGAGCAAGGCATAAACGTAACATCAATAAGGAAACAACATCCATATGATTGAAGTAAGAAATCATTAAGCAAGTGAGTTCTAAATCAACTACATTTGTTGCAATCCCCTTTTCTCTCTCATTCTTGTAACTTGCACTCATAATTATAATTATAAGTCTTATCTTTGGATATTTATACATATAGGCCTATAGCATATGGATGTTAAGTTAGATTCCCATAACTCCTTTAACCATATACACGTCATAAGTATAAGAATGTATTGTTTATGGTCATATAAGACCACCTTCCTTCCTTACTCCTATATAACCTATATAACCATAGCTTATGTCACTTGCAACATCTTATCCTTCCTTCTCAATTACATATAACACATATATGTACATGTGTAAGGACTTAGGTTATTAGAGACTAAATTTCTTCCCCACAATTTGTAATGCACGTTTATGCATGTCTATATTCTTTACATCAACCACCACCATCCGCAACAACACACATGCCATAGTATATTCCTTTCCTACCACTAGTAAAATCATACATACTCACATTAAGGAATAGATCCAACACCTATATGCTCCAACATATTGTCTCATATCCTCATTCATGGATTTTCCATCCTTCTTCCAATTTCCTAACACATAAGCACATAAACAAACCAACATCAATATAATTCCCACTTTCACCTCCATGTCATTTTATAGCCCACATACTCAAGTTAAATTTCCATTTCTGCCTTCTTCATCCCACATATAAACACATACCTATATAGCATTCCCACTAGCTTCCCTATCCAACAAAGTGCACATATACCCATATACATATATATATTTACTTACATCAACCAGCATCTTCATATATGTCTTTACCCAAACATTTGTTAGCAGCACATGCCCCCTTCCCCTGCATATGGATACACGCATATATGTTGTAGTAACCTTAGAACGTCAACTAGCAACCAACTTCTCATATGGCTTCTATGTCCTTGCAATCTACCATAATATGCATACACTATATGGTTCCTTGCGGCAGAGAGCAGCAATGATGTCTAGTGATTCCACTTCCAGTGATATGGACATTATAGCTGACACGGATTGATTGGGCATGTCTTTTACAAGGCATGGCCGTGTAATGTGTCTGGAAGCTCCACAGAAACATACACGGCCTTATACACTACTCAAAGGCACGGTCGTGTAATGTGCCTGGAAGATCTATAGAAACATACATGGTTTTATACACGGCCGTATATAAGCCGCATGACGGACGTGCATATATATATTTATTCCCACGTGTACATATATATTTTCTTTTTTAATTGTTTCCCTAAGGACTATATATAGTTTCCTAGGTCATTTTTAGGGTTAGCTTTTATTGTATATTGAATTACAGACACTTGGAGAAGAATTTTCCCTGTTTTCTCAATTGTGCGCAATTGAGAATTTCAAGGAATAAACTCAGATTATTCTTTGTTTATTCGTTAGGTCCAATCCTAGAATTGGTCTCGTGTTTTACGCTTCCTACGCTGTGTCAGTTGGTATCAGAGCAAGGCAATTTCCTATGGAGATGTCGGTTAACGATGGTGTTGACGGCGGTCGCGTTCTCGACCTAGATTGAGATGCGGAAGTCTAAGGAGTCAATCAATGGGCTCCAACGACAGTGGTTAAAGCCATGGATCAAAGGCTCAAGCGTGTAGAGCAGCACATGGAGGATCTGATTATGCGTTTCGACGCCATGGTGGTGGGCCACAACGGTAATAGGGGCGTTGGTGGAGATCGACCAAAGGTAGCAGTCGCTCGTAGCAGTCCTATCAATCAACCTACAGCCGCAAATCGATGGAATCAACGGCTAGATGAGAGTTCTTCTAAGGAAGAGGGTGATTTCCTATAGAGGAGAGGGCAACAATAGAGGAGAGGCGGTGTTGATGGTGGAAGATACCGCAGGATCAACAACATAATTGATTAGGAGTATGGTGGTGGATATCGAAGAAACTACCAGGGATACGAGTAGGCAGATGGTGGTGATTTCCGTCTCAAGGTAGATATTCCATCATTTAATGATAATCTTAATATAGAAGATTTCTTAGATTGGCTTGTAGAAGTCGATAGATTCTTTGACTATATGGAGATACATGAGGATAGGAGAGTGAGGTTAGTTGCGTGTAGGTTGAAAGGAGGGGCATCTGCATGGTTGGATCGTTTGTAGAACAGGAGGCAGAGAGAGGGAAAGCAACCAATAAAAACATGGTACCGCATGAAGAACCTGCTACAAAGGGATTTTCTACCACCCGACTATGAGTAGATTCTCTTCCAGCAGTACCAACGATGCCGTTAGGGGCAGAGGACAGTGTATAAATGTACCACCGAGTTCATGAGATTGGCGGAGAGGAATGATTTGAGGGAGACTGAGGGTCAGCAAGTAACGCGATTTGTCGACGAGTTAAAGCCTTAGATTAGGGATAAAATTGGGTTGGCAGTATTTAGAACTGTGAACGAGGTAAAGAATTTGGCCCGTAGAGCCAAGATGATGATTCAAGAACAAAGTGCGAGGGTTGGTGGGGGCAAGAGGAATTATGGGTATGATAGTTTATTAAAGCCATGATGGGAGTCAAGCTAGAAGTGGAATGTGGATCCTCTTGAAGTGCCACCTGGACTGATCACAAGAACTCGAGCGAAACGATTTAAGGAAGCACTTAACGGGCTGATAAAGGATATCTAAGAAGCCGGAAAAGAGTAGAGCAACCATGAGGATGACCTTGCATTTATACAAGTCATTCAAGCAGATCAAAGCTGTCGGCCTTGACAACGCTGGCTTAAACATTGACGGCTTCGAACCAGCATTGCAATTAGAGCGTGATAGAGGGACTACGCTGGCTACTATGCCACCGGCCTATATACCCGGCGTACATCCTATGCCGGCTACTACGCCACTGGCGTACATTGCCTGTTTTGTTTATTTTCCACAACTTTATTACGTTATTTCGTTTTAGGCTTTTGGTTTACGAGCTGTAAACCCTATTAAAAGTTGCTAGGGTTGGATAACAAAAGATAGAACTTACATACAACATTGAATAATACATTTTGAGAGAATTCCTCTCTTGGTTCTCTAAAGAACTTCTCTTGAACTTATCGGATCTCTTCCGTGGCATTCAACCCCGACTTATCAATCGGTCTTTCATCTCGATTGTGGCGTCAACAGAATATACCAAGGTTCTTACCTCACCTATAGGCAACGGGTCACGGTTCCACTTGATTGTTTTGGCATCTTGGGTTGCAATTCCAAACGTATTGGTATAGGGTTTCGTCACACGTGGGCGTGGTTCGTATCAGTTTGGTATTAGAGCCTAGGTTTGTTAAACATCAGTTCGGTTCGAGAAAGGTAACATCAAAACCTTAACTCCAATTGTTCATATCAAGTTTCGTATTACCATCGCTTCATACTCAAGTCCATAGTGTTAATTGTCTCTTGAGTAGTGTAGTTTCATTCCATCAATCTTGTTACAAAAAAAAAAAAAAGGAACGAAAACAAAAAAAAAAAAGAGAAGACGAAAACAAAGACAACAAAAAAGAAATAAAAAGGAAAATTCAAGCCCGGAGAGTTTGTTCTTAAACTCTACGGAAGAATTTGGTGTGGTTTGGATTAGTTCCAAGAGAATTGAGAAGAGGGATTAGTGAGTTGATAGCATCTCTTTTTGTGAGAATACACTAGTGATTGTAGGATATCCTTCTTTGAGTGAAACACGTGAGGGAGCGAATCGTGAGGTTTAATTCTATATATTTGAGTTAGTACTAACCTTTTATTGCAGGAACTATGTCACGGCACAATTCTCCTGAAGGTGAGAGGGGGAGGTTTGATGCTAGGTTAGTGATTGAGGCGTTAAGGAGTGAGATGAAGATGATGTTTCAGGAGGGAATGGAATAAATTCATGAAACGGTGGAGCAGAAACTAGAGCAATCTAAAAACGTCTTTCAAGAGCATAAGAGGGAGAGTTTGTCTAAAAGAGGACAAAGGGGTGGAGATGAAATTTCTAATGATAAATTTGATGAACCTTCTATCGGGAGTTATAGAGGTTATGGTGGTAGGAATAGAGGAACTAGGGATTGGGAAGATAGAGGAGATAGGAATAGAGAGGATAATCAATTGAGTATTATAAAGATGAAGATTCTTCCTTTCCAAGGGAAGAATGATCCCGAGGCATACTTAGAATGGGAGAAGAAAGTAGAGATGGTGTTTGATTGTCACAATTATAGTGGGAGAAAGAAAGTGAAGCTTGCTGCCATTGAGTTTTCAAATTATGCCATAGTGTGGTGGGATCAACTAATGTTGAATAGAAGAAGGAACGATGAACCACCCATTGAGTCTTGGGAAGAGATGAAGAGGGTGATGAAGAAGCGGTTTGTTCCTGCTTACTATTATCGCGAATTGCACAACAAATTGCAAACTCTTAAGCAAGGAAGCCGAAGTGTGGATGAGTATTTCAAGGAGATGGAGGTTACTATGATTAGAGCAAATGTTGAGGACGATAGAGAGGCTACCATGGCTAGATTTCTTGCTGGGTTAAATAGAGAGATTCAAAAAATAGTAGAATTGCAGCATTATGTGGAATTGGAAGATATGGTTCACATGGCTATAAAGGTTGAGAACCAACACAGGAGGAAAGGTAGTAGTACTGCACGGTTTCAACAGAGTGCTAGTTCATCTACTTAGAAGACTAACCATTGGAGGAAGGAAGAAAAGTCTTTACCCACCAAGCCAAAAGGAGAGCAGAAGCAAGGAGGTTCTACTCCTAGTAATCAAGGTAAACTTGATTCTTCTACTCCTAGAAATCGTGACATTAAATGTTTTAAATGCCAAGGCAGAGGCCATATTGGTAATTAATGTCCAAATAGACATGTTATGATTCTGAGCGATGATAGTGAGTATCAGATTGAGGGGGATAGTGGAGATGATGATATGCCTCCATTGGAGGATGCTAGTGATGACGAGGAGCCTGTAGCAGGGAAGTTAGTGGCAGTAGTGAAGCGAGCTTTGAATGTGCAGGTGAAGGAAGAAGAGGAGGTGCAACGAGAGAATATCTTTCATACTAAATGTTATCTAGGTGACCATATTTGTAATTTGATCATTGATGGGGCAAGTTGCACTAATGTAGTGAGTACTTTCATTGTTGAGAGGTTGGGGCTCAAGACCACTAAACACCTTAGCCCATATAAATTATAGTGGCTGAATGATAGTGGCGAGACTAAGGTAAGTAAGCAAGCCTTAATTGCTTTTCGCATTGGTAGGTATGAGGATGAGGCATTATGCGATGTAGTGTCGATGCAGGCGTGTCATGTGTTGTTGGGGAGGCCATAGCAGTTTGACAGGAAGGTTGTTCATGATGGCTTTTCTAACAAGTATACACTTGTTCACCATGGCAAAAGCTATAATCTTAAACCCTTAACACCTAAACAGGTGTATGAGGATCAGTTGCAGCTACAGCAATCTTTTGCAAAATATAAGGTGAGTGAAAAATAGAGGGAGAGTGAGAGAGCAAAAGACATAGAAAAAGAAAAGGAACACAAAAGTCAATATCAAAAGGAAAAAGAGAGGAAGGCTGGAAAGAGTGTGAGAGGCCAAGTTAAGGGGGGATCAACTTTGGTGGTGAGTGAAAAGGAGAGTGTAGCCTTGCAAAAGGAGAGTTGTGTGGAAAGAGTGAGCGTAGTGAGGAGAGCATTAGCGATGAAGCAACCCATGTTGTTGCTGGTTTTTAAAGAAACTTGTTTAAATACTAACGAACTTCTTAACTCTTTGCTTAGTGTGGTTGTGTCTATTGTGCAGGACTTTGAAGATGTCTTCTCTGGGGAGATTCCAAAGGGGTTACCACCTATTCGTGATATTGAGCACCAGATTGACCTTGTACCCGGAGCATCTATTCCAAACAAGCCAGCTTATAAGAGCAATCCAGAGGAGACAAAGGAACTTCAAAGGCAGGTTAATGACTTGATGGAGAAAGGGTACTTGAGAGAAACCATGAGCCCATGTGCAGTACCTGTGATTTTGGGGCCTAAGAAGGATGGGTCATGGAGAATCTGTGTTGATTGCCAAGCCATCAACAACATCATGATAAAGTATCGTCATCCCATTCCTCATTTAGATGACATGTTAGATGAGTTACATGGGTCTAGTGTTTTTTCCAAAATTGATTTGAAAAGTGGATATCACCAAATCAGAATGAAAGAAGGTGATGAATGGAAAACCGTGTTTAAGACAAAATATGGATTATATGAGTGGTTAGTAATGCTTTTCGGTTTAACTAACGCACCTAGTACTTTCATGAGACTTATGAACCATGTTTTGAGGACTTTTATTGGCAAATTTGTGGTCGTCTATTTTGATGATATCCTCATTTACAGCAAGAGTTTGGAAGACCATATATCTCACTTGAGGGATGTTTTGGAAGTTCTTTGAAAGGAGCAATTATATGCTAACCTCAAAAAGTGCACTTTTTGCACAAATAAACTTGTGTTTCTTGGTTTTATTGTTAGTGCACAGGGAATACAGGTTGATGAAGAGAAGATTCGTATGATCCAAGAATGGCCTAGTCCAACTAATGTAAGTAATGTTCGGAGTTTCAATAGACTAGCGAGCTTTTATAGGAGGTTTGTGAAAGATTTCAGCGCCATTGCAGCACCACTTACTGAAGTAATCAAGAAGAATATGGGGTTCAGATGGGGAGAGCAACAAGAGAAGGCCTTTCAAACGCTTAAAAATAAGCTGACTCATGCGCCACTACTTGCTTTACCTGATTTCTCTAAAACTTTTGAGATTGAGTGTGATGCTTCAGGAATAGGTATTGGAGCAGTTCTCATGCAAGAAAGGAGACCAATTGCATTCTTTAGTGAGAAGCTAAGTGGGGCAACCTTGAACTACCCTACTTATGACAAGGAGTTATATGCATTGGTTCGAGCTTTGGAGACTTGGCAACACTATCTTTGGCCAAAAGAGTTTGTGATCCACACTGATCATGAATCCTTGAAGTACTTAAAGGGACAACATAAGCTGAATAAAAGGCATGCTTGTTGGGTAGAGTTTATCGAAACATTTCCCTATGTCATCCACTACAAGCAAGGTAAAGAAAATGTTGTTGCTGATGCACTCTCTAGAAGGTATGTTCTTATCTCTACTCTTAGTTCTAGACTGCTTGGTTTTGAGCATATTAAAGAATTGTATGCTGTTGATCGAGAATTTTGTGAAGAGTATGTTCACTATGAGAAGAGTGGTCATGGTAAATTTTATAAGCATGAGGGATTCTTGTTTAGGGAGAATAAACTGTGCATTCCCAATTGTTCTTTAAGAGAGTTATTAGTAAGGGAGTCTCATGGAGGAGGATTAATGGGGCATTTTGGAGTAGCTAAAACTTTAGGGGTTTTGCAGGAATACTTTTATTGGCCTCACATGAAGCGAGATGTTGAGAGGATATGTGAGCGATGTGTCACTTGTAAGCAAGCAAAATCTAGAGTCCAACCTCATGGACTTTATACCCCACTTCCCATTCCTCATGAGCCTTGGGTAGACATTTCTATGGATTTTGTGTTAGGATTACCTAGCTCTAGGTATGGTAGAGACTCTATTTTTGTAGTTGTGGATAGGTTTTCTAAGACGACACATTTCATTCCTTGCCACAAAATAGATGATGCTTGCCATATTGCTAATTTGTTCTTTAGGGAAGTTGTGAGATTGCATGGTATGCCTAGAACCATTGTATCGGATCGGGATGCTAAGTTCTTGAGCTACTTCTAGAAGACCCTGTGGGCTAAGTTAGGAACTAAGTTATTGTTCTCTACTACTTGTCATCCACAGACTAATGGTCAAACTGAGGTAGTAAATCGAACTTTATCTACTTTGTTAAGGGCTGTCATTAAAAAGAACATTAAAAATTAGGAGGATTGTTTGCCTCATGTTGAATTTGCTTATAATCGCACAATGCATTCTGCTACTAAATTTACTCCTTTTGAAATTGTGTATGGTTTTAATCCACTAACTCCTTTGGAATTATCACCTCTTCCTATTTCTAAGTATGTTAATCTAGATGGTAAGAAGAAAGTAGAATTTGTTAAACAGCTCCATGAGAAGGCAAGGCTCAACATTGAGCGGCGGACAGAACAGTATGTGAAACAAGCCAACAAGCTGTCTTTGAACCTGGAGACTGGGTTTAGGTTGACATGCACAAAGAGCGATTTCCTGTGAAACGTCAATCCAAATTACTTCCTAGAGGCGATGGACCATTTCAAATTCTTGAGTGCATCAACGATAATGCCTACAAGTTAGATTTGCCAGGTGAGTATCAAGTAAGTGCTACTTTTAACGTTACTAATCTGAGTCCTTTTCATGTAGGCGATGATTTGAGGACAAATTCTTCTCAAGAGGAGGGGAATGATGAAAGCCATGATGGGAGTCAAGCTAGAAGGTAGAATGTGGATCCTCTTGAAGTGCCACCTGGAGCGATCACAAGAACTCGAGCGAAACGATTCAAGGAAGTACTTAACAGGCTAATAAAGGATATCCAAGAAGCCCCAAAAGAGTGGAGCAACCATGAGGATGACCTTGCATTTGTACAAGTCATTTAAGGAGATCAAAGCTGTTGGCCTTGACAATGCTGGCTTAAACGCTGTAGGCTTTGAACCGGCGTTGCAATTAGAGTGCAATAGAGGGACTACGCCGCCGGCCTATATACCCGGCGTACATCCTACACCGGCTACTACATCGCCTACTACGTCGCCAGCGTACATTGCATGTTTTGTTATTTTTCTACAACTTTATTATGTTATGTCATTTTGGGCTTTTGTTTTACGAGCTGTAAATCCTATTAAAAGTTGCTAGGGTTGGAAAACAGAAGATAGAACTTACATACAACATTGAATAATACATTTTGAGAGAATTCCTCTCTAGGTTCTCCAAAGAACTTCTCTTGAACTTATCGGATCTCTTCCATGGCGTTCAACCTCGACTTATCAATCGGTCTTTCATCCTAATTGTGGCGTTAATAGAATATACCAAGGTTCTTGCCTCACCTATAGGCAATGGGTCGCGGTTCCGTTTGATTGTTTTGGCATCTTGGGTTGCAATTCCAAACGTATTGGTATAAGGTTTTGTCACACATGGGCGTGGTTCGTATCAATAGTGTTGGCAGTGGCAACCAGGTGCTTGGTGAAAGGAATAGAGGAATAGTTGAGAAGCCTGCTAGAGGTATAGAGAAGAAGGAAGACAAGGCTGAAGGGAAGAAGCCTCTTGAAATTAAAGAGACCCCAAGGAAAATTAATTCGTATGCTAAGCCAATTTTGGGGAAGTGTTATAGGTGTAATCAACCGGGGCACTGATCCAACGATTGTCCGAATCGACGGACCATAAACATTGTTGAAAGGGAGGAAGTGTGTTGTGAACCAGATGGTGAGGATGAGTATTATGATGAGGTTGAAGATGGGGTGGAGCCGAGCTATGTGATTAGAAGGATGATGTTGGCACCGAAGCAGGAAGGTAGTTCGCAGCGACACTAGTTGTTCCGCACTAGGTGCACAATTGGTAGGAGAGTGTTCGACCTGATTGTTGATATTGGGAGTTGTGAGAATATAATCGGGAGAGAGGTGGTGAAGCAACTCCAGCTGCTAGTAGAGAGACATCTGAACCCTTACACCATAGGGTAGATTAAGGCGGCAGAGCGGATTGAGGTGAAGGAGAGGTGCCAGGTTCCTTTTTCTATAGGCAAATATCGGGATGAAGTCTATTGTGATATCGTCAATATGGATGCTTGCCACTTGTTATTTGGGAAACCATGGCAATTTGACGTGGATGCCTAACATGCCGGAAAAGAGAATAAGTATAAGTTGGAGAAAGGGGGTGTGAAATACACATTATTGCCATTGATGGATAAACGACCCAAGACACAAAGGGCTGAAGGAAAATCCTTTCTAACAATCACTCAGTCAGAGAAGGAGATGGTTGAGGACCTAAAAGAATCCCGGGTGATGCATGCACTTGTCGTGAAGAATGCGGGAGAAGATGTGATTAGTGAGGAGGTTTTAGAAGGTGTAAAGGGGGTGTTAGAAGAGTTCAAAGAGGTAGTGCCAAAAGATCTACCAGAAGAGTTATCTCCATTGCGTGACATCCAACACCATATTGATTTTGTGTTTGGAGTTAGTCTTCCTAGTCTTCCTCATTACAGGATGAGCCCCAAGGAGATTGAGGTCTTGTAGGAGAAAGTCTAGGAGTTACTGGACAAAGGATTTATCAAGGATAGCATGAGTCCGTATGCTGTTTCGATGCTATTGATGCCAAAGAAGGATGGTAGTTGGAGGATGTGCGTAGATAGCCGTGCGATCAACAAAATTACAATTGGGTATAAATTCCCAATTCCTCGCATTTAGGACATGTTGGATAGGCTGAGTGGAGCAGTGATATTTTCAAAGGTAGATCTTAGGAGTGGATACCAACAGATTAAAGTCAGACCTGGGGATGAATGGAAAACCACTTTCAAGACGAAGGAAGGATTATATGAATGGTTGGTTATGCCATTTGGCCTCAGCAATGCACCCAGTACCTTCATGCGTGTAATGAATCAGGTACTTAAGCTTTTCATTGGTAGATTTGTGGTAGTGTATTTCGATGATATTTTAATTTATAGTAAGATTGAGGATGAGCACTTAGTGCATTTGAGAAGTGTATTAACTGTGTTGAAGGAGAATAAGCTTTATGCCAATCTCAAGAAGTGCATATTTATGTCAAAGAAGTTGCTATTCCTGGGTTTTGTAGTGAGTGGTGAGGGAATAACAGTGGATGAAGAAAAAGTAAGGGCTATTAGAGATTGGCCTACTCCCAAGATGATGTGCTTAATTCCACTTAGAAGCACAATTAAAAGACTTAAGAAAAAACAATCTCAAGTCAACAACAAATCGGATCTACAAGGGGCAAAATTGCGTGAACCCTAGTAAGATGTAATGAATTCCAAATGCTCAAAGTTACAATTGTAATACCACAATGATAATCTCTTCTAATAACACCCTAATCACATATAATCCCACGAAAATAATCCAAAAAATTCAAAAGAAAACCTCAATTCCAAGGACTCCTTTCCACTAGTGAAAATCACGTTTTCAAGGGATTTTTCAAGGATGATTCGAATTCAATTGCAAGGGACCTTAATCAAACACAAGAATTCGACAAAAATTAGAAGCAAATATTTCCAAGAACTATCTCAATTCAACCCTAGATATGACACACTAGAGAAGAAAAGAAATCACAACAAAATGACATTGATACAACTCACAATTTCAAGGTGTTGCACTCGCTACAATTTCAACTCTTGGGATTGAAATTGATAAGAGTCTAATGACAATTAGGAACCCTAATTCTCATGTGAATATGAAGTGTATAATCTGCAAAATATGGCCTCCTCAAACCCTCTCTTAAGCAAGTATTTATACTTGCTAATCCTAGGGTTAAAAAGTGCTCAAAATTACAAGTTTGCCACTTTTAAGGTGGCTAACCCTAAATGAAAGTTACAAAGAAATAAAAGTGTCCCAAAACCAAAATACAACCAAAATAGTTCATAAAAGAGTAAATATATAAAAGAAATGGTCCTTCATGATGCCGGTCTTCAAGAAGCTTTTGAATCAGGTTCCGTTGACAACCCTGATTCACTCAGTCGTAAGGGTGTTTTTGCATCCTGTAGGACTGACAAATGAACCTGCTGAAATGAATCAAAATTATAGTGCAAAGATGTAGAAAGTGGGTTAGACTTCTCAAGGTTAGGTTTCTCTAGCAAAACCCTCAAAACTAGATTCTGGAGACCCTTAGCTCGGGCCTTGGTGATAGGTCCTAGAAAAGTATGATTCCTATCACAAGATGGTGACTGAGTTGAGGAGCTTTTTGGGGTTGGCGGGGTTTTATAGGCGCTTTATACGGCATTTCAGTACTTTCGCTGCCCCATTAAATGAGTGCCTAAAAAAGGGGAAGTTTCAATGGTGTGAAGAAGCTGAGTCTGGGTTTGCTGTGTTAAAGGAGAGATTGTGTAGTGCACCGGTGTTGGTGTTACTAGACTTTGACAAATTATTTGAGGTAGATTGTGATGCCAGTAGGGTAGGTATTGGGGCAGTGTTATCTCAAGAGAAAAAACCTGTAGCCTTTCATAGTGAAAAGCTCTTTGAAGTGGGAGACTAGGTGATGGTGTTCTTAAGGAAAGAACGTTTTCCAGTGGGCACTTATAGTAAACGGCAACCAAAGAAGTATGGCCCTTATAAGATTTTTGCAAAGACAAATGATAATGCGTATGTGGTCGGACTTCTTGACAGCATGAAGATTTCAAAAACCTTCAATGTAGCTGATTTATCTCCATTCTACTCCGAGAGCGAACCTTTATATCTGGAAGAGAACTCTAGGTCGAGTTCTTCATTGGTGGTAGAGAATGATGTGGACATCGTAGCTGACACGGGTTGATTGGGCGTGTCTTTTACAAGGCATGACCATGTAATGTGTCTGGAAGCTCTATAGAAACATACACAGCCTTATACACGACTCAAAGGCACGGCCGTGTAATGCGCTTGGAAGATCCACAGAAACATACACGGTTTTATACACGGCCGTGTATAAGCCGCATAACGGACGTGCATATATATATTTATTCCTACGTGTACATATATATTTCCTTTTTTAAATGTTTCCTTACGGACTATATATAGTTTCCTAAGTCATTTTTAGAGTTAACTTTTATCGTATATCGAATTACAGACACTTAGAGAAGAATTTTCTCTGTTTCCTCAATTGTGCGTAATTGAAAATTTCAAGGAATAAACTCAGATTGTTCTTTGTTTATTTGTGAGGTCCAATCCTAGAATTAGTCTCGTGTTTTACGCTTCCTACGCTGCGTCATCCAGCCTTTCCCAATATCATATACTTATACATATGAAATCATTCCCTAGTAACCAGCGTGTAAGCATATATATATATGTTAATACAGCAACCAAAAACTTCACACATGCATGCCAAATGAGAAAAAAGGAAAAGAAAAATGCCTAACACTCCTTAAATATCCTATACATACATACATACATACATACATACATACATATCCAGTTGATGTAATACATGAGGGGCTTCATCTGCACATAGGGGAAGAAGGGAAAGAAAAAAAAAGTTTTCCTCTAGTGAGTAGAAACCGTCACACAGTACACAATTATATATCTATAAATATATATATGTATATATGGATTCATTTGCTATGGTCAGCAAGACAAGAAGTAAAAAAAAAAAAAAATTAATTTCCCTTGCACACCTCACCATGGAGCATCCAGTAGATGGAGGAGTTTCGCATACATCTATATATATATATGGACAGCACAAATTTACCAATAAAGCATAAGAAAACAATAATATACATACAATACAATACGTTACGGAGTTCTACTCACTTGGGTCTCATTTTTCCGGGATTTAATCAAAATAATCTTCGGGTATCTTCGTCTGTAAAATGATGCCAAACCATGGAAGCTTCGAATTTTAGTCAATGTTGTAGGTTTAGGCCACTGTCTAATGGATTCCACTTTAGACTTATCAACTTGCAAACCATCAGTAGAAATTATGTAGCCAAGAAAAAGTACCTCTATGGTCAAGAATACATAGATAGTTTAATAAAAAAGTTGGGGAAAGCATTCACTGACGTAGTGTAACACATGTGAATTGTGTTGAGATTATCACAAACCATTGATTCTGTGAATATTCGGAATGTAACCTTCAAATACCTATTGATTCTACAAATTCCTAGGAATTTGCAATCCAAATTCAAGAATTATATAAAATTCACAAATTTGGAAAAAAAAAAGAAATAGAGCAAACCGCTTACAATAGTTTTTTTTTCTTCAATAAGAATCTCCCCCCTTGCTCTAGGGCATATAAATAATAATAAGTGCAAACTACTAAAAATAGATATAAAAAATTTACCAAAAACAGAAACACGTAAAAATAGCAGAAAAATAGAAATTCCTAAAACTTAAAGATATGATATACCTTAGACAACAAAGATAATGCCACAAATGACATCTAAAATATATAAGTTATAAGAAATCTAAAAATTACCAAAAATAATAAAATTGTCTATTCAAAAAACTAAATGATGGAATTTACCCAAAAAATGGCATAGCTCAATACTAAAGGTACTAATTTCTTCAAGTTAGCTCGTTTCCTTCGAAATAAGGTTCAGAAATTAATAAATCGTGACTAACCCATTTTTTTTCCAAATTTAGCCATTTATTCATTTGCTATTATTTCCACCTCATCATCCTCTCCAAGGTGGACAAAATTCGCTCTCGAATTATCATCATCTGAACTATCGCCGATGTAGGGAATAAGATGCTTCACGTTAAATACATCGACAGTTTGAATGTGGCTAGGTAGCTTCAACTTATATGCATTTGAGTTGATTTTCTCTATGATCTGTATTAGCCCAATTTTCCTAGGTGATAATTTGTTGTACTCCCCAGCAAAAAATCTATCATTAGTAAGGATAGCCCAAACATAATCTCCCACATCAAACTCCACATGCTGTCTTTTTTTATCAGCAATGTCCTTATATTTGCCTGCAACTTTTTGTAAATTATTCTGGACAGTCTTGTGGATTTCTTACAAGCTATGGACAAGGTCTTCTGCCTTTCCATGAATCTTAGTCTTATCAGGTAGTGGCAGCAAATCAAATGGACCCTAGGAACAATAGAGTAAACAACTTGGAATCTTGTATTGCGATTGATTGCATGATTATGTGCAAGCTCTGCTTGACACAGCTTTTGATCCTAACTCTTCACATGTTCCCCCACTAAGCTCCTCAGTAGATTTCCTAGGAATCTCTTGGCTACCTTAGTTTGCCCATCTATTTGTAGGTGATAGGCATTAATAAAATTTAGCTGAGTATTGACCATTTTCCACAAAGTTTGCCAAAAATGGCTAAGAAACCTTATATCTCTATCAAACACAATGGTTTCAGGTAACCCATGCAACCTATATACTTCCCTAAAGTACAACTGTGCAACATAAACAACGTCTATGGTCTTTTTACAAGGAATAAAATGCACCATTTTAGAAAATCTATCAACTACCACAAAGATGGAGTCATTACCTCTCTGAGTTCATGGAAACCCCAAAACAAAATCCATGCTCACATCAATACAAGGTTGAGAAGGAATTGGAAGCAGCATATACAATCTTGCATTTGTAGCTGTCAACTTGGATACTTGGCAGACTCTACATCTTTGTACATACTTCTCCACTTCCTTATGAATAGTTAGCCAAAAATAGGATGCCTGTACCAGTTGCAAAGTCCTATCTCGTCCCACGTGACCTTCACCACGCAACTCCTAAATAATTTGATCCCTTAAACTACAATCTAGAATGCATAGATGGTTACCCTTGAACAAAAACCCATCTTGCAACAGGTATTCTATTATGTCACTAGCTCTAACTTTTGCTAGAATAACAAAAAAATAGGGATCACATTCAAGTAACTCAACAAACGAATTAAAACCAGGTACCTTTACTTGCATTTGGCTCAAAAGACTCCTACACCTACTTAGTGCATCAACAACCCAATTTATGATACCACTTTTGTGTTTCATAACAAAAGTGAAGCTCTAGATAAACTACCCATGAAGCATATCGAGATGACACTTTATCTTGACTGTGTAAATGCTTCAGAGCTTCATGGTCAGTATATAATATGAATTCTCTATGAAACAGATAATGATGCCAATGCTTCATAGCTTGCACCACAACATAGAATTCCACATCATAGGTACTATATCGTAACTTTGCCCTTGTTAGCTTCTCACTAAAATAAGTTATCGGCCTACTATTCTGACTCAAAATAGCTCTAATCCCCACTTTAGAGGCATCTACATGTAGCTCAAAAGGTTGGTGAAAATCTGGTAACACTAAAATCAAGGTTGTTGTAAGACGCACTTTAATTTGCTCAAAAGCCATCTCTGCTTCATCAATCCATAGAAACTTACCACCCTTCATACAATCAGTGATAGGAGCCATAATACTGCTAAAATGGGGAATGAATCGTTTATAAAATGATGCCAAACCATGGAAGCTTCGAATTTCAGTCAGTGTAGTAAGTTTAGGCCACTGTCTAATGGATTCCACTTTAGACTTATCAACTTGCAAACCATCAGCAGAAACTATGTAGCCAAGAAAAAGTACCTCTATGGTCATGAATACATAGATAGTTTAATAAAAAAGTTGGGGAAAGCACTCACTAAGGTAGCGTAATATGTGTGAATTGTACTAAGATTATCACAAACCATTGATTCTGCGAATACCCGAAATGTAACCTTGAAATACCTATTGATTCTACGAATTCCTAGGAATTTGACATCCAAATTCAAGAATTATATACAATTCGCAAATTTGGGAAAAAAAGAAACAGAGCAAACCGCTCACAATAGTTTTTTTTCTTCAATAATAATCTCTCCCCATGCCTTAGGGCATGCAAATAATAATAAGTGCAAACTGCCAAAAATAGATATAAAAAATTTACCAAAAATAGAAACGCCTAAAAATAGCCGAAAAATAGAAATTCCTAAAACTTAAAGATACGACATACCTTAGACGACAAAGATAATGCCACAAATGGTATTTTAAACAGAAGTATCTGTAAAAAGTTATAAGAAATCTAAAAATTACCAAAAATAGTGAAATTGTCTATTTGAAAGACTAAACGATGGAATTTGCCTAAAAAATGGCGTAGCTCAGTACCAAAAGTACTGATTTCTTCAAGTTAGCTAGATTCTTTCGAAATTAGGTTTAGAAATTAATAAATCACGATCGCCCGTTTTTGCCAAATTTAGCTGATAGAGCCATTTTATACTCAATCTTTATAGTATAAATTGTGTTAAATTATTATTGATTTTATAGAAATCATATGGAAATGGTACTTAATTCTATTATGGTGATAAATCAGGTTAAATGGTGTCAAGGGTGCCAATTCAAGTAAATTAGAGAAGTCATCTACAACTTGGATCAAGACAAGGAATTACACCACCAGAGGAAGCACGGTTTGAAGCACGGCCATGGTGCAAACCGTGTTACACACTGGACAAGAAGGCGGAAATGTGGACTTTGAACAGAGAGAGACATGGCTTAGGGCACGGCCGTGGTGGAAGCTAGACGTGATAAGGAGAAGAAATTGTGGAACATCAACTAGAGGTTGGCACGGCTTGAAATCTGGTTGTGGGTGTAACCGTGGTACACACTGGGCACGGATGAAGACTTGTTGATTATGCACAGAATAAGGCACGGTTGGAAATCTAGCCGTGGGTGGAGCTGTGGTACACACTGGACATGGAAGATGATACATGAAATATGCACAGAGGATGGCACAGCTTGACCCACGGCCGTGTGTTAGGGCGTGCCAGGCAGACGAACATTTACTTCTCGAAATCTACTTGGAAAAGGAAAGATATTTTCGTATCTTGCTAGCAAAAGATCACATGCCATTTCCCTAACAATATAAATAGAACCAACCCTAGAGGGTTAGGACAACTTTTATTCTTTGAATCTGGAATCACTTTGGAGACAAGAAGGACAGGAGGAAGCAGAGCAGGCAGCCGGAAACAGAGGCTTGTTATGTTTTTATTTTTATTTTTCGTTTTGTTGATGAACATGAGTAGCTAAGCTAGTTTTCTAGCCAAACGGTCATAGATGTTTAATTCTCCACGAATTGTGAGGTCTAATTGACTTGTATTTAATCTATTCGTTGTTTTCGGGTATTCATATATCTTCTGATCGTTTTATCATTATTATCTTTGTTGATTGGTATGAATAGAGCTCTTCTACTCAATTAGCAAGTTAATATATTGTCAACTAGCACGTCAAATCCGTAATTGTTTGATTGTTCTAGTCTTAGTGATGCAATAACATGTTTGGTTATAAAAGAGATGATCGAATTCATGTTATGGAGGTGTGTGATCATGTTTAAATAGGTTATCTTATAATCTACTGGCATGAATTGGTGGTCTCTCTAGATCTTAATGCTATTGATAGATTAAATCCTAAGCGCTTGTCTAGGGTTGTTTAATCAATAAGAGAAATAATTCAAAGCGCTTGTCTGAGGTTATCGAGGAAGTAAGGAGAGATAGGTTGTTAGAGCTTGTTAATAACCATAACTAGTTTATCTAGGAATAAGAATAGAAAACATTTGCATCAATGATCAACTCTTAGAATTAAACTATCTTGATTCCTTTGGCTAGGCTTCTTATCAATATACAACTTTCTTATCTTATTTTAACTTTATTTGATTCACAAACAAAACCCCCCCCCCCTTTTTCCCTTTTCCCTGTTATTATCCTTGAATAGAAATAAATTTAACCAATCTTTGTGGATTCGACCCTACTCACCACTATATGCAAATCATATAATTGTCTAGGAGTAGGTTTTATTTTTGTTGGATTTGACACCCATCAAATTTTGGCGCCGTTGCGGGGGATTGGTGTCAAATTTATTTCTATTCTTGTATGACTTGTTCTTCTCAGACAGGTGAACTAACTTATAATCCGGAGATTGAGAAGACTCTAAAGAGGCTGCGACAAGAAGCTAGATGATCCACTAGACTGAACTTAGCATCGGATTTGTTTGATTCATCCATTGATTCTGAAAAAGAAGACGATATGGCAAATCCCGAGAGAACATTGCGAGAGTTGGTTGCGCCGGATGTGAATCAATAACCACTTTATATTCACTACCCCGAACTAGCCATGCAATTCGAGTTAAAATCTGGGTTTATACATTTGCTACCCACCTTTCATGGTCTTGAGAATGAAGATCCTCATAAGCATTTGAAAGAGTTTCATATAGTGTGTTCTAGTATGAGGCCGCAAGGAATAACCGACGATCAAATCAAGCTACGCGCTTTTCCATTTTCTTTAAGTACTAAAGCTAAAGATTGGTTGTTTTATTCGCCTCCAGGTTCTATAACCACATGGATTGATATGGTGACTCTTCTTGGAAAAATTCTTCCCCGCATCCAAAGCCGCTGGTATAAGAAGAGAAATTTGTGGTATAAAACAGAGGGACACCGAGACTCTTCATGAGTATTGGGAGAGGTTCAAGAAACTGTATGCAAGCTGCCCACAACATGGGATATCTGAACAACTCCTCATCCAATATTTTTACGAAGGCCTACTTCCGATGGAGAGGAAGATGATGGATGCTGCAAGTGGAGGCGCCATAGTAAACAAAACCCCTGGTCAAGCTAGGGAATTGATCTCCATTATGGCTGCCAATTCGCAACGATTTGGGTATAGGCATGATACATCTTCAAGGAAGGTAAATGAGGTAAGTGTGTCTAACCTTGAACATCAAATTTCTAATCTAACCTCCCTTGTGCAGCAGCTAGCTCTTGGAAAAACACAGCAGGTGAAGGCTTGTGGAATTTGTGCTGCTCCTAATCATCCGACCGACATGTGCCCCACATTGCAAGATGACAATCATGAACACACCAATGCTGTAGGCGGATTTCCAGGACAACCGCAAAGGAAGTATGATCCCTATTCAAATACTTACAATCCCGGATGGAGGGATCATCCTAACTTCCGATATGGCAATAACCCACAAAGTTTCCAACAATTCCAGCCTAAGCCATCACACCAAGTATCATAGGCTCCTTCCACTTCAGGTATGTCCCTTGAGGAAATTGTTAAATCACTTGCCGTTAATACAAAAGAATTTCAGGATGAGATAAAGCAGAGCATCCATAACTTGGAAAATCGGGTAAGTCAACTTGCTTCTGCTGTGAATAGGTTAGAAACTCAAGGTAAGTTACCTTCTCAGACTATCACAAATCTGAAGCAAAGCGTTAATGCAATTACCTTGAGGAGTGGAACAGCATTGCAGGGATCAATTAAGAAAGGACACTCATCTACTCTTGGGGAAGAGACCAAGAAAGAGATTTCGACTCCGAGCCAATAGGGTAACTGGATTAGCAAGTCTCTAGTTGAGCCATCAAAGGTCACATTAATACTACCTCCTTTCCCCTCCAAATTGGCGAAATCCAAGAATGAAGCGGAAGAAAAAGAGATTATGGAAAATTTTCGCAAAGTCGAGGTAAATATTCCTTTGCTTGATGCAATTAAGCAAATACCGCGCTATGCTAGATTTCTCAAAGACTTATGCACTAACAAAAGGAAGTTGAAAGGCAATGAAAAGATTAGTGTGAGTGAAAATGTTTCAGCTATTATTCAGAAGAAGCTTCCTCCTAAATGCAAGGATCCAGGTATGTTTACTATTCCTTGCAAAATAGGTAATCTTGGAATCGCTAAAGCCATGTGTGATTTAGGAGCTTCTATCAATGTCATGCCTTTGTCTGTTTATCAACGTTTAAATGTTGGTCCCTTGAAGGAAACGGGTGTCATTGTTCAACTTGCTGACAAGTCCAATGTTTATCCTTAGGGAGTTCTAGAGGATGTTTTAGTTCAAGTCAATGGGTTGGTTTTTCCTGCTGATTTTTATGTGCTTGACATGGACGATAGTGATTCTCATACTTCATCACTGATATTATTAGGGCGACCATTCCTTAAGACTTCTAAAACGAAAATCGATGTAAATGATGGCACCCTCACTATGGAATTTGATGGTGAAGTGATTAAATTTAACATTTATGATGCCATGAAACATCCTAACGATATTTCCACTGTTTTTGTTGCGGATGTTATTAACCCATCACCACAGGCACCCAAGCTGGAATCAAAATCCTTATCCGAACATCTAGCTAGGAACGTCTAGCCAAAGACGTTAAAGAAAGGCGCTTCATGGGAGGCAACCCATGTCAAAAAAAAATAAAATTCTTTTAGTTTTGTTTTTCTTTAGTTTTGTTTTGTTTTAGTTTAGTTTGTTTTGATTTTAGTGTAGTTTTGAACTCTTTGGATCAGCTGTAGCAAGGATACATATCATTAGATGACACTTTCCAGAGCTTAAGAGGAAAACTCCAATACCAGGGAAGTACCAGTATTTCCTTTCTCTTATTCTCTAATGTTCCTTGAGTTGTTAATTCCTTTTCAATTGTGCTAAATTAGGAACAGTGAGGACACTGTTCAAGTTAAGTGTGGGGGAGAGGATAATACAATATAGAGAATAGAGAACTAACTTATACTTTGAATGTTTGTCCTTAAGCAATTTTAAGCTAAATTTTTTTCAAAATTATCATGAAATCTAGAGATTGTACTAAATGTTGTAATAAGCATCTACAAAATGTGAAATTGACTTGTTCAAATGTTTTACTCACCCACTGTTGTGATTAGAATACATGGTTAAAATTAAGTAGTGAAATCTTTAAGAAACAAATTTACCTTGTATTTAGCTTTAGAATTGGAAGTCTAAGAGTAAGTCGAGTCCCTAAGTGAAAAATAAACAAGTTTACTTCTAGGTTATATTAGCTACTGTATACTCTTTGAAGTTGTTTGTAAAGCAATCATAACACTTAGTGAAAAAAAAAATAATAATAAAAAAAAATCAAGCATAGCCATTACTCCAATGATTCAACTAATTGAGTTAAGAGTATTCAAACCTGAATGTTAGAGTGAGGAAGAGTCCGTAGGGGTATCTCAAAACCCGGTCACTTGAGTGATGAGCTCGGGATGTTGCCGACTCAATGAACTCACTATAACGATAAGGGCGTAAAAGGAAAAAGTTCATGAAAAGAAGCGGGCAAAAACCCGTCAAAATAGATGTTTGAATAAATCAAAAGAACATGAATGTGAACATTCATTGAATAAAACAAAGATGTATAAAAGGGAGAATATCTAGCAAAGAGCTTATACCATATGCTTTTACTTTATACTGCATGGATTATATGCTTGATAATATCCAATGAAGTTTAATTGGGTGTTTTTCCTTAGTGGATTAAGTATTTACTTTTGGAATAAAAATTCTTTTGCTAAACATGAGGATTAAAGTTTATTTTGTTTAGATTAGCTATTAAATTTTGTCCATGGTAATTTGATCACAGGAAACTAGTTTGGTTGAAGTAGTAGGCATTAAAACTACAAGTCATGAATTACAAATGAATAGATGCTTGGAATGATGAAAAGAAAGTTGATTTGATGCAATTGCTTGAGGACAAGCAAGAGTTTAAGTGTGGGGGAATTTGATAAAGCCATTTTATACTCAATCTTTATAGTATAAATTGTGTTAAATTATTATTGATTTTATAGAAATCATAAGGAAATGGTACTTAATTCTATTATGGTGATAAATCAGGTTAAATGGTGTCAAGGGTGCCAATTCAAGTAAATTAGAGAAGTCATCTACAACTTGGATCAAGACAAGGAATTACACCACCGGAGGAAGCACGGTTTGAGGCACGGCCATGGTGCAAACCGTGTTACACATTGGACAAGAAGGCGGAAATGTGGACTTTGAACAAAGAGAGACACGGCTTAGGGCACGGCCGTGGTGGCAGCCGTGGGAGCAACCATGCTTGGAGCCGTGGTGGAAGCTAGACGTGCTAAGGAGAAGAAATTGTGGAACATCAACCAGAGGCTGGCATGGCTTGAAATCTGGCCGTGGGTGTAACCGTGGTACACACTGGGCACGGATGAAGACTTGTTGATTATGCACAAAATAAGGCACGGTTGGAAATCTAGCCGTGGGTGGAGCCGTGGTACACACTGGACACGGAAGATGATACATGAAATATGCACAGAGGATGGCACGGCTTGACCCACGGCCGTGTGTTAGGGCGTGCCAGGCGGACGAACATTTACTTCTCGAAATCTACTTGGAAAAGGAAAGATATTTTCGTATCTTGCTAGCAAAAGATCACATGCCATTTCCCTAACAATATAAATAGAACCAACCCTAAAGGGTTAGGACAACTTTTATTCTTTGAATCTGGAATCACTTTGGAGACAAGAAGGAAAGGAGGAGGCAGAGCAGGCAGCCGGAAACAGAGGCTTGTTATGTTTTTATTTTTATTTTTTGTTTTGTTGATGAACATGAGTAGCCAAGCTAGTTTTCTAGCCAAAGGGTCATAGATGTTTAATTCTCCACGAATTGTGAGGTCTAATTGACTTGTATTTAATCTATTCGTTGTTTTCGGGTATTCATATATCTTCTGATCGTTTTGTCATTATTATCTTTGTTGATTGGTATGAATAGAGCTCTTCTACTCAATTAGCAAGTTAATATATTGTCAACTAGTACGTCAAATCCGTAATTGTTTGATTGTTCTAGTCTTAGTGATGCAATAACATGTTTGGTTATAAAAGAGATGATCGAATTCATGTTATGGAGGTGTGTGATCATGTTTAAATAGGTTATCTTATAATCTACTGGCATGAATTGGTGGTCTCTCTAGATCTTAATGCTATTGATAGATTAAATCCTAAGCGCTTGTCTAGGGTTGTTTAATCAATAAGAGAAATAATTCAAAGCGCTTGTCTGAGGTTAACGAGGAAGTAAGGAGAGATAGGTTGTTAGAGCTTGTTAATAACCATAACTAGTTTATCTAGGAATAAGAATAGAAAACATTTGCATCGATGATCAATTCCTAGAATTAAACTATCTTGATTCCTTTGGCTAGGCTTCTTATCAATATAGAACTTTCTTATCTTATTTTAACTTTATTTGATCACAAACAAACCACAACCCCCCCCCCCCCCCCCCCCCCTTTTTCCTTTTTCCCTGTTATTATTCTTAAATAGAAATAAATTTAACCAATCTTTATGGATTCGACCCTACTCACCACTATATGCAAATCATATAATTGTCTAGGAGTAGGTTTTATTTTTGTTGGATTCGACACCCATCATTAGCCATGTATTTGTTTGCTATTATTTCCACCTCATTACTTACGCTTTAAATGATTCATCTATCTTTTCCACATGTCTATTAGTTCCAATTATGTCCTAGAGATATTCAATAAAACCTTCATCCTGGGTCCTTGGTGTTTGATTTCATCAGCTAAATCTGTTGAACTTCACCCTAATAAAAGTTATAATAAAAAATTCATCACAAGACAATGAATATATATTTTGAAAATAAATTGTCCCTCACACAACTATCTACGGTATACGAAATTAAAAGCTCCACTTAGCAGAAAATAAAACTTGTCTACACAAATCATGCTAGTAACACAAATATATCTCCAAGATGCCGAATCACATTTCCATTTTCCATTAGAATAATGGAAACCCACTATCAATTTCACTAAACCAAACAATAAAATCTAAAAATGTCAAAACAAACCCAATATTCTCTAAGGACAATGTCAATGAGAAGTCAAACGGATTTATTAAACTTGAAACATAGGAAAATAAAATCATCAAAGTGAGATATGTGACGGGGCTAAAGTTTTATATACAGAATCTATAGTTGCTTGCAATGTAACCTGATCACCTCATCCCCATTCATTTGATGACTATCAACATCCTGGAAATTTAGCTTCTAATGCTCTTGAAAGGTCAAAAGTTTTTATTCATTTCACAATGCGAAGTTACTTGCATTGATTCAGTGAACATCTTAATTGAAAGGAGAAAAAAAAAATCATAATCTACGAATCATGGAAATTAAAACACACTTATGGTTATTTGATTTTCTGTAAGACCCAGTAGGTATGAGATATTGCTTTATGGTACCAGTCGATTATTATGGCTTAAATTAAGCATTACAATGTAATCTCGGTTGTTAGTAGAACTAACCCGTAGAGCTTGCTATATGAAATTAGAGATATAAAAAATTTAATCTCAGAATGCGCCGGACCGCAGGCGAATAATAGGCACCCCACTCCAAGCAGGATTCGTGAGTCGTATAATAGGTGATCATTGCACGCGGTTTGGGGGCACTTGAGTTGAGTAAGCCACCGGTGCCCGATGTTGACCCCTATACAATTTTCCCTAGAGTTGACAGTGCCAATTAGGAATGGAAACAAGTTTTTGACATGTAATAATACAATATCTACATAGGTATATGCTATATCATACTTAAAGCAACTATACATGCAACACATCATTTAATTTATAGAACAATCAATTTAGAGAAGATAGTTGAAAAGAAAAAAGAAAAAATTGTGAGTGGCTCTACAACACGTCAAGAGCCGGTGACAGTGTTAATAAAGTAACCTATGCAAGTGTAATGTTGTAGAGAGGGAAAACATAATTACATAGGATTATCACCGTTACAACTTTTCTTCCTAATTTTCCTTCGAAGCACCAACCCCTGCAACTTCAAATTTCATCCAACATGTAGCGACCCACCTACTAGGTATGATTCTTGAACCTGTTCCAAAATTCCTGTAACTATCCTTGGTACCTGTAGGTGGATTGCTATGCCGTCTCTGAATTAGAGATAAGGCAAATTCTGCTAATATTGAACCTGTAACTCCAACCTGTATGAAATTTTATAAACGTCCTGTAAAATGGCGCTAACAACGCTATCATTTCATATTCACATCATATTTAAACGCATGTACTTAAAATCTCCTGTCACATCATACGTCATATATATATATACCATCGGGATCTGCATTCCCGGTAAGTAGGCATAGCCCATGATTAATCCTGTAGCCTTAAGTGGCTCAAAAGATTACAAATCCAACCTTATACACACAAATATTTACATTACAATCTGAAGATTAACACCTATAGATCTTATTACAAATAACAAAGGTTCCAAAATGAAACTAAGGGCTTCTTTGCCTCTATTGACGCTCTCCAAAAACCCGAGTCTCCAATAACTTATTCTTCGGTACCTGTACCTAAGGTTAGCAAAAACACTAACCCCTCAGCTTCTTAAGAAGCAAAGTGAGTACAAAATCAAGCAACCCAACAAAAACAAACAACAAAATCACATAATAGTAATCAACAATATTATCAAATACATCGAAGTGATTACTCAAGCAAGCAAGTTTTCAACTCAAGTTATACTCGTAAAAACCCCAATTCAATTTATTACATTTTAACATCACCATGATCTTACTTAGTGATATTTTCCTTGTAATTCCATTTTGCTAAACTCATAACCTTTTTCATTGGAGATCATTTCAATCACTCATGTTTACTCACATGTCACAAATATTTTTCAGTTAACCCAGGCAAAGCCTATCAACTGGTAGATAAACTACCCTCATGTACTTTTCAAAACTTAATGTTTTCTCAACCAATTAAGACATCCTTATATACTCTTTTTAGTTAGAAACATTCAGCTCGCCTATCACCTGCCTCGAATAAAAGGGGTGACCAGATCCCTATAGGTTACTGAACCGGGCCGGTCCGTCAACCGTGCCTCAAACCCATCCGGGTCGACTCAAAGGTCGTACCACAAACTTATTAGGCAGGGAACATGACTTTTCTTACATTAAGTGTTTTGGGTTAGTACGTATTTATAGCCTAAACCCCATTTTATTATCTATTTAGATATTTCATTGTTACCAAGACAACAATAGTATGAACTTAACCAGTCGTATAAACCTCATCTAATAAGCTAAAAATATCCCAGCATTACATCACAATCATTAAGCATTCAATAATTTAAGTTCATTACATCACATGCAATCAGGAATAGTATAATCAAATCCCGCACCCAACTCTCATTCTTGGATTTTCTAGAATGTTCCCTTTTTTTTTTTTTCTCATAATCCAATCATATCATGACACACAACCAGCCATCAGCAAACCAATGTAATTCAATAATCATCCTGCATTGATCACAGTAAGTGATCGTACAGGGTAATTTCAACCAACAACAAGTAGTCTATATTATCAACCACTTGTACCCAGAAGAGGAGTTAAGGGGGTACTCACCTGAAACAATATATGCCAATCCAAACAGTCGCACCGGCCAAGTTCCTTTGTCCTCCTTACTCAACAGAAATACTTGAATCATCAATATACCAATCAATGTTACCTCATTCGCTCTATTGAACCCTAAATTGCTAATTCAGTATTCCAAACCCCTAAAATCCATCCTAACCTCGTATAATCCACCATTTGCCTACAATTTCTAATTCATATACATACGGGTATACTACGCTATATTATATATTAATGTAATTAAATTTTGATCTAATTCTATATTGAATCGTATGGTTTTAAATTATCACGATCTTGCACCGAACACTCCCGTTTTTGTTTCGTAACTAACCCAAGCTTCTTAAAATCATATTATGCTTCAATTAACCTCAAATGAACATCAAATTCAACTAATCAAATCAAATTCTCTAATTTTGCTAAGGATTTAATTCGGCCAAAACAGGGTAATTAGCTTGAAAAATTCACTAAAAATAGAAAACGACTCCAATTTGAACAATTATTGATTTGGTGATCTAATAAATCATATAATGATCTTATATACTAAAAATTACATCAAAAATACATCATTTCTCCTATTTAGTTTCCAATTTAATTTACGACCAGAACAGAGCATTTCTTAAGGATCACATCTTTGTGAATCAAATTTCAGAAAAATAAAATTATCAAATTAATATTCATACAAAATTATTCTAGAATACCAAATATCATAATTTTTCATCAACATTTGATATTTTTAACAAAAATAGGAACTTTCAAGCGTTACTAGGGGCTGCTCCGTTCACCGACCTCCGGCCACCAAAGCCAGCAACCACTATGTCGGCCAGAATCCTCTCCCACCCAAAACCTTAACCCTAGCTTGGCCTAGCAGCAGATTTACCCTACCCCCTTCGAACGAACAGACAAAATCCTTCCTACTTAATTTGATTTTTTTTTCTTCAATTTCTTCAAATTCTTGTTGCATCCTACTTCAATCTTGTTCTTCTTCCTATCCTGATGATTGCATATTAGAAATTTCAATATCAATTTGCTCAAAAAATTCGGATGAAATGGAGAGAGTTTTGGTTTTTTTTTTTTATCTAATTTTTTATGATTTGTTTTTTCTCTCTCTTTCTATTCTAATGTCCATATATATATATATAATATTACTTAATTTTGCTGACATTGAAAGAGGGTGCTGTTCTGTATTTTTTTTTTCCTTCCTCTTTTATTTATTTTCTTTTTAGCTATAATATAATATAATATGTAGATTTTTTTTACATATATATATTCCATATATATTTATATATATATATGCCCATATAATTCATATTATTATTATTATTATTATTATATATTTATTTTATTTTATTTTATGTATTTTATTTTATTTTTAGCATATAACATATATATACATTGATTTTACCTTACACACACACACACACACACACACACACACATATATATGTATATTATTTTAATTTTAACATTATTGCTTAAATTTAGGTCCTCACATTTTTCTCTCTTTAAAATAGTTTCGTCCTCGAAACTACTATGCAAGTACAACTCATTGTATTTTAATATCCTATACTTAAATTACAAAACACTTAGAATTTAAGTGAGGCCATACATATTTATATCGTATGGGTGAAACAGAAGTTACCTATTTAGAATAAGTCTGGATATTTAGTCCTCATATGATCTTCTCTCTCCCATGTGGCCTCTGCCTCAGTATGGCTATTCCAAAGGACTTTTATAAATGTAATATCCCGATTTCTGAGTTGCTTAGTGGACCTGTCCAAAATGGCAATGGGATACTCCTCATATGTCATGTTCTCCTAGAGTCCTTTTGGTAGATGTTCCAAGACAACTGTCGGATCGCTAACACATTTCTTCAATGAAGACACATGGAATACATTATGGATATTGGCTAACTCAGTAGGTAACTCAAGTTCATATGCCACAGCTCCAATCCTCCTCTGAATCTAGTATGGACCAATATAACGAGGACTCAACTTCCCTTTTACTCCAAATCTTTTGACCCCCTTCATAGGTGATACTTTCAAGAACACAAAGTCTCCAACTTGAAACTTTAATGGTTTTCTGCGTTTATCAGCATAACTTTTTTGTCTACTTTGTGTTGTTTGCATTCTGGTCTTTATCACCTAAACTTTATCCTTCAGCTGCTGGAGCATTTCTAGTCCCACTACTTGTTTCTCTCCAATCTCATCCCAATATAATGGGGATCTACATTTTCTTCCATATAGGGCTTCATATGGGGCCATCTGTATAGTACTATGATGGCTGTTATTATATGCAAACTTGATTAGTGGCAAATGTTCATCCCAATTACCACCAAACTCCAAAACACATGCTCTTAACATATCCTCAAGTGTCTGTGTGGTTCTCTCTGTTTGACCATTTGTCTGAGGATGATAAGCTGTACTGAACTTCAATTTGGTGCCCATAGCTTCCTGTAGGGTTTGCCAAAATCTAGAAATAAACCTAGGATCTCTATCAGAAACAATAGAAGCTGGTACTCCATGTAATCTCACTATTTCCTTAATATATAACGCTGCTAAGCGAGATAATGGCATGCTCTGTTGAATTGGAAGGAAATGGGCTGATTTAGTTAGCCTATCAACGATTACCCAAATAGCATTATGTTGTTTCCTAGTCCCGAGTAATCCTATAACAAAATCCAAGGAAATCTGCTCCCACTTCCATTCAGGAATGGAGAGGGGTTGTAATAACCCTCCAGGTTTTTTATGCTTTGCGTTAACTTGTTGGCAAGTGCTATACTTTGTCACATATTCTACAATGTCTTTCTTTATCCCTGGCCACCAATACACTGATTTCACATCCCTGTACATCTTATTGCTTCCTGGGTGGTTTGTATAAATGGTATGATGAGCCTCATCTAGAATTGCTTTTTTGATCTTCTCTATTGCTGGTACGCATAATATACCTTTGAATCTTAATACTCCTGTCTCATCACATATAAAGTTGGGATATCTAATCATACTATTCTTGACTTTTTGCAGTTCCTCATCAGTTAGCTGTGCTTCCCGAATCTGATCTTTCAATGTAGGCTGAATACTCAAACTATTTAATCTAGATTCCACTCTTGGCCATATAATTTCTAACTGTAACTTCTCTAAATCCCTCCACATTTCCACTCTATCAGTGATTAAAGTTGCCAGATTGCTACACTGTTTCCTACTTAATGCATCAGCAACTACATGAGCTTTACTAGGATGATAGTGAATGGCTAGATCATAGTCTTTCATCAATTCCAACCATCGCCTTTGTCGCATGTTTAACTTTTTTTTAGTAAGGATGTATTTCAAACTCTTATGATCAGTACATACATCGCATTTATCACCATACAAATAATGTCTCCAAATTTTTAAAGAAAATATTATAGCAGCCAACTCCAAATCATGAGTAGGATAATTCTGCTCATATGGTTTCAACTGACGGGAAGCATATGCTATAACTTTGTCATCCTGCATCAATACACACCCTAATCTAATATGAGAGTTATCACAATATATAACATACCCACCTGTTCCACTTGGAATGGCCAAAATAGGAGCTGAAACTAATCTCCTCTTTAATTCCTGAAAGCTTTGCTCACATTGGTCTGTCCATTCAAATTTGACCCCTTTCCTCATCAACCGAGTCAAGGGTATAGCTATCTTTGAAAAGTCTTTCACAAATTTCCTGTAATATCCTACCATACCAAGAAAACTTCTTACCTCCCTAACTGTGGTAGGAGGATTCCACTCTGTGATGGCCCTAATCTTTGCAGGATCTACAGATATTCCAGAACCTGACACAATATGGCCTAAGAATGCAATCTGGTCTAGCCAAAAATCACATTTCTTTAACTTAGCATACAACTGTTTTTCCTGTAGAGTTTGCAACACCTTTCTTAAATGCTTAGCGTGCTCCTCGTTATCTTTAGAATAGATCAAGATATCATCAATGAATATAACCACAAAGTCATCCAAATATTCTTTAAATACCCTATTCATCATATCCATAAAGGCAGCTGGAGCATTAGTTAAACCAAAAGGCATCACCAGAAATTCATAGTGACCATACCTGGTTCGAAAGGCAATCTTTGGTATGTCAACCTCGTTCACCTTCAATTGATGATATCTAGATTGCAGATCAATCTTCGAGAATACAGCTGCTCCCTTCAACTGATCAAATAAGTCATCAATCCGGGGTAAAGGATATTTATTCTTGATGGTTACCTTATTCAACTCACGGTAATCTATACACAAACGTAGACTACCATTCTTCTTTTTCACAAATAACACCGGTGCACCCTAAGGTGATATACTGGGCCTTATGAAACCCTTATCCAATAATTCCTGCAACTTCTTTTTCAACTCCATCAATTCTACAGTAGCCATACGATAAGGAACTTTGGATACAGGTTTCGTACCTGACATTACCTCAATGCCGAATTCAACTTCTCTATCTGGGGGTAAGCCTGGTAATTCCTCAGTAAATACATTTGGGAATTCACATACAATTGGGATATCCTCCACTCTCTTCTCTTTCAATTGTGCATCTACCATTGAAGCTAAATATCCCATACATCCTTTCTTCAATAATTTCTTGGCTTTGTTAGCTGCTACGATCTTAGGTATTGATCGCCTTATACTCCCTCTGAAACTGAATGCTTCCTCATTTGGTAGACAAAACTCTGCCACTTTATCCCGGCAATTTAGATGCACATTATACCTGGTCAGCCAATCCATGCCAAGGATAACATCATACCCTTTCATATTAAGAACAACCAAATCAACTGGCAATTGCCGCCCTTTAATCACCACAATACCATTCTCCAATTGATAACCTGCTATCCTTTCCCCTCCAGAAGGAGTACTTACCACATATTCACATTTCAGACTCTTCACTAGAGCCATGTTCTATCTCACCTAGTCTTCAGCGACATAAGAATGGGTTGCTCCAGTGTCAAATAAGGCATAAGCGGGATTATCATCTAATCGAATCACACCTGAAATCATCAAACACATCACATTCCACTTCCAGCAATTATTGTTAACATCTTACTTAATGACAAGTTAAGCATAGTCACATCTACAACTTAATTACTTCATGTCTACACCCATAAACACATCTATATACTCACATTTGCATATACACACTTACACATACTTATAGGCATATATTCACTAATATAATTTGTTTAACCCCTAAGCAGATACAACTATTTTACATATGTACACATGTAAATTCATGTCTACACACACATTCATGCATATTTACACATATAGATTCATTCATTAATTCAATTACTCAATTCATAACAAGCATCAGCATCCCATACACATCAAAATTCACACACATATACATATTTACACTTATACATTTACATATTCATATAGATATATAGGTTCATTTACATTACAACTATTTAACCATCAAACTATCAAATAAGTTTAGTAGTCTTACCTACTACTACATCATCCACATTAGCTGGCTCTGTCTGTTGTATAGCAAAGACTCGTAACTGAGTCTGAGGTCGCGGTCTACCCCTCTTAGGATTTAGATCATGCCTAGGTGCTGGGGCTTGAGTCTGAGCCTCAGTCTGCTGACCTCCCTCACTCCTACCCCGGCAATTATGGGAAGTATGACCAAACTGTCCACAGGTGTAACATTGGAGGTCCTTAGGATTCTGACATTGCCTAGCAATGTGTCCATCTACCCCACATCTATAACATTTTCCTCTCAGCAGAGGACATTCATTAGCCTTGTGATTGCCCTTACACTTCCAGCACACTATAGTATAAGTCTGAATCCTCTGAGGTCGGACTGGTGGCTGATACTGCTTCTTTGCTTTTCCTTTATCTTTACTCCATTTTTGCCAAAAACTACCTCCATCCTTTCTTTTGTGTGAAGGACCCTCCATACCCTTCATATCCCTCACCTGTTCCAGTATACGGGCTTCATTCACAATCTCCACATAACTCGCAACTTTACTTCTTTTCAACTCCGCCTAAAAATAGATATCCAACCCCGTACGAAATTTATCAGCTTTTACCTCTTCATCATTCTGACAGGCCAATGGAGCGAATTTGAACAATCTGCTAAACCCTCGCTCATACTCCATTATGCTTTTACCCTTTTGCTTTAATTCATAAAACTTTTCCCTCATTTTATCTTATACACATGAGGGAAAATGTTGACTCAGGAAAACATTCTTAAATGCTGGCCAAGTAATTGGAGCTTCTATCAGCTCCTTCTATGATACCCACCAATCATGTGCAGTATCCTCTAATAGTACTACAGCATAGTCCACCTTTTTATCCTCGGGAACATCATGTACTTGGAAAGCTCTTTCTGTGGAGTTTATCCAATTCACAGCTATAGTGGGGTCTAGACTCTTACCATCAAAGGGCTTTACAATCCTCTGTACCTTAGCTAGTTTATCCCCACCTGATCCCGCAGCCATAACTTCAGTCCAAGCATGCATTACAGCAACCATCTACTCCATTGGATTCTGTGGAGCTGGCGGTGGAGGTGGTGGGGGTGGTGGAGGTGGTGGAGGTAAATCCTCTTGCTGATCATGAGGGACCATATTCCTGGTCCTCCTACCTCTACCTCTGCCTCGACCTCTTCCACATTCCATTTACTGCAATCAAATCTACACAAATAAGTACACTTGAATCAGAAATCAAACACTTAAACTTCTTAAACAAGCATATGTATTCCACAATATACAAATACATCACAATTTGGTAAGTCAAATCAATTAACACAACTTAAAGTCTTCATTCATTATAACTACCCTACACAAGCTCACACGGGTTTAATCATAATGCCTAAACCTAAGCTTTGATACCACCCTGTAGCGACCCATCTACTAGGTCTGATTCTTGAACTTGTTCCCAAATTCCGGTAACTATCCTTGGTACCTATAGGTGGGTTGCTATGTCATCTCTGAATTAGAGATAAGGCAAATTTTTCTAATATTGAACCTGTAACTCCAACCTGTATGAAATTTTATAAACGTCCTATAAAATGGCGCTAACAGCGCTATCATTTCATATCCACATCATATCCAAACACATGTACATAAAATCTCTTGTCACATCATACATCATATATATTTACCATCGGGATCTGCATTCCCGGTAAGTAGGCATAGCCCATGATTAATCCTGTAGCCTTAAGTGGCTCAAAAGATTACAAATCCAACCTTATACACACAAATATTTACATTACAATCTGAAGATTAACACCTATAGATCTTATTAAAAATAACACAGGTTCCAAAATGAAACTAAGGGCTTCTTTGCCTCTATTGACGCTCTCCAAAAACTCGAGTCTCCAATAACTTACACTTCAGTACCTATACCTGAGGTTAGCAAAAACACTAACCCCTCAGCTTCTTAAAAAGCAAAGTAAGTACAAAATCAAGCAACCTAACAAAAACAAACAACAAAATCACATAATAGTAATCAACAATATTATCAAATACCTCGAAGTGATTACTCAAGCAAGCAAGTTTTCAACTTAAGTTATACTCGCAAGAAACCTAATTCAATTTATTATATTTTAACATCACCATGATCTTACTTAGTGATATTTTCCCTGTAATTCCATTTTGCTAAACTCATAACCTTTTTCATTGGAGATCATTTCAATCACACATGTTTACTCACATGTCACAAATATTTTTCAGTTAACCTAGGTAAAGCCTGTCAACTGGTAGATAAACTACCCTCATGTACTTTTCAAAACTTAATGTTTTCTTAACCAATTAAGACATCATTATATACTCTTTTTAGTTAGAAACATTCAGCTCGCCTATCACCTGCCTCGAACAAAACGGGTGACCAGATCCCCATAGGTCACTGAACCGGGCCGGTCCGTCAACCGTACCTCAAACCCATCTAGGTCTACTCAAAGGTCGTACCACAAACTTACTATCTAATTATATGTACTATGATTAGTTGTAAATACAATTATTTATTTAGAGTCTTATGATTTTTAACACGTAAGACGATCATCATGTAACGGGTGCACATGTGTCATGATGATTTTAGTGGAGACTTTTAGGCTCCCTTTAAAGGTGTGACATGCGTCGACCTATCGGTTGGTGCGGGTCGAGGCAAGTCGCCCCGTTTGACTTGCATTCCCAGCTCTATATTTGATCATAGGAGTATCTTTCCACCATACAGCTTCTTCAAGTGCATCATCATCAAAGGCAGCTTCGAGGGGGTAGGGACCTAAGGGGGCTCAGTACTCCCAACTTTATAAAATATTAATTATAATTAATTATTTAATTTAAAAATTATACATATAATATGTATATTTTAGGAATAATTATTGATAAAATATAGTGCATAGTTTAGAAGTAAATATATAAATTTTTATATTAAAGGTTATGATTTCAATTCTAATAATGGTCATTTTAATTTTTGTTGCTTTAATGGTGTTCTCTTTTTATTTCTTTCTTTTATTTTTTTTTCACAATAAGTAATAGTATTAAATTTCATTCATCATGAAATTATGATAAATTATCTAAATTATCTTAAGTTATAATTCATTTATTAGCAGTATATCATAAATAATAATTACATTAGTACTACAAATATTTCAGCCATATTGTTAGGGCCGGCATACAATAACAAAGTAAAGTGTAAAACAAAAAAAGGGAGAAATCGAAACACGAGATTTTATCCTAGTTCACCATTAAACTAAGACTACATCCAACAGAGAATTCCACTATAATTAGCACCTCGCATTTCTCATTAAATCACACAATTACAAGAAAAAAAGAAAGAATATATAGTAACGGTTATTCATGAGTCTAAGCCTTAACTACTAATGAAAACAATATGAGCTTAAATCTTAAAAAGCCTCTAGTGTCTAGGGGGCGCTACTCCCTTGAAACCCCCGCCGAGGTGGCTGATGGAAAAAGACATCCCACACAAATAGAAATCCACCTAATATTCTCAATGGTGATTCCCTAAAATGTGATGATCCATGGCGACATATTCTTTGGAAGAGGATGGCTCCATGTTGGCAATGGAACTCTCATCATCAATCACTGCTTGTAGAACCGACGGCAAGTTATGGTTTGAAAATACTTTGAAACATATGCATGTAAAACGGTAATATAGTGCACATAATTGTATTTTATAGAGGAAAAAAAAATGATATTTGCAAAGAATGTGACTAGATATTTAATTATATCATTACTATGTTAAGCGAGTTAAACAAATCATCATTTAATTCTTAAAATTGGTAATATCATTACAATGTTGATTGAAAATTTGGTATAAAGAATATATATTATATATTTAGCAATGGCATTATAAACAACTCTAATTCACAATTATCTAATGCATACACTAAATTTTGATCCTTCATTTGACTCCACTGACTTCGAAAAAAAAAAAAAAAAAAAACGACGACGACAGCAAAGAGAGAAAATTGAACTAGGTTGCAAATGTTTATAATGACCCCCAAGGCTTATATTTGTACATTTATAAAACTAGTGAATATTAATTAGTTTCGATAACTTAGTTTTTTACTACATTGAACCAAAAAATTGGATTACATACATTTCCATTCTTCTCATGAGATGAAGGAATCAAAACCATATGCTTCCATGCTTTGTTTGATTTGCAGGTAGACCTAATCCATTAGATAAATCACAAGCAATCCAAAGAGTTAAGAGCTTAAATTGCAAAAAAGATTTGAATTGCTTAGTGTGAAATGGAAACTGTTAAGATTTGTCACATAACTTTAACCTTTTAGTAAATTTGTTTAACTAGGATTTCATCCATAAGTCCATTGGTGCCTACATTAAACCTCGATTATCTTAGCCATTTATCATCAATAATATACAAAGGTGATGGTCTATGCTGATCTTTGGTATAGTATCCCCCTTAATCCTCATTTAGTGAGAGAACTCTAGGAGTGATCTTTGGTATAAGTATCCCCCTTAATCCATCAACCTATCACAACCAATAGATAGACTTTACTCCATTTGCATATTTCCCACTCAACTTCCTCCTTGTCTAGAATTTCTAATTGTAGTATTTGTCTTTTGCCCTTGACTTATGTGGAATAATACAAGATTTAACTTTTCTTTACTTTTCCATTTCATATATATATATATATATATATATATATATATATATATATATATATATATATATATATATATATTCTTCATTTTGGACATTCTATATTAAGATCTCTTCTTTATGAAGTACGTTACCATTGACCTTTAATGACTAATACATCGACTTGCTCCATTTTTTGCCAAATTGCTTTCGTTAATCCCATTTTGAATTATCATTTTCATTCTTGAAATTTTTCTAGTTGCCGTCTCACATAAATTTTTTTATATGTATCGCAAGGTTGCACTTGCCTTGTAAGTTTATGTATCCTTACATTTTAGTGCGCTCTCTAAGATATGAAAATTGTATAATATGTATACTTAATAAGTTGTAAAATTATATAATTGTGTTTTCTAATTATAGTACTATATATAGTTGTAAACAATCATTACAAATTTTGGCTTAATGTAGTTGTGGGGAATAATACATTAGAAGAAACTAAATTTTTTTCAATTTTTTATTTGAGGGTTTATATTTTTTTATTTTTTATGTTCAAGACCTAAGTGTTAAAAATGAGCCAAAATAAAACATTGGTTACATTCTACTATAACTATTGTTGACATATGCTAATTGACATCCTATTTGACTTTCTTTTTTTCTTTTCTTTTTCCCCATACCACAATTTAAAATCAAAGAGAGAGAGAAAATGACAACACAACCTTTAAAATGGAGTAAATAGTATAGACATAGGCCTTTATGGTGTATTCTTACCACTTTTCCTTTTTTAAGAGTAATAAGATAAATACAGGATGCTATTTTTGTAATTGGACTCGAGCAATCTAATGCCATGAGGCTCAAGGAGTAAAAGGGATTGCTATATTGGTTCAACCACTTTTGGCATTTCTTAGTTGGCTCGCATGGTTTAAAAAGCCATTGTTTTAAAAAATAAATAAAAATAAAATATTTATATTTATATTACATTACTATTCTATTGATAATTTTTTATTTCAATATTTTTATATTTTGTTTTCATTTATAAATTTTTTTATTATAATTAAATATATATATATATATATATTAAAATTTCAATTTAAATATTATAAATATATAAGCCACTTATGTTTCTACATCTGCCCTATCATCATCAATGTCGTTGTCACTAGTCCGAACATTACTATTTCGTTCATGCAGGAGATGAAAATCAGCCATGGGTTGGCTGAAGATACAGTTGTAAGCAGCGATATAATTGCATGCATGCGGTTTTGTGGGCATTAATCAACTACAACTTTAAGATATGATTGTAGGATATAGTCAGACGTCCAAAAACGTACACTCATTTTTTTTATAATTTTTTAAATATACATATACTTATTGGTTATGAAGATTTTTTTGACGGTTAATGTATAAAATATTTATATCTAATAAGTAGTTTTAAGGTGTGTTTGAGATATATATATATATATTTCCGTTCAGTCCATACCGGAACGACTGATGGAGAAAGAAGTCCCACACAAAACGAAATCCACCTAATATTCTCAACGGTGATTCCCCAAAATGTGATGATCCATGACAACATATTCGTTGGAACAGGATGGCTCCATGTTGGTAAGGGCACTTATCATCATCAATTACTGCTTGTAGAACCGACCGCAAGTCACGGTCACGGTTCGAAAAACCGATCTAAAATCACTTTGAAACACATGCAAAAGAAACAGTAATACAGTGTACATAATTGTATTTTATAGAGGAAAAAAGTATATATAATAGTTGCCTAGAATGCAACTGCATGTTTAATTATATCATTACTACATTAAGCGAGTTGAACAAATTGTCATTTGATTTATAATATTGGTAATATCATTAGAATGCAGATTGAAAATGTAGTAAAAAACATATATATATGTATAGTAATGGCATTATAAACAACTCCAATTTACAATTAATTGATGTCTACACTAAATTTTGATCCTTCATTTGACCCATTCAAATGTTTGTTGTTTACATCACAAATTTGATTCTCTACTTGTCTTTAAAAAAAAATAACCAACAACAACAGTAGAGAGAGAAAATTGCATTAGGTTGGCAAATGTTTATATTGAACTCTATGCCTTATGTTTCAGTAACTTAGTTCTTTACTACATTGCACCAAAAAATTGGTTTACATGCAATTGCATTCTTCTCATGAGATGAATGAATCAAAATAATATGCTTCCAAGCTTTGTCTTATTTGTAGGTCGAACTAATTCATTAGATCCAAAGAGTTAAGAGCTTAAATTGGAAAAAAGGTCTGAATTGAATAATGTGAAATGGAAACCGTTAGGATTTGTCATATAACTTTAACCTTTCAACAAATCTATTTAACCATGATTTCATCCATAGGTCCATTGATGGCTTCAATGAACCCCATTTATCTTAGCCATTTATCATCAATAATATATAAAGGTGATGATCTATGTTGATCTTTAGTATCCCTCTTAATCCTCCCTTAGCGAGAGAACTTTAGGAGCAAAAGAGAGTAATTTTGGAATTTGAAGAAACTTTGGATATTGCATATTGAGGTGTCTCCTTTGTGAAGTACCTTATCCATTATCCAATCACAACCAATAGATAGGCTTCACTCGATTTGCATATTTCCCACTCAACTTCCTCCTTGTCTAAAATTTCTAATTGTATTATTTGTCTTTTGCCCTTCTCTTATGGGAACAATACAAGATTTAAGTTTTCCATATATATATATATATATATATATATTCTTCATTTTGGACATTCTATATTGAGATCTCTTCTTTATGAAGTTCGTTACCATTGACCTTTAACGACTAATACATAGACTTGCTCCACTTTTGCCAAGTTGCTTTCTTTGATCTCATTTTACATTATCAATTTCATTCTTGAAATTTTTCTAATTGCTGTCTCACATAGGTTTTTTTATATGTACTGTAGGGTTGCACTTGCTTTGAAAATTTGTGTATCCTTACATTTTAAAGGTTTCTCTAAGATATGAAAATTGTATAATATGTATACTTAATAAGTTGTAAAATTATATAATTGTGTTTTCTAATTATAGTACTATATATAATTGTAAACAACCATTACAATTTTTAGCTTAATGTAGTTGTAGAGAATAATACATTAAAAGAAACAAAGTGTTTTTCAAATTTTCATTTGAGGGTTTATGTTTTTTATTTTTTATGCTTCAAGACCTAAGTGTTAAAAATGAGTCAAAATAAAACATCTGTTACATTCTACTACAACTATTGTTAACATATGCTAATTGACATCCTATTTTGACTTTCTTGTTTTTTTTTTCCTCAATACCACGATTTTAAAATCAAAGAGAGAGAGAGAAAATGAAACACAACTTCTAAAATGAAATAAATAGCACAGACATCACAGTGTATTCTTACCACATTCCTTTTCTATTCCGCTTATGAGCTGCTAAAGTAAGAGTAATAAGATAAATGTGGGGTGCTACTTTACAATTGGACTTAACCCAATCTAATGCTGTAAGGCTGATGTTTTAGAAAAGTTTTTTTTGGTAGGGTTTAAAAAGGGTTTGCTACATTGGTTTGATCACTCTTGACTTTTCTTAGTTGGCTCACATGGTTTAAGAAGCCATTGTTCTTGATGCGGACATCATAGCGGACACAGGTCTTCATAGAAGCACACACGGTTTCAGGTACGGCAAGGGGCACGGCCGTGCGTTCTATCAAAATCCTCACAGAATCAGACACGGGTTTAGGCACGGCCAGAGACACGGCCGTGTGTTCCATCAAAATAGTCACAGAAGCTTACACGGGTTCAGACATGGCTTGGGACACGACCGTATATTGCGCTCGTCACATGCCTAGAAACATACACGGCTTAGAGGCACGGCCGTGTATGCGATAGGTTATAGACGTGTATATCATTATTTATTTCCATGTGTATACTTAGAACTTCTACTTTTAGGTATTTTACGGGGAAGTATAAATACTCTTTTGTCAGACATGTTAGGGTTACGCATTATTCATATTTTGAAATACACTTCGAGAGAGAATTATCTCTGTTTATCGATTGTGCGCAATCGGAGTTTACATCAAAGAGCTAATCTTTGTTGTTGTGAAACCAATATAATTTCGGATTCGTTTCGTTACGCTTTCCACGTTGCATCAATTGGTATCAGAGCAAGGAAAATCTCTTGTGGAGATGTCAGGTGACGGTAGTTCAAGAGGCGGTCATGTTCCGGACGTCGCTCGGGATATGGAAACTCTACGAGCCGAAGTGCAGGCTCAAAGGGTAGTGTTGGACACCATGGATTAGAGACTCCGGCGTTTCAAACAGCGCTTTGATGATCTGGTTGAGTGTTTCGACGTGATAGGAGCCAATACGAATAGAGATAGAGACATTAGAGGAGTACGACCCGGGGCAAATCCTGCTCTTGGCGTTCCTATCAACAGACCTGTCGCTGCAAATCAAAGAATCCAAGCATGTGACGTGGATTCTGACGAGGAAGATGATTGGCTGATCGGGAATCAACAACCACAGCAAAAGGGATATGGTGGTGGTAGATATCGCAGGAATCACCAAGGGTATGATCAAGGAGACACCAACGATTTCAAATTAAAGGTAGATATACCCCCTTTTACCGGCAATTTGAGTATTGAGGATTTATTAGATTGGATGGCAAAGGTAGACCGTTTCTTTGATTATATGGAGGTGTCGGAAGATCGTAGGGTGAAGTTAGTGGCTTGTAGATTGAAAAGAGGGGCTTCGACATGGTGGGAGAGGTTGCAGAACAGGCGATATAGAGAGGGTAAGCAACCGGTGCAGACATGGTATAGGATGAAACAATTGATTCAAAGGGATTTCTTACCTCCTAACTACGAACAAATATTATTTTAGCAATATCAGAAGTGTAGATAGGGTCCGAGGACGGTGTATGAGTATACGGCGGAATTCATGAGATTGACTGAGAGGAACGATCTAAGGGAGAGAAAAGGGTAGCAGGTGGCTAGATATCTGGATGGGCTGAGGTTGCAAATTAGGGAGACGATAGGAGTTCATGTTTTACGCAATGTCAATGAAGCGAAAAACATGGCTCTTTGGGCAGAGTTGATGCTGCAAGAGAAGACCAACAGGTTTGATGGGAGTAACAGAAGGTTTAGGAATGATGGAGTCAATACAATAGGTACAGACAAAGGGAAGGCTATCCAGGGAGTGCAAGGTGGGGTTAATGATAAGAGAGATGATAGAGTGGTGAGTAGGAAACCAATGGAGACTAGGGAGGCGCCTAAACAGAACAACCCCTACACTAAACCAGTTATGGGAAAATGCTATAGGTGTAATCAACCGGGCCATCGGTCTAATGAATGCCTCAGTAGGAGACCAGTCAATGTTATTGATAGAGGGGAGGATGATGAGGTGTGTTGTGAACCGGACGGAGGGGATGAGTATTATGGTGATGATGGCTATGGGGATAATGAGGAGGCATACGTCATTAGAAAACTGATGTTAGCACCAAAGTGTGATGAGAAGACCTAGAGACATCAGTTGTTCCACACTAGATGTACTGTTGATGGTCGGGTGTTTGAGTTGATTGTGGACAGTGAGAGTTGCGAGAATATCATTGGTAGAGAAACGGTGAAGGTATTGAACTTGCCGATTGAAAAACATTCGAACCCATACACTATTGGGTGGATAAAAGCAGTTGAAAAGATCTAAGTCACTGAGCGATGTAGGGTATCTATCTCTATAGGGAAGTATAGGGATAAGGTCTATTGTGACATCGTGGATATGGATGCATGTCATCTTTTGTTTAGGAGGCCTTGGCAATTTGATGTTGATGCCAAACATGAAGGAAGAGAGAATGTTTACCGGCTAGAAAAGGATGGGGTAAAGTTCACTCTTCTACCTCTCAAAGTGTCACACCGCCGTAAAGCTTCTAAAGTAGAAGGGCGTTCCTTCCTCACTATCACCCAATCTGGAAGGGAGACGGAGGAAGCAATTAAGGAGGCGCAGGCAGTCCATGCGCTAATTGTTCGCCAACTGATGACAGTGGAGGAAGGCCAGAGTAGTGCTCAGGAGCTGCCCGACAAGGTAAAGGATCTATTGGAAGAGTTTAAAGAGATAACATCTGAGGAGCTACCTGATGGATTGCCTCTCATGAGGGATATCCAACATCACATTGATCTGATCCCAGGAGCTAGTCTACCTAACCTCCCACATTATAGAATGAGTCTAAAAGAAACAGAGATATTGCAGGGGAAGGTGCAAGAACTACTCTAGAAGGGATTCATCAGGGAGAGCATGAGTCCTTGTGCAGTGCCCGCCTTGTTAACCCCAAAGAAAGATGGGAGTTGGCGTATGTGTGTTGACAGCAGGGTGATCAATAAAATTACCATTGGCTACAAATTCCCAATACCAAGGTTGGAGGACATGTTAGATTGTTTGAGTGGGGCCATGTTCTTTTCCAAGATCGATTTGAGAAGTGGCTACCATCAGATTCGGATTCGACTAGGGGATGAGTGGAAGATAACCTTTAAAACCAAAGAGGGTCTATATGAATGGATGGTCATGCCTTTTGGCCTTAGCAACGCCCCAAGCACTTTCATGCGCCTAATGAATCAGGTACTTAAACCCTTTTCTGGTCAGTTTGTAGTAGTTTACTTCGACGATATCCTGATTTATAGCAAAACTGAGGAGCACATCAAGCATGTGAGGGAGGTGTTGAAAGTTCTGAGGGAGAACAAGCTATTTGTGAATTTGAAAAAGTGTGTATTCTTCTCTAGGAGATTGCTGTTTTTGGGTTTTGTTATTAGTGACGAAGGGATTACTGTGGATGATGAGAAGGTCAGAGCTATTAGGGAATGGCCCCTTCCTAAAACAGTGAATGAGTTGAGGAGTTTCCTAGGGTTGGCAAGTTTCTATAGATGGTTTATTCAGCATTTCAGTACCATTGCTGCACCTATGACTGAGTGCCTGAAGAAAAGGAAATTCCAGTGGAGTGACGAAGCTGAAAGTAGTTTTGGGTTATTGAAAGAAAAGTTATGTAATGCACCAGTTCTTGCATTACCTGACTTGGATAAGTTGTTTGAAGTCGATTGTGATGCAAGTGGGGTTGGCATAGGGGCAATACTATCTCAGGAAAGAAGACCCATTGCCTTCTTTAGAGAGAAGTTATGTGAGTCTAGGCGCAATTGGTCCACATATGATAAAGAATTCTACTCAGTTGTGCGTGCCTTGAGGACCTGGAAGCATTACCTAGTGGGTAAAGAATTTGTGCTATATTCTGATTGTTATTCCCTTAAACACTTGAGAAATCAAACCAAGATTAGCAAAGATATGCATGCAAGATGGATACAATTTTTGCAAAAATTCCCGTTTAGGCTTAAACATAAATCGGAAGTATACAATAAAGTTGCAGATGCTTTGAGTAGGCGAACCAGCTTGTTGGTGACACTTCATATTGAAGTGGTGGGATTTGAATATATGAAAGACCTGTATGGGACTGACACTGATTTTAAAGATACTTGGGAGATGTGTCGAGCTAAACAGCCTCGCGGTGATTTCCATATTTATGATGGGTATTTGATGAGGGGAAATCAACTGTGTATTCCCGAGTCTTCTTTGAGGGAGAAGCTGATCTGTGACTTACATGGGGGTGGATTAGCAGGTCATCTAGGAAGGGATAAGACTGTTGCTGCAGTCAGTGATAGATACTACCGGCCACACTTGCGACGTGATGTTGGAAGGATTGTACAACGGTGTTATACATGCCAGACGTCTAAGGGCCAGGCCCAAAACACTGGCCTCTACACTCCGCTCCCTGTTCCTGATAACATATGGGAGGATTTTTCCATGGACTTTGTCCTTGGATTGCCCCGTACCCAACGGGGCGTTGACTCTGTTTTTGTTGTGGTTGATAGGTTCTCCAAGATAACCCATTTTATCCCGTGTCGGAAGGTTGTTGATGCTCAGGTCATTGCCAAGTTGTTCTTCAAAGAAGTGGTACGCCTCCATGGGGTGCCTAAGTCCATTACTTCAAACAGAGACAGCAAGTTCCTGAGTCACTTTTGGAGAACTTTATGGTAGTTGTTTGATTCCTCATTGAACTATAGCAGCACGGCTCACCCACAAACGGATGGTCAAATAGAAGTTACAAATCAAACTTTGGGCAACCTAATTAGGAGTATTTGTGGTGAGAAGCCCAAGCAATGGGATGTGGCATTGGCTCAGGCGGAGTTTGCTTATAACAGTGTCGTCTACAGGACAACAGGCAAGTCTCCATTCTCTATTGTCTATACCAATACTCCTAACCATGCTGTGGATTTGATCAAGCTTCTAAGGGATATTGAGTTTCACATAGCAGCCAAGAACCTAGCAGATAGTTAGCAAAACATTACAGCTGAGGTGCGTGCAAAAATTGAGCAATCTAATGCTAAGTACAAAGCTGCAGCTGACAAGCATCGAAGGCGACAAGTGTTTTCAGTGGGTGATCACGTTATGGTATTCTTACACAAGGAGTGGTTCCCTATTGGAAAGAACAGCAAGCTTCAACCTAAGAAGTATGGTCCATACCAGATCATGCGGAAAATCAATGATAATGCTTATGTGGTTGGTTTATCGAACACTATCGGCATTTCAAAGACCTTCAACGTCGCTGATATCTTCCCCTTCTATCCTGACGATGAGGCGTTATATCCTGAAGTGAACTCGGGGTCGAGTTCTTTGCAGGTGGGAGAGAATGATGGAGAACTCGGGGTCGAGTTCTTTGCAGGTGGGAGAGAATGATGCGGACATCGTGGCGAACACAGGTCTTCACAGAAGCACACACGGTTTCAGGCATGGCAAGGGGCACAGCCGTGCGTTCTATCAGAATCCTCACAGAAGCAGACACGGGTTCAGGCACGGCCAGAGACACGGCCGTGTGTTCCATCAAGATCGTTACAGAAGCTTACATGAGTTCGGACACGGCTTAGGACACTGCCGTGTACTGTGCTCGTCACACGCCCAGAAACATACACGGCCTAGAGGCACGACCGTGTATGCGATAGGTTATAGACATGTATATCATTATTTATTTCCACGTGTACGCTTAGAACTTCTCCTTTTAGGTATTTTACGGGGAAGTATAAATACTCTTTTGTCAGACATGTTAGGGTTATGCATTATTCATATTTTGAAACACACTTCGAGAGAGAATTATCTCCGTTTATCGATTGTGCGCAACCGAAGTTTGCATCAAAGAGCTAATCTTTGTTGTTGTGAAACCAATCCAATTTCGGATTCATTTCGTTACGCTTTCCATGCTGCGTCAGTTCTACAAATATATGTATACACGTTTATATTTATATTATGTTACTCTTCAATTATAATTTTATATTTAAATATTTTTAAATTATATTTTTATTAATAATAATTTTTATTATATATTAAAATATATATACATATATTAAATATATATAATATATATTATAATTTCAATTTCAATTTAATATATATATAAACCACTTTTATGCTTCTACATCTGCCCTATCATCATCAATGTCGTTGTCACTAATCTGGAAATTTCATGGAGGAGATGGTGGGAGCGAAAATCAGCCATTGTGTGGTTTCGCTGAAGAGAAAGCTGTAAGCAGCTATATAATTGCATGCATGCGGTCACGAGGGCATTCATCAACCGCAACTTGAGGATATTTTTGTAGGATATAGTCAGACGTCCAAAAACGTACACTCATTTTTTTTTTATATAATTTTTTTAAAAATACGTATACTTATAGGTTATGAAGATTTTTTTCGGACGGTTTATGTATGATATATCCATATCTAATAGGTAGTCTCAAGGTGTATTTGAGACGTCCAATCCATACTGGAATGAGTGATTGAGAAAGAAGTCCCACACAGAAATCCACCTAATAGTCTCAACGGTGATTTCCCAAAATGTAATGATCCATGGCAGCATACTCTCCGGAAGAGGATGGCTCCATGTTGGTAATGGCACTCATCATCATCAATCACTGCTTGTAGAACCGACCGCAAGTCACGGGTCGAAAAACCGGTCTGAAAACACTTTGGAACATAGCCAAGTGAAAGAGTAATATAGTGTACATAATTATATTTTATAAGGAAAAAAAATATAATAGTTGCAAAGAATGTGACTGGATATTTAATTATTTCATTATTACTTTAAGCAAGTTAAATAAATCATCATTTGATTCTTAAAATTGGTAATATCATTAAGATGTTGATTGAAAATTTGGTAGAAAATACACACACATATATATAGCAATAGCATTATAAACAATTCCAATTTATAATTATCTTATGCATAAACCAAATTTTGATCCTTCATTTGACCCATTGAAATGTTTGTTATTTACATCACAAATTTAACTCTCTACTTGTCTTTTTAATCATAAAAAAAAAAAGAAAAAAGAAAAACAACAACAATAGCTGAGAGAGAAAATTGAACTAGGCTACAAATGTACATAATGACCTCCAAGGCTTATATTTCTGCATTTATAAAACTCATGAATATTAATTAGTTTCGATAACTTAGTTCTTTTCTACATTGCACCCAAAAATTGGTTTGCATACATTTCCATTCTTCTCATGAGATCAACGAATCAAAATCATATGCTTCGAAGCTTTATCTGATTTGTTGGTAGACCTAATTCATTAGATAATTGACAAGCAATCTAAAGAGCTAAGTGCTTAAATTGGAAAAAAGATCTACATTGATTAGTGTGAAATGAAAAATGTTAAGATTCGTCACATAACTTTAACCTTTCAGCAAATCTATTTAACCAGGATTTCATCCATAGGTCCATTGATGGCTTCATTAAACACTAGTTATCGTATCCATTTATCATCAATAATATACTAAGGTAATGTTCTATGCTGATCTTAGCTATAAGTATTCCTCTTAATGCTCATTTAGTGATAGAACTCTAGGAGCGAAAGAGAGTAATTTTGGAATTTGATGAAACTTTGGATATTGCATATTGAGGTGTCTCCTTTGTGATGTACCTTATCCATCAACCAATCACAACCAATAGATAGACTTTACTCGATTTGCATATTTCCCACTCAACTTCCTCCTTGTCTAGAATTTCTAGTTATAGTATTTGTCTTTTGCCCTTGTCTTTTGGGGAAATAATACAAAATTTAAGTTTTCTTTACTTTTCCATTTCATATATATATATTCTTCATTTTGGACATTCTATATTGAGATTTCATTTTTATGAAGTACCTTACCATTGGCCTTTAACGATTGATACATAGACTTGCTCCATTTTTGCGAAGTTGCTATCTTTAATCTCATTTTAAATTATCATTTTCATTCTTGAAATTTTTCTAATTGCTATCTCACATAAGTTTTTTTATATGTAGAGTAAGGTTGTGCTTGTCATTTAAATTTGTGCATCCTTACATTTTAATGCAGTCTCTAAGATAGGGAAATTGTATAATATGCATACTTAATAAGCTATAAAATTATATAATTGTGTTTTCTTAGTATAGTACCATATATGGTTGTAAACACTCATTACAATTTTTAGCTCAATGTAATTGTAGGGAATGATACATTAGAAGAAACTAAATGTTCTTCAAATTTTTATTTTAGAGTCTATGTTTTTTATTTTTTATGCTTCAAGACCTAAGCGTTAAAAACGAGTCAAAATAAAACATCTACTACATTCTACAACAACTATTGTTAACATATGCTCATCGACATCATATTCTAACCTTTTTTTTTCCATACCATGATTTTAAAATCAAAGAGAGAGAGAGAAAATAACAATGCAACCTCTAAAATGAAATAAACAGTATAGACTTAGGTCTTTAAAGTGCCTTTTTACCACTTTTCCATTTTTATTCTACTTATAAAATATCAAATAAGAGCAATAAGGTAAGTGTAGAGTGTTATTTTTATAATTGGACTCGATCCAATATAATGCCACATGGTTCAAGGAGATGAACCCATTTGTTTAGGTATGTTTTAGGAAGATTTTCTTTGGTAGGATTTAAAAAGGGATTGCTACATTGGCTTGGTCACTTTCGGCCTTTCTTAGTAGCATGGCATGGTTTAAAAAGCATTGTTTTAAAAAATAATAATAATAGAAAAATATTTATATTTATATTATATTATTATTTTATTTATAATTTTTATTTAAATATTTTTATTATATTTTCATTTATAACAATTTTTTTTATATATTAAATATATATATTAATAGATATTAAAATTTCAATTTAAATATAATAAATATATAACCCACTTATGTTTCTACATCAGCCCTATCATCATCAATGTCGTTGTCAGTACTCTGGACATTACTATTTCGTTCATGGAGGAGATGAAAATCAGCCATTGTGTGGCTTGGCTGAAGATACAGTTGTAAGCAGGGATATAATTGCATGCACGCGGTCATGTGGGCATTTATCAACCACAACCTAGAAGATATGTTTGTAGGATATAGACAGACGTCCAAAAACGTACACTCATTTATTTATAATTTTTTAAATATACACATACTTATAGGTGATGGAGAAAGAAGTCCCAGACAAAAAGAAATCCACCTAATATTCTCAACGGTGATTCCCCAAAATGTGATGATACAAGGCAACATATTCTTTGGAGGAGAATGGCTCCATGTTGGTAATGGCACTCATCATCATCAATCACTGCTTGTAGAATCGACCGCAAGTCACGGTTCGAAAAACCGGTCTGAAAACACTTTGAAACATATGCAAGTGAAACAGTAATATAGTGTACATAATTGTATTTTATAGAGGAAAAAGAATATATATATAACAGTTGCAAAGAATGTGACTTGATATTTAATTATATCATTCCTACTTTAAGCGAGTTGAACAAATCATCATTTGATTCTTAAAATTGGTAATATCATTAGGATGTTGATTGAAAATTTGGTACAATATATATATATATATATATAACTCCAATTTACAATTATCTAACGCATATACCAAATTTTGATTCTTCGTTTGGTCCTATTGAAATGTTTGTTATTTACATCATAAATTTGGATATGACATATTGAGGTGTCTCCTTTATGAAGTGCCTTATCCATCCACCTATCACAACCAATAGATAGGCTTATATTTTCCCCTCAACTTCTTCCTCTTCTTGAATTTTCTAGCTGTAGTATTAGTCTTTTGCCCTTATCTTATGTGGGAATAATATAAGATTTAAGTTTTGTTTACTTTTTCATTTCATATATATATATATATATTCTTCATTTTGGACATTCTATATTGAGATCTCTTTTCTGTGAAGTACTTTATCATTGACCTTTAACGACTGATGCATAGACTTGTTCCATTTTTGCCAATTTTCTTTCTTTAATCCCATTTTAAATTATCATTTTTGTTCTTGAAAATTTTCTAATTGCTATCTCACATTAGTTTTTTTATGTGTACTACAAGGTTGCACATGCCTTGCAAATTTGTGCATCCTTACATTTTAATACTCACTCTAAGATATGAAAATTGTATAATATGGTGATAAAATTATATAATTGTGTCTTTTAATTATAGTACGATATACAGTTGTATAGTCATTACAATTTTGAGCTTAATGTAGCTTTAGGGAATAATACATTAGAAGATAACTAAGTGTTTTTCACATTTTATTTTAGGGCCTATGTTTTTATTTTTATGCTTTAAGACCTAAGTGTTAAAAACAAGTTAAAATAAGATTTCCATTACATTCTGCTACAAAGTTCATTAACACATGCTAATTAACATGCTATTTTGACCTTTTTGTTTTCCATACAACAATTTTAAAACCAAAAAGAGGGAGGGAGGGAGACAGTGAAAGAGAGAAGATAGCAACACAACTTTTAAAATGAAATAGATAGTATAGACTTAAGTCTTTATAGTGCATTTTTGCCACTATTCCTTTTTTTATTCCCCTTATAAACTACCAAATAAGAGTAATAAGAGAAGTGTAAAGTACTATTTTATAATTGGACTCGACCTAATCTAATGCCATGAATCAACTTCTTAGGTTAGTGGCGGGGCTCAAGGAATTGAGCCCATTTACTTAGGGTTGTTTTAACAGAATTTTGTTGGGTAGGGTCAAAAAAGGGACTGTTGCAATGGTTCGGCCACTTTTGGTCTGTCTTGGTTGGCTTGCATGGTTTAAAAAGCCTTTTTGTAAGCTTATTTACTAGAGTTGTAGGGGTTGGAAAGTTTATTTAAAAAGAATCAATTTTGAAGACTTATTTATAAAGTATTAAGCATGATTAAGCTTATTGACATTTAAAGTCCATTAAAAGTTATAACGACACTAAAAGAGGAATCGGGTACATTGATGTTTAGAAGTAATATGATGAATTTCACAAGTAACTCACCTCATTTGCTAATCTCTTGAGTTATTCTATGATTGAGTCCTCATTTGTAATATCATAGTGAATGAGAGAAAAGCCATTATGCTTCCAAAATCATTGGAATATTTTATTTGATGTGAATGTTTCAAAGAATTAATAAGTGATTTATCAACCTTACATGTTCATATTGCAATTAATAGTTTGTAATGACCCTAAAGTCGATCCAATAAAATTGACCTTAATAGTTTGTCATGTCACATGTGCCCTCATTACATGATAACTGCTTTACAAGTTAGAGGATGTAAGATTGTACTAATTTTCTAAACATTATACTTGATTATATCATGTATAATCGCACAATATAAAAGTAACTATGAAATGCAATAGCTCATGGCTTTCTAGAATAGTTGATAATCATAATCTCTTAGCAATAAGTAAAACAAATAGTAACTGTAACATTCCTAGGTCTCATGAAACAGAAAGATATTTATTTCTATCTTGTGGGCTAAGAGGGAAAAACTATAATTCTACAACTAAGAAGGCATGTATTTTCTATCATGCCTATACACTACTAACCTTCAATGAGACAACTCTCATTCACATATAGTCTTAACCTATCCTATGCTTTAATGATGTTACTTGAAAAATAAATCGGTTAAGGGGTGAGTATGGATCATGACACAATAAAATGGGAGTTGTATACATTCTCATTGCTACCTATACAAGAAAGTTCAAGAAAGCTATCTTTCGTACTATACATGAACAACCATATGTAATACAAATATCGCATGTAATCTTTTAATAACTAGTGTGAAGTATAAAGTATAGCCCTCCCTTGACCTTAGTTAGGGACTTAGTCTCCACCATTCATACCTGAGTTGTCCAAACATCAAAAAGCAATCGTCAACATGGCATTCTAAGCTACTCAATAATAAATATACTATAAGTGAATGATCACTTCGAATACTACACCTTAAGAGAAATAATGAATGATTTCTCTTGCCACCACACCTTTAGATGTGTGAGAATCAAAATGGTAGAGTGGGACCACTAACTCTATCAAATGCATAACAATCCCTACATCACTTGGTTTACAAATGGTGTAGCATGATTTCTCTTTTAAGTAAACCCTTCAGTATACTATGTATTAGTGATGGCCTTAAAAAAAATGCAAAGGGAAAAAATTCCATACATTTCGAGTTTTATTTAGAACCAATTAATTAATTAATCCACTAAAAGGTGGCAAAATGAATTATAATAAACACTATAATAGTAGTATGTAATGGCTCATCAAACAATTAGATGAATAAGATATAGTTAATAACATATAAATCACCATAGCATGACACGATGAGGTTCATTCAATTCATTTGAAAATACATTCATCATTGTTGAAATTTAATAGCTTCCAGCAAAAATGGTAGAACTTTATATTTCAACAATTTAAATAATCCAAATTTCACAATATGACATTACTCTTGCATATCTAGAAAATATAATATATTATGTGAATCTTGCCTTGTTATATTCATTAATAACTTGAAAGACCTTAAAAGGTTGAGTAATTTGAACTCTCACATCAATAGTGTTTAAATTATTATAGTGGAATAGCAATGGTTATGATCTAGACCATTTTGAAATGGTTTGGATCATTCTATTAAGTTTTCACTTACAACATGGAGTGATCAGAAAGGTTTATATCATTCACATATGAATGGAAAAATGTAAAATAGGGATTAACATAGCATTAACATTTAACAAAACTCAATTGTACTCCATCTATTTGTCATTTCTCATCAGTAAATCAATCATACATGACTTATTTGTCATAATATTTATCATTAATAATAAGAATTCAACTCAAACTCTTAATTAACATTCACAAATAACGTAATAACTTATGAAAAAGTTCCACTCACCTTGGTCTCATGTTTTAATTGTAATGCTCCTTAGGTTTTTGTGACAAATTCTAGAATTCACATGTAGATATTAAGAATAGCATGTAAGGAACCATTTTGCTACCCAAAACTAAGCTTAAGCTATTTATACTTGAGTTTAAATTAAGAATCTTATGTTATTGTAGATAATATCTCTTTGAGAAGCTTTCTTAATTCTTTGATTGCTTATTCATTTTGGTTATTTTGTTGTCAATAGCCTAAAAATGACAAAGATAAGAGTAAGGAAATCAAAACTAATCAATTTGTAAAGGAGTTATTGAAGCTTTAATGAAATTGAAACGGATAAACTTGAGTTTAAGGAAGAAGCACATGCTACTATAATATGAAGATTCAAAGACATTGAGGATGATTCTAATGGGAAATTTGGTATTTTGATAAAGCTTATTTGCTAGGATTTGAATGGAATAGATTACTTCAACTTTTGATGGGAATGAATAAACCTCCTCATGAAGGCTAATGCCAACTAAGGAGGAAGAATTAGAATTGAAATATAATGTTTCTGGTTCATTGTATATGGTGTGCAAAAGATTTTTCTAATGAAATTTAACATATAGATTAATAATAATTTATTAAACATAGATAGGTGACAACCCTATGTTCAAAATCACTGTTTTAGGGGACTTCGAATGACATCCTTTGATTTATGCTAAATTTCACATGACAATCACAATAATAAATCAAAGTTAACTCATAAAGTTTGTTTCCTAAAGGACAGATTATAGTAGATAAATTTTACTATAAAAATGAAATAGTGAATCTCATATTGCTTTGTCGAAAACAAATAGAAGTATTTCCAAAATTTTCGAACACTTTTTCTTACTAGCAATACTTTGATCATGTACCTAATTGTGTGTTCTCTCTTATGTCTTCATTATCATGTTCTTTGTCATTTATAAAGTTGAGCTCTCTATGTTTGTTCAAGAAAATTTCTTACAACCTAGTGATATAACTATTTTTGCAAATTATCATTAATCTAAAGACCCTTTAACAGTTAAATATATTGGCAAAAATTAGCATAAAAACAATTTAAAAAGATTTATAATCACTGACAAGTCCACTCTCTAAAAATATAAAATTCATTTCTCAATGAAGATATTTTTATAAAATCTCATTCCGAATAAGTCCTTTTTATGGATCCTAGCATGCTAGCTCCTAAATAAAGTATTTTTAGCATAAAATCCTTTTGATAAGACATATAAAAAAAACTATTAATCATGTGTCATATATATAAAAATTATTAAGATTATATTTTAAAAAATATTTTACTATTGAGCTTAACTTGAAATATTCCATTTTATTTATCTTTCTTAAGTTTGTTACCCAAATAAACTTACTTCATAGGTACTAAGCCTTGCAATTTGCTTCCACCAAATTCTCCTATTATTGCTTCTACTCAATCATAGAAACAACTTGAAAAACTAATAGTAACTTATATCATGTGTATGCTTTATCAAAAACCAAAATTTCCATTGGTCGAGTTATAGTATATTAGATCTAATTGTCTAAAAAAACAAATGGGTTTACTTTACCATGTCAACATATAAATATGATGTGGCATTTATTTTATGGACACATCAGCAAGGACCTCCACATAGGGGAAAGGTAGGTCCCACTTCAATTTTAGGGAGTTTAGGAGTTAGGTTTTGAGTCTGCAATTTTCAAAGTTTTTAGGAAGATGTCGACACAATTTACCTTATAGGTTTTACACAAAAACACTATATATGCTCATATGTAAAATAGCATATATATGAAATATATGTAAATAATTATACATTGAACACAAAGCATAGTTATAGATTGTATTGAAAACAGTTTTTATATAACTTACATACATATGTAAATGCTAAATACACTTCAAAATAATAGTATTGTACATATATACATAAACATATATATTACCTATACTATAACAACACATATCAAACTACAAATAAAATTAATTATTTCATATATATATATATATATATATGTATGTATATATCATACATGTACTCTATTATGCTTTCAGTAATATAACAGTTGTATGTGTAAATAATAAATAGTAACAAATACCTTTTACTAACGGATGTAATTTTTCAAAAACATATAAATATATAAGGTCAATTTATAAGTTGTCGGTACCTGATTTTAGACATGGGCCTCAATGCTCAACTTGGATCGGACAAGGTCAATTCACCTATAAAGAGTTTGATAGGACATTTGTTTAGAGCACCCAAAGCTAACAAAGAGTTAAATGGGAAGATGTGTTTAATGCAAAAGTAATTATGCAAATCATGCCCTATCATGTCAAAAGGTTATACTAACTCCTTATCTTAAAGAGAGTGCATCACATCATAGGTGTCGAGCTACTGGCCAATCAACCTTACATCATCATCCTATAAATATTAAGGTCAAACTCTGTACGAAAGTTCTGAATAAGAAAAACCTTCATTCTCACTTACATATTCTTTCTCACAACTGGCAACTAAGTTAAGCATTAAAATGGTTACACTAGAGCAAACTTCAACACCCATTCCAATTGTGTATATTGTTGCAAGTTGATTCAAGCCCATTACTAAGCTAAAAAAAAAATACACCTTTGACATAAGTATATACACTTATATTTCAACATATAATCTTTTGACATTACTTTGTTGATATAGATTAATAAACTATATATAGGAAACATATTAATATACAATACTTGTTTATAATTGATAGGAATCAAAATTCGTCAACACCTATCATTAGGGCCAAAGCCAAAATATTTCAAATCTTGGTGATGAGGGCTCATTTTAAGCACATTGTTGCTAATCGCTTTTCTCTTATTCATGTATTGTATATTCCAATAGGCACACTTATCATGCTTTATAGGGTGATGGACAAACCCACTAAGACTCAGCTTGTGGGTTACCTATAGACCGACCTAAACCGACGATAAGTTGGACCGACGAATCCTATAAAAGAGGTAGCTTCTTGAAGACTAATTTTTATATATTTTTTATTTACTTGGACTATTTATGTTGTAATTACTTTTAGGACACTTTCATTTTGTTTGTAATTTTCATTTAGTACCAGCCACCCTAAAAGTGGCATAATTGTAATTTTGTGTACTTTTTAACCCTAAAGGGAGTAAGTATAAATACTTTCTTAAGTAGGGTTTTGAGGGGGGGCATTTTTTAGAATATACACTTCACTTTAACATGAGAGAATTAGGGTTTCCTAGTTCAAATTTCCTCTTATCAATTTCAATCTCAAGAGTTGAAATTGTGGTAAGTGCAATACTCGAAATTGTGACTCATATCAATTTCATTTTGTTGTGATTTTTTTTCTTCTCTAGTGTTTAATATCTAGGGTTGAATTGGGATATTTCTTAGTCAGATTTGCTTCATAATCATTTGAATTTTTGTGTTTAATTGAGTTACTTTTACACTTGAATTTGGTTCATCCATTGTGCATGCTTCTTGAGCCATGAAAGTATTGGTTGTGGAAAGGGGGATCATGGTTATTTTCTTGTGGATTATTAGTAGTAATCATGTGGGTTTTGGAGTATAATTTGTGATTACCTTTGAGGATTATACTATTGTGTTGATTTATTTCATGTAATTCATCATTCAGTCCATATATTGCAATTAGGGTCACGCTACAATTGCTTCACCTTGAACTAAATTGTGCTAGTCTTTTAGTGATTGTTACTTGGTTTAATTTACATGTGCTTAATCCCCTTTTAGGCACATCATCTTTTGGTATTAGAGCTTATCATTCTTAGATATGTAATCTTCATACATGTTCATATTTGTGGATTTGGAATTATAAAGATTGGCGGTTTATGCAATTTGGAGGACTAGTTTGATTTCATTGTGTAATTGGCCTTTGAATTGGGTTTTGTGTGCTTGGGCTTAGTTTTGAGCACATCATAATTTGGTATCAGAGCTTAAGGTTGTGAGAAGCGGTTATTTGATTTTGAATTGTGGAAATTTAGGGTTCATGTTCTTACATCTTCATTCCAAAATTGAGAGTAAAATTGAATTAATATTGTGATTACTTAGGTGGTGTGATTGTCTTGTTTGGGAAGTTAAACTTGCTACTTGTTGGAGTGATTTTGAGTACTTGTTGAAGCTTCTATGTTATGGACTTCACCATGAAGGAAGAGGAAAGCTAGTTCTTTTGACTGTAAATTCGGAAGTGTGAAATATATCCAATTGTATAGAAAGAAGAAGTGTGAACTTTACTTATTTGTTTTACGGAAATAGTGGGTGCAATTGAGAAATTTCCATATTTGAGTTGTGTGGGAGATTTAGAAATTATTTGATTTTCAAAAAAAAACATTAAGTTGACGAAGTTAATGTGTGGTTGTTTAAATTTGAAAATTACTTCTTACTAATTATGGATAGGTTGCAATTAGTGAAGTAGTTTGATTTTCAAGTTTAAATTGTTGCTGCCTTGTATAAGTTACGATTTGCTTTGGTGTTTTATAGTGGCAAGGAAGTGTATACTTTGAAGTATTGTGTGTGTGTTGTATTGGGGAGGTTGTGCACCATAGTTGTTTTTGTGTAGAGTTGTGTTTGTAAAAGTTTAGTGAAGTTGTGTGTGTCTAGTGTGAGTGGCGGTGTGACTTGTTGTTGTGTGTAAGTGTGTATGGTGTTGTGAATTTGTGGAAGTTGTGTGGAGTAAGGTGTTGCACATTGAAGCTAAAGTGTGAAAGTGTAGTGCATGGATAGCAAACCATGAAAGGGAAGAGTGGTAGTGTTTCAATTGTGAAGTGGAATTGTGTAGTGTGTGCATTTTCGAAAATTGGAGGAATCACAATTGATGTGCCTAAACACACTTAAAAACACATCCAAAAGACTTAAGAAAAGATATCTCAAGTCTAGGCAAAATCGGATCCCAAAAATGACACTTTTCTAATGAACCCTAATGTTGAAATGATGAAATTCAACTTACTAATGATATAATCTGAATACCACAATGGAAATGGCTTCTAATAACACTTCTAATATCATATAATCCACGAAAATCAAGCCTCAATTTGACAAAGAAAACCGTGAAGGAAGATCCCCTTTTCAAATGGTGAAATTCACGTTTTCTAGGAAACTTTTCAATGATAATCCAAATCAAATGATAAGTACTTCAAATAATCAAATGAATTCGTGTACAATAAGATATAAATCTGACCAAGAACTATCTCTAATCAACCCTAGATACAACACACTAGAGAAGAAAAGAAATCACAACAAGTAGGAATTGATATGACTCACAAATTCCAATTGTTGCACTCGCCACAATTTCAAGTCTTGGAATTGAAATTGATAAGAGTTGGAACCAAGGTATGAACCCTAATTCACACGTGAAAAGAGAGTGTATGTTCTGCAAAAATAAGCTCCCTCAAACCCTCTCTTAAGCAAGTATTTATACTTGCTACTTCTAGGGTTAAAAAGTGCTCAAAATTACAAGTTTGCCACTTTTAAGGTGGCTAACCCTAAATGAAAGTTACAAAGAAATAAAAGTGTCCCAAAACCAAAATACAACCAAAATAGTTCAATAAACATTTACAAGATACAAAATAACATAAATCTTCATGATCCAATGCCTCAGAATAGAGAACAATCGCAGTGGGCCTTTGATTGTTACCCAGAAAAATGTCCTGTGTCCAACTGAAGTTGTAGGACATTTTGGTATCCCATGAAGATATATAATTGTACCTGTAAGATTATTCTCAAAGTTTATTAGAAATAAAGACATAAGATAAAAGATGAGCAATTTGGTCAATCATCCAGATTGGGTTCTGAAGAGGTTGACAGTGCCAGAATTTTTCCCATCAACAATTGTCATTTTCAGATTTGAAATCAGAATTGAAGTGTACATTAAGAAGTCAATTTAAAATTTCAAAACATACATTAACTCATAGTTAATTGTATGTCATTTGAATTTGAAATAGCTTCTTACCATTTGTAGAATCTTGCACTTATTGAGCTCATTTTGAATTTGAAATTTGAGTTGCCTTTGTTGTTGAAGTTGTGATTTGAAACTTGAATAGAAGTGGAGAAGTTCAAGTGTAGAAGAGTGTGTATGTGTGTGCTGCAACATGTGTAAAAGGTATGTGTGTGAGCTGTTGTGTTTTGTAAAATTTAGTGAAAAGTATGTGCATTTGGCGTGGGTTTTGGTGTGTGTGATATGGAGAATTGTTGTTGGTGGCATGATTGGTGGAACTATGAGTAAGGGAGTTTTGTGGTGGTGAGTTATGTATTTTGTGCTTGTATTTAAGTGCTGCCCATTGTGAAGTTAATTAGTGTGAAACCAAGGCAAGAAAAAGGTAAGTGAGTAGTAGAATTTAAAATTCAAATAAGTCATTAAAGTGTGAAAGTAATTGAACTAGTTACTTAAACACTTGTAGTTGAATTTAATTCTATCTACTTGAAAGTAGTTGAGTGTACTTCACTTGTAGCTTGGTTGTGCACTTAAACCCTGGAAGTGTGAGGATAATTATTGTGTTGTTGGGTTTGAACACAATCATGTCTAGTGAGATGTTTCATTATACTAATGTATTGCTCTAAAAATTGACTACATTTACTACGAAGGATGATGAACAAAGGGAAAACTTATTCCATACCTCTTGTAGGGTACAAGGAAATTTATGTGTCCTTATAGTTGATGGTGGTAGTTGTAGCAATGTAGTAGCAGCATTGTTAGTATTGAAACTAAAAATTGCTACTACTCCATATCCTAAACCATATAAATTTCATTAGCTTAGTGATTAGGGGAGTTTACATGTGACCCAAAGAGCTAGGGTACCATTCATTGTAGGGGATAAATACTTTGATGAGATTGAGTGTGATATTTTGCCTATGTGTGCATGCCATATATTGCTTGGTAGGCCTTGGTTACATGATAGGAGGGTCTTACATGATGGCTTCAGGAATACTTATGTATTCCAAAAGGAGGGAAAACGAATTATTCTGAATCCAATGTCACCTTCAATGGTTCAAAGGGTTCAGTAACAAATTAGTAGACCATCAGAGGGCCATGAGCAGTTGAGCCAACCCTTAGAGTACAAAATTTGTCAGACATGGATATATCAACCTTTAGAAGATCTAGATGATTATAATCAGATGAGTAGACTACTAGAGGACCAAACTATTCAAGGACAGTTGTGTTCACCTTTAGAGGTATTAGAGGCTCATGAGCAGTTAAGTAAACCATTAGAGGATTATAAGGGTTAGAGTCAGATGAGCCTATTATTAGAGAGCCAAACTGTTTAGAGACAGTTGTGTTCACTTTCAGAGGGTTTAGAGGGCAATGAGCAGTTGGGCTAACCATATGAGGGTTATGAGGATCAGTGCCATACAAATGAGTTAGAAAAAGAGGAAATAATATCAGTGGAATGGGTTGAGATAGGGGAGACCTTAGTGAATAATGGATCATTATTTGTGTTGCAGAAGATATACATCCTAGAAATTGATGAGAGAAAACAATCACCCCCTATGGTATTTCAGATATTAGGATTCTGCAGTGATACTTCTTCAGGTGGCTTGCTAGGAGGAAATAGAGTCTTTATTGCATTTAATCTATTAGATTTGAGGACAAATCTTTTTTAGGCTCGAGGAGATGATAGGAATCAAAATCCATCAAGACCTATCATTAAGGCAACAGCCAAAAGATTTCAAATCTTGGCGATAAGGGCCCATTTTCAGCACATCGACCCCAAAATTATTTGTTTACTAACCTCTTTTCTCTTATTTATGTATTGTATATTCCAACAAGCACACTTATCATGCTTTACAGGGTGATGGAAAAACTCATTAAGACTTAGCTTGTGGATCATCCATGCACCGACCTAAACCGGCGATAAGCTAGACCGACGAATCCTATAGAAGAGCTAGCTTCTTGAAGACTAATTTTTATATATTCGTTATTTACTTAGACTATTTATGTTATAATTTCTTTTAGGATACTTTCATTTTGTTTGTAATTTTAATTTAGGATCGGCCACCTTAAAAGTAGCATAGTTGTAATTTTATGGACTTCCCTAAAGGGAGCAAGTATAAATACTTGCTTCAGTAGGGTTTTGAGGGAGCCATTTTTTAGAATATACACTTCACTTTAACGTGAGAGAATTAGGGTTTCCTAGTTCAAATTTCCTCTTATCAATTTCAACCCCAAGGGTTGAAATTGTGGTGAGTGCAACACTTGAAATTGTGAGCCATATCAATTTCATTTTGTTGTGATTTCTTTTCTTCTCTAGTGTGTAATATCTAGGGTAGAATTGGGATATTTCTTGATCAAATTTGCTTCATAATCATTTGAATTTTTATGCTTAATTAAGTTACTTTTACACTTGAATTTAGTTCATCCATTTTGCACCCTCAATTTAAGGCACAACACATCTTATGATATACATGATACAAATTTTGCACAAATTGTATGATATGCCTAAATTTAATTATAATCAATGACACTTTATAAAGTATTTATACTATATCTTGTGTAGCTTATAGCAATTTATGCAGCTACATACGATCTTATTGGTTGTAAGTTACAATAGCTTTAGATCATCACCCTTACATGGTTATATTTCAAACTTGAACTAATCCAATCGGTTCAAATTCGATTCAACCAAAATTAACCATGACTATATGTTAAATTCAAACAAATCCACCTAGTTTAAATTTGATTCAACCAAAATCAACTAATCCAATCGATTCAATATTTAATTTAACCAAAATCAGTCATCAAAGTGCACTAATCTAAGCCAATACGACCAACCACAACCTGGGATACCTAATAGGGTGTTGTGGGTCCTATCATGCTTGTAAATAAACTAAACTAAAATTTAATGTAAGCCCTATAATAGGCTTAATAGTGAGCCAACTAACAAGTCTCATATCGACCATATAAAGTATGAATATGAAAATTTTCATTTACATGTCATCTATTTATAGGCATCACTAGCTCAAAGATTTTCCTCAATAACCAATGTGGGACTTTTGTTCTCTAGCTAATTTATTAAAGAACTAAGTCCAATGAATTTAGTCCATGCATAACCTCAATAATTGATTTGGGATTTTCATATCCTATTTCTTATACATCATAAATTATATTTTAGCATTAACTTACAAGTGAATCATTCCAATCATTATTACTTAAGATAGAGTACATTAAACTCTAATGCAAAAACCAGGATAACATACATCAATATATAATGAAATAGAAAATTTAAAAGCCTATAAATTATCTCTAAGTTCTCTATTCAAACATCCTCATGTTCCACAAAAGGAATCCTTCATCAACTCACACCTCACTCATCACCATAATAATAGTGATACTCTCTCCCATTCTCATCTTGATAATATTACACTACATTTCCATTCTCACCGTAATTGGCATATTTGTGGTACTCACCAATATTAAAAAATAAGTGGATTGAGCCTAATCCTAATACTTGAGTACCACACAGACATGTATGTTCCACATTAATCACAGTATCAACACATGTAAATGCAGGGGATGTATTATCACAATCATCAAATTATTTATCTTTGATTTAATCAATATACAACATAGGGGTACTCATGATCCGATCATACCATATAATATATATATATATATATTCCTAGTTTGGGAACTACTACTGTAGTCTTTGTCTAACTTTAATCTACCGTAGATCATTTTAGTATAGAGCTCCATTAGGGACAATGTGGTATACGAATCATCAAGGTACCCCTTGGCGATCTACTACTATGAGCCCCTAAGTCGAGCTAAGCACAAGCAACACATATACTTAAACCCAATATCTAATTAAGGTCATTTATATTACAGATGAGTGTCAGTAGACCCTTAATTCTAGTGCATATTAGTTATAATTTTATATGGATTTCATGTAATTTGTGAAGAAAATGGTACTTATATGATTAAATTTTATCTTCATGCACTAATGAAGAAAAAATAAAAATTTAAGGAGGATATGATCAAAGGTGAAGTAAAAATTGGTGAAAAAATAAAGAAAAGTGAATTTTTTGCTCAACTTAACTTTCAACACAACCCGTGTAGATGTCTGTACTGGGTGAAGAAAATGGTTAAAAACCATGCCAAGACATACCCTAAGTCTAGCATAGCCCGTGCTAATGAGTGGCAACAAACATCCTATTCAACCCTGCCTCGAGCACGGTCATGCTGGAGGCCGTGCTTGATGGGAAATTTTTTGGCACCGTCAACATTTTCAGAACTCAATTTGGATGATGATCCAAATCACTCATATTTTACTTATTGTCTTTTATTCTAATAAATATTTTAGAAATAATCTTATAGGTATAATAATAATTCTCCATGGGATGCCAATATGTCCTACAATAGTTGATGGACACAAGACATTTTCAGATTGACAATCAAAGACCTGCTGCAATTGTTTCCATTCCAAGGCATCAATTCATGAAGACTTATGATATTTTGTACTTTGTAATTTTTTTATGAATTATTTTAGGTTGTATTTTCTTTTGAGACATTTTCATTTCATTGTAATTTTCATTTAGGACTTGCTGCCTTAAAAGTGGAAAACTTGTAATTTTGACCATTTTCTAACCCTAGGAGTAGTAAGTATAAATACTTGCTTATAGTAGGGTTTGAAGAGGTCATTTTTGCAGATTATACACTAGCACTTCACGTGTGGGAATTAGGGTTCATCCTAGTTCTAATCCTCTTATCAATTTCAACCCAAGAATTGGAATTGTGCCGAGTGCAATAAAGGGAAATTGTGAGTTATATCGATTTCTTTCTTTGTTGTTTTTCATTTCTTCTCTAGTGAGTCATATCTAGGGTGGATTTGGAGTTTCTTGGACATATTTGTGAATGTAATTCGTGAACAATTGTCTTGTTAAGATTGATTGTTCTTTTAGTACTAGAAATCAATATCATTTTATTGTTGGCGTGCATTGGAATTGAAGGGGGAGTTGATATCACGGTTTTGATTCATCCATTTTGATTTGAATTCACGTGGATCTCAATTAATTTTGTTGTCATATGGTGAAGATTACAAATAGGGATCGCAATTACATCATGATCTTCGGTTTCCATCAAATTTCGAAAGGGGTTTTACGTGAGTTGTGAACCAATTGGACCGGTTTTGTAATATAGTTGTGAATTGTTGTCCTTGAATCATTTGATTGTGCTTAGACTTAGTTTTCAACACATCATCTTTTGGTATCAGAGCACAAGTTAAGAGAACGGATTAAGTGTTGGTTGATTTTGTGATCTTCACTTTCAATTTGGGTTCTTCATATTTTGAACCAAAATTGTGTGTTGTGAATTTGAGTTATGAAATTGTCTTGATTGAAAATCTAATTTGCTGCTTGTTGAAGTTGGATTGAAGGGATTGTTGTAGCTTCTTGTGGTTGATCATTTTCGTGGAAGGGAAGGAGAGTAGAAGTGTGTTATTAATTCGACATTTTCGAACTTGAAAACTTGCCTATCCATACCATGACTAGCTTGTTGTTTGAAGAAGCTTTGATGGGAATCAAAATCCAACAAGACCTATCATTAGGACAAAAATTGAAGGAGCTCAAATCTTGCCGATGAGGGCCCATTTTGAGCAAATCAGCCTCGGAATAAATTATTATCTAACCTCTTTTATCTTATTCATGAATTATATATTCCAACAGGTATGCTTATTTGGTTTCACAAGGCGATAGACAAACTCACTAAGACTCAGCTTATGGGTTATCTATGGACCGACCTGAACCGACAATGAGTTGAACCGACGGATTCCATCATGAAGCTAGCCTGCTGAAGATTATTTTCTTTACTTGTAATTTATGTTTGAACCATTTATTTTGTAAGCTTTCGGGACATTTTATTTGGTTGTATTTTTACCTTTAGGACCGGCCACCCTATAGTGGCATAGTTGTGATTTTCTTGTTATTTTAACCCTAAAGGGTGCAAGTATAAATACTTGCAAATTAGGGTTTTTGAGAAGCTTTTGAACATTTGAGAAAACACCCCCTTTGTGCCGTGAGAGAGAGTGCCTCTTTCAAGCATATGCTCTTATCAATTTCAAGTGTGAAATTGTGGCGAGTTGGCTTGGATTTGTTGTGAGTCATATCAACAAATTATAAGTTGATCCTAATTCCAAACTAGTGAGTCATATCTGGTGAGGATTTAGTTATTTTTTATGTACTTTTGTTCTTATGAAATTAGGGTTCTAATTTCGAAATTTGGAAACACTTTTGAATTGAATTGGAATCCCATTTCATGTTCTATCCATCGATTGTTGTTCATATCAAATATTGTTATCATCACAAGTTCGGAATTCTTTGTTCAATTTTGAGGGTATTTTCCTTCTTGCACCGTGGTTGTTCTTTGTGATTTCTCCCCTTCTAATTGTTGTGCTTGAATTCCCCTTTTGAGCACATCATAATTTGGTATTGGAGCTTAAGGTTTAAGAGGAGGGACTGTTGAATTTGAGATTTTTTATCCTTATATTGTTATCTTCCTATTGCCGTGAGTTGCTTATGGTTAAGAGGAGGGATTGTTGCAATTAGGATTGTCCTTTGTTTCCATCTTGCCGTGAGTTAAATGAAGGTTTATGAGAAGGGTTTTGTTGATTGAAGTTTGGGAATTGAAAGTTTTTGGTATTAGCATTGTGAACCGAATTGTAAGGGAGTGGAAATTCGGATCAAGTGAATGTATTTTTTGTTGTTGTTACCTTGATGTTTACGTGATTGATCCTTGGTGAAATTGAGGATTAATTGAATTGTTTGTATTGGTACTAATTGGCGTGAGTATCTTACTTGGGAAGTTGAAACTTCTTGTTGTAGAAGTGGATATCTTGTTGTAATTTTTTGTCTTGACTTCACCGTGAAGGAGAGGAAAGTAGTGCAATTTCGGAAGTGCAATTGTGTAGGAAGGGAAATGTGTTTGTTTGTTGCATTGTTGAATTCGGAATTGTGGAGGATATTTGCAATTTCCAGATTTGATTAGTGTGTAAGAAAGGAAGTTATTTGATTTCAAAACAAGCATTAAGAATGAAAGAGTTAATTGTGCTTGTTTGAATTTGAAAATTTGCATCTTACCAAATGTGGAGAAGTTGCAATTAGTGAAGTGGATTGATTTTCAAATTTAAATGCTGCCTTTCTTATGTTAATTTTGGTTGGAACATTGTGTTGAAGTGGATATAGTGCACCGTGAGTGTGTAGGAGTGTATATGGTGTTGTGTGTGCAAATTGGAAGTGGAAGTGTATAATTTCCAGATTTGAATTTGCGTGGAAGAAGAGGAAATAATTTGAATTGAAACACATCCATTTACTTCAAGTAGTTAAGAGAGGTATTGATTATATTTCATTTGAATTTGAAATTGATTCTTACCATTTGTGGCAAAGTTGCATTAAGGTTGTCACTTGTGAATTTGTTGCCGTGTATGTATGTAAGTTGTGATGGAAGTGGGAGTGTATAGTTGTTGTTGCCGTTTCTTGTTGTTGTTGCCATTTAAAGGAGCATTTTAGTTAGTTTTGTTTGTTGCTACCGTGGAAGTGAAGAGTTGCAACATATTATTGTTGCGTGAATTTAGTGTGTTGTATGTAAAGTGTATAAGTGGCGGAGTGAGTTGGTTTTGGCGTGAATTTTTTTTGTGAAGCAAGTGTGCTACAATTACTAGACATTACATTGGTACATCAAATAGATTGCATCCACAAAAATGTCTATTAATAGTGTGAATGGAGGAAGGAGTGATGTAGCATATAGTCGAGTTGGTGGAGGTCAGGGTTCTAATGTTGCAGGTGGGAGGACCTTAGATGAACAACTTCGGGACCTTAGAAAACTTGTTACTACATTAGCGACAAGGGTTGATAGGATGACATTGCCACCACCACCAGTGGTACACCTTCAGGAGCCACCTAGAGCAAAGGGAGATTATCATGCTCTTAGAGAAGATAGAGTTGATAATTTTGGGCTTAAACCATTCCCAGAAATGGAATTTAGACCACCTAGAGGTTCAGAGTGTGCAGAGCTACAGATGCCTTCACTTGATGATAAGGGTTCCACAGATGAAAGATGTCAAACACCACTGTGCCAACCTTCAGAGGTTTCAGAGAATAATGATCAGTTGGACCAACTATTAGAAGACTCTGGGGATCAGCATAACATGGATGAGTCAGAAAAAGAGGAAACAAACTCGTTGGAAAGTGTTGAGATAGAGGAAACATCAGTCGATAATGAGTCCTTGTTTTTGTTACAGGAGAGATACATCTTAGAGATGGAGGAAAGAAAACAATCATCTACTATGGTATTTCAGATATTGGGATTCTGTAGAGATACTCCTTCAGATGGATTACTTTTGGGAAACAGAGTCTCTACTGCATTTGAACTGCAAGATTTGAGGTCAAATCTTTTTGAGGTCCGAGGAGATGATGGGAATCAAAATCTAACAAGACCTATCATTATGACAGAAATTGAAGGAGTTCAAATCTTGGCGATGAGGGCCCATTTTGAGCAGATCAACCTCGGAATAAATTATTATCTAACCTCTTTTATCTTATTCATGAATTATATATTCCAACAGGTATGCTTATTTGGTTTCACAAGGCGATGGACAAACTCACTAAGACTCAACTTGTGGGTTATCTATGGACCAACCTGAACCGACGATGAGTTGAACCGACGGATTCCATCATGAAGCTAGCCTGTTGAAGATTATTTTCTTTACTTGTAATTTATGTTTGAACCATTTATTTTGTAAGCTTTCGGGACATTTTATTTGGTTGTATTTTTACCTTTAGGACCGACCACCCTATAGTGGCATAGTTGTGATTTTCTTATTATTTTAACCCTAAAGGGTGCAAGTATAAATACTTGCAAATTAGGGTTTTTGAGAAGCTTTTCAACATTTGAGAAAACACCCCCTTTGTGCCATGAGAGAGAGTGCCTCTTTCAAGCATATGCTCTTATCAATTTCAAGTGTGAAATTGTGGCGAGTTGGCTTGGATTTGTTGTGAGTCATATCAACAAATTACAAGTTGATCCTAATTCCAAACTAGTGAGTCATATCTGGTGAGGATTTAGTTATTTTTTATGTACTTTTGTTCTTATGAAATTAGGGTTCTAATTTCGAAATTTGGAAACACTTTTGAATTGAATTGGAATCCCATTTCATGTTCTATCCATCGATTGTTGTTCATATCAAATATTGTTATCATCACAAGTTCGGAATTCTTTGTTCAATTTTGAGGGTATTTTCCTTCTTGCACCGTGGTTGTTCTTTGTGATTTCTCCCCTTCTAATTGTTGTTCTTGAATTCCCCTTTTGAGCACATCAAGCTTGTGGAGTTGTTGTTGTGAATCCTTTGTGCAAATTCGGAATTAGGGAAGTATATTTTACAGATTTGCATTACGTTGAATAGTAAGGAATCTATTTGAATTCAAACACATCAATTAAGTTGTGGAGTTAATGAGTGTTATTTGAATTTGAAGGTCATTTCTTACCAATTGAGGAAGGATTTCAATTAGTGAAGTGGTTGAAATTCAAATTTGAATTGCTACCTATTTGTTAAGTTACGGATTAAAACTTGTGGAAAGTGGACTATATCTTATTACCATTGCCATGGAAGTGGAGTGTATTTGTTGTTGTTGCCGTTTGTTATTATTGCCGTGGAAGTGGAGTGCAATTTTGTGTTGTTTCCATGGGAGTTGTTTATGAAGGAGTGACTTATGGAATTTAAAAAAATAAAAATTATTGCACCATGATTTTGAAAGGAGTGGGAAATATTGTTGTTGTGGTGATTGAATTTGTTAAGCACCGTGTATAGAATAGGTGTGTGTGTGTGGCATTGGATTTGTGTGCTAAGCCAATAGTGTGTGTATGGTGTTGTTTATGTTGATTAAAAAGGAGATTGCAGGTTTTGCATGTGGTGGTGAATTATATAAGTGTTGCACCATATTGTGTTAATGTGTTGTGGAGAAGAGTGCTACACATGGGATGTAATAGCATACTTGTGAAGTTAAGTGGATTTTTTTTTTCCTTTTGTAGTTGCTATTGTGTGGCATTAAAGGAAGCGTAGTTTTGAGGTGTGTTTCCTTACTTCAAATTGTCTTTGAGGATCAATATACTGGGTCTACAACTATATTGAATGACAGTGTAAATGGAGGAATTGGCGATGAAGCCAATAGTTAGGTTGGTGGAGGTCAGGGTCGTAATGTTGCAGGCAGGAGAACTTTAGAAGAACAGCTCCAGGATCTTACTACCATAGTTGCTACTCTGGTAACTAGAATTGATAGAATGACATTACCACAACCACTGGTGGTAAACCAGTAAGCACCACCTCGGGTAGCTCCATAGAATTCTCATCGAGATAGAGTAGTGGGAGATGGAAATTTGACTAGAAGGATTGGTGAGGAGCATCTTCCATGCAGGGAAGAAAGGGATGACAATTTTGGGGCAAACCCATATCAGCATAGGGATTTAGGGCTACCTCGGGGCTTGAAATATGTGAAACTGCAGATGCCTTCTTATAATGGCAAGGGATCAACTGATGATTATTTAGATTGGGAGGATAAGGTTGAGGGTCTCTTTGAATGTTATGAGATCGATGATAGTACCAGGGTTTGATTGGCTGTTGTCGAGTTTATAGGGTACGCGGCATTATGGTCGAAGAATCTGATTATCAGCAAGCGTAGGGATAGAGAGGCTGAGATTCAGACTTGGAGGGATATGAAAAGGGTATTAAGAAAAAGGTTCATTCTTGAACACTACAAACAGGAACTGTTTATACGACTGTAGACCTTGAGGCAGGGAGGCAAAACAGTGGATGATTATGTGTAGGAGTTTGAAACCCTCATGATTAAGTGTGGGTCCGTTGAACCTCGAGAACAAACTGTAGCACATTTTGTCTCAGGTCTGAAATATGAAATAGCATGTGTTATTGAGCTGCAACGCTATAGTACACTTGATGAGGCTATTTAGTTGGCCTTGAAAGTAGAAAGATAAAGGAGGTCCAACTTGTTTAAGGCTCCAAGCAATAGGCCCAATGCTATTACTAGACCCATATCAGCTGATGGTCGATCAGGGGGAACAAAAGTGGTAGGTGAGGCAGTGAAGGCAGTAGGCAAAAATACCCCAAATATTATTAAAGAAAATTTACCTACTAGGAAGGGTAAAGAGGTAATGACTCCAGATGTGAGGAAAACTGTTCCTAGATCTACTAGTAGGAAGGCGTGTCAGATCAAGTGCTTTAAATGCATGGGATTTGGGTATATGGTAGCATAGTGTCCAAATAAGAGGGTGATGACTATTATGGAGGGCACTAGGGAGGATATTGAAGATGACCACGAACAGATTGAAACTATAGATTTACCAGCGGCACTGTAGGAATATTATGATGACCAGATTGCAGATGCACATAAAGAGTGTATAAGAGAACAATATCTACCCATTAACGTGTTACGCAAGGTTCTAACTATATCTCTTAATGCTAGTGACATTCAGAGGGAGAACATATTTCACACCTCTTGCAGAATCAGAGGTAACCTTTGTGTACTCATCATCGATAGTGGTAGTTGCACAAATGTTATATCTGCTGCATTGGTAGACAAATTACATCTGTCTACTATTCCACATTCTAGCCCTTATAACTTGCATTGGCTGGATAATCGAGGTAGTATGTGTGTTACACTTAAGGTAAAGGCTCCTGTGAATGTCGAGCAGAAATATCATGATGAGATCCTATATGATGTAGTCCCTATGCATGCATTCCATTTATTGTTGGGTCGGCCTTGGTTGTTTCATCATGGGTGTTACATGATGGGTTTAGAAATACCTACATGTTCAGCATAGGCGAATCTCGCATAGTTCTACCGCCAATGAGTCCATTTGAGGTCCATGGGTTTCAGGGACAGATCAAAACTCCATCAACTACATTTAATAGCCGGAAGAGCAGGTCGATAGAGACATTAGGGTTCAGTTCCAAAACTAATCCTCTAAATTTGAGGGCAAATCTTTCAGAAGCCCGAGGAGATGATGGGAAAATTTCAAGCACCGCCGACATTTTTAGAACTCGATTTGGATGATGATCCAAATCAATCATATTTTACTTATTGTCTTTTATTATAATAAATATTTGAGAAATAATCTTACAGGTACAATAATAATTTTCCATGGGATGCCAATATGTCCTACAATAGTTGATGGACATAGGACATTTTCAGATTGACAATCAAAGACCCACTACGATTGTTTCCATTCTGAGGCATTGGTTCATGAAGACTTATGATATTTTGTACTTTATAATTGTTTTATGAACTATTTTAGGTTGTATTTTCTTTTAGGACACTTTCATTTCATTGTAATTTTCATTTAGGACTAGCTACCTTAAAAGTGGTAAACTTGTAATTTTGACCATTTTCTAACCCTAGGAGTAACAAGTATAAATACTTGCTTATAGTAGGGTTTGAGGAGGCCATTTTTGCAGATTATACACTAACACTTCACGTGTGGGAATTAGGGTTCATCCTAGTTCTAATCCTCTTATTAATTTCAACCCAAGAATTGGAATTATGGAAAGTGCATTAAGGGGAAATTGTGAGTCATATTGATTTCTTTCTTTGTTGTTTTTCATTTCTTCTCTAGTGAGTCATATCTAGGGTGGATTTAGAGTTTCTTGGACATATTTTTTAATGTAATTCGTAAACAATTGTCTTGTTAAGATTGATTGTTCTTTTAGTACTTGAAATCAATATCACTTTATTGTTGGCGTGCATTAGAATTGAAGGGGGAGTTGATATCACGGTTTTGATTCTTCCATTTTGATTCGAATTCACGTGGATCTCAATTAATTTTGTTGTCATATGGTGAAGATTACAAATAGGGATCGCAATTACATCATTTGATCTTCGGTTTCCATCAAATTTCTAAAGGGATTTCACGTGAGTTGTGAACCAATTGGACCGGTTTTGTAATATAGTTGTGAATTGTTTTCCTTGAATCATTTCATTGTGCTTGGACTTGGTTTTGAGCACATCAGTGCTAAACTGGGCAGTGAAAAATAACATGTTCTGAAGTCAGCGCGGCCTCGAGCACGGCTGTGCTGAACCCTTTTTTTGTGAGAACTATAAATAGACGCTTTGTTTTATTTTAAAAGGACTTCTTTCCTTCTGGTTTCGTTTTGGAAACCCTAGGGGAGCTTTATTACGAACTTCAAGAGGAGAGTTGTCCAAGCATCATTGGAGATCAAAAAAACAAACAAGGGATTATTCTTTTTAGAAAGAATCAATACTATTTCTCTAGATTCTCTGTTTTTATTGAAAACTCCATGGAGAAGTAATTCTTTATATCTTTCATCTTGTGAAACCCTAACCCATGTGTTGAATCATTGATTAATTAATGAATTATTTATATCTTTGCATCTATTCATGTGTTTCTATTGTTCTTGTAATTGATTTATGCACGCAAATTGATTGCATGTCTGATTTTTGTTAGATTGAAAGAGGTTTCATCTATTAAATAAGATCTTCATGAATACTGAGATTACATGTTTTACCTAAAGGTAGGAAAACATTGATTTTCTACAATTTATTGGATTTGTGAACTTAATGAGTTCTTACATAATGATAATGAGGGAGAGGTCTCCATTATCTTATGCATGATTATGATTTGATTAACTTAAGGGAGTAATTGATTTTACTTGAGAATTCCCGCGGTGTAAAGTGTAAATTGATTCGTTAATCGATATCTTATTTTAAGAATTTAAGGGTTAGGGTAAAAAAAGATGAGGGGTATATTTTGTGATTGAATACATTTTTTAGACAATATCATTTAATTCTAGGGTTACTATGATTTGTTAGTGATTAATTTAATTCAAAATTTCCACATCATAAATTAGACTAGATAGTAAAGAAAGGTAATACTAGTATTTGTTTTCTAGATCCCAAAGGACGACACCTATTAAATCTATACTTTAATTGATAGGTACACTACTTATCTCAATAGTAGATTTTATTGGTTATAAATTTAAAACTTTAAACAATCGGTTATAATCGAGTGATACTAAGTTTTTTGCACCATTACCAAGGATCTAGCAAGGCAATATTAGGGAAAACCGTAGTATCTACTACTTTAGTCATTTCTTTTTATTTTTATCTATTTTCTTCTCTCCATCATTTGAAAAGTTCAGACTCACACTTGGTTGCCTTTTATAGTGTATGACAAAGAATCTTCCTGATGGGAAAATTTCTGGCACCATCGACACTTTCAGAACTCGATTTAGATGATGATCCAAATCACTCGTATTTTATGTCATTTCTTTTCATCTAATAAGTATTTGATAAATAGTCTTATAGGTACAATAATAATTCTCCATGGGATGCCAATATGTCCTACACTAGTTGATGGACACGGGACATCTTCAGATTTACAATCAAAGATCTGTGGCGATTGTTTCCATTCAAAGGAATTGTTCATGAAGACTTGTGATATTTTGTACTTTGTAATTGTTTTATGAACTATTTTATGTTTTATTTTCTTTTGAGAAACTTTTATTTTATTGTAATTTTCATTTAGGACTAGCTACCTTAAAAGTGTCAAACTTGTAATTTTGACCATTTTTTAACCTTAGGAGTAGCAAGTATAAATACTTGCTTATAGTAGGGTTTGAGGAGGCCGTTTTGCAGATTATACACAGGCACTTAGCGTGTGGGAATTGGGGTTCATCCTAGTTCTAATTCTCTTATCAATTTCAACCCAAGAATTGGAATTGTGGCGAGTGCAACAAAGGGGCATTATTAGTCATATCAATTTCTTTCATTGTTGTTTTTCATTTCATCTCTAGTGAGTCATATCTAGGGTTGATTTGGAGTTTCTTGGACATATTTGTGATCACAATTTGTGAACAATTATCTTGTTTATGATTGATTGTTCTTTAGTACTTGAAATCAATATCATTTCATTGTTGGCGTGAATTGGAATTGAAGAGGAAGTTAATGTCACGGTTTTGATCAATCCTTTTTTTGTTTGAATTCACGTGGATTTCACTTGATTCTATTGTTATTTAGTGAAGTTAATCATTATTGGATGTTGATTGCATCACTTTGAGTTGCATCAAATTCCATTAGGGTTCATGCAAATTTTCATCCAATTGAACCGATTTTGATTGTAAGTTGAAATTTGTTTATTTGATTCATTTGATTGTGCTTAGACTTGGTTTTAAGCACATCACTTCCCTCTAACATTATTGATCTAGATCTTAAGATTGAGAAAACACTTCGCTGACTTCAAAGGAATACAACTGCCAAATCTTCTAGACAATCAGTTAGTGAGGAAGGAGAACATGATATAGTAGTGGCAACGAAGGTTAAAGAAGAAGCGCTAATCGAGGTACAGGTACAAGAAGTAATGGCTGAAGATCCACCAAAGACAAACATTGAGTATGCAAGGCTTACATTGGATGGCACAGGTCCAACCATTGTTAAGCCTCCTATTGGGGCCAATAATTTCGAGATTAAAGGTGTGATAATTGAACTTCTACAACAATAGTGTCAATTCAGTAGACTACCTGATGAAGATCCTCATGCTCACATTCAGAAATTCTTGGAGATTTGTGAAACCTTCAAGAATAATACGGTGATAGATGAAATAGTGTGTACAAGATTGTTCCCGTTTTCACTAAGAGGGAAAGCTAAGACCTGGCTTCAATCATTGGGTCTTGGGCTTTGACTACATGGGATGACATGGTAAAGGAGTTTTTGGACAATTATTTCCTACCCTGTAAGACCACCAAACTCTAGAATGACATCTCTTCTTTCACTCAATAATAGCATGAAACAATATATGATTCTTGGTAGAGATGGACAAAGTTGTTGAGAAAGTGTCCACATCACTAGTTGCCTACATGGATGCAAGTTCAAACATTTTTTAATGGGTTAAATCTAGCTATACATCACTTGGTAGATGTTGTAGTTGGTGATACATTGAAAACTAAGACTCCGGAGGACTCATTGAAGTTATTTACTGATATAGCAAGAAATAATTATCAGTGGGGCCATGGCAAAAGTAAGCAGAAAGCAGCGGGAATGTACAAAGTAGATGTAATGACTACTTTAGTAGCTAAGATGGAAGCTTTGAGCCACCAAGTTACAACTCTCAAGAATCCCCAAGGACTACAACATCAACATCAACATCAAGTAGACCTTGAGGAGGGTTTAAATCTATTTGAGCAATATGAGCAAGTAGATTATCTTGGGAACTTAACCAGACAATAATATAACCAGTATGGTAACACCTACCATCTAAGGATGAGAAACCATTCGAATTTGTCTTATGGAAACCAGGACCATAGAAGAGTTAATCTACCACCACCGGGGTATTTAAAGCAACAATAACCACTTTATCAGCCATTATTGCTTCCCCAAACACAACCACCTCAACAAGAAAAAAAGAGTAACTTAGAGGATATTTTGAGTCAATTCATCCAAAGATCTAATGAAAGACATCATAATCAGGAAGCCTTAATTCACAATCTTGAGAAGCAAATTGTCGAACTAGCTAAGATGATGTCTGAGAGATAACCTCGCTCTCTTCCCAACAACACAGAAAACAATCCAAGGGAATAGGTAAAAGTCATTACATTGAGAAGCGGGAAAGAGTTACCATCTGAACAACAACATGAAAAGAAACAAGAGGATAATCAACCTATTGAAAAGGAGAAAATGACACGTGAGAAAAAACATACTGAGAGTAGATCACCACCGATTGTTAAAGGATATGTGCCAAAAATCCCTTATCCAGCTCACCTCAACTAAAGAAAAAATAAGGAGTAGTTTGGTAAATTCCTTAATCTATTTAAATAGCTGCACATTAACATCCCATTTATAAAGGCACTTTCGCAAATGCTAAAATGTGCTAAGTTCCTATAGGAGCTTTTGTCTAACAAGTGGAAGTTAGAAGATGTGTCTACCGTAGAAGTTGATGCAAGTAGCTCATCCATCATTCAGAATAAATTTCCTCTAAAGCTAAGGGATCTAAGCAATTTCACAATTCCATGTGTCATAGGTGATACTTCAGTTAATAAGGCCCTAACTGATCTTAGGGCCAACATTAATTTAATGCCACACTCCTTTTTCAAGAAGTTAGGACTTTCTGAGCTCACCCCAACAAGGATGAGCCTACAACTTGTCGACCATTTTGTAAAGATCCTTAAAGGGATAATCGAGGATGTCTTTGTAAAGGTAGGGAATTTCATCTACCCTATCGACTTTGTAGTGCTAGAAATGGATGAAGATGGGGATACCCCTCTAATACTTAGGAGACCAATCTTAACCACTGCCAAGGTAATGGTAGATGTAGAGAGAAGAAATCTTACCTTGAGGATCGATGACGAAGAGTTGGTAATCACAATGACTACTGCTATGAAACATATACTGAGCCTTGATGACTCTTGCTACTCCATTGATGTTGTCGATATACTAGCAAATGAGCATATGAAGGAAGTTCTAAGCAAGGATGAATTAGAGTTGAACTTGACACTAGAAGAGAAGAAAGAAGCTGATAACCCAAAGGTTGCACTAGTCATTGAGAAGCTCGATGCTTCAGAAAATGTCATACCTTAACATGGGTTTGAAAAGTTAAGAACAAAAAATGAGGCGAGACTTAAAACTTCTATAAAAGAGCTGCCAAGGTTGGAAATTAAAACAATTACTAGAGTATCTAGAATATGCTTTCCTTGTAGAAGAAGTGATGAGATCCATGATGAGAGCCAAGCCGGAAGAAGAAATGTGGATCCTCTTGAAGTGCCACCTAGACCGATCATAAGAAATCCAGCGAAACGACTCAATGAAGTACTTAACGGGTTGATAAAGGATGTCCATGAAGTCGGAAAGGATTGGAGCAATCATGAAGTTGGAACGGATTGGAACAACCATGGGAAGACCCTTGCTCTTGTACAAGTCATACTAGATACGGGGTGAAGAGGGCGTGTATTTACAAGGCACAGTCGTGTAGGAATCTCAAGATTGCATAGAATCATACACGGCCAGACACACGGTTAAAAGGCACGGCCGTGTAAGGAGACAAGAATTGCACAGAATCATACACGGCCAGACACACGGCTAAAAGTCACGGTCGTGTAAGGAGACAAGAATTGGCATAGAATCATACACGGCCAAAGTACACGGCCGTGTATCCCCTGCCGATCAGCTTGTTCTGTTTTCGTGTTTTTACACAACTTATCTAAGATACGTCATTTTGGACTTGTTTTTCACGAATTGTAACCCTAGTATAAAAGCTCCTAGGGTTTAGAACAGCAAAGAAGATATACATCTTTGAACATTAAACACTTTTGAGAGGCTCCTCTCTTGGTTCTTCAAGAACTAAATCAAACTTATCGGATTGATTTCCATGGTTTTCATTCCGACTTATCAATCGGTCTTTCATCCCGATTGTGGCGTCTTCATTTTATACCAAGGTTCTTGTCTCGCTTATAGACAATGGTTCGCGATTTCCACTTTAGGTGTTTGGGCGTCTTAGGCAATGAATTCCGAACGTTTTGGTATTAGGTTTTGTCACGGGTTGGCATGGTTTGTATCAGTTTGGTATCAGAGCTTAGGTTTATCAAAACATCAGTTCGGTTTGAGGAAGGTAACATCAAAACCTTAACTCCAATCGTTCATATCCATTGTTAGCATTCAATTTCGTAATATTAATTGTCTTTTGATAGTGTAGTATCTACTAGTCGATTGTTTTAGGAAAAAAAAAAGAGTAAAAATCACGACAAAAAAAAAGAAGAGAAAAGAAAAGAAAAGAAAAACCATGATCAAGAGCAGCAACAAAGACAAAAAAAAAAAAAAAATTCGGATAGAAAAATAGAGGAAAATTTACGAACCCTAGAGTTGTTTTGAATTATACGGAAGGAAATTGGTGTAGTTCGGGTTAGTTCCAAGAGAATTGAGAAGAGGAAATTGGCGAGTTGATATCATCGTTATTTGTGAGAATACATGAGTGACTGTGTGATATCATCATTTGAGCGAAACACATAAGGGAGTGTATCGTGAGGTTTAATTATATATATATTTGTGTTAGTACTAATCTTTTCTGCAGGGACAATGTCGAGACAACATTCTCCTGAAGGTGAAAGGGGAAGGTTTGATGCTAGGTTAGTAATTGAGGCGTTGAAGGGTGAGATGAAGAGAATGTTTCAGGAGGGAATGGAACAAATTCATGAGATGGTAGAGCAAAGACTTGAGCAATCCACAAACGTATTCAAAGGGCATAAGAGGGAGAGTCATTCTAGGAGAGTACCGAGGGGTGGAGATGAAATGCCGGATGATGATTTTGATGAGCCGTCTGTCGGGAGTTGTAGAGGGTATAGTGGTCGGAATAGAGGAACTAGGGATTGGGAAGATAGAGGAGATAGGAATAGAGAGGATGATCAATTGAGTAGCATAAAGATGAAGATTCCTCCTTTCCAAGGAAAGAATGATCCCAAGGCGTACTTAGAGTGGGAGAAAAAGGTAGAGATGGTGTTTGATTGTCACAACTATAGTGGGAGAAAGAAAGTAAAACTTGCTGCCATTGAGTTTTTGGATTATGCTATAGTGTGGTGGGATCAATTAATGTTAAATAGAAGGAGGAGTGGCGAGCCACCTATTGAGTCTTGGGAAGAGATGAAAAGAGTGATGAAGAAGCGGTTTGTGCCTGCATATTATTATCGTGAATTGCACAACAAGTTGCAAACTCTGAGGTAGGGAAGCCGAAGTGTAGATGAGTATTTCAAGGAGATGGAAGTCACTATGATTAGGGCGAATGTAGGAGAGGATAGAGAGGCTACAATGGCTAGATTTCTTGCTGGGTTGAATAGAGAAATCCAAAATGTGGTTGAATTGCAGCATTATGTAGAATTGGAGGATATGGTTCACATGGCTATAAAGGTTGAGAACCAAGATAAGGGGAAAGGTAGTAGTAATGCACGGTTTCAATAGGGTAATGGTTCATCCACTTGGAAGACTAATCATTGGAAGAAAGAAGAAAAGCCTTTACCCACCAAACCAAAAGGGGAGTCGAGGCAAGCGGGTGCTACTACTAGTAACCCAGGTAACCCTGATTCTTCTACTTCTAGAAATCTTGACGTTAAATGTTTTAAATGTCAAGGTAGATGCCATATTGCTAGTCAATGTCCAAATAGGCATGTGATGATTTTGCGAGATAATGGAGATTATGAGACTGAGGGGGATAGTGAAGAAGATGATATGCCTCCATTAGAGGATGCTAGTGATGATGAGGAGCCTACAATGGGAAGGCTAGTGGCAGTAGTAAAGCAAGCTTTGAATGTGTAGGTGAAGGAAGAAGAGGAGGTGCAAAGAGAGAATATATTTCATACTAGATGCTATCTAGGAGATCACATTTGTAGTTTGATCATTGATGGAGGGAGTTGCACCAACGTAGTGAGTAATTTTATTGTTGAGAGGTTAGGGCTCAAAACTGTTAGACACCCTAGTCCATATAAATTGCAGTGGTTGAATGATAGTGGTGAGACTAAGGTGAGTAGGCAAGCCTTGATTGGGTTTCGCATTGGAAGGTGATAGAGCCATTTTATACTTAATCTTTATAGCTTAAATGGTGTTAATTTACCATTGATTTTATAGAATTCCTAAGGAAATGGTACTTAATTCTATTATAGTGATAAATCAGGTTAAATGGAGTCAAAGATGCTAATTCAAGTAAATTAGAGAAGTCATCTACAACTTGGATCAAGACAAGGAATTACACCGCCGGAGGAAAGCACATGGACATGAATCTGTCTAGAAGGAGACACGGTTTGAAATCTGGCCATGTTGTAAATCGTGCTACACACTGCATGAAGAGAAGGAGAGACACGGCCTAGGGCACGACCGTGGTGGAAGCCGTGGGAGAAACCGTGCTTAGAGCCGTGGTGGAAGCTAGATGTGCCAAGGAGAAGAAATTGTGGAACTTTGACAGAGGAAGGCATGGCCTAGGATCTAGCTGTGGGTGGAACCGTGGTACACACTGGACAAGGATGAAGACTTGTTGATTAGACATAGAGGAAGACACGATTGGACATCTAGCCGTGGGGGAGCCGTAATACACACTGGACACGAAAGGTGATACGCGAAATATGCACAGAGGATGGCACGGCTTGACCCACGGCCGTGTGGTAGGGCGTGCCAGGCGGACGACTCTTCACTTCTCGAAATCCACTTGGAAAAGGAAAGATATTTTCGTATCTTGCTAGCAAAAGATCACATGCCATCCCTCTAACAATATAAATAGAACCAACCCTAGAGGGTTAAGAGGCAATCTGAAAATCTGGAACTGGGAATCATCTTAGAAACAAGAAGGAAGGAAGGAGGCAGAGCAAGCATCCGGGTTTCATTATGTTTTTACTTTTTATTTTCGTTTTTCTTATGAACATGACTGGCTAAGTTACTTTTCTAGCCAAAGGGTCATAGATGTTTAATTCTCCACGAATTGTAAGGTTTAATTGACTTGTATTTATTCTGTTCTTTGTTTTTGGGTATTCATATATCTTTTGATCGTTTTGCCATTATTATCTTTGTTGATTGGTATGAATAGAGCTCTTCTACTCAATTAGCAAGTTAATATATTATCAACTAGCACGTCAAATCCGTAATTGTTTGATTGTTCTAGTCTTAGTGACACGATAACATGTTTGGTTATAAGAATAGATGATCGAATTCATGTTATGGAGGTGTATGATCATGTTTAAATAGGTTATCTCATAATCTACTGGCATGAATTGATGGTCTCTCTATATTTTAATGCTATTGATAGATTAAATCCTAAGAGATTGTCTAGGGTTGTCTAATCAATAAGAGAAATAATTCAAAGCGCTTGTTTTGGTTATCGAGAAAGTAAGGAGAGATAAGTTGTTAGAGCTTGTTAATAACCATAACCAGTTTATCTAGAACTAAGAATAGAAAACACTTGCATCGATGATCAATTCCTAGAATTAAACTATCTTGATTCCTTTGGCTAGGCTTTTATCAATATTCAATTTTCTTATCTTGTTTTAATCTTATTCGATTCACAAACAAAACACCCCATTTTTCGTTTCCTCTTTATGTTCCTTGAATAGAAATATTTTTAACCAATCCCTGTGGATTCGACCCTACTCACCACTATATGCAAATCATATAATTGTCTAGGAGTAGGTTTTATTTTTGTTGGATTCGACACCCATCAAATTTTGGCGCCGTTGCCGGGGATTGGTGTTAAATTTATTTCTATTCTTGTATAACTCGTTCTTCTCAGACAGGTGCATTCAATTATAATCCGAAGATTGAGAAGACTCTATAGAGGCTGCGACGAGAATCTAGATCATCCACTAGACTGAACTTAGCATCGGATTTGTCTCATTCATCCCTTGATTCCGAAAAAGAAGACGATATGGCAAATCCCGAGAGAACACTGCGAGAATTAGTTGCACCGGATGTGAATCAACAACCACTTTGTATTCACTATCCCGAACTAGCTGTGGAATTCGAGTTGAAATTTGGGTTGATACATCTGCTACCCACCTTTCATGGTCTTGAGAATGAAGATCCTCATAAGCATTTGAAAGAGTTTCATATAGTGTGTTCTAGCATGAGACCGCATGGAATAACCGACGATCAAATTAAGTTACGTGCTTTTCCATTTTCTTTAAGTACTAAAGCTAAAGATTGGTTATTTTATTTGCCTCCAGGTTCTATTACCACTTAGACAGATATGGTGAGACTCTTCTTGGACAAATTCTTCCCCGCATCCAGAGCCGCTGGTATAAGAAGAGAAATTTGTGGCATAAAACAGAGGGACACCGAGACTCTTCATGAGTATTGGGAGAGGTTCAAGCAATTGTGTGCCAGCTGCCTACAACATGGAATATATGAGCAACTTCTCATCCAATACTTCTACAAACGCCTGATTCCGATGGAAAGATAGATGATGGATGCTGCAAGTGGAGGCGCCATAGTAAACAAAACCCCTGGTTAAGCTAGGGAATTGATCTCCATCATGGCTGCCAATTCACAACAATTTGGGTATAGGCATGATACATCTTCAAGGAAGGTAAATGAGGTAAGTGTGTCTAACCTTGAACATCAAATTTCTAATCTAACCTCCCTTGTGCAGCAGCTAGCTCTTGGAAAAACACAACAGGTGGAGGCTTGTGGGATTTGTGCTGCTCCTAATCACCCTACCGACATGTGCCCCACATTGCAAGAAGACAATCATGAACACGCCAATGCGGTAGGAGGATTTCTAGGACAACCGCAGAGGAAGTATGATCCCTATTCAAATACATACAATCCCGGATGGAGTGATCATCCTAACTTCCGATATGGCAATAACCCACAACATTTCCAACAATTCCAACCTAAGCCATCAAACCAAATACCCCAAACTCCTTCCACTTTAGGTATGCCTCTTGAGGAAGTTGTTAAGTCTCTTGCTATTAATACAAAACAATTTCAGGAGGAAACAAAGCAGAGCATTTAAAACTTGTAGAATCAGGTAAGCTAACTTGCTTCTGCTGTAAACAGGTTAGAAACTCAAGGTAAGTTACCCTCTCAAACTATCACAAATCCAAAGCAAAGCGTTAACGCAATTACCTTGAAAAGTGGAACAGAATTGCAGGGATCAAATAAGAAAGGACACCCATTCAATCATGAGGAAGAGACCAAGAAAGAGATTTCGACTCCAAGCCAGCAGGGCGACCAGATTAGCAAGTCTCTAGTTGAGCCATCAAAGTTTACATTGATACCACCTCCTTTCCCCTTCAGATTGGCGAAATCCAAGCATGAAACGGAAGAAAAAGAGATTTTGGAAACCTTTCGCAAAGCCGAGGTAAATATTCCTTTGATTGATGCAATTAGACAAATACCGCGCTATGCTAGGTTTTTCAAAGACTTGTGCACTAACAAAAGGAAGCTGAAAGGCAATGAAAAGATTAGTGTGAGTGAAAATGTTTCAGCCATTATTCAGAAGAAGCTTCCTCCTAAATGTAAGGATCCAGGTATGTTTACCATTCCTTGCAAAATAGGTAATCTTGGAATCGCTAAAGCCATGTGTGATCTAGGAGCTTCTATCAATGTCATGCCTTTGTTTGTTTATCAACGTTTAAATGTTGGTCCTTTGAAGGAAACGGCTATTATTGTTCAACTTGCTGACAGGTCCAATGTTTATCCTGAGGGAGTTCTAGAGGATGTTTTAGTTCAAGTTAATGGGTTGGTTTTTCCTGCTGATTTTTATGTGCTTGACATGGACGATAGTGATTCTCATACTTCATCACTGATATTATTAGGGCGACCATTCCTTAAGACATCCAAGACAAAAATTGATGTAAATAATGGTACCCTCACTATGGAATTTGATGGTGAAGTAATTAAATTTAACATTTATGATGCCATGAAACATCCTAACGATATCTCTCCTGTTTTTGTTGCGGATGTTATTAACCCATCACCATAGGGACCAAAGCTGGAATCCAAACCCTTAACCGATAATAGGAATAAAAATCCGACAAGACTTATCATTAAGGCAATAACTAAAGGATTTCGAATCTTGGCGATGAGGACCCATTTTGAGCAAATCGACCCTGGAATTATTCGTTTACTAACCTCTTTTATCTTATTCATGTATTTTATATTCCAACAGGAATACTTATCATGCTTTACAGGGCAATGGACAAACTCACTTAAACTCAGCTTGTGGGTTATCCATGGACCGACTTGAACCGGCGATGAGTTGGGCCGATGGATCTTATAGAAGACCGGCATCTTGAAGAGCATTTCTTTTATGTATTTTTCATTTTTATGAACTATTTTTGGTTGTATTTGGTTTTGGGACACTTTTATTTCCTTGTAATTTTCATTTAGGGTTAGCCACTTTAAAAGTGGCAAACTTGTAATTTTGAGCACTTTTTAACCCTAGGAGTAGCAAGTATAAATACTTGCTTAAGAGAGGGTTTGAGGAGCTTATTTTTGCAGAACATACACTCTCTTTTCACGTGTGAATTAGGGTTCATACCTTGGTTCCAACTCTTATCAATTTCAATTCCAAGACTTGAAATTGTGGCGAGTGCAACAATTGGAATTTGTGAGTCATATCAATTCCTACTTGTTGTGATTTCTTTTCTTCTCTAGTGTGTTGTATCTAGGGTTGATTAGAGATAGTTCTTGGTCAGATTTATATCTTATTGTACACGAATTCATTTGATTATTTGAAGTACTTATCATTTGATTTGGATTATCATTGAAAAGTTTCCTAGAAAACGTGAATTTCACCATTTGAAAAGGGGATCTTCCTTCACGGTTTTCTTTGTCAAATTGAGGCTTGATTTTCGTGGATTATATGATATTAGAAGTGTTATTAGAAGCCATTTCCATTGTGGTATTCAGATTATATCATTAGTAAGTTGAATTTCATCATTTCAACATTAGGGTTCATTAGAAAAGTGCCATTTTTGGGATCCGATTTTGCCTAGACTTGAGATATCTTTTCTTATGTCTTTTGGATGTGCTTTTAAGTGTTTTTAGGCACATCATCTTTTTGGTATCAGAGCACATGTTGAGAGAAGGGAATTGGTTTCATTTGATTTCGTGGAAGTGATCATCCATTAGGGTTGATTTAGTGAAAACCGCAATTGTGTTGATTGTTGTGGTTTTGAGCTTGTGAAATTACCTTGTCTTGGAGTAATTTGCTGTTTGTTGGAGTTGGATTGGGAAGGTTATTGTATCATTTTGTGATTGATAATTTTCGTGGAAGGAAGGAAGAATTGAAGTGTTGTTAATTCAAAAATTGTGTGAGCTTGAAAAAAAAAAAAAGAAGAAAAATTTACCTTGTTCTTGCCGTGACTAGTTATGGCATGGGGGAGGTTGTGAAGCTTGTTGTTGTAATTCCTTTTTGCTAATTTTGAATTGGGGAAGTGTATTTTGCAGATTGTATTGAGTTTGATTAGTAAGGAATTATTTGAATTCAAACACATGCAATTAAGTTGTGGGAGTTAATGAGAGCCATTTGAATTTGAATTCATTGTTTACCAATTGAAGAAGCTTGTGGAGTGTGTTGTGTGAATCCTTATGCAATTCGGAATTGGAGCATTTGCAATTTCCAGATTTGAAGTGTGTGGAAGGATAAGCATCCATTTGAAATTCAAATACCTTCTTTAAGTTTGAAAGCAATTCATTGAGTAGCATTGAATAAGTGTTATTTGAATTTGAATTGTTTTTTACCATTTGTGGAGAAGGTTGCATTTAGTGGAGTGATTTCAAATTTGAATTTTGTTGCTGCCACTGCTTATGGTTTATGGTGTGAATGGGAGTTGTGTAGTGTCAAGGACGTGTACACCTTGAAGTATTGTATGTAAGAGTGTTTATAAAAAAAAAAAAAAAAAGTTACAACATGTAGTAGTGTTGTAGTGAAGTGAGTGCACCGTGATTGAGGTGTGTGTGGTGGTGCAAATTTGTGGAGTTTTGTGTAGTGTAAGGTGCTGCACATTGTGGTTATTTGAAGTTTGAAATCAAGGCAAGAAAAAGAAGGTTGAGTAGTAGAATTTAAAATTCAAACAAGTCATTAAAGTGTGAAAGTAATTAAACTAGTTACTTAAACACTTGTAGTTGAATTTAATTCTATCTACTTGAAAGTAGTTGAGTGTACTTCATTTGTGACTTGGTTGTGTACTTGAACCTTGGACGTGTGAAGATAATTATTGTATTGTTGGATTTGAGTACAATCATGTCTAGTGAAATGTTTCATTATGCTAACATATTGCATCGGGACATGACTTCTTTTCAAACCATTGATGAGGGACAAAGAGAAAACTTGTTCCATACTTCTTGTAGGGTACAAGGAAACTTGTGCGCAATTATTATTGATGGTGGTAGTTGTACTAATGTTGTAGCTACATCATTAGTATCGAAGTTGAAACTTGAAACTATCCCACATCCGAAACCCTACACATTACGTTGGTTAAATGATCAGGATGGTCTTTATGTGATTCAAAGGGCTAGGGTACCCTTTAATATAGGGGACAAGTACTATGATGAGCTTGAATGTGATATTCTTCCTCTTTGTGCATCCCATATATTACTTGGTAGACCATGGTTATATGATAGGATGGTATTACATGATGGGTATAGAAATACTTATATGTTTTAAAAGGATGGTAAACGTATAATATTGAACCCTATGTCACCATCAGAGGTCCAGGAGATGCAAAGACAAATAAAACAACCATCACAGGTTCGTGAGGATCATAGCCACATGATCAAACCTTCAGAGGATCCTGATGATCATAGTCAGACGAGCAGACCACCAGAGAGCCAGACTATTCAGAGACAGTTATGTTCACCTTCAGAGGTTTTAGAGGGTAATGAGCAGTTGGGCCAACCATTAGAAGACCATGAAGATCAGCGACATACAGATGAGTTAGAAAAGGAGGATACAATATCAGTGAAATGGGTTGAGATAGGGGACACCTCAGTGGACAATGGGTCATTATTTGTGTTGCAGATGAGATACATCCTGGAAATGGAAGAGCGAAGACAATCACCACCTGTGGTATTTCAGATTTTGGGATTCTACAGCAATATTTCTTTAGATGGTTTGCTAGGAGGAAACGAAGTCTCTACTGCATTTTATCTACTAGATTTGAGGACAAATCTTTTTGAGGCCCAAGGAGATAATAGGAATAAAAATCCGACAAGACTTATCATTAAGGCAATAACTAAAGGATTTCGAATCTTGGCGATGAGGACCCATTTTGAGCAAATCGACCCTGGAATTATTCGTTTACTAACCTCTTTTATCTTATTCATGCATTTTATATTCCAACAGAAATACTTATCATGCTTTACAGGGCAATGGACAAACTCACTTAAACTCAGCTTGTGGGTTATCCATGGACCGACCTGAACCGGCGATGAGTTGGGCCGATGGATCTTATAGAAGACCGGCATCTTGAAGAGCATTTCTTTTATGTATTTTTCATTTTTATGAACTATTTTTGGTTGTATTTGGTTTTGGGACACTTTTATTTCCTTGTAATTTTCATTTAGGGTTAGCCACCTTAAAAGTGGCAAACTTGTAATTTTGAGCACTTTTTAACCCTAGGAGTAGCAAGTATAAATACTTGCTTAAGAGAGGGTTTGAGGAGCTTATTTTTGTAGAACATACACTCTCTTTTCACATGTGAATTAGGGTTCATACCTTGGTTCCAACTCTTATCAATTTCAATTCCAAGACTTGAAATTGTGGCGAGTGCAACAATTGGAATTTGTGAGTCATATCAATTCCTACTTGTTGTGATTTCTTTTCTTCTCTAGTGTGTTGTATCTAGGGTTGATTAGAGATAGTTCTTGGTCAGATTTATATCTTATTGTACACGAATTCATTTGATTATTTGAAGTACTTATCATTTGATTTGGATTATCATTGAAAAGTTTCCTAGAAAACGTGAATTTCACCATTTGAAAAGGGGATCTTCCTTCACGGTTTTCTTTGTCAAATTGAGGCTTGATTTTCGTGGATTATATGATATTAGAAGTGTTATTAGAAGCCATTTCCATTGTGGTATTCAGATTATATCATTAGTAAGTTGAATTTCATCATTTCAACATTAGGGTTCATTAGAAAAGTGCCATTTTTGGGATCCGATTTTGCCTAGACTTGAGATATCTTTTCTTAAGTCTTTTGGATGTGCTTTTAAGTGTGTTTAGGCACATCAACCGAACATCTAGCCAGGAATGTCTAGCCAAAGACGTTAAAGAAAGGCGCTTCATGGGAGGCAACCCATGTAAGAAAAAAAAAATTAGTTTTGTTTTTCTTTAGTTTTGTTTTGTTTTAGTTTAGTTTGGTTTTGATTTTAGTGTAGTTTTGAACTCTCTGGATCAGCTGCAGCAAGGATACATATCAGTAAATGACACTTTCCAAAGCTTCAAGGGAACACTCCAATACCAGGGAAGTACCAGTATTTCCTTTCTCTTATTCTCTAATGTTCCTTAAGTTGTTAATTCCTCTTCAATTGTGTTGAATTAGAAATAGTGAGGACACTGTTTAAGCTAAGTGTGGGGGAGAGGATAATAAAATATAGAGAATAGAGAATTGATCCATACTTTGAATGTTTGTCCTTAAGCAATTTTAAGCCAAATGTTTTTCACAATTATCATGAAATCTAGAGATTGTACTAAATGTTGTAATAAGCATCCACAAAATGTGAAATTGACTTGTTTAAATGCTTTACTCACCCACTGTTGTGATTAGAATACTTGGTTAAAATTAAGTAGTGAAATCTTTAAGAAACAAATTTACCTTGTATTTAGCTTTAGAATTGGAAGTCTAAGAGTAAGTCGAGTCCTTAAGTGAAAAATAAACAAGTTTACTTCTAGGTCATATTAGCTACCGTATACTCTTTGAAGTTGTTTGTTATAACACTTAGTGAAAAATAAATAAATAAATAAATATATATCAAGCATAGCCATTACTCCAATGATTCAACTAATTGAGTTAAGAGTATTCAAACTTGAATGTTAGAGTGAGGAAGAGTCCATAGGGGTATCTCAAAACCCGGTCACTTGAGTGACGAGCTCGGGATATGCCGACTCAATGAACTCACTATAACGATAAGGGCGAAAAGGCGAAAGTTCATGAAAAGAAGTGGGCAAAAACCCGTCAAAATAGATGCTTGAATAAATCAAAAGAACATGAATGTAAACATTCGTTGAATAAAACAAGACGTATAAAAGGGAGAATATCTAGCAAAGAGCTGATACCATATGCTTTACTTTATGCTGCAAGGATTATATGTTTGCTAATATCCAATGAAGTTTAATTAGGTGTTTTTCCTTAGTGGATTAAGTATTTACTTTTGGAATAAAAATTCTTTTGCTAAACATGAGGATTAAAGTTTGTTTTGTTTAGAATAGCTATTAAATTTTGTCCATGGTAATTTGATCACAGGAAACCAGTTTGGTTGAAGTAGTAGACATTAAAATTACAAGTCATGAATTACAAATGAATAGATGCTTAGAAAGATGAAAAGAAAGTTTGTATAATCTATGATAGATTTCTCAATTGATTTGATGCAATTGCTTGAGGACAAGCAAGAGTCTAAGTGTGGGGGAATTTGATAGAGCCATTTTATACTTAATCTTTATAGCTTAAATGGTGTTAATTTACCATTGATTTTATAGAATTCCTAAGGAAATGGTACTTAATTCTATTATGGTGATAAATCAGGTTAAATGGAGTCAAAGATGCTAATTCAAGTAAATTAGAGAAGTCATCTACAACTTGGATCAAGACAAGGAATTACACCGTCGGAGGAAAGCATATGGACATGAATCTGTCTAGAAGGAGACACGGTTTGAAATCTGGCCATGTTGTAAACCGTGCTACACACTGCATGAAGAGAAGGAGAGACACGGCTTAGGGCACGGCCGTGGTGGAAGCCGAGGGAGAAACCATGCTTGGAGCCGTGGTGGAAGCTAGACGTGCCAAGGAGAAGAAATTGTGGAACTTTGACAGAGGAAGGCATGGCCTAGGATCTAGCCATGGGTGGAACCGTGGTACACACTGGACAAGGATGAAGACTTGTTGATTAGACACAGAGGAAGACACGGTTGGACATCTAGCCGTGGGGGAGCCGTGGTACACACTGGATACGGAAGGTGCTACGCGAAATATGCACAGAGGATGGCACGGCTTGACCCACGGCCGTATGGTAGGGCGTGCCAGGCGGACAAATCTTCACTTCTCAAAATCTACTTAGAAAAGGAAAGATATTTTCGTATCTTACTAGCAAAAGATCACATGCCATCCCTCTAACAATATAAATAGAACCAACCCTAGAGGGTTAAGAGGCAATCTGAAAATATGGAACTGGGAATCATCTTAGAAACAAGAAGGAAGGAAGGAGGCAGAGCAGGCATCCGGGTTTCATTATGTTTTTACTTTTTATTTTCGATTTTCTTATGAACATGACTGGCTAAGTTACTTTTCTAGCCAAAGGGTCATAGATGTTTAATTCTCCACGAATTGTAAGGTCTAATTGACTTGTATTTATTCTATTCTTTGTTTTTGGGTATTCATATATCTTTTGATCGTTTTGCCATTATTATCTTTGTTGATTGGTATGAATAGAGCTCTTCTACTCAATTAGCAAGTTAATATATTGTCAACTAGCACATCAAATCCGTAATTGTTTGATTGTTCTAGTCTTAGTGACACGATAACATGTTTGGTTATAAGAATAGATGATCAAATTCATGTTATGGAGGTATATGATCATGTTTAAATAGGTTATCTCATAATCTACTGGCATGAATTGGTGGTCTCTCTAGATTTTAATGCTATTGATAGATTAAATCCTAAGCGCTTGTCTAGGGTTGTCTAATCAATAAGAAAAATAATTCAAAGCGCTTGTCTTGGTTATCGAGAAAGTAAGGAGAGATAGGTTGTTAGAGCTTGTTAATAACCATAACCAGTTTATCTAGAACTAAGAATAGAAAACACTTGCATCGATGATCAATTCCTAGAATTAAACTATCTTGATTCCTTTGGCTAGGCTTTTATCAATATTCAATTTTCTTATCTTGTTTTAATCTTATTCGATTCACAAACAAAACACCCCATTTTTCGTTTCCTCTCTATGTTCTTTGAATAGAAATATTTTTAACCAATCCCTGTGGATTCGACCCTACTCACCACTATATGCAAATCATATAATTGTCTAGGAGTAGGTTTTATTTTTGTTGGATTCGACACCCATCAGAAGGTATAAGGATAAGGTGTTATGTGATGTAGTGCCAATGCAAGCATGTCATGTGTTGTTGGGTAGGCCATGGCAATTTGATAGGAAGGTTGTTCATGATGGCTTTTCTAACAAGTATACACTTGTTCACCAAAGGAAAAGCTTTAATCTTAAACCGTTAACACCCAAACAAGTATATGAGGACCAGTTGCAGCTACAACAGTCTTTTGCAAAACATAAGGTGAGTGAAAAGCAGAGGGAGAGTGAGAGAGCAAAAGACAATGATAAAGAAAAGGAATATAGAAGTCAAGATCAAAAGGAAAAAGAGAGGAAGGCTGGAAAGAGTGTGAGAGACCAAGTTGAAAGGGGATCAACTTTGGTGGTGAGTGAAAAGGAGGGGCAGCCTTGCAAAAGGAGAGTTGTGTGGCAAGAGCGAGTGTAGTGAGGAGAACTTTTTTAAGTACTAACGAATCATTTAACTCTTTGCCTAGTGTGGTTATGTCTATTATGCAGGACTTTGAAGATGTCTTTCCTAAGGAGATTCCAAAGGGACTACCACCTATTTGTGGTATTGAGCACCAGATTGACCTTGTACCCGGAGCTTCGATGCCAAACAAGCTAGCTTATAGGAGCAATCTGGAGGAGATAAAGGAACTCCAAAGGCAAGTCGAGGAATTAATGGAGAAGGGGTACGTGAGAGAAAGCATGAGTTTATGTGCAGTGCCTGTGATTTTGGTGCCTAAGTAGGATGGGTCATGGAGAATGTGTGTTGATTGCCGCGCCATCAATAACATTACGGTAAAGTACCATCATCCTGTTCCTTGCTTAGATGACTTCTTAGATTGGTTATATGAGTATAGTGTCATTCCTCATGAGCCTTGGATAGACATTTCCTTAGATTTTGTGTTAGGATTACCTAGGTCTAGACATGATCGGGATTCTATTTTTGTGGCTATGGATAGGATTTCTAAAATGGTTCATTTCTTTCCTTGTCATAAAACTGATGATGCTATACACATTGTTGAATTGTTCTTTAGAGAGGTAATGCGTCCGCATGGTATACCTAGTAGCATTGTTAGTGATCAGGATGTAAAGATTTCGAGTCATTGTTGGAGAGTAGTGTGGTAAAAGTGGGGAACTAAACTAATGTTTTCGACTATCTGTCACCCACAAACTGAGGGGCAAATTGATGTGGTTAGCAGGATTTTAATTCAATTGTTAGGGGCAATCATAGAGAAGAATATTAAGACTTGGAAGGATTGTCTACTATTTGTGGAGTTTGCATATAATAGGGCTTTACATAACACTACTCATTGTTCACTGATAAATCTATTTTTAACTCTTATAATTGAAGATGATTAAGTCAATTTTTGAGATAATTGGGCGTGAAAATATAAGATTATGATGCTTAATTGATTTATATTTCATGTTCAGGTGTGGAAAAGGAGGATTTGATGAAAAGTATTTAAATTCAAGACAAATTGGAGATAAAAGCAAGTAAAAAGGGAATGCTTTGAAGAAAGGAAGTTACACGATTTTACAAACAGCCGTGTGAAGGAATCAGGAGACTACACGGTTTGGATACACGCCCGTGTATCCGACCATGTATCAGCGTGGAGGAAGAGTTTTCCAGACAGACTAGTACACAGTTGGAATACACACCCATGTAACCCAACCGTGCATAAGAAAACATTGAGGAGGACACACGGTTGAGTTACACACCCGTGTAATCAACTGTGTACGAAGAACAAAGAAGACAGAGGCATACATGGCTATTACAAACGGCCGTGTGGGATATACATGCCTGTGTAGTATAACCGTGTGTCTGTCGAAGGAAAGATATTTTCAAATCGATTTTAAATCTTTCGTCCAATTTTGAAGGATATCTCCTACACGCTAGAGAGGAAGCTACCCTAGGTATAAATAGTCATCTTTGAAGAGAGAGAAAGAGTTTTTGGAAGGCAGAAAACACGTTCTGGAATTTTAGGGAGAACAATAGCAGTCAAAGGAATTTTCGAGCTTTAATTCTAGAAAGGTTTCCCACATGGATTTGATTATTTCGTTTTGTTATTCCTTGAGAACCATGTGTAGCTAATTACTTCATACCCGAATCTTACAAAAGTCTGATTACTATGTAACATTGGGTTTATTGCAACATTAATGACGATTAAGCATCTCTGATTTCATCCATGTTGTTTATTATATATCGTTGATTTGATGTTTGGCCAGCATTAGATTACATTGATTTCTAATAAGTTGATTGGAAAATCTCTTGTTTGAATAGATCATACATCGGATGAAAAGGCTTGTATGCAATCTAGGGATAGAAAGCATAAGTTTTCCGTATTAGATTGGATATAATGATTTAATCTAATTGAGGGTTGTGGTATAGTCATGCAATTCTGATTGTTGTTAATAAAAGAGGGATCTTTGTTAATACGGTTAGAATTAGGAGTTAATGATTTTGGAAGAAACATTAACTTAGTGTTAGATGCCCCGCAGATCAGAGATAATTAGTATTCATTAATTAGTTTTCTAAGGATTGAAGTTGCATAGTAATTAGATGAGTAGTAAGAGTGGGGTACGCGTTGGAACATTGAATTTGATAATTTAACGCATTGTTTGATATTCATTGATTTCATTTCTATTAGATAATTTAGTTTAATTTAGGTAATTTGGTTAAATCAATTCACTCGAAATTGTGCGGTTAGATAGTCGGTTTGAGGTTAATATTAGTACTTGCTAATCATTGAGGAGACGATACCTGAACTCAACTCTATACTATTGTAATCGATAGGTGCACTTGCCTAATTGATCGCAAGGAAGAGTCGGAGTAAAAAGGATTTTAATTTGTGTGATTGCGATTCAATCAACATTCACCATTTGAGATTGTGTTCGGTTTAATCCCACTGAATCTTAATTGTTTATTGTCATTGCCACTTAACAAGTTTGTGAGTTTTGATGCTGATCCTAAGGTAGATTTCGTGAGAAAGCTACATGCACAAGTAAAGAGTAGGATTGAAAAACAAAATGCCAGGGTCGCTTCAAGGGTGAACAAGGGTAGGAGACCCATGAATTTTCAGCCTGGAGATTGGGTTTGGGAGGATTTTTTTCATAAGGAGAGGTTTCCATTTAAGAGGAAATCCAAGTTGAAGCCTAAAGGCGGTAGACCAATTCAAATTCTTGAGCGCATAAATGATAATGCATACAAGAAAGATTTACCAGGTGAGTATCCAGTAAGTGTCATGTTTAATGTTATTGATTTGAGTCCATTTGATGTAGGCAATGATTTAAGGACAAATCCTTTTCAAGAGGAGGGGAATGATGAGATCCATGATGAGAGCCAAGCTGGAAGAAGAAATGTGGATCCTCTTGAAGTGCCACCTGGACCGATCACAAGAAATCGAGCAAAACGACTCAAGGAAGCACTTAACGGGTTGATAAAGGATGTCCATAAAGCCGGAAAGGATTGGAGCAATCATGAAGTTGGAACGGATTGGAACAACCATGGGAAAACCCTTGCTCTTGTACAAGTCATACTAGATACGTAGTGAAGAGGGCGTGTATTTAAAAGGCACAGCCGTGTAGGAATCTCAAGATTGCACAAAATCATACATGGCTAGACACGCGGCTAAAAGGCACGGTCGTGTAAGGAGACAAGAATTGCACAGAATCATATACGGCCAGACACATGGCTAAAAGGCACGGCCGTGTAAGGAGACAAGAATTGGAACTAAAACATACACGACCAAAGTACACAGCCGTGTATCCCCTGCCGACCAGCTTATTCTGTTTTCGTGTTTTTACGCAACTTATCTAAGCTACGTCATTTTGGACTTGTTTTTCACGAATTGTAACCATAGTATAAAAGCTCCTAGGGTTTAGAACAACAAAGAAGATATACATCTTTGAACATTAAACACTTTTGAGAGGCTCCTCTCTTGGTTCTTCAAGAACTAAATCGAACTTATCGGATTGATTTCCGTGGCATTCATTCCGACTTATCAATCGGTCTTTCATCCCGATTGTGGCGTCTTCATTTTATACCAAGGTTCTTGTCTCACTTATAGACAACGGGTTACGGTTTCCACTTTAGGTGTTTGGGTGTCTTAGGCAACGAATTCTGAACGTATTGGTATTGGGTTTCATCACGGGTTGGCATGGTTCGTATCAAGAAGGATTTAAGCTTGTAGTGCAACTATAGAGATGGTTAAATCCTAATATGAAGGAGGTGGTTAAAAAGGAGGTGATCAAACTTCTTGACGCTGGACTTATTTGCACCATATTTAATAGCGGCTAGTTTAGTCTAATGCAAGTGGTGCCAAAGACAAGGAGGAATTAGATCTCCAACTGTTAGAGACTTAGTGGAAGAAAGTGAAGAGTGTCGAGCTAACGACGTTAAACAAGTGTGCCTTTTGGGAGGCAACCCGTGTTTAACTTAAGTACGTAGCATTTCTTTTATTTTCATTTTGTTGTCACCATCCTAAGTCTATTATTTTTAGAAATTTGCAGATCTTAAGGGGAGTTTCTAAGCTTATTTGAAGAGAGCGAGAGTAACCTCTAAATGTAGGGAAGCGCTAATGATAAGTAAGGGCTTTCAAATTTCCATCACTAAGTCCATCATGTAAGTCCCTCTTTACATTCATTTACACTGTTGAGAGGTGCATAATGATAAAAGTTGTTGTCTATTGGTGTGGCATCTCATAATTCTCATCCACACAACCAATACTTAAGCTATGCATGACTTTATCTAAGAATATGTTGAATTTTTTAAGTCAGCACCGCCACGAGCGTAGCCGTGCTGAAGCCAAGGTTGACTTTTTCTAAGGATTTGTTTGATTTTCGAAGTCAACATAGCCACGAGCACGACCGTGCTAAAGTAAGGGCTCCACAGATTACACGTTCTATGGACTTTTTGATCTCAACATGGCCTCGAGCATAGCCATGTTGTAGCCCGTGTGATATGCCTTAATTTGACAAAAGCATATACACACAACAATTAAAGCAAATCCAGTCAACTCCTCCACAAGTGGCATAAACCCTAATCCCTTTTAAATTCAATTTGTAAATCAAATAACCTTAACACCAAATGATGATGTGCTCAATTGGATTAAGCACACAACACAAGAAAAAATGGAAATCCAATGATCAAGACTATTGAAAATGGTGTAAATCCCTTATTGAAAGCTTCCATGCAAAAATAACAAATTCCACTAGCAATTGAATATCCACAATCAACAATATAATTTAGGATATGATTCCACTAAATTGCAAGCAATAAAATGATACAATTGACCCTATAAGTGAAGTGAAATCAAGAACCAATAGAACACAATCTAAATCAAAACTAGATATTACACACTAGCATGAAATGGAATCAACTAAGGAAATGATATGACTCACAAATCCTTAAGTTACTACTTGCCACAATTCCTTGAAGAATTGATAAGATTCTTATGAAAATTTGAGTAAGAACCCTAATTCTCATGAAAATAGGTAGCAAATTTTATACTCTCAACTAACTACATAAACCCTACTTAAGCAAGTATTTATGCTTGCTCCCCATAGGGTTAAAATGGCTAAACAATTACATCTATGCCATTAAAGGGTGGCCGGTCTTAAGTCTACAATTACAACAAAATAAAATGTCCTAAAAGCTTACAAAATAAATGGTTCAAAGAAATAAATTACAAGTACAAAAGATAATAATCTTCAAAGAGCCAGTTCATCGAGTCAATGTTGATCAAGGTGGGCTATTGGATGTGAATCCGATGATGTCTCTAATTTGACCAACAGTGAAGTTCATGTGGCATCTCATGAAGAATGATTGTTGTACCTGCTAGATTACCATTCAAACTTTTATTAGATAAAGAAAAACATGTATGCATGCAAGTGATTTGGATCATCATCCAAATCAAGTTCTTTGTCCATCAAGATCGTAGGGTAGATTCCCATCATCTCCTTGGGCCTCCAAGAGATTTGCCCTCAAATCTAGAGGGTCACTTCTTGGATTGAACCTAGATTCTTTGTTGCCCTATTTTCTCAATTATTAGAAGAAACAAAAGTAGTCCTGACCTACTCTTGGAAATTATGCACCTCTGATGGAGACATAGGTATCAATACTATTTGAGACCCTCCCTTTCGAAACATGTAGGTATTTCTGAAGCCATCATGTAACACCTTTCTATCAATCATCCAGGGTCTACCCAATAGTAAATGAAAGGCACACATGGGGATCACATCATAATATTTCTTTCTAACACTCACTGGCACTTTTGCCCCTTGTGTAACATGCATACTACCTTAATTGTCTAAACAATGTAAGTTATAAAGGCTAGGATGTGAACTAGTAGATAATTGTAATTTGTCTACTAATGCAGCAGCTATGACATTTGTGCAACTACCACTATCAATTATCAGTACATAAAGGTTACCTCTAATCCTGCAAGAAGTGTCGAATATGTTCTCCCTCTATTTATCCCTAGCATCAGGAGATAAAGTCCAAACCTCGCGTAACACGTTAATTGGTAAATACTGATCACCTGTTCCCTCCTCATGTGTTTCAGCAGTCTAATCATCATAATATTCCTGCAATGCTAATGATAGGTCTAAGCTCGATTGGTTCTTTCTCATCCTCATCCTCTTCTCCAACACCCTCTATAACTGTCATGACTCTCTTATTAAGACACCGTGCTACCATATGCCTAAATCCCATGCATTTAAAACATTTAATTTGGAAAATTTTCCCATTGGTGGTTCCTGGTACAGTCTACCTAATATCAAGTCTAACCTCTTTGCCTTTTCTAGAAGTTATTTTCTCCTTTTCTATGCTGGGGTTAGCTTTGCTCACTGCCCTGACTGACTCACCTACTACCTTTAGTCCTCCTGATCAATCATCAGCTCCCATAGGCCTGGTAGTAGCACTAGGCCTACTATTAGTAACCCTGAATAGGTTGGATCGCCTCTATCTCTCCACTTTTAAGGCTAGTTGTATAGCCTCGTCAAGTGTACTATGTCTCTATAGCTCAACTACACATGCGATCTCATATTTCAGCCCTAACACAAATTGTTCTAGGGTTTTCTCCGGAAGCTCTACTAATCTACATCTAATCATCAAGGTTTCAAATTGCTACACATAATGATCGACTATTTTGTCTCCCTGTCTCAAAGTCTGAAGACGTATAAATAATTCCTGCCTATAGTGTTCAAGATTGAACCTCTTCCTCAAAACCCTCTTCATATCCCTCTATGTTTGAATTTCAGCCTCACCATCCCTATGCCTGCTAATCACTAAATTCTTCCACCACAAGGTAGCATACCCTATGAACTCAACAACTAAGGTTGTCAAAATCGCAATTTTACGTAGAATCACTAAGGGGTTCGTAGAATCAGAATGTAGAAACGTAAGTTTCTACAACCTATGTAAAATAACTTTCAAATATTATAAATTTACTTACAATAGTCATTAAAAAATATGATGAATAATAGAAATAAGGAAATTGAGCATTTATTTTAGCCATAAAATGCAAATTTGCAATAAAAGTCATAATATAGATAATCGAGCATAAGTTGTATAATATAGATATTTTATTTCTAAAATGATAAATCATGTATAAAACAAGTTTCACCTAATTATATATATAAAAGCTAGAAGATAATAAATAAAATTTAAAAATCAATAGTGACTTTAAGAAATTACTACTAAATAAAAATTGATAACGAAAATATACCATTAGAAAGGAGTAATATTAAAAAATGACAAATAACTACTAACCAAAAGTACATAATAAAAAAGATACTATAATAAGAAAAAACTTCAAAATTATATATTACTAGGTAAATTTTTGTACTATTCGTGATTATTAATTCAAAATATATTTACTTAACAATATCTTGCATTTACTTAACTATGAGAATGATATATTGAAAAGATAAAAATATAAATATATTTATACCTTTCCTATAAAATTAAAAATCTAAAAAATTCTTATAATGTTAAAGTTATCTACCCTTTATTTTATTTGCTATTACAAAAATATTAATTAAACATGAGTGCTTTAATACGAACATGATCAAAAATAGGAACAAGAAGACTAACAATCGACAAACACAAACACAAAGACTTTAATGCAACGCAACACACTGATAAGAGAGGAGTGATAATCGATGAACATGTTGGGGTATGACTCATATTCCCCTATGATAGTGATGAGATCCATAATGAGAGTCAAGCCGAAAGAAGGAATGTGGATCCTCTTGAAGTGCCACTTGGACCGATCATAAGAAATCGAGTGAAACGACTCAAGGAAGCACTTAACGAGTTGATAAAGGATGTCCATGAAGCCGGAAAGGATTGGAGCAATCATGAAGTTGGAACGGAGTGGAACAACCATGGGAAGACCCTTTCTCTTGTACAAATCATACCGGATACGGGGTGAAGAGAGCGTGTACTTTCGAGGTACGGTTATGTAGGAATCTCAAAGTTACATAGAATCATACACGGCTAAAGGCACGGTCGTGTATGGAGTCAAGCAAATCTACAAAAAGATACACAACCAGAAGTACACGGTAGTGTATGTTGCCAGAATATGCACAGAAAAGTACACGGTCATATACACGGGCGTGTATCTCCCCGACACCAGCTGCATAGTGAGTTTGGAGGTTCCATAGGAACATACACGGCCAGAATACACGGTCGTGTATTGCAGGCCGTGTATACACTCTACGTCGATTTTTAATGCGTTGTTTGTTATTTTTGTTATGATACTACGTCGTTTTTTGACATTATTGTCATGAATTGTAACCCTAGTATAAAGCTCCTAGGGTTTAGAACATAGATATACAACTTTGAATGTTTGAAAACGTTTTTGAGAGAATTCCTCTCTTGGTTCTTCACGAACTAACTAGAACTTATCGGATTAATTTCCGTGGCATTCATCCCGACTATCAATTGGTCTTTCATCCCGATTGTGGTGTTTTCACATTATACCAAGGTTCTTGTCTCGCTTATAGACAATAGGTCGCGGTTTCCACTTGAGGGTGTTTTGCATCTTAGGTAACGAAATCCGAACGTATTGGTATTGGGTTTCATGACAGGTTGGCGTGGTTTGTATCAGCTAGGAATTTGATCAAACCGATCTCGTATCATTTTGGTATCAGAGCTTAGGTTTGTCAAAACATTAGTTCGGTTTGAGGAAAGTAACATCAAAACCCCAACTCCAATCGTTCATATCATTTGTTAGTATTCAATTTCATAGTATTAATTGTCTATTGAAAGTGTAGTATCTACTAGTTGATTTGTTATAAAAAAAGAAAGGAAGAATCACGACAAAAAAAAAAGAAAAGAAAAGAAAAGAGAAACGTAATCAAGAGCAACAACAAAGACAAAAAAAAAAATTCGGATAGAAAAAAAAAAGAGGAAAATTTAGAGCCCTAGAGTTGTTTTGAAATTCTACGGAAGGGAATTAGTGTAGTTTTGGAAAAATTCAGAAAATTTCGAGCCTTAAAGTCGGTTTGAATTCTACGGAAGGAAATTGATGTAGTTTGGGTTAGTTCCGAGAGAATTGAGAAGAGGAATTAGTGAAGTTCTATCATTATTACTTGTGAGAATACACGAGTGACTGTGTGATATCATCATTTGAGTGAAACACGTAAGGGAGTGTATCGTGAGGTTTGATCATATATATATTTGTGTTAGTACTATTTTTTTTTTTTGCAGGAACTATGTCGAGGTAACATTCTCCTGAAGGTGAGAGGGGAAGGTTTGATGCTAGGTTAGTAATTGAGGTGTTGAGGGGTGAGATGAAGAGAATGTTTCAGGAGGGAATGGAACAAATTTTTTAGACGGTAGAGCAAAGACTAGAGCAATCCACAAACATCTTCTAAGGGCGTAAGAGCGAGAGTCGTTTAAGGAGAGTACAAAGGGGTGGAGATGAAATGTCGGAAGATGGATTTGATGAGCCTTCTATCGGGAGTTATAGAGGTTATAGTGGTCGGAATCGAGGAACTAGGGATTGGGATGATAGAGGAGATAGGAATAGAGAGGATGATCAATTGAGTAGCATAAAGATGAAGATTCCTCCTTTCCAAGGGAAGAATGATCCCGAGGCATACTTAGAGTGGGAGAAGAAGGTAGAGATGGTGTTTGATTGTCATAACTATAGTGGGAGAAAGAAAGTGAAACTTGCTGCCATTGAATTTTTAGATTATGCTATAGTGTGTTGGGATCAACTAATGTTGAATAGAAGAAGGAATGGCGAACCACCTATTGAGTCGTGGGAAGAGATGAAAAGGGTGATGAAGAAGCGGTTTGTGCCTGCGTATTACTATCGTGAATTGCACAACAAATTGCAAACCCTTAAGCATGGAAGCCGGAGTGTGGATGAGTATTTCAAGGAAATGGAAGTTACTATGATCAGGGCGAATGTAGAAGAGGATAGAGAGGCTACCATGGCTAGATTTCTTGCTGGGTTGAATAAAGAAATCCAAAATGTTGTTGAATTGCAGCATTATGTAGAATTAGAGGATATAGTCCATGTGGCTATAAAGGTTGAGAACCGACATAGGCGGAAAGGTAGTAGTAATGCACGGTTTCAATAGGGTACTGGTTCATCCACCTGGATGACTAACCAGTGGAAGAAGGAAGAAAAGCCTTTACCCACCAAACCAAAAGGAGAGCTGAGGCAAGCGGGTTCTACTCCTGGTAACCAAGGTAACCCTGATTCTTCTACTTCTAGAAATCGTGACATTAGATGTTTTAAATGCCAAGGTAGAGGCCATATTGCTAGTCAATGTCTGAATAGGCGTGTAATGATTTTGCGTGATGATGGTGAGTATGAGACTGAGGGGGATAGTAAAGAAGAGGATATGCCTCCATTAGAGGATGCTAGTGATGATGAGGAGCCTGCAATGGGAAGGCTAGTGGCAGTAGTAAAGCGAGCTTTGAATGTGCAGGTGAAGGAAGAAGAGGAAGTGCAAAGAGAGAATATATTTCACACTAGATGTTATCTAAGAGATCATATTTGTAGTTTGATTATTGATGGAGGAAGTTGCACCAATGTGGTGAGTAATTTTATTGTTGAGAGGCTAGGACTCAAAACTGTTAGATACCCTAATCTATATAAATTGCAGTGGTTGAATGATAGTGGTGACACTATGGTGAGTAAGCATGCCTTGATTGGTTTTCGTATTGGTAGGTATGAGGATGAGGTGTTATGCGATGTAGTGCTAATGCAAGCGTATCATGTGTTGTTGAGAAGGCCATGGCAATTTGATAGGAAGGTTGTTCATGATGGCTTTTCTAAGAAGTATACGCTTGTTCACTAAGGAAAAAGCTTTAATCTTAAACCGCTAACACCTAAACAGGTGTATGAGGATCAGTTGCAGTTACAATAGTCTTTTGCAAAACATAAGGTGAGTGAAAAGCAGAGGGAGAGTGAGAGAGCAAAAGACAATGAGAAAGAAAATGAATACAAAAGTCAATATCAAAAGGAAAAAGAGAGGAAGGCTGGAAAGATTATGAGAGACCAAGTTGAAGGGGGATCAACTTTAGTGGTGAGTGAAAAGGAGAGTGCAGCCTTGCAAAAGGAAAATTGTGTGGCAAGAGCGAGTGTAGTAAGGAGAGCGTTAGTGATGAGGTAACCTATGTTGTTGCTGGTTTTTAAAGAAACATGTTTGAGTACTAACGAACTATCTAACTCTTTGCCTAAAGTAGTTGTGTCTATTGTGTAGGACTTTGAAGATGTCTTTCCTGAGGAGATTCCAAAGGGACTACCACCTATTTGTGGTATTGAGCACCAGATTGATCTTATACTCGGAGTATCGATTCCAAACAAGCCAGCTTATAAGAGCAATCCGGAGGAGATAAAGGAACTCCAAAAGCAGGTCGATGAATTAATGGAGAAGGGGTACGTGAGAGAAAGCATGAGTCCATATGCAGTTCTTGTGATTTTGGTGCCTATGAAGGATGGGACATAGAGAATGTATGTTGACTGTCGCGCCATCAACAACATCACGGTAAAGTATCGTCATCCTATTCCTCGTTTAGATGACATGTTAGATGAGTTACATGGGTCTAGTGTCTTTTCTAAAATTGATCTGAAAAGTGGATATCACCAAATTAGGATGAAAGAAGTTGATGAATGGAAAACCGCATTTAAGACAAAATATGGATTGTATGAGTGGTTAGTAATGCCTTTCGATTCAACTAACGCACCTAGTACTTTTATGAGACTTATGAACCATTTTTTGAGGAATTTTATTAGAAAATTTGTGGTTGTCTATTTTGATGATATCCTCATTTACAGCAAGAGTTTAGAAGATCATATATCTCACTTGAGGGATGTTTTAGAGGTGCTTCGAAAGGAGCAATTATATGCTAACCTCAAAAAGTGCACTTTTTGCACAGATAAGCTTGTGTTTCTTGGTTTTGTTGTTAGTGCCTAGGGGATACAGGTTGATGAAGAAAATATTCGTGCAATCCAAGAATGGCCTAGTCCAACTAATGTAAGTAATGTGCGGAGTTTCCATGGACTAGCAAGTTTTTACAAGAGATTTGTGAAGGATTTCAGCACCATTGCAGCACCACTTACTGAGGTAATTAAGAAGAACATGGGGTTTAGATGGGAAGAGCAACAAGAGAAGGCCTTTCAGACGCTTAAAAATAAGCTGACTCAGGCATCATTACTTGCTTTACCTAATTTTGCTAAAACGTTTGAAATTGAGTGTGATGCTTTAGGATTAGGTATTGGAGCAGTGCTTATGCAGGAGAGAAGACCAATTGCATTCTTTAGCGAGAAGCTAAGCGGGGTGACCTTGAATTAACCTACTTATGACAAGGAGTTATATGCACTGGTTCGAGCACTGGAGACTTGGCAACACTACCTCTGCCAAAAGAGTTCGTGATACATACTGACCATGAATCCTTGAAGTACTTGAAGGGGCAACACAAGCTGAACAAAAGACATGCTCGTTGGGTGGAGTTCATCGAAACATTTCCATATGTCATCCACTATAATCAAGGTAAAGAGAATGTCGTTGCTTATGCACTTTCTAGAAGGTATACTCTTATCTCTACTCTTAGTTCTAGACTGCTTGGGTTTGAGCACATTAAGGAGTTATATGCCGTTGATCGAGATTTTTGTGAGGAGTATATGCATTATGAGAAGAGTGGGCATGGTAAATTTTATAAACATGAAGGATTCTTGTTTAGGGAGTGTAAACTATGCATTCCAATTTGTTCTTTAAGAGAATTACTAGTGAGGGAGTCTCATGGCGGAGGTTTAATGGGACATTTTGGAGTAGCTAAAACCTTAGGGGTATTGTAGGAACACTTCTATTGGCCTCACATGAAATGAGACGTTGAGAGGATTTGTGAGCGATGTGTCACGTGTAAGCAAGCAAAATCTAGAGTCCAACCTCAAGGGTTTTATACCCCACTTCCCATTCCTCATGAGCCTTGGGTAGATATTTCCATGGATTTTGTGTTAGGATTACCCAAGTCTAGACATGGTCGAGATTCAATTTTTGTAATTGTGGATAGATTTTCTAAGATGGCACATTTCATTCCTTGCCACAAAACAGATGATGCTTGTAATATTGCTAATTTGTTCTTTAGGGAAGTTGTGAGATTACATGGTATGCCTAGAACAGTCGTATCTGATAGAGATGCTAAGTTCTTGAGCTACTTCTGGAAGACCTTGTGGGCTAAGTTAGGAACTAAGTTATTGTTTTCTACTACTTTTCATCTATAGACTGATGGTCAAACTGAGGTAGTGAATCGGACTTTATCTACTTTATTGAGGGTTGTAATTAAAAAGAATATTAAAAGTTGGGAGGATTGTTTGCCGCATGTTGAATTTGCCTATAACCGTACAGTGCATTCTGCTACTAAATTTACTCCTTTTGAAATTGTGTATGGTTTTAATCCACTAACTCCTTTGGATTTATTACCTTTGCCTATTTCTGAGTATGTTAATCTAGATGGCAAGAAGAAAGCAAAATTTGTTAAATAGATCCATGAGAAGGCAAGGTTTAACATTGAGCGAAGAACGGAGCAGTATGTGAAACAAGCCAACAAGGGTCGTTGACAAACTGTTTTTGAACCTGGAGATTGGGTTTGGGTTCACATGCGCAAAGAGCGGTTTCCCATGCAGCATCGATCTAAATTACTTCCTAGAGGCGATGGACCATTTCAAGTTCTTGAGCGCATCAACGATAATGCATACAAGATAGATTTTCCTGGTGAGTATCAAGTAAGTGCCACATTTAATGTTACTGATCTGAGTCCTTTTGATGTAGGTGATGATTTGAGGACAAATCCTTTTCAAGAGGAGGGGAATGATGAGATCCATAATGAGAGTCAAGCCGGAAGAAGGAATGTGGATCCACTTGAAGTGCCACTTGGACCGATCATAAGAAATCGAGCGAAACAACTCAAGGAAGCACTTAACGGGTTGATAAAGGATGTCCATGAAGCCAGAAAGGATTGGAGTAATCATGAAGTTGGAATGGAGTGGAACAACCATAGGAAGACCCTTGCTCTTATACAAATCATACCAAATACGGGGTGAAGAAGGCGTGTACTTTCGAGGCACGGCCGTGTAGGAATCTCAAAGTTACACAGAATCATACACGGTCATATACACGGCCAAAGGCACGATCGTGTATGGAGTCAAGCAAATCCACAGAAAGATACACGACCAGAAGTACACGGTCGTGTATGTTGCCAGAATTTGCACAGAAAAGTACACGGCCAAAGTACACGGTTGTGTACACGGGCGTATATCTCCCCGACGCCAGCCGTATAGTGAGTTTAGAGGTTCCACAGGAACATACACGGCCAGAATACACAGCCATGTATTGCAGGCCGTGTATACACTTTGCGCCGATTTTTAATGTGTTGTTTGTTATTTTTGTTATGATACTACGTTGTTTTGGACATTATTGTCACGAATTGTAACCCTAATATAAAGCTCCTAGTGTTTAGAACATAGATATACAACTTTGAATGTTTGAAAACATTTTTGAGAGAATTCCTCTCTTGGTTCTTCATGAACTAACTAGAACTGATCGGATTAATTTCCGTGGCGTTCATCCCGACTTATCAATTGGTCTTTCATCCCGATTGTGGCATCTTCACATTATACCAAGGTTCTTGTCTCGCTTATAGACAACGGGTCGCGGTTTCCACTTGAGGGTGTTTTGCATCTTAGGTAACGAATTTCGAACGTATTGGTATTAGGTTTCGTCACAGGTTGGCGTGGTTCGTATCAGTTAGGAATCCGATCAAACCGATTTTGTATCAGATAGGAAAGCACGTGGGGAAGTCGCCCCCCGGCAGGGGTTTTAAGGAGGTAGCGCCCTTTGGACACCAAAGGGTTTTTAACAATTAAACCCAGATTTGTTTATTAAAAGTTTGGGCTTGAGCTATGAATAGCTATTATTATATATTTTTTCATTTGGATTCAGATGGTTGAAATTTTACTTAGTTTTGCAATATTGTGGAATAAGTAAAAACGTAGTAAAATCACAATTTTGACGATTTGACTGTTCAAAATCACGATTTTACCTCAAAAACATTTTTGCATGTGAGTTAACTAAGAATGTGCTCACCAACTTGTAAAATTGTAGAAACGTGCGTGTTAACTCGCGATTTTCACAACTATGTCAACAGCAGCAAGTTGAACTCGAGTATTGTCATCAATTTGATAACACTCAAAAAGACCTTTAACCTTATCCTCCCAATCCAGATAATCATCTGCTGAACACTTGCCATCAAAGAAAGGCATTTGTAGCTTCACATACTCTAATCCCCTAGGTGGCTTGAAATCCTTATTTGGGTAAGGATTAACCCCAAAATTATCATCCCTCTCCTCCCTATAGGGGTGATGATCTCCCTCCATTCTTCTGCCTAAGTTTCCTCCTCCCACTACTCCTCTCTGGATATTTTGTAGAGCTACTCAAGGTAGTGCTTGAGGATTTACTTGCAGTTTGATGACCCTAACCTCCACCAACCTGGCTATTGGCCTCATTGCCAATTCCCCCATTTACACTGTCATTCAACATGAATGCAATTTGATGAAGTACAATCCCACAATTTATAGCACACTCCTTCAATAACACCAAGTCATAAGAATACGTTTAACAACCACACTAATACACAATGAAATCCATGTTGCAAGGTAAAAAATACAATGACATAATTCTTGGTACTTCAAGTAAAGTCAAATAAATGAAGCATACACAATCACTTCCATGTAGTTAAGAAATTAAATTCAACCAACAAGTGTTCAAGTAATGAGCTCAATTACTTTCACACTTTAATGTTTGTTTTTGAATTCAAATTCTACAACTCAAACCTTCCTTTCTTGCTACGGTTTCACACTACAATAAATCACAATGTGTAGCACCTTACACCACACAAAAATGTACAATTTCACACTACCACTCACTTCCCTCACTCACGATGCAAACACTCGCTACCACTACTTACACCACTTGCAATCCCCTTTACTCAACACATACAAACACAATGCCACACACATACACACCCTTCACTAAATACACAAACACAACACCACACACACACACACCTTCGACTATGGTGCAGCACACACGCCCACACATACACACTTCCACACATTGCACTCCTCCACTTCAAACACAATTTTCAAACTGTAACTTTTTAAAGGCAGCTCAATTCAAATTCAAATGATTCCACTTATTGCAACCTTTCCACAATTCGTAAGAAGCCACTTTAAAATTCAAATGAACACACAATAAATTCTATCACTTAATGTGTGTTTTGAAAATTAAATAGCTTCCATATAATCCACTAATTCAATTTTGAAAATTGTACAACTATACTCCTTATGTCTGAAACAACATGCAATGGAGTACACTTCCGCTTCCTTCACAAATGAGGTAATTTCTAAGTTCCGAATTTTGAATAAAAAATACGCTTTTACTCCTCTTCCTTCATGAAAATTATCAACAACAAGGAGCTTTAACAAGACCTTAAATTCCACTTTGACAAGCAATAAATCTCAACTTCTCAACAAGATAATTAATTAATCAAGTCAATTCGCAACATACACAATTTCAAATCACAAATTGAAGAACCCTAATTGACTATGAAACAAAATCAACCAAGACTAATTCCCTTCTCTTAACTTGAGCTCTAATACCAAAACATGATATGCCTTAATTTGACAAAAGCATATACACACAACAATTGAAGCAAATCCGATCAACTCCTCTATAAGTGGCATGAACCCTAATCCCTTTAGAATTCAATTTTTAAATAAAATAACCTTAACATCAAATGATGATGTGCTCAATTGGATTAAGCACACAACACAAGAGCAAATGGAAATCCAATGATCAAGACTATTGAAAATGGCATGAATCCTTTATGCAAAGCTTCCACACAAAAATAGCAAACTCCATTAGCAATTGAATATCTAGAATCAACAATACAATTTAGGATACAATTCCACCAAATTGCAAGCAATAAAATGATAGAATTGACCCTACAAATGACATGAAATAAAGAAACAATAAAACACAATCCAAATCAAAACTAGATATTACACACTAGCATGGAATAGAATCAACTAAGGAAATGATATGACTCACAAATCTTTAAGTTGCCACTCACCACAATTCCTTGAAGAATTGATAAGAGTCTTATGAAAATTTGAGTAAGAACCCTAATTTTCACGAAAATAGATAGTAAATTGTATACTCTCAACTAACTACATAAACCTTACTTAAGCAAGTATTTATACTTGCTCCCCTTAAGGTTAAAATGGCTAAACAATTACATCTATGCCACTAAAGGGTGGCTGGTCCTAAGTCCACAATTACAACCAAATAAAATGTCCCAAAAGCTTACAAAATAAATGGTTCAAAGAAATAAATTACAAGTAAAAAAGATAATAATCTTCAAAGAGTTAGTTCGTCGAGTCAATGTTGATCACAACGGGCCATTAGATGTGAATCCGATGATGTCCCCAATTTGACCAATAGTGCAGTTCATATGGCATCCCATGAAGAATGATCGTTATACCTACTAGATTACCATTCAAACTTTTATTAGATAAAGAAAAACATGTATGCATGCAAGTGATTTAGATCATCATCCAAATCAAGTTCCCTATCCATCAAGATCGCAAGGTAGATTCCCTTCAATGTGCTGACCACCACCTATATATATATATATTTCATTTCTCTCTCTCTTACTCTCCACACCGCTACAAAAAACCTTCCCCTAGTCTCTCAATCATCTTTTTCCTCTTCTCACGATTTATACTCAAACACTACATAATCATTTCACAAATTCGTCACATAACCATATTCAAGTAAGTTTCTCTTCTTCTTTTTCTTCTTTTCATAACTTTTTGATACGAATTTGAAATGCTCTGATACCAAACTGATACGAAATCAGTTTGATCAGATTCCTAACTGATACGAACCACGCCAACCTGTGACGAAACCCAATACCAATACGTTCGGAATTCGTTACCTAAGATGCAAAACACCCTTAAGTGGAAACTGTGACCCATTGTCTATAAGCGAGACAAGAACCTTGGTATAATGTGAAGACGCCACAATCGGGATGAAAGACTGATTGATAAGTCGGGATGAATGCCATGGAAATTAATCCAATAAGTTCTAGTTAGTTCTTGAAGAACCAAGAGAGGAATTCTCTCAAAAGTGTTTTCAAATATTCAAAGTTGCATATCTATGTTCTAAACCCTAGGAGCTTTATACTAGGGTTACAATTCGTGACAATAATGTCCAAAACAACGTAGCATCATAATAAAAATAACAAACAGCGCATTAAAAACCAGTGCAGAGTGTATACACGGCCTGTAATATACGATTGTGTATTCTGGCCATGTATGTTCCTGTGGAACCTCCAAACTCACTATGCGGCTGGTGTCGGGGAGATACACGGCCGCGTATACGACCGTGTACTTCTGGTAGTGTATCTTTTTGTAGATTTGCTTGACTCCATACACGGCCGTGCCTTTGGCCATGTATATGATCGTGTATGATTCTGTGTAACTTTGAGATTCCTACACGGCTGTGCCTTGAAAATACACGCTCTCTTCACCCTGTATCCAGTATGACTTGTACAAGAGCAAGGGTCTTCCCATGGTTGTTCCAATCCATTCCAACTTCAAGATTGCCCCAATCCTTTCCGGCTTCATGGACATCCTTTATCAACCCGTTAAGTGCTTCCTTAAATCATTTCGCTCGATTTCTTGTAATCGGTCCAGGCGGCACTTCAAGAGGTTCCACATTTCTTCTTCCGGCTATGTTCTCATCATGGATCTCATCATTCCCCTCCTCTTGAAAAGGATTTTTCCTCAAATCGTCGCTTGCATCAAATGGACTTAGATCAGTAACATTAAATGTAGCACTTACTTGATACTCACTAGGTAAATCTATCTTGTATGCATTATCGTTGATGCGCTCATGGATTTGAAATGGTCCATCACCTCTAGGAAGCAATTTAGATCGACGCTGCATGGGAAACTGCTCTTTGCGCATGTGAACCTAAACCCGGTCTCTAAGTTCAAAGACAACTTGTCGACGACCTTTGTTGACTTGTTTCACATACTGCTCCGTTCTTCGCTCAATGTTTAGCCTTGCCTTCTCATGGATCTGTTTAACAAATTCTGCTTTTTTCTTGCCATCTAGATTAACATACTCAGAAATAGGCAAAGGTGATAAATCTAAAGGAGTTAGTGGATTAAAACCATACACAATTTTAAAAGGAGTAAATTTAGTAGCAGAATGCACTGTACAATTATAGGCAAATTCAACATGCGACAAACAATCTTCCCAACTTTTAATATTCTTTTTAATTATAGCCCTCAACAAAGTAGATAAAGTTCGATTCACTACTTCAGTTTGACCATCAGTCTGTAGATGACAAGTAGTAGAAAACAATAACTTAGTTTCTAACTTAGCCCACAAGGTCTTCCAAAAGTAGCTCAAGAACTTAGCATCCCTATCCGATACGATTGTTCTAGGCATACCATGCAATCTCACAACTTCCCTAAAGAACAAATTAGCAATATTACAAGCATCATCTGTTTTGTGACAAGGAATGAAATGTGCCATCATAGAGAATCTATCCACAACTATAAAAATAGAATCTTAACCATGTATAGACCTAGGTAATCCTATCACAAAATCCATGGGGATACCTACCCAAGGCTCATGAGGAATGACACTAGACTCATATAACTCATCTAACATGTCATCTAAGCAAGGAATAAGATGACGAAAGATGACGATACTTTACCGTGATGTTATTGATGGTGCGGTAGTCAACACACATCCTCCATAACCCATCCTTTTTAGGCAGCAAAATCACAGGCACTGCACATGGACTCATGCTTTCTCTCACGTACCCCTTCTCCATTAATCCGTCGACTTGCCTTTGGAGTTCCTTTGTCTCCTCCTGATTGCTCCTTTAAGCTGGCTTGTTTGGAATCAATGCTCCAAGTACAAGGTCAATCTGGTGCTCAATACCACGAATAGGTGGTAGTCCCTTTGGAATCTCCTCAGGAAAGACATCTTCAAAGTCCTGCACAATAGACACAACCACATTAGGCAAAGAGTTAGATAGTTCGTTAGTACTCAAACATGTTTCTTTAAAAACCAGCAACAACATAGGTTGCCTCATCAATAACGCTCTCCTTACTACACTTGCTCTTGCCACACAACTCTCCTTTTGCAAGGCTGCACTCTCCTTTTCACTCACCACCAAAGTTGATCCCCCTTCAACTTGGTCTCTGACACTCTTTCCAGCCTTCTTGATGTGCCTAAACACACTTGAAAGCACATTCAAAAGACTTAAGAAAAACAATATCTAGTTAAGGTAAAATCAGATCCACAAAGGGCAATTTCACATGACACCTTTGAAGATTTTGATGGAAAATGTTGTCCAAATGATTTAATTGTAATCTCTAATGATAATTTACCCAAATAACCACAATAAGGCTTGAGAATCACGTGGAAATCAGATCAAAATGAAGCAACACAAACTGTGAATTCCACTTCCCCTTTCAATACCAAACTCATGCCAATAGCAACAAGGAAATATGAATTCCAAGTGTTCAATGAAAAATCAATCTTAAAAGATGATTATTCATGAAAAACAAACACAAATATATCCAAGAAAGATCCAAATCTACCCTAGATATGACTCACTAGAGAAGAAATGAACAACAACAAAGATAAATCGATATTACTCACGATTTCACCTTGTTGCACTCGCCACAATTCCAACTTCTTGGGATTGAAATTGATAAGAGAATTTTGGAATTAGGAAACCCTAAGCCCTCTCACGAAAATGTGAAGTGTTTTTCTGCAAAATTTAGCCTCCTCCAACCCTCTCTTAAGCAAGTATTTATACTTGCTACTCCTAGGGTTAAAAAGTGCTCAAAACTACAAGTTTGCCACTTTTAAGGTGGCTAGCCCTAAATGAAAATTACAAGGAAATAAAAGTGTCCCAAAAAACAATACAACCAAAAATAGTTCATAAAAGTGTAAATATATAAAAGAAATAGTCTTCAAGATGCCGGTCTTCTATAGGATCCATCGGCCCAACTCATCGCCGGTTCAGGTCGGTCCATAGATAACCCACAATTTGAGTCTGAGGGAGTTTGTCCATTGCCCTATAGAATATGATAAGTGTGCCTGTTGGAAAACACAATACAAGAATAATAGAAAAGAGGTTAATATATAAATAATTTCGGGGTAGATCTGCTCAAAATGGGCCCTCAACGCTAAGATTTGAAATCCTTCAGTTCTTGCCCAAATGATAGGTCTTGTCGGATTTTTATTCCTATCATCTCCTCGGGCCTCAAAAAGATTTGTCCTCAAATCTAGTAGATCAAATGCAGTAGAGACTTTGTTTCCTCCTAGCAAGTCACCTGAAGAAATATCTCTGTAGAATCCCAATATCTGAAATACTACAGGTGGTGATTGTCTTCTCTCCTCCATTTCCAGGATGTATCTCTTCTGCAACACAAATAAAGACCCATTATCCACTAAAGTTACCCCTATATCAACCTGTTCCACTGAAACTATTTCCTCTTTTTCTAACTCATCTGTATGCTGCTGATCCTCATGGTCTTCTAATGGTTGGCCCAACTGCTTATTACCCTCTAAAACCTGTGAAGGTTGGCACATCGGTGTTTGACAAATTTTTATGCTCTAAGGGTTGGCTCGTGTCACTAGAGCCCTCAAGAACCTTTGAAGGTTGGCATACTTGAGTCTACACAATTTGGTCCTCCCAGTTTAGGTAATCATCTATGGAACCCCTACCATCAAATGAAGGCATCTGTAGCTTCGCACACTTTAGGCCTCGAGGTGGTCTAAATTCCCTATCCGGATATGGTTTAAGCCCAAAATTACCATCTCTATCTTCCCTAAGAGCATGATAATCTCCCTTTACTCTAGGTGGTGCCTGAAGGTTTACCACAGGTGGTGGTGGCAATGTCATCCTATCAATCCTTGTTGCTAATGTAGCAACAAATTTGCTAAGGTCCCGAAGTTGTTCATCTAGAGTTCTTCCATTTGTATTTCGACGACTTGGTCTGCTACCCACTTGGCTATTAGCCTCATTGCCAATGTACCCATTCACACTATCATATGACATGTTTGTGGATGCGATTTATCTAAAGTACAAATGTAATCTCAAATAATTTGTAGCACACTCCCTTCACTTCACCACGTCACAGTAACAAGTTTGGATAACAACACACACACTTATACACCCATGGTGCAACAAGTCACCAATGCAATAAATACTTTTATCACTTCAAGTATATTAGAATAAGTGAAGCACAAATAAATACTTCTAAGTAGTTAAGAAATTAAATTCAACTCACAAGTGTTGAAGTAATAAGTTCAATTACTTTCTCACTTTAATGTTTGTTTTTGAATTCAAATTCTACTACTTCAATTTTCCTTTCTTGCCACGGTTTCACACCCACAATTGATCTTGATGTGCAGCGCCTTTAATCCACACAAATCCAAAAATTTACACCACCACACACACCTTCAATCACGGTGCACTCACTCCACCAATAGCTCCACGGCAACAACAACAAATTGCACTCCACCTCAACGACAAAAATAAGAAATGGAATCAACAACAAATATACTCTAATTCCACGGCAATAATAACAAATATACTTCACTCCCCACAAGTTCTAACCGTAACTCACAACAAAATAGGCAGCAACTTCAATTTGAAATTCAAACAAATTCACTTATTGCAAGCCTTCTTCAATTGGTAAGTATTGAATTCAAATTCAAATAGCAACCATTAACTCCCACAACTTAATTGCATGTGTTTGAATTCAAATAATTCCTTACTAATCAAAACCAATGTAATCAGCAAATTATAATCCACCAATTAAGAATTTACACAATGGAAATCAAACAACAAACTTCACAACCTCCTCACGCCACAAGCTATTCACGGCAAGGATTTTGGTAAGTTTTGCAAGTTCAAAAAATTGCTAACGCAAACAACACTTTGTAATTATGCTCTTCCACGTGAATTAGTGACCACAAAATGATATAATAACCTTCCCAAACCAACTCCAACAATTAGCAAATCAAATCCCAATCTAAGGTAATTTCGTAATCTTCAAACAACAACAACAACACAATTACGGTTTTCACTTGATCAACCTTAATTGATGATCACTTCCATGAAATTGAATACAACCAATTCCCTTCTCTCAACATGCGCTCTGATACCAAAATATGATGTGCCTAAACACACTTGAAAGCACATTCAAAAGACTTAAGAAAAACAATCTCTAGTCAAGGTAAAATCAGATCCACAAAGGGCAATTTCACATGACACCTTTGAAGATTTTGATGGAAAATGTTGTCCAAATGATTTAATTGTAATCTCTAATGATAATTTAACCAAATAAACACAATAAGGCTTGAGAATCACGTGGAAATCAGATCAAAATGAAGCAACACAAACCGTGAATTCCACTTCCCCTTTCAATACCAAATTTATGCCAATAACAACAAGGAAATATGAATTCCAAGTGTTTAATGAACAATCAATCTTAAAAGATGATTATTCACGAAAAAAAAACACAAATATATCCAAGAAAGATCTAAATCTACCCTAGATATGACTCACTAGAGAAGAAATGAACAACAACAAAGGTAAATCGATATTACTCACGATTTCTCCTTGTTGCACTCGCCACAATTCCAACTTCTTGGGATTGAAATTGATAAGAGAATTTTGGAATTAGGAAACCCTAAGCCCTCTCACGAAAATGTGAAGTGTTTTTCTGCAAAATTTAGCCTCCTCCAACCCTCTCTTAAGCAAGTATTTATACTTACTACTCCTAGGGTTAAAAAGTGCTCAAAACTACAAGTTTGCCACTTTTAAGGTGGCTAACCCTAAATGAAAATTACACGGAAATAAAAGTGTCCCAAAAAACAATACAACCAAAAATAGTTCATAAAAGTGTAAATATATAAAAGAAATAGTCTTCAAGATGCCGGTCTTCTATAGGATCCATCGGCCCAACTCATCGCCGGTTCAGGTCGGTCCATGGATAACCCACAATTTGAGTCTGAGGGAGTTTGTCCATTGCCCTATAGAATATGATAAGTGTGCCTGTTGGAAAACACAATACAAGAATAATAGAAAAGAGGTTAATATATAAATAATTTCGGGGTAGATCTGCTCAAAATGGGCCCTCAATGCTAAGATTTGAAATCCTTCAGTTCTTGCCCTAATGATAGGTCTTGTCGGATTTTTATTCCTATCATCTCCTCGGGCCTCAAAAAGATTTGTCCTCAAATCTAGTAGATCAAATGCAGTAGAGACTTTGTTTCCTCCTAGCAAGTCACCTGAAGTAATATCTCTGTAGAATCCCAATATCTGAAGTACTACAGGTGGTGATTGTCTTCTCTCCTCCATTTCCAGGATGTATCTCTTCTGCAACACAAATAAAGACCCATTATCCACTAAAGTTACCCCTATATCAACCTGTTCCACTGAAACTATTTCCTCTTTTTCTAACTCATCTGTATGCTGCTGATCCTCATGGTCTTCTAATGGTTGGCCCAACTGCTTATTACCCTCTAAAACCTGTGAAGGTTGGCACATCGGTGTTTGACAAATTTTAATGCTCTAAGGGTTGGCTCGTGTCACTAGAGCCCTCAAGAACCTTTGAAGGTTGGCATACTTGAGTCTGCACAATTTGGTCCTCCCAGTTTAGGTAATCATCTATGGAACCCCTACCATCAAATGAAGGCATCTGTAGCTTCGCACACTTTAGGCCTCGAGGTGGTCTAAATTCCCTATCCGGATATGGTTTAAGCCCAAAATTATCATCTCTATCTTCCCTAAGAGCATGATAATCTCCCTTTACTCTAGGTGGTGCCTGAAGGTTTACCACAGGTGGTGGTGGCAATGTCATCCTATCAATCCTTGTTGCTAATGTAGCAACAAATTTGCTAAGGTCCCGAAGTTGTTCATCTAGAGTTCTTCCATTTGTATTTCGACGACTTGGTCTGCTACCCACTTGGCTATTAGCCTCATTGCCAATGTACCCATTCACACTATCATATGACATGTTTGTGGATGCGATTTATCTAAAGTACAAATGTAATCTCAAATAATTTGTAGCACACTCCCTTCACTTCACCACGTCACAGTAACAAGTTTGGATAACAACACACACACTTATACACCCATGGTGCAACAAGTCACCAATGCAATAAATACTTTTATCACTTCAAGTATATTAGAATAAGTGAAGCACAAATAAATACTTCTAAGTAGTTAAGAAATTAAATTCAACTCACAAGTGTTGAAGTAATAAGTTCAATTACTTTCTCACTTTAATGTTTGTTTTTGAATTCAAATTCTACTACTTCAATTTTCCTTTCTTGCCACGGTTTCACACCCACAATTGATCTTGATGTGCAGCGCCTTTAATCCACACAAATCCACAAATTTACACCACCACACACACCTTCAATCACGGTGCACTCACTCCACCAATAGCTCCACGGCAACAACAACAAATTGCACTCCACCTCAACGACAAAAATAAGAAATGGAATCAACAACAAATATACTCTAATTCCACGGCAATAATAACAAATATACTTCACTCCCCACAAGTTCTAACCGCAACTCACAACAAAATAGGCAGCAACTTCAATTTGAAATTCAAACAAATTCACTTATTGCAAGCCTTCTTCAATTGGTAAGTATTGAATTCAAATTCAAATAGCAACCATTAACTCCCACAACTTAATTGCATGTGTTTGAATTCAAATAATTCCTTACTAATCAAAACCAATGTAATTTGCAAATTATAATCCACCAATTAAGAATTTACACAATGGAAATCAAACAACAAACTTCACAACCTCCTCACGCCACAAGCTATTCACGGCAAGGATTTTGGTAAGTTTTGCAAGTTCAAAAAATTGCTAACGCAAACAACACTTTGTAATTATGCTCTTCCACGTGAATTAGTGACCACAAAATGATATAATAACCTTCCCAAACCAACTCCAACAATTAGCAAATCAAATCCCAATCTAAGGTAATTTCGTAATCTTCAAACAACAACAACAACACAATTACGGTTTTCACTTGATCAACCTTAATTGATGATCACTTCCATGAAATTGAATACAACCAATTCCCTTCTCTCAACATGCGCTCTGATACCAAAATATGATGTGCCTAAACACACTTGAAAGCACATTCAAAAGACTTAAGAAAAACAATCTCTAGTCAAGGTAAAATCAGATCCACAAAGGGCAATTTCACATGACACCTTTGAAGATTTTGATGGAAAATGTTGTCCAAATGATTTAATTGTAATCTCTAATGATAATTTAACCAAATAAACACAATAAGGCTTGAGAATCACGTGGAAATCAGATCAAAATGAAGCAACACAAACTGTGAATTCCACTTCCCCTTTCAATACCAAATTTATGCCAATAACAACAAGGAAATATGAATTCCAATTGTTTAATGAACAATCAATCTTAAAAGATGATTATTCACGAAAAAAAAACACAAATATATCCAAGAAAGATCTAAATCTACCCTAGATATGACTCACTAGAGAAGAAATGAACAACAACAAAGGTAAATCGATATTACTCACGATTTCTCCTTGTTGCACTCGCCACAATTCCAACTTCTTGGGATTGAAATTGATAAGAGATTTTTGGAATTAGGAAACCCTAAGCCCTCTCACGAAAATGTGAAGTGTTTTTCTGCAAAATTTAGCCTCCTCAAACCCTCTCTTAAGCAAGTATTTATACTTGCTACTCTTAGGGTTAAAAAGTGCTAAAAACTACAAGTTTGCCACTTTTAAGGTGGCTAGCCTTAAATGAAAATTACAAGGAAATAAAAGTGTCCCAAAAAACAATACAACCAAAAATAGTTCATAAAAGTGTAAATATATAAAAGAACTGGTCTTCAAGATGCCGGTCTTCTATAGGATCCATCGGCCCAACTCATAGCCGGTTCAGGTCGGTCCATGGATAACCCACAATTTGAATCTGAGGGAGTTTGTCCATTGCCCTATAGAATATAATAAGTGTGCCTGTTGGAAAACACAATACAAGAGTAATAGAAAAGAGGTTAATATATAAATAATTCCGGGGTCGATCTGCTCAAAATGGGCCATCAACGCTAAGATTTGAAATCCTTCAGTTCTTGCCCTAATGATAGGTCTTGTCGAATTTTTATTCCTATCACTTCCTCTCTTTTTCCTTGTGACATTGACTTTTGTATTCTTTTTCTTCTCATTGTCTTTTTCTCTCTCACTCTCCCTCTATTTTTCACTCACCTGATGTTTTGCATAGGACTGTTGTAGCTGCAACTGATCCTCATACACCTGTTTTGGTGTTAAGGTTTAAGATTAAAGCTTTTCCCTTAGTGAACAAACGTATACTTATTAGAAAAGCCACCATAAACAACCTTCCTATCAAATTTCCATGGCCTCCCCAACAACACATGACACGCTTGCATTGGCACTACATCACATAACACCACATCCTCATACCTACCAATGCGAAAACCAATCAAGGGTTGCTTACTCACCTTAGTCTCACCACTATCATTCAACCACTGCAATTTATATGGACTAGGGTGTCTAGTAGTTTTAATTCCTAGCCTCTCAACAATAAAATTACTCACCACATTGGTGCAACTTCCTCTATCAATGATCAAACTGCAAATATGATCTCTTAGATAACATCTAGTATGAAATATATTCTCTCTTTGCACCTCCTCTTCTTCTTTCACCTTCACATTCAAAGCTTGCTTCACTACTGCCACTAGCCTTCCCATTGTAGGCTCCTCATCATCGTTAGCATCCTCTAATGGAGGCAAATCATCTTCTTCACTATCCCCCAGTCTCATACTCACCATCATCACATAAAATCATAACATGCCTATTCAGACATTGACTAGCAATATGGCCTCTACCTTGGCATTTAAAACATCTAATGTCACGATTTCTAGAAGTAGAAGAATCAGGGTTACCTTGATTACCAGAGGTAGAACTCACTTGCCTTAGCTCTCCTTTTGGTTTGGTGGGTAAAGTCTTTTCTTCCTTCTTCCACTGGTTAGTCTTCTAGGTGGATGACCCAGTACCCTATTGAAATCGTGCAGTATTACTACCTTTCCTCCTATGTTGGTTCTCAACCTTTATAGCCATATGGACCATATCCTCCAATTCTACATAATGCTTCAATTCAACAACATTTTGGATTTCTCTATTCAACCCAGCAAGACATCTAGCCATGGTAGCCTCTCTATCCTCCTCTACATTCGCCCTAATCATAGTAACTTCCATCTCCTTGAAATACTCATCCACACTTCGGCTTCCCTACCTAAGGATTTGCAATTTGTTGTGCAATTCATGATATTAATACGCAGGCACAAACCGCTTCTTCATCACCCTTTTCATCTCTTCCCACGACTCAATAGGCGGTTCGCCATTCCTTCTTCTATTCAACATTAGTTGATCCCACCACAGTGTAACATAATCTGAAAATTTAATGGCAGCAAGTTTTACTTTCTTTCTCCCACTATAGTTATGATAATCAAACACCATCTCTACCTTCTTCTCCCACTCTAAGTACGCCTCGGGATCATTCTTCCCCTGGAAAGGAGGAATCTTCATCTTTATGCTACTCAATTGATCATCCTCTCTATTCCTATCTCCTCTATTATCCCAATCCCTAGTTCCTCGATTCCGACCACTATAACCTCTATAACTCCCGATAGAAAGCTCATCAAATTCATCTTCCGACATTTCATCTCCACCCCTTTGTACTCTCCTAAAACGACTCTCCCTCTTACGCCTTTGGAAGACGTTGTGGATTGCTCTAGTCTTTGCTCTACCTTCACATGAATTTGTTTCATTCCTTCCTGAAACATTCTCTTCATCTCACCCCTCAACGCCTCAATTACTAACCTAGCATCAAACCTTCCCCTCTCACCTTCAGGAGAATGTTGCCTCGACATAGTTCCTGTAGAAAAGATTAGTACTAACACAAATATATATAATTAAGCCTCATGATACACTCCCTTACGTGTTTCGCTCAAATGAGGATATCAAACAGTCACTCTTGTATTCTCACAAATAATGATGATATCAACTCGCCAATTCCTCTTCTCAATTCTCTTGGAACTAACCCAAACTACACTAATTCCCTTCCGTAGAATTCAAAACAGCTCTAGGGTTCATAAATTTTCCTCTTTTTTTTTCTATCCGATTTTTTTTTTTTTGTTGCTCTTGATCACGTTTCTCTTTTCTTTTCTTTTCTTTTCTTTTCTTTTTTTTTGTCGTGATTCTTCCTTTTTGTTTTTTAACAAATCGACTAGTAGAAACTACACTTTCAATAGACAATTAATACTATGCAATTGAATACTAACAATTGATATGAACGATTGGAGTTAGGGTTTTGATGTTACCTTTCTCAAACCGAACTGATGTTTTGAAAAACCTAAGATCTGATACCAAACTGATACAAATTTCATATGCTCTGATACCAAACTGATACGAAATCGGTTTGATCGAATATTTAATTGATACAAACCACACCAACCTGTGACGAAACTCAATACCAATACATTCGGAATTCGTTACCTAAGATGCAAAACACCTACAAGTGGAAACCGCGACCCGTTGTCTATAAGCGAGACAAGAACCTTAGTATAATGTGAAGACGCCACAATCGGGATGAAAGACCGATTGATAAGTCGGGATGAACACCACGGAAATTAATCCGATAAGTTCTAGTTAGTTCTTGAAAAACCACAAGAGGAATTCTCTCAAAAGTGTTTTCAAATATTCAAATTTGTATATCTATGTTCTAAACCCTAGTAGCTTTATACTAGGGTTACAATTCGTGACAATAATGTCTAAAACGACATAGCATCATAACAAAAATAACAAATAGCGCATTAAAAACCGGCGTAAAGTGTATACACGGCCTACAATACACGGCCGTGTATTCTGGCCGTGTATGTTCCTGTGGAACCTCCAAACTCACTATGCGGCTGGCGTTGGGGAGACACACGGCTGCGTACACAACTGTGTACTTTGGCCGTGTACTTTTCTATGCAAATTCTGGCAACATACACGACCGTGTACTTTTGGTCATATATCTTTCTGTGGATTTACTTGACTCCATACACGGCCGTGCCTTTGGCCGTGTATATGACCGTATATGATTCTGTGTAACTTTGAGATTCCTACACGGTCGTGCCTTGAAAATACACGCCCTCTTCACCTCGTATCCGGTATGACTTGTACAAGAGCAAGGGTCTTCCCATGGTTGTTCCAATCCATTCCAACTTCATGATTGCTCCAATCCTTTCCGGCTTCATGGACATCCTTTATCAACCCGTTAAGTGCTTCCTTGAATCGTTTCGCTCGATTTCTTGTAATCGGTCCAGGCAGCACTTTAAGAGGTTCCACATTTCTTCTTCTGACTTGGCTCTCATCATGGATCTCATCACTTTTACTTCCTTGCACTTACATACTTAGCTGATGTCATATAACTTATCATGACTATCTGATATACATCACAATTGAGGATGCATTTGTTTACAACATGGCATTTTCTTCTCCCTTTCCCACTAGCTAGCCTACCAACATATGTCTCATCTCCTAAGTAAAGTTCACTTGACAACAGTGCTCCTGCCTTATCTAAGAGAAGTGAGAAGGCTCCCATGGTTGTTCAATCCTCCAGTTTTGATGAAAAGGAGAGTGATGAAGAAGAGACAGATGAAGAAGAAGAGGATAACAAAAATGACTAGGAGGATGAAGATGATGATGATGATAGCAAAGAGGAAGACTAACTTGATTGACTCATTTTTGATGTTTTGTATAATTTTTTAGACTTTTTCCATTTTGATTTTACCATCATATGTACCTATTGATTGAGATCCCTATATAGGGAAAACTTTAGATCTTTTAGGGTGGCTTCACCCATTATCAAGACTAGGATAGTCTAATTTGTTGTTTTACTTTTAATTTGTTTGTTTTTCTCTTATCATGATGCTGCATGAACCTTGGATTACTAGCTTTAATGATGACACACATCTACATTGAATTGCTTTACCCCTAGCATTGAATCATACAGACAACCATCTACATCTAAAACCAAGGAAGTCCTTAATGCCTTTTCTTTTGTTTATTTCAATTTTTTTTTATTCTTTTCCTTTTTTTTTTCCTTTCCCTTTTTTATGTGCTTAATTTAGGACAACATTAGGGACAATGTCATTAATAAGTGTAGGGAAGGGGTATAGGGAACAAAATAAAAATTGAAAAAGTTTAATTCTCCACATTTACAAGTTTACAATTGATTTTAAATAATGATTTTGAATTATTAAAAGGACGAGATCCTTGAAATTGTACTCATAAAAGTTAAGTGATTTTGTGCCCCTACTCACCTGTTAGTGGACTTGGTATAATTAGTTAGAATTTTAAGATGAAATCTAAGGGGAGTAATCTTACTTGCCATTTGATTATTGATTCTTGAGTTGTGAAATAGATAGAAGTCCTTAGTTCAAAGTTAAATGGTTATATTTTTAAGCTTATTGGTTAATATATTTACTTTTCAAAAACTTTAAGAGCTTTTCTAACCTTTTGTGAAAGATGCATATGAAATCTATCAATTGGTGATTCCTCTTAAGTAATCCCTTTGAAAATTAATTAATTAATGTGTTAATTGAGCAATAATGAAAAGCTTAGTCAATATGGGCGGGCTTTGGTCCCTCAAAAGAGTGAATTCTGACTCTACTACTGACTAATCACTCAATTGAAGAAATAATAAGCCATTACTCCAATTACATGGGTTCTTTAAGTTAAGAATATCTTTATGAATCCCTAAGGTTAAGATAATGGAGGTTTGATGGGGTCCCTTTAAAACTTGGTCATCTAAGGTCATCTAGCCTGGGATCGGCCGACTGATGATATTATAATAACAAGATAAGATACAAAAAGGGCAAAGTTCAATGGATCTTGTAACTTCAATATTTAAGTCCATAGGGACTCCTTTATTTGAGGGGATAACATATGTTAACTTGGGTGACGAGCCCGGGATTATCAGTTGAACATTCGTTACATAGGTTGCAAGATCTTAAATAACTAAAATAATAAAGAAAGAAAGTGATAGGAATAAAAATCCGACAAGACCTATCATTAGGGCAAGAACTGAAGGATTTCAAATCTTGGCGTTGAGGGCCCATTTTGAGCAGATCTACCCCGGGATTATTTATATATTAACCACTTTTCTATTATTCTTGTATTGTGTTTTCCAACAGGCACACTTATCATATTCTATAGGGCAATGGACAAACTCCCTCAGACTCAGCTTGTAGGTTATCCATGGACCGACCTGAACCGGCGATGAGTTGAGCCAATGGATCCTATAGAAGACCGGCATCATGAAGACAATTTATTTTATATATTTCTTCTTTTATGAACTATTTTAGTTGTATTTTGGTTTTGGGACACTTTTATTTCCTTGTAATTTTCATTTAGGGCTAGCCACCTTAAAAGTGGTAAACTTGTAATTTTGAGCACTTTTTAACCCTAGGAGTAGCAAGTATAAATACTTGCTTAAGAGAGGGTTTGGGGGATTATTTTGCAGATTATACACCTCCTTTCACATGAGAATTAGGGTTCATACCTTGGTTCCAAACTCTTATCAATTTCAATCCCAAGAGTTGAAATTGTGGCGAGTGCAATATCTTGAAATTGTGAGTTATATCAATTTCATTTTGTTGTGATTTCTTTTCTTCTCTAGTGTGTCATATCTACGGTTGAATTGAGATATTTCTTGGTCAGATATACAACTTATTATACACGAATTCTTGTGCTAATTTGAAGTATTTATCAATCATATTTGGTTCATCATTGAAGATTTCCCTAGGAAACGTGTTCTACACTATTTGAAAGGGATTATTTTGCTACGGTTTTCTTTTGTCAAATTGTGGATATTTTCGTGGATTATATAAGATTAGGGTGTTGTTAGAAGGCATTTTCATTGTGGTATTCTAATTATATCATTAGATGCTTGAATTTCATCATTTCATCATTAGGGTTCATTTGAAAAGTGCCATTTGTGGATCCGATTTTACCTTGACTTGAGATAGTTTTTCTTAAGTCTTTTAGATGTGTTTTCAAGTGTGATTAGGCACATCATCTTTTTGGTATTAGATCTCTTGTTGAGAGAAGGGAATTGTTTGTATTCAATTTCATGGAAGTGATCATCAATTAGGATTGATCAAGTGAAAACCGCAATTGTGTTGTTGTTGTTGTTTTGAGATTGCGATATTACCTTGGATTGGGATTTGATTTGCTGATTGTTGAAGTTGTTTTGGGAAGGTTATTATATCACTTTGTGGTTACTAATTCACGTGGAAGAGTAGAAGTACAAAGTGAAGTTTACTTTGACAATTTTTTGAACTTGCAAAACTTACCAATTCTTGCCGTGAAGTAGCTTGTGGCATGAGGAGTTGTGTTGTTTGTTGTCTTTGATTCCATTGTGTAATTCTGAATTGGTGGAGTACAAATTGCAGATTACATTGAGTTTGATTAGTAAGGAATTATTTGAATTCAAATCATATGCAATTAAGTTGTGGGAGTTAATGATTACTGTTTGAATTTGAATTCATTGTTACCAATTGAGGAAGGCTTGCAATAAGTGAAGTTATTTGAATTTCAAATTGAAAGTTGCTGCCTATAGTGGGATTCAGAATTCATTTTGGGAAATCTACTTATTAATCTTTTGTCTTCATTATTTGCCGTGGAAGTTGAAGACTACTTGTAATCAATATTCACCTTGTCGTTGTCGTGGAAGTGATACATCTTAATTGTTGTTGTTGTTTGTGTTGTTGCCGTAGAGTTATTGGTAAAGTGAGTGCACCGTGATTGAAGGTGTGTGTGGTGGTGTAAATTTGTGGATTTATGTGGATTAAAGGTGCTGCACATCAAGATCAATTGTAAGTGTGAAACCGTAGCAAGAAAGGAAAATTGAAGTAGTAGAATTTGAATTCAAAAACAAACATTAAAGTGTGAAAGTAATTGAACTTATTACTTCAACACTTGCGAGTTGAATTTAATTTCTTAACTACTTAGAAGTATTTATTTGTGTTTCACTTATTCTAATATACTTGAAGTGCTAAAAAGTATTTATTGCATTGGTGACTTGTTGCACTGTGGGTGTATAAGTGTGTGTGTTGTTATCCAAACTTGTTATTGTGACGTGGTGGAGTGAAGGGAGTGTGCTAAAAAATTATTTGAGATTACATTTGTACTTTAGATAAATCGCATCCACAAACATGTCATATGAAAGTGTGAATGGGTACATTAACAATGCGGCCAATAGCCAAGTGGGTAGCAGACCAAGTCGTCGAAGTACAAATGGAAGAACTCTAGATGAACAACTTCGGGACCTTACCAAAATTATTGCTACATTAGCAACAAGGATTGATAGGATGACATTGCCGCCACCACCTGTGGTAAACCTTCAAGCACTACCTAGAGTAAAGGGAGATTATCATGCTCTTAGGGAAGATAGGGATGATAATTTTGGGCTTAATCCATATCCGGACAGGGAATTTAGACTACCTCAAGGACCAAAGTGTGCGAAGCTACAGATGCCTTCATTTGATGGTAGGGGTTCCGCAGATGATTACCTAGACTGGGAGGACCAAATTGTGCAGATGCAAGTATGCAACCTTCAAAGGTTCTTAAGGGCTCTAGTGACACAAGCCAACCTTTATAGCATAAAATTTGTCAGACACCGATGTGCCAACCTTCAGAGGATCCTGATGATCATAGTCAGACGAGCAAACCACCAGAGAGCTAGACTATTCAAAGACAGTTATGTTCACCTTTAGAGGTTTTAGAGGGTAATGAGCAGTTGGGCCAACTATTAGAAGACCATGAGGATCAGCAACATACAGATGAGTTAGAAAAAGAGGAAACAGTTTTAGTGGAACAGGTTGATACAAGAGTAACTTTAGTGGATAATGGGTCATTATTTGTGTTGCTGAAGAGATACATCCAGGAAATGGAGGGGAGAAGACAATCACCACCTGTAGTATTTCAGATATTGGGATTCTGTAGAGATATTTCTTCAGGTGACTTGCTAGGAGGAAACAAAGTCTCTACTGCATTTGATCTACTAGATTTAAGGACAAATCTTTTTGAGGCTCGAGGAGATGATAGGAATAAAAATACGACAAGACCTATCATTAGGGCAAGAACTGAAGGATTTCAAATCTTAGCGTTGAGGGCCCATTTTCAGCAAATCGACCCCGGGATTATTTATATATTAACCTCTTTTCTATTATTCTTGTATTGTGTTTTCCAACAGGCACACTTATCATATTCTATAGGGCAATGGACAAACTCTCTCAGACTCAGCTTATGGGTTATCTATAGACCGACCTGAACTGGCGATGAGCTGAGCCGATGGATCCTATAGAAGACCGGCATCAGGAAGACCATTTATTTTATATATTTCTTCTTTTATGAACTATTTTAGTTGTATTTTGGTTTTGGGACACTTTTATTTCTTTGTAATTTTCATTTAGGGCTAGCCACCTTAAAAGTGGTAAACTTGTAATTTTGAGCACTTTTTAACCCTAAGAGTAGCAAGTATAAATACTTGCTTAAGAGAGGGTTTGGGAGATTATTTTGAAGATTATACACCTCCTTTCACGTGAGAATTAGGGTTCATACCTTGGTTCCAAACTCTTTTCAATTTCAATCCCAAGAGTTGAAATTGTGGCGAGTGCAATATCTTGAAATTGTGAGTTATATCAATTTCATTTTGTTGTGATTTCTTTTCTTCTCTAGTGTGTCATATTTGGGGTTGAATTGAGATATTTCTTGGTCAGATATATAACTTATTGTACACGAATTCTTGTGCTAATTTGAAGTATTTATCAATCATATTTGGTTCATCATTGAAGATTTCCCTAGGAAACGTGTTCTACACTATTTGAAAGGGATTATTTTGCTACGACTTTCTTTTGTCAAATTGTGGATATTTGCGTGGATTGTATAAGATTAGGGTGTTGTTAGAAGGCATTTTCATTGTGGTATTCTAATTATATCATTGGATGCTTGAATTTCATCATTTCATCATTAGGGTTCATTTGAAAAGTGCCCTTTGTGGATCCGATTTTGCCTTGACTTGAGATAGTTTTTCTTAAGTCTTTTGGATGTGTTTTCACGTGTGATTAGGCACATTAGAAAGAAAAGAGGAAAACGTGGAACTTGGAAATTTTTTTAGAGGTTTAACAAAAAGAGGAAGGAAATCTAGGGGATGGATGGATGCCATATACTTTCACTTGAGGTTGTTGTGCTTAAAAGAGGTAGTTAAATAGTTTATATATTCTCTAGTAAGTGGTGTGATAGAACCAAGTCACTTTTTCTTTGTTTGACTTCCTTCATAACTTAGGAAGCATCTCCTAAATGGTAAGGGTAATAGCTTAACTTACTTAGATTAATTTGTAAACTCTAATTTTTGTATGCCAGGTATACGTAAAATCATGGTAGATTTGAGTGGTCGGCACTAATAAATCACTAAGATCGAATTAAATAGAAGATTCTACTTGAGAATTAAAGTCTAACTATGAGTACAATTGATGAGAGGAAAAGTATTTTATCCTTATTTTGTTTACTTGAGGACAAGCAAACGTTTAAGTGTAGGGAGATTTGATAAGTATCAGAAGACTCTTAATTCTAGTACTTATTAGTTATAATTTTATATAGATTTCATGTAATTTGTGAAGAAAAGGGTACTTATATGATTAAATTTTATTTTCAGGTACTAATGAAGGAAAATGAAAAATTTGAGGATATGATCAAAGGTGAAGTGAAAATTGGTGAAAAAAGTAAACAAAAGTGAATTTTTGGCTCAGCACAACTTTCGGCACAACTCGTGTAGATATTCGTGCTAGGTGAAGAAAATGGTCAAAAACCATGCCAAAACATGCCCCAAGTCCAGCACAGCCTGTGCTGATGAGTGACAACAAGCATCCTGTTCAACCTTACCCTAAGCTCGGCTATGCTGGAGGCCATGCTGAATTGAGCAGTGAAAAATAATGTGTTTTGAAGTCAGCACGACTATACTGACACCCATGTTGAACCCTATTTTTGTGAGAACTATAAATAGACACTTTGTTTTATTTTAAGAGGACTTCTTTCCTTCTGGAAACCTAGGGGAGTTTTATTACAAACTTCAAGAGGAGAATTGTCAGAGTATCAATGGAGATCACAAAACAAACAAGGGATTATTCTCTTTAGCATGAATCAATACTATTTCTTTAGATTCTCTATTTTTATTGAAAACTTAATGGAGGAGTAATTCTTCATATCTTTCATCTTGTGAAACCCTAACCCATGTGCTGAACCATTGATTGATTAATGAATTATTTATATCTTTGCATCTATTCATGTGTTTCTATTATTCTTGTAATTGATTTATGCACGGAAATTGATTGCATGTTTGATTTTTATTAGATTGAAAGAGGTTTTATCTAATAAATTAGATTTTCATGAATAGAGAGATTACATGTTTTACCTAGAGGTAGGAAAACATTGATTTTCTACAATTTATTAGAATTGTAAACTTAATGAGATCTTGCATAACGGTAGTGAGGGAGAGGTCTCCATTATCTTATGCATGATTATGAATTGATTAACTCAAGGGAGTAATTGATTTTACTTGAGAATTCTTGTAGTGCAAAGTGTAAATTGATTGGTTAATCAATATCTTATTTTAAGAATTTAAGGGTTAGGGTAGAAAAAGATGAGGGGTATATTTTGTGATTGAATACAGTTTTTAGATAATATCATTTAATTATAAGGTTACTAGGATTTGTTAGTTATTAATTTAATTCAAAATTTCCACATCAGAAATTAGAGCAGATAGTAGAGAAAGATAATTCTAGTACTTATTTTCTTGATCCCAAAGGACGACACCTATTAAATCTATACTGTAATTGATAGATACATTGCCTAGCTCAATAGTAGATTTTACTAGTTATAAATTTAAAACTTTAAACAATCGGTTAGAATCGAGTAATACCAATTACTACGTTAACAATCACAAATAGTAAACACGTTAAACACATACTTAGAGGAGTGGTCTCATAGTGGCTCTTACGTCACTATCAAAGGGATATCAACCTACCAAATTCTAAAGATTAAGTTTAGTTCTATCTTATTACATAATCTAAGTTTACCAAAGTGGTTAATCATGTCCTAATTGCATATATCTCTTCCTCATTATTTTATTGTGAATAAACCTTAGTTTAGAATTGTAGAAAAATGAAATGGAAGTGAAATGTGAGTATTCTAGAACAACATGGTCATGTTTGTGGCTGTACTGAAGAATATGAGAGGCAAGATGATATAGCCATTTTATACTCAATCTTTATAGTATAAATTGTGTTAATTTATTATTGATTTTATAGAAATCACAAGGAAATGGTACTTAATTCTATTATGGTGATAAATCAGGTTAAATGGAGTCAAAGGTGCCAATTCAAGTAAATTAGAGAAGTCATCTACAACTTCGTTCAAAGACAAGGATTTGCACCGCCGGAGGAAGTACATGGGCGTGTAATTGAAGTACACGGCCGTGTACTTGGTTTTGAGTCAACAGGAAGATACACGGTTGAAGTACACGGCCGTGTATCGGTCTAGAAGAAAGACACGACTTATGACACGACCGTGGTGGAAGCCGTGGTGAAAGCTAGACGTGCCAAGGAGAAGAAATTGTGGAACATTGTCTAGAGGAGGACACGGCCTAGGATCTAGCCGTGGTTGAAGCTGTGGCATACACTGGACCTGGATGAAGACTTGAAGATTATGCACAGAGGAAGACACGGTTGGAAATCTAGCCGTGGTACACACTGAACACGGATGAAGACTTGAAGATTATGCACAGAGGAAGGCACGACTTGACCTACGGTCGTGTGATAGGGCGTGCCAGGCGGACGAATATTAACTTCTCGAAATCTACTTGAAAAAGGAAAGTTATTTTTGTATCTTGCTAGCAAAAGATCACATGCCATCCCTCTAACAATATAAATAGAACCAACCCTTGAGGGTTGGAGGCAATCTTTAACCTTGGATCATCTTGGAGATAAGAAGGAAGGAAGGAGGCAGAGCAGGCAACCTGGTTCATCATGTTTTTACTTTTTATTTCCGTTTTTCTTATGAACATGAGTAGCTAAGCTACTTTTCTAGCCAAAGGGTCATAGATGTTTAATTCTCCACGGATTGTGAGGTCTAATTGACTTGTATTTATTCTGTTCTTTGTTTTTGGGTATTCATATATCTTCTGATCGTTTTTTCATTATTATCTTTGTTCATTGGTATGAATTAGAGCTCTTCTACTCAATTAGCAAGTTAATATATTGTCAACTAGCACGTCAAATCCGTAATTGTTTGATTGTTCTAGTCTCAGTGACACAATAACATGTTTGGTTATAGAATAGATGATCGAATTCATGTTATGGAGGTGTATGATCATGTTTAAATAGGTTATCTTATAATCTACTAGCATGAATTGGTGGTCTCTCTAGATTTTAATGCTATTGATAGATTAAATCCTAAGAGCTTGTCTAGGGTTGTCTAATCAATAAGACAAATAATTCAAAGCGCTTGTCTTGGTTATCGAGGAAGTAAGGAGAGATAGGTTATTAGAGTTTGTTAATTACCATAACCAGTTTATCTAGAACTAAGAATAGAAAACATTTGCATCGATGATCAATTCCTAGAGTTAAACTATCTTGATTCCTTTGGCTAGACTTTTATCAATATTCAATTTTCTTATCTTGTTTTGATCTTATTCGATTCATAAACAAAACCCCCCCATTTTTCTTTTCCTCTTTATTCTCTTTGAATAGAAATATTTTTAACCAATCCCTGTGGATTCGACCCTACTCACCACTATATGCAAATCATATAATTGTCTAGGAGTAGGTTTTATTTTTGTTGGACTCGACACCCATCAAATTTTGGCGACGTTGCTGGAGATTGGTGTTAAATTTATTTCTATTCTTGTATGACTCGTTCTTCTCAGACAGGTGAACTAACTTATAATCCGGAGATTGGGAAGACTCTAAAGAGGCTGTCACGAGAAGCTAGATCATCCCCTAGACTGAACTTAGCATCGAATTTGTCTAATTCATCCCTTGATTCAGAAAAAGAAGACGATATGGCAAATCCCGAGAGAACATTAAGAGAATTGGCTACACCGGATGTGAATCAACAACCACTGTGCATTCACTATCCCGAACTAGCTGTTGAATTCGAGTTGAAATCTGGGTTGATACATCTGTTACCCACCTTTCATGGTCTTGAGAATGAAGATCCTCATAAGCATTTGAAAGAGTTTCATATAGTGTGTTCTAGTATGACGCCACAAGGAATAACTGACGATCAAATCAAGTTACGTTCTTTTCCATTTTCTTTAAGTACTAAAGCTAAAGATTGGTTGTTTTATTTGTCTCTAGGTTCTATAACCACTTGGACAGATATGGTGAGACTCTTCTTAGACAAATTCTTCCCCGCAACTAGAGCCGCTAGTATAAGAAGAGAAATTTGTGGTATAAAACAGAGAGACACTGAGACTCTTCATGAGTATTGGGAGGTTCAAGCAATTGTGTGCAAGTTGTCCACAACATGGGATATCAGAACAACTTCTCATCTAATACTTCTACGAAGGCCTACTTCCAATGGAAAGAAAGATGATGGAAGCTGCAAATGGAGGCGCCATAGTAAACAAAACCCTTGGTCAAGCTAGGGAATTGATCTCCATTATGGCTGCCAATTCACAACAATTTGGGTATAGGCATGATACATCTTCAAGGAAGGTAAATGAGGTAAGTGTGTCTAACCTTGAACATCAAATTTCTAATCTAACCTCCCTTGTGCAGCAGCTAGCTCTTAGAAAAACACAGCAGGTGAAGGCTTGTGGAATTTGTGCTGCTCCTAATCATTCCACCAACATGTGTCCCATATTGCAAGATGACAATCATGAACACGCCAATGTTGTAGGAGGATTTCCAGGATAACCGCAGAGGAAGTATGATCCCTATTCAAATACTTACAATCCTGGATGGAGGGATCATCCTAACTTCAGATATGGCAATAAACCACAAAACTTCCAACAATTCCAACCTAAGCCATCAAACCAAGTATCGCAAGCTCCTTCCACTTCAGGTATGTCTCTTGAGGAGATTGTTAAATCACTTGCCGTTAACACAAAACAATTTCAGGATGAGACAAAGCAGAGCATCCACAACTTGGAAAATCAGGTAAGCCAACTTGCTTCTTCTATAAACAGGTTAGAAACTCAAGGTAAGTTACCTTCTTAAACTATTACAAATCCAAAGCAAAGTGCTAATGCAATTACCTTGAGAAGTGGAATGAAATTGCAGGGATCAAATGAGAAAGGACACCGAACTAATCTTGAGAGAGAGATTGACAAAGAAGCTTCAACTTCGAGCCAGCAGAACAATCAGATCAAAGGACCCCTCGTTGAACCACCAAAGGTCACGACAACAGCACCTCCTTTCCCATCCAGATTAACGAAATCCAAGAATGAAGCTGAAGAAAAAGAGATTCTTGACACTTTTCGCAAAGTTGAGGTAAACATTCCTTTGTTGGATGCAATTAAGCAAGTACCTCGTTATTCTAAATTTCTCAAAGAATTGTGCACTAACAAAAGAAAGCTGAAAGGTAATGAAAAGATTAGTGTAGGTGAGAATATTTCAGTTATTCTTCAAAAGAAGCTTCCTCCTAAATGTAAGGATCTAGGTATGTTTACTATTCCTTGCAAAATAGGTAATCTTGGAATCACTAAAGCTATGTGTGATTTAGGAGCTTCAATCAATGTTATGCCGTTGTCTGTTTATAAATGTTTAAATGTTGGTCCCTTGAAGGAAACAGGTGTTATTGTTCAACTTGTTGATAGGTCCAATGTTTATCCTAAGGGAGTTCTAGAAGATGTTTTAGTACAAGTTAATGGTTTGGTTTTCCCTGCAGATTTTTACGTGCTTAACATGGAGAATGATGATTCTCGTAATTCATCAATGATATTATTAAGGAGACCATTTCTTAAGACATCCAGAACAAAAATTGATGTACATGATGGTAACCTCACTATGGAATTTGATGGTGAAGTGATTAAATTTAACATTTATGATGCCATAAAATATCCTAGTGATATCTCTCCTGTTTTTGTTGTGGATGTTATTGACCCATTAACACAAGCTACATTTGATTTGATAGACGATGATGAGTTGAAAATTGTACTTAATAGGAGTCTTACTATTAATGCATTGAAAACTCTTCAGGAGAAGCTCGTAATATCCTCTAATTTGCAGGACAAGATTTGGGAGTTGGAATCATTAAAACCTGTTAGGTATGATGTGTCCTACATTAATTTACTCCCTTCTAACACAAGACTTCTTCCCTCTATTGTGCAGGCACCAAAGCTGGACTTAAAACCCCTACCCGAACATCTAAAGTACATTTTCTTAGGAGAAAATGAGACTCTTGCTGTGATAGTCTCTAATAAATTAAGTACTTTAGAAGAAGAAAAGTTGATTCGGGTGTTAAGAGAGTATAAAGAAGCCATTGGATGGTTCATAGCTGATATCAAAGGATTAAGCCCCTCCACATGCATGCACAAGATTTTAATGGAAGATAATTGCAAACCTTCAAGGGAAGTTCAGTGTCGTTTGAATCCACCTATGATGGAAGTAGTTAAGAAAGAAATCTTGAAACTTCTTGATGCAGGTATGATCTATCCAATTTCCGACAGCAAGTGGGTAAGTCCAATTCAAGTTGTTCCAAAGAAAACGGGTTTAACTGTGATTGAAAACTCTGACGGTGAGTTAATTCCTACTCGGGTTCAGAATGGATGGAGAGTTTGTGTTGATTACAGGAGTTAAATGCGTCAACTAGAAAAGATCACTTCCCTCTACCTTTTCTTGATCAGATGCTTGAACGTTTGGCTGGCCATTCTCACTATTGTTGTCTTGATGGTTATTCAGGTTTTCATCAAATACCAGTGGCACCTGAAGATCAAGAGAAGACTACTTTCACGTGTCCATTCGGTACTTTTGCGTATCGAAGGATACCTTTTGGGCTCTGTAATGCCCCAGCCACATTCCAAAGGTGCATGGTTAGTATATTTTCAGATTATGTGGAGAATATCATAGAGGTTTTCATGGATGACTTCACTGTCTATGGTAACTCTTTTGATTCATGTTTGACTAACCTTACAAAAGTGCTTCAAAGATGTATAGATAAGAATCTTGTGTTGAATTATGAAAAATGTCACTTTATGGTTCAACAGAGTCTCATTTTAGGTCATATTGTATCTTCTAAAGGGCTTGAAGTCGATAAAGCTGAAGTAGAATTGATTAAATCTCTACCTTACCCTGTAAATGTATGGGAAATTCGCTCTTTTCTTGGGAGTGCAGGCTTCTATCGATGCTTCATCAAGGATTTTTCTAAGATTACTCAACCCCTATGCCGATTACTGCAAAAAGAAGTGACATTTGAGTTCGATGAGGCATGCAAGAACGCTTTTGACATATTAAGGGAGAAGTTAACTTCTGCTCCAATCATCCAACCACCTGATTGGGCCCTTCCCTTTGAAATTATGTGTGATGCGAGTAATTATGCAGTTGGAGCTGTTCTTGGCCAAAGAGTTGGGAGAGCCTCTCACGTCATTTATTATGCTTCCAGAACATTGGATAATGCTCAATGCAACTATTCCACGACGGAAAAAGAACTCTTGGCTGTTGTTTTTGCATTAGAAAAATTCAGATCATATTTACTTGGTACTAAGGTAATTGTTTACTCTGATCATGTAGCTCTTAAATACCTGCTCGCGAAGAAGGAGGTGAAACCAAGACTTATTTGATGGATACTCCTATTACAAGAGTTTGATCTGGAGATACGTGATAGGAAAGGCTCGGAAAACTTAGTTGCCGACCACCTCAGTAGAATTCCTATCAGTGAAGGGTCCACACAAATACAAGATGATTTTCCAGATGAGTATCTCTTTTCTATTCAAAAGACAATTCCGTGGTATGCTGATATTGTCAATTATTTGGTAACTAAGACACTACCAAGTGATTTATCTAGGGCTCAAAAAGATAAAATTAAAAGTGATGCTAAGTATTATGTATGGGATGATCCGTATTTGTGGAAACATTGTGCTGATCAAATCATTAGAAGGTGTATTTCTCAAGACGATATTCCTTTTGTTTTGCAATTTTGTCATTCATATGCATGTGATGGACATTTTGGCCCCAAGAGGATAACTCAAAATGTATTAGGGTGTGGTTTGTTTTGGCCTACCTTGTTTCGTGATTCTTTTATGTTTTGTAAGTCTTGTGAACGATGTCAAAAAATTGGCAACTTAGGACGTAGAGACCAAATGCCACTTACCCCTATTTTTGCTTGTGAAATATTTGATATATGGGGTATTGACTTTATGGGTCCTTTTCCTCCTTCTTTCGGTAATGCTTACATCCTCCTTGTTGTGGACTATGTTTCAAAATGGGTGGAAGCCAAAGCGACCCGAACTAATGATGCCAAAGTTGTTGTGGATTTTGTTAAATCTCATATTTTTTCTAGGTTCGAGACACCAAAGGCTCTTCTCAGTGATCGTAGTACACACTTTCGTAATAGAATAGTGGAAACTTTACTAAAAAAATACAAGGTCACTCACCACACTTCCACCGCATACCACCCTCAAACCAATGGATTGGCAGAAGTTTCAAATCGAGAAATCAAGTCTATTCTGGAAAAAACCGTCAATCCAAGCAGGAAAGATTGGAGCACAAGACTTGAAGATGCATTATGGGCTTACCGGACAGCTTACAAGACCCCTATAGGTATGTCTCCTTACCGTTTGATATTTGGCAAACCATGTCATCTCCCTGTAGAGCCGGAACATAGGGCATACTGGGCTGTAAAACAATGTAACATGCGAATGGATGAGGTTGGGGAGCACAGAAAACTTCAATTACAAGAACTCAAGGAAATTCGAAAAGAAGCATATGAGAGTACTAAAATCTATAAGGAAAAAACAAAGGATTTTCATGATCAAATGATTTCCCGAAAGAATTTTTTTGTAGGTCAAAAAGTACTACTCTATCATTCTCGATTGAAGTTGTTTCCTGGAAAACTACAATCACGGTGGATTGGTCCTTTTGTTATCACTAACATATTTTCACATGGAGCAGTTGAGATCGCAAGCCTTGAAACTGGTAAGAACTTAAAAGTCAATGGTCATCGCTTGAAACCTTTTTATGAAGGATTTCAAGTATGTAATATTGAAGAAACCAATTTGACTCACCCCGAGTTTTGTGATTGATTACAGGAACGTCTAGCCAAAGATGTTAAAGATAGGCGCTTCATGGGAGGCAACACATGTCCAAAAAAAAAAAAAATCCTTTTAGTTTTGTTTTGCTTTAGTTTTGTCTTGTTTTTTAGTTTTGTTTTGATTTTAGTGTAGTTTTGAACTCTTTAGATCAGCTGCAGCAAGGATACATATCAGTAGATGACACTTTCCAGAGCTTAAGGGGAGAACTCCAATACCAAGGAAGTACCAGTATTTCCTTTCTCTTATTCTCTAATGTCCCTTGTGTTGTTAATTCCTCTTTAATTGTGCTGAATTAGGAACAGTGAGGACACTGTTCAAGCTAAGTGTAGGGGAGAGGATAATAAAATATAGAGAATAGAGAATTGACTCATACTTTAAATGTTTGTCCTTAAGCAATTTTAAGCCAAATTTTTTCATAATTATCATGAAATCTAGAGATTGTACTAAATGTTGTAATAAGCATCTACAAAATGTGAAATTGACTTGTTCAAATGCTTTACTCACCCACTGCTGTGATTAGAATACTTGGTTAAAATTAAGTAGTGAAATCTTTAAGAAACAAATTTACCTTGTATTTAGCTTTAGAGTTGGAAGTCTAAAAGTAAGTCGAGTCGTTAAGTGAAAAATAAACAAGTTTACTTCTAGGTCATATTAGCTACTGTATACTCTTTGAAGTTGTTTGTTATAACACTTAGTGAAAAAAAAAAAATCAAGCATAGCCATTACTCCAATGATTCAACTAATTGAGTTAAGAGTATTTAAACTTGAATGTTAGAGTGAGAAAGAGTCCGTAGGGGGATCTCAAAACCCGGTCACTTGAGTGACAAGCTCGGGATGTGCCGACTCAATGAACTCACTATAACGATAAGGGCGAAAAAGGCGAAAGTTCATGAAAAGAAGCGGGCAAAAACCTGTCAACATAGATGCTTGAATAAATCAAAAGAACATGAATGTAAACATTCATTAAATAAAACAAGATGTATAAAAGGGAGAATATCTAGCAAAGAGCTTATACCATATGCTTTTACTTTATGCTGCAAGGATTATATGTTTGCTAATATCCAATGAAGTTTAATTGGGTGCTTTTCCTTAGTGGATTAAGTATTTACTTTTGGAATAAAAAAAATTCTTTTGCTAAACATGAGGATTAAAGTTTGTTTTGTTTAGATTAGCTATTAAATTTTGTCCATGGTAATTTGATCACAGGAAACCAGTTTGGTTGAAGTAGTAGACATTAAAACTACAAGTCATGAATTACAAAAGAATAGATGCTTGGAAAGATGAAAAGAAAGTTTGTATAATCTATGATAGATTTCTCAATTGATTTGATGCAATTGCTTGAGGACAAGCAAGAGTTTAAGTGTGGGGGAATTTGATAGAGCCATTTTATACTCAATCTTTATAGTATAAATTGTGTTAATTTATTATTGATTTTATAGAAATCACAAGGAAATGGTACTTAATTCTATTATGGTGATAAATTAGGTTAAATGGAGTCAAGGGTGCCAATTCAAGTAAATTAGAGAAGTCATCTACAACTTCGTTCAAAGACAAGGATTTGCACCGCCGGAGGAAGTACATGGGCGTGTAATTGAAGTACACGGCCGTGTACTTGGTTTTGAGTTAATAGGAAGATACATGGTTGAAGTACACGGCCGTGTATTGGTCTAGAAGAGAGACACGACTTATGACATGGCCGTGGTGTAAGCCGTGGTGGAAGCCGTGGTGAATGCTAGACGTACCAAGGAGAAGAAATTGTGGAACATTGTCTAGAGGAGGACATGACCTAGGATCTAGCCGTGGTTGAAGCCGTGGCATACACTAGACCTGGATGAAGACTTGAAGATTATGCACAGAGGAAGACACAGTTGGAAATCTAGCCGTGGTTGTAGCCGTGGTACACACTGGATACGGATGAAGACTTGAAAATTATGCACAGAGGAAGGCACGGCTTAACCTACGGCCATGTGATAGGGCGTGCCAGGCGGATGAATATTAACTTCTCAAAATCTACTTGAAAAAGGAAAGATATTTTTTTATCTTGCTAGCAAAAGATCACATGCCATCCCTCTAACAATATAAATAGAACCAACCCTTGAGGGTTGGAGGCAATCTTTAACCTTAGATCATCTTGGAGACAAGAAGGAAGGAAGGAGGCAGAGCAGGTAACCGGGTTCATCATGTTTTTACTTTTTATTTCCGTTTTTCTTATGAACATGAGTAGCTAAGCTACTTTTCTAGCCAAAGGGTCATAGATGTTTAATTCTCCACGAATTGTGAGGTCCAATTGACTTGTATTTATTTTGTTCTTTGTTTTTGGGTATTCATATATCTTCTGATCGTTTTGTCATTATTATCTTTGTTGATTGGTATGAATTAGAGCTCTTCTACTCAATTAGCAATTTGATATATTGTCAACTAGCACGTCAAATCCGTAATTGTTTGATTGTTCCAGTCTCAGTTGCACAATAACATGTTTGGTTATAGAATAGATGATCGAATTCATGTTATGGAGGTGTATGATCATGTTTAAATAGGTTATCTTATAATCTACTGGCATGAAATGGTGGTCTCTCTAGATTTTAATGCTATTGATAGATTAAATCCTAAGAGCTTGTCTAGGGTTGTCTAATCAATAAGAGAAATAATTCAAAGCGCTTGTCTTGGTTATCAAGGAAGTAAGGAGAAGATTGGAATCAAAATCTGACAAGACTTATCATTAGGGCAAGAATTAAAGGATTTCGAATCTTGGCGATGGGGACCCATTTTGAGCAAATCGACCCCGGAATTATTTGTTATCTAACTTCTTTTCTCTTATTCATGTATTATATATTCCAACAGGTACACTTATCATATTCTATGGGGCAATGGACAAACTCCCTCAAACTCAGCTTGTGGGTTATCCATAGACCGACCTGAACCGGCGATGAGCTGAGCCGATGGATCCTATAGAAGACCGGCGTCATGAAGACCATTTATTTTATATATTTCTTCTTTTATGAACTATTTTAGTTGTATTTTGGTTCTAAGACACTTTTATTTCCATGTAATTTTCATTTAGGGCTAGCCACCTTAAAAGTGGCAAACTTATAATTTTGAGCACTTTTTAACCCTAGGAGTAGCAAGTATAAATACTTGCTTAAGAGAGGGATTGAGGAGGCTTAATTTTGCAGAAAAACGCTTCACATTTTCGTGAGAGGGCTTAGGGTTTCCTAATTCCAAAATTCTCTTATCAATTTCAATCCCAAGAAGTTGGAATTGTGGCGAGTGCAACAATTGGAATTTGTGAGTCATATCAATTCCTACTTGTTGTGTTTTCTTTTTATTCTCTAGTGTGTAATATCTTGGGTTGGATTAGAACATTCTTGGTCAGATTTACTTGTTGTAGTCACGAATTCATATGATTATTTGAAGGAATTATTAAGTTGATTCAATTCATCTTTAAGGATTTCCTTGTTAATGTGATTTTCACCATTGGAAAAGGGATTGTTTTGTTACGGTTTTCTTTTATCAAATTGAGGCTTCATTTTCGTGGATTATATGAAATTAGAGTGTTGTTAGAAGCCATTTCCATTGTGGTATTCAGATTATATCATTAGTTGTTTGAATTTCATCATTTCATCATTAGGTTTCATTTGAAAAGTGCCATTTTTTGGATCCGATTTTTCCTAGACTTGAGATATCTTTTCTTAAGTCTTTTGGATGTTCTTTTAAGAGTGATTAGGCACATCATCTTTTTGGTATCAGAGAACATGTTGAGAGAAGGGAATTGGTTGTATTCAATTTCGTGGAAGTGATCATCAATTAAGGTTGATCAAGTGAAGACCGTAATTGTGTTGTTGTTGTTATTGTTTGAAGATTGCAAAATTGTCTTGATTGAGAATCTAATTTGTTACTTGTTGAAATTGGATTGGAGGGATTGTTGTAGCTTCTTGAGACTAATTATTTTCGTGGAAGGGAAGAAGAATAGAAGTGTTGTTAATTCAACAATTTTGTGAAATTGAAAAAAAAAAAAATTGCCTTTTCTTACCGTGACTAGCTTTTTGCGTGGAGGAGGTTGTGAAGCTTGTTGTTGTAATTCCTTTTTGCAAATTTCGAATTGGGGAAGTATATTTTGCAGATTGTATTGAGTTTGATTAGAAAAGATTTATTTGAATTCAAACATATGCAATTAAGTTGTGGGAGTTAATAATTGCTATTTGAATTTGAATTCGTTGTTACCAATTGAGGAAGGCTTGCAATAAGTGAAGTTGTTTGAATTTCAAATTGAAATTGCTGCATATTATGTTTTGATTTGCGGTTAGAACTTGTGGGGAGTGAGGTATATTTTGTTATTATTGCCTTGGAAGTGGAGTATATTTGTTGTTGTATTCATTTGTTATCATTGCCGTGGAAGTGGAGTGTAATTTGTTGTTGTTGTCGTGGGTGTTGTGATGAAGTGAGTGCACCGTGATTGAGGTGTGTGTCGTGGTGCAAATTTGTGGAGTTTGTATAGTGTAAGGTGCTGCACATTGTGTTTATTTGAAGTGTGAAATCAAGGAAAGAAAAGGAAGGTTGAGTAGTAGAATTTGAAATTCAAACAAGTCATTAAAGTGTGAAAGTAATTAAACTAGTTACTTAAACACTTGTAGTTGAATTTAATTCTATCTACTTGAAAGTAGTTGAGTGTACTTCATTTGTGGCTTGGTTGTGTACTTAAACCTTGGATGTGTGAAGATAATTATTGTATTGTTGGATTTGAATACAATCATGTCTAGTGAAATGTTTCATTATGCTAACATATTGCATCGGGACATGACTTCTTTTCAAACCATTGAAGAAGGACAAAGAGAAAACTTGTTCCATACTTCTTGTAGGGTACAAGGAAACTTGTGCGCAATTATTATTGATGGTGGTAGTTGTACTAATGTTGTAGCTACATCATTAGTATCGAAGTTGAAACTTGAAACTATCCTACATCCCAAACCCTATACATTACATTAGTTGAATGATCAGGATGGAATTTGTGTGACTCAAAAGGCTAGGGTACCCTTCAATATAGGGGACAAGTACTATGATGAGCTTGAATGTGATATTCTTCCTCTTTGTGCATCCCATATATTACTTGGTAGACCATGGTTGTATGACAGGATGGTATTACATGATGGGTATAGAAATACTTATATGTTTAAAAAGCATGGTAAACGTATAGTATTGAACCCTATGTCACCATCAGAGGTCCAGGAGATGCAAAGACAAATAAAACAACCATCACAGGTTCGTGAGGATCATAGCCACATGATCAAACCTTCAGAGGATCCTGATGATCATAATCAGATGAGTAGACCACCAGAGAACCAAAATGTATAGAGACAGTTGTGTTCACCTTCAGAGGTCTTAGAGGACAATGAGCAGTTGAGCCAACCATTAGAAGACCATGAAGATCAGTGACATACAGATGAGTTAGAAAAGGAGGATACAATCTCAGTGAAATGGGTTGAGTTAGGGGAAACCTCAGTAAATAATGGGTCATTATTTGTGTTGCAGAAGAGATACATCTTAGAAATGGAGGAAAGAAAACAATCACCACCTGTAGTATTTCAGATATTGGGATTCTGCAAAGATATTTCTTCAGGTGACTTGCTAAGAGGAAACAAAGTCTCTACTGCATTTGATCTACCAGATTTGAGGAAAAAACTTTTTGAGGCCCGAGGAGATGATAGGAATCAAAATCCGACAAGACTTATCATTAGGGCAAGAATTAAAGGATTTCGAATCTTGGCGACGGGGACCCATTTTGAGCAAATTGACCCCGGAATTATTTGTTATCTAACTTCTTTTCTCTTATTCATGTATTATATATTCCAACAGGTACACTTATCATATTCTATAGGGCAATGGACAAACTCCCTCAAACTCAGCTTGTGGGTTATCCATAGACCGACCTGAACCGGCGATGAGCTGAGCCGATGGATCCTATAGAAGACCGGTGTCATGAAGACCATTTATTTTATATATTTCTTCTTTTATGAACTATTTTAGTTGTATTTTGGTTCTAAGACACTTTTATTTCCATGTAATTTTCATTTAGGGCTAGCCACCTTAAAAGTGGCAAACTTATAATTTTGAGCACTTTTTAACCCTAGGAGTAGCAAGTATAAATACTTGCTTAAGAGAGGGATTGAGGAGGCTTAATTTTGCAGAAAAATGCTTCACATTTTCGTGAGAGGGCTTAGGGTTTCCTAATTCCAAAATTCTCTTATCAATTTCAATCCCAAGAAGTTGGAATTGTGGCGAGTGCAACAATTGGAATTTGTGAGTCATATCAATTCCTACTTGTTGTGTTTTCTTTTTCTTCTCTAGTGTGTAATATCTAGGGTTGGATTAGAACATTCTTGGTCAGATTTACTTGTTGTAGTCACGAATTCATATGATTATTTGAAGGAATTATCAAGTTGATTCAATTCATCTTCAAGGATTTCCTTGTTAACGTGATTTTCACCATTGGAAAAGGGATTGTTTTGTTACGGTTTTCTTTTATCAAATTGAGGCTTCATTTTCATGGATTATATGAAATTAGAGTGTTGTTAGAAGCCATTTCCATTGTGGTATTCAGATTATATCATTAGTTGTTTGAATTTCATCATTTCATCATTAGGTTTCATTTGAAAAGTACCATTTTTTTGATCCGATTTTTCCTAGACTTGAGATATCTTTTCTTAAGTCTTTTGGATGTGCTTTTAAGAGTGATTAGGCACATCAGGAGAGATAGGTTATTAGAGCTTTTTAATAACCATAACCAGTTTATCTAGAACTAAGAATAGAAAACATTTGCATCGATGATCAATTCCTAGAATTAAACTATCTTGATTCCTTTGGCTAGGCTTTTATCAATATTCAATTTTCTTATCTTGTTTTGATCTTATTCGATTCACAAACACACCCCCCCCCCCCCCCCCCCCCATTTTTCTTTTCCTCTTTATTCTCTTTGAATATAAATATTTTTAACCAATCCCTGTGGATTCGACCCTACTCACCACTATATGCAAATCATATAATTGTCTAGGAGTAGGTTTTATTTTTGTTGGACTCGACACCCATCACAAGACAACCATGTTAATGGTTATGTACCTTTCTATGTACAAATTTTTTTTGACATGCCTAAGTACATGGTCATGTACTTGGGCCACATACTTCAACATAAGCAAGTACACACCCATGTACCATGCCAGATATCCCTTACAAAATATAATTCCATTTCTATTCAACACAATGAAAGTACATGTCTGTGTACCAAACCAGTTGCCCTTTTGTTTTGCAAATCCTCTTCTTCCTTTTCTCTAATTTGCTCCCTAACCCTTATTTCTATGAATTTAAACGAAATTAGTTAAATTAACTTGTTAATTCTAATACATTATATGAATTTTGTGCACTTGCTTCAATTTTCGATTGGAATGCCCAAATTGCTTCTTCCCATGTCTATGTTCATTCCTTCTCACCCCTTGTTCCAAATTCTAACAATACATCACCAAACTCACTTAGACTTACAAATCTATAAGAAGAAATATACATATTTGCGATCAAAGCCCTTACCTGGTGAAAGTGGATTGTCTTATAGTTTTCTATTAGGTCACCTTATGTGTGTCTTGGAGTGTCTCTTTGGTATTCGCTATGTAATAAGGAAAAGGGGAGACAATAGGTCAAGTGAAGCTCAAATACCTTAACCCTAAAAAGGCTAAACTACCCCCCATATATTGAACTTATGACATTTCATGACCTTAGGTTTAAATTACAATAAATATGTAATTTGTATATTTTACATTATCTCTCCCTTAAAGAAACTTTTGTCTTTGAAAGTTGCCTATGTTTGGAAAGAGCTCTTGATAGGAATCAAAATCCGACAAGACTTATCATTAGGGCAAGAATTAAAGGATTTCGAATCTTAGCGATGGGGACACATTTTGAGCAAATCGACCCCAGAATTATTTGTTATCTAACTTCTTTTCTCTTATTCATGTATTATATATTCCAACAGGTACACTTATCATATTCTATAGGGCAATGGACAAACTCCCTCAAACTCAGCTTGTGGGTTATCCATAGACCGACCTAAACCGACGGTGAGCTGAACCGATGGATCCTATAGAAGACCGGCGTCATGAAGACCATTTATTTTATATATTTCTTCTTTTATGAACTATTTTAGTTGTATTTTGGTTCTAGGACACTTTTATTTCCATGTAATTTTCATTTAGGGCTAGCCACCTTAAAAGTGGCAAACTTGTAATATTGAACACTTTTTAACCCTAGGAGTAGCAAGTATAAATACTTGCTTAAGAGAGGGTTTGAGGAGGCTTAATTTTGCAGAACAAACACTTCTCATTTCGTGAGAGGGCTTAGGGTTTCCTAATTCCAAAATTCTCTTATCAATACCAATCCCAACAAGTTGGAATTGTGGCGAGTGCAACAATTGGAAATTGTGAGTCATATCAATTCCTACTTGTTATGTTTTCTTTTTCTTCTCTAGTGTGTAATATCTAGGGTTGGATTAGAACATTCTTGGTCAGATTTACTTGTTGTATCCACGAATTCTTGTGATTATTTGAAGGAATTATCAAGTTGATTCAATTCATCTTTAAGGATTTCCTTGTTAACGTGATTTTCACCATTGGAAAAGGGATTGTTTTGTGACGGTTTTCTTTTATCAAATTGAGGCTTCATTTTCGTGGATTATATGAAATTAGAGTGTTGTTAGAAGCCATTTCCATTGTGGTATTCAGATTATATCATTAGTTGTTTGAATTTCATCACTTCATCATTAGGTTTCATTTGAAAAGTGCCATTTTTTGGATCCGATTTTTCCTAGACTTGAGATATCTTTTCTTAAGTCTTTTGGATGTGCTTTTAAGTGTGTTTAGGCACATCATCTTTTTGGTATCAGAGCACATTTTGAGAGAAGGGAATTGGTTTCATTTGATTTCGTGGAAGTGATCATCCATTAGTGTTGATTTAGTGAAAACCGCAATTGTGTTGATTGTTGTGGTTTTGAGCTTGTGAAATTACCTTGTCTTGGAGTAATTTGCTGTTTGTTGGAGTTGGATTGGGAAGGTTATTGTATCATTTTGTGATTGATAATTTTCGTGGAAGGAAGGAAGAATTGAAGTGTTGTTAATTCAAAAATTGTGTGAGCTTGAAAAAAAAAAAAGAGAAAAATTTACCTTGTTCTTGCCGTGACTAGTTATGGCATGGGGGAGGTTGTGAAGCTTGTTTTTGTAATTCCTTTTTGCTAATTTTGAATTGGGGAAGTGTATTTTGCAGATTGTATTGAGTTTGATTAGTAAGGAATTATTTGAATTCAAACACATGCAATTAAGTTGTGGGAGTTAATGAGAGCCATTTGAATTTGAATTCATTGTTTACCAATTGAAGAAGCTTGTGGAGTGTGTTGTGTGAATCCTTATGCAATTCGGAATTGGAGCATTTGCAATTTCCAGATTTGAAGTGTATGGAAGGATAAGCATCCATTTGAAATTCAAATACCTTCTTTAAGTTTGAAAGCAATTCATTGAGTAGCATTGAATAAGTGTTATTTGAATTTGAATTGTTTTTTACCATTTGTGGAGAAGGTTGCATTTAGTGGAGTGATTTCAAATTTGAATTTTGTTGCTGCCATTGCTTGTGGTTTATGGTGTGAATGGGAGTTGTGTAGTGTCAAGGACGTGTACACCTTGAAGTATTGTATGTAAGAGTGTTTATAAAAAAAAAAAAAGTTACAACGTGTAGTAGTGTTGTAGTGAAGTGAGTGCACCGTGATTGAGGTGTGTGTGGTGGTGCAAATTTGTGGAGTTTTGTGTAGTGTAGGGTGCTGCACATTGTGGTTATTTGAAGTGTGAAATCAAGGCAAGAAAAGGAAGGTTGAGTAGTATAATTTAAAATTCAAACAAGTCATTAAAGTGTGAAAGTAATTAAACTAGTTACTTAAACACTTGTAGTTGAATTTAATTCTATATATTTGAAAGTAGTTGAGTGTACTTCATTTATGACTTGGTTGTGTACTTGAACCTTGGACGTGTGAAGATAATTATTGTATTGTTGGATTTGAGTACAATCATGTCTAGTGAAATGTTTCATTATGCTAACATATTGCATCGGGACTTGACTTCCTTTCCAACCATTGATGAGGGACAAAGAGAAAACTTGTTCCATACTTCTTGTAGGGTACAAGGAAACTTGTGCGCAATTATTATTGATGGCGGTAGTTGTACTAATGTTGTAGCTGCATCATTAGTATCGAAGTTGAAACTACAAACTATCCCACATCCCAAACCCTATACATTACATTGGTTGAATGATCAGGATGGTCTTTATGTAACCCAAAGGGCTAGGGTACCCTTCAGTATAGGGGACAAGTACTATGATGAGCTTGAATGTGATATTCTTCCTCTTTGTGCATCCCATATATTACTTGGTAGACCATGGTTGTATGACAGGATGGTATTACATGATGGGTATAGAAATACTTATATGTTTAAAAAGCATGGTAAACGTATAGTATTGAACCCTATGTCACCATCAGAGGTCCAGGAGATGCAAAGACAAATAAAACAACCATCACAGATTCGTGAGGATCATAGCCACATGATCAAACCTTCAGAGGATCCTGATGATCATAATCAGATGAGTAGATCACCAGAGAACCAAAATGTACAGAGAGAGTTGTGTTCACCTTCAGAGGTCTTAGAGGACAATGAGCAGTTGGGCCAACCATTAGAAGACCATGAAGATCAGCGACATATAGATGAGATAGAAAAGGAGGATACAATCTCAGTGAAATGGGTTGAGTTATGGGAAACCTCAGTAAATAATGGGTCATTATTTGTGTTGCAGAAGAGATACATCTTAGAAATGGAGGAAAGAAAACAATCACCACCTGTAGTATTTCAGATATTGGGATTCTGCAAAGATATTTCTTCAGGTGACTTGCTAAGAGGAAACAAAGTCTCTACTGCATTTGATCTGCCAGATTTGAGGAAAAATCTTTTTGAGGCCCGAGGAGATGATAGGAATCAAAATCCGACAAGACTTATCATTAGGGCAAGAATTAAAGGATTTCGAATCTTGGCGATGGGGACACATTTTGAGCAAATCGACCCCGGAATTATTTGTTATCTAACTTCTTTTCTCTTATTCATGTATTATATATTCCAACAGGTACACTTATCATATTCTATAGGGCAATGGACAAACTCCCTCAAACTCAGCTTGTGGGTTATCCATAGACCGACCTGAACCGACGGTAAGCTGAACCGATGGATCTTATAGAAGATCGGCGTCATGAATACCATTTATTTTATATATTTCTTCTTTTATGAACTATTTTAGTTGTATTTTGGTTCTAGGACACTTTTATTTCCATGTAATTTTCATTTAGGGCTAGCCACCTTAAAAGTGGCAAACTTGTAATATTGAACACTTTTTAACCCTAGGAGTAGCAAGTATAAATACTTGCTTAAGAGAGGGTTTCATGAGGCTTAATTTTGAAGAACAAACACTTCACATTTCGTGAGAGGGCTTAGGGTTTCCTAATTCCAAAATTCTCTTATCAATTTCAATCCCAACAAGTTGGAATTGTGGCGAGTGCAACAATTGGAAATTGTGAGTCATATCAATTCCTATTTGTTATGTTTTCTTTTTCTTCTCTAGTGTGTAATATCTAGGGTTGGATTAGAACATTCTTGGTCAGATTTACTTGTTGTATCCACGAATTCTTGTGATTATTTGAAGGAATTATCAAGTTGATTCAATTCATCTTTAAGGATTTCCTTGTTAACGTGATTTTCACCATTGGAAAAGGGATTGTTTTGTGACGGTTTTCTTTTATCAAATTGAGGCTTCATTTTCGTGGATTATATGAAATTAGAGTGTTGTTAGAAGCCATTTCCATTGTGGTATTCAAATTATATCATTAGTTGTTTGAATTTCATCATTTCATCATTAGGTTTCATTTGAAAAGTGCCATTTTTTGGATCCGATTTTTCCTAGACTTGAGATATCTTTTCTTAAGTCTTTTGGATGTGCTTTTAAGTGTGTTTAGGTACATCAGCTCTAAATGCTTCCTTCCCAAATCTTCTTCTAACTCCCATGTCATTGTACTTTAATGCATGGAATCACTCTTCTCCTGAACACTTGTTCCTTAGTATCTACAATCCTTACAAGTCTTTTAATAGAGGATAAATCTAACTATACATTTGATGGCTCTAAAGCCACTATTTGGTTTGGATTTGGCACAAACTTCCTTAACATAAATACATGAAATACATCATGTACCCCATCCAAACTTGGTGGTGGAGCTAACCTATAAGTAACATTGCCAATTCTTTGCAAAATCTCAAATGAATGCCAATACCTTACATTTAAATTTTCTCTCATACCATATTTGATTCACCCCTTAGTTGGAGAAACCTTAAACAAAACCTTATATCCCACTTGAAGGGTGTCGCCTTTTATTTGTATAACTTTTCTAGGCGCTTTAAGCCAAAAGAATTTGCTATCTTATCACCCTCACTTTATCTATAGCTTCCTACACTATCTCTAATCCTATTATTTACCTTTCACCATCTTCATCCTAGTGTAAGGGAGATCTATACTTCCTACCATAAAGTGCTTTATATAGAGCCATCTAAATAGTAACCTAGTAGCTGTTGTTGTATGCAAATTCCACTAAGGGTAGATGATCATTCCAATTACTCCCATAGTCTAAAGCACATGCTTATAAAGAATCCTCTAGAATTTGAATGGTCCTTTTAGATTAACCGCCTATTTGAGAATGGGGAGTGGTAATAATTATAATTTAGTACCTAAAGGCCAATGTAAACTTTTCTAGAATCTACTAATGAACTGGGTATCCTTATCAAAAGTTATAGTAGCTAGCACACCATGTAGTTTGACAATCTTTTTAATATAAAGTTAAGCAAGTTTCTTTAATCTATACTTCACTTTAATTGGTACGAAATGGGCTTATTTGGTCAATCTGTCTACAGTCACCTAAATTGCATCATGTTTCTCCTTAGTTCTCGAGAGAGCTATAACAAAGTCCATAATTACATTTTCCCACTTCCATTCAAGTATAAGAAGGGTTGTAATAAAGTCCAAATTCTACCATCTCTCATTTTATATTTCTCCACTAATAATGATTCTTCAAATCTCTATATATCTTGGTGCTTTTGGGATATACCATATGTCTTAAGTAATGAGCTTTTTTTTCATAATTTCCTTCTACAATTCAGTGTTATTTAGCACACACAACCCTATACCATATTTTACTACACCTATAGCATCCTCATTAAACTCACTTGTTTCTTCCCATTCTATTTTTCTCTTGATCTTTTGAATTTTGAGATCTCCCATTTGTGTTACTTTAATTCAATCAAGCAGGGTTAATTGAATACCAAGGGTAACCAATTTGGTTCCCACTTCACATGTCACCGTCTCTATCTCTAACTTGTGCATGTCCTTTAACATCTATTTTTGAGAGGTGATTATAGTTGTTATATTAACCTACTTCTTCCGATTGAAGGCATCCACTACAACATTTGCCTTCTCGAGGTGATAATGGATCTCTACATCATAGTCATTAATTAACTCTAACTACCTTCTGTGCCTCATATTTATGATGAGATCCATGATGAGAGTCAAGCTGGAAGAAGGAATGTGGATCCTCTTGAAGTGCCGCCTGGACCGATCACAAGAAGTCGAGCGAAACGACTCAAGGAAGCACTTAACGGGTTGATAAAGAATGTCCATGAAGCCGGGAAGGATTGGGGAAATCATGAAGTTGGAATGGATTTGAACAACCATGGGAAGACCCTTACTCTTATACAAGTCACACCGGACACGGGTTAAAGAGGGCGTGTACTTTCAAGGCACGACCGTGTAGGACGCTCCAGATTGCATAGACAGATACACGGTCAAAGTACATGGGCGTGTATGTTGCTAGAAGTTTCCCAGAACGATACACGGGCGTGTATATTGCTAGAAGTTTTCCAGAACGATACACGGTCAAAGTACACGGGCGTGTATATTGCCAGAAGTTGCACAGACCAGTACACGGCCCAGTACACGGTCAAGTACACAGCCGTGTATCCCCTGTCGGCCAGCTTGTTCTGTTTCGCGTTTTTATGTCACTTAACTAAACTATGTCGTTTTGGACTTGTTTTTTACACGAATTGTAACCCTAGTATAAAAGCTCCTAGGGTTTAGAACAGATTAAATTAGACATCTTTGAACATTAAACACATTTGAGAGGCACCTCTCTTGGTTCTTCATGAACTAAACTGAACTTATCGGATTGATTTCCATGGCGTTCATCCCGACTTATCAATCGATCTTCCATCCCGATTGTGGCGTCTTCATTATTATACCAAGGTTCTTGTCTCGCTTATAGACAACGGGTCGCGGTTTCCACTTTAGGTGTTTGGGCGTCTTAGGCAACGAATTTCCGAACGTATTGGTATTGGGTTTCGTCATGGGTTGGCGTGGTTCGTATCAATTTAGATCCTTTTGTGTGAATAAATATTTTAGACTCTTATGGTTTGTGTAGATTTTTCACTTCACACCATATAAGTAGTGTCTCTATAATTTCAATGCTAAGATCACTAAAACTAACTATAAGAAATGTGTTGGGTGATTCCTCTCATATTATTTCAATTGACGAGAGGCATATGCAATGACTCTTAGTTTCTGCATGAGTACACATCCCAAACCTTGAGTTAATGCATCACTAAAGATCTCAAACTCTTCTTCTATCTTAGGTAGAGCTAACATTAAAGTTGTTACCAATTTCTCCTTTAGTGTTATGAAACTATGTTCACACCTATCATCTTACATGAATCTCACCTTTTTTGTGTCAATTAGGTCAAAGGAATTGCTAAACAAAAGAACCCTTCCATAAAACACCTATAATAGCCAGCTAGTTCTAAATAACTTTTGACCCCTATTACAATCCTTAGTCTTAGCTAGTCAATCGTTGCTTTTATCTTCTTAGGATCTACTAAGATGCCATCCTTATTTACCTCATGCCCTAAGAAGGATACTTGCTCTAGCCAAAACTCGCATTTATTGAACTTTGCATATAACCTCTCTTCCCATAGGCTTTACAAAACTACTTTCAAATGTGTTTTATGTTTCTCCTTGCTCTTAGAATAGACGAGGTTATCATCTATAAACACCACTACAAACTAGTCCAAAAAGTTTGTAAGCACTTTGTTCATAAAGTCCATAAAAGAAGCTAGAGCATTTGTCAACCCAAAAAAAGCATTAGTAGGAATTTATAATGCCCATACTAAGTTCTAAATGTTTTCTTTTGAATGTCTTCTTCCTTGGTCCTTAGTTGGTGACACCTCATCTCAAGTTGATTTTGGAGAAGATCTAAGCTCCCTATAATTGTTCAAATAAGCCATATAATCTAGAGAGAATGTATTTATTCTTGATTGTGACTCAGTTCAACTCTTTATAATAAATGCATAATCTCATGCTCCCATCTTTCTTCTTAACATAGAGCATTGGAGCACCTCATTGTGAAACACTTAGCCTGATAAACTCATTATCTTGTAACCCTTGAAGCTAAGTGTTCAACTCTAATAGTTTAGTGAGTGCCATTCTATTAGGTGCTTTAGATATTAGTGCTATTCCTAGTACCAAATCAATACAAAACTTCGTTTCCTTGATTAGTGGCAAGCCTGGTAGGTTTTCTAAAGAAAAATCTACATATTCCTTCATAACCAACATGTCTTCTAGTTTAGTGAGTTACCTGTCCTTCATAGACAGTGATAATATCTTACTCTTACCCCACAACTCATAAGTAGGAAGAGTTGCAAGCGTTTATGCTTCTAACTTGAATATAATTGAATCTCCACTAGGGAAATTGAAATAGACCACTAAATTGCAATAATCACTGGTAGCATAATATTTAGATAATTGGTTTATCACTAAAATTACGTCAAATTCCATCATCTCCAACACAAATAAATCTAATGGCATTTCTTTTCCTCATATTTTGATTTAAACATCCCTACACATTTGATCTAATCTTCCTCCCACTCTAAAAGAAGTATTCACAATCAAGGCACCATTTAACAACATGGGTTTCAAACCACACACATGCATAGAGACAGATCATATGCATGACTGCATTGCACCCATATCAAATAGTACATAAGTAGTAGTTAAGTTGATGAGTAGTGTACCTACTATAGTATCTTGGTTCAAAGTGTCCTACTGTTGTTGTTGCTGCAAAGTAAAAACATAACTGCGTGCTCTCTACCTCAGTCTGGTGTGTTGGGGTCTACCTACTGGTACTTTATAAGAAGGTCTTACTGGCTACTACACTAGAATTTATTATAGTACTACAATTTTTTTATTAATGGTAGCATCACATTCAAAATATCTATGACCCCTTTACTTATAAGCATAGCTAAATGTTTGAGGAATAGCTTTCTCTGTACAATTTCTACTTGGGTGTCCTATCTTACTACAAGAAAAGCACACCCCTTCTAGCCAACTGCACTAATTCTAATCTTGTGGTCCTAAACAATTGGGACATCTTCTCCCAAGTTTTACTTGTGGTGGTAGAGGCAGTGCTAAATGCTAGCCTAGTTTGAACAGGTCTAGGTAAGAAAGCCATAAGTCTAACTTGATAAATTGTTGACCTCTTTCTTTTCTTTGAGTATGAAATACTTAAGGCAAGTCTTTTTCTCAAAGAAATTCTTAACCTACGAGATAATTGCTACTTTGTTCTCTTTTGACTCTACTCCATAAATTTAGCTTTATCAATGACCTCTACATAAGTAAGTAGCTGGAAGGACCCTACCTCATGCTGGAGATTAAGCTATAAGCCTCTCATAAACCTTTTAGCCCTAGAAGTCTCATCTATATGGGCTACTTCAGGTAAAAGTTTTATCAATCTATTCAACTCTACTTCATACTCTTCTATTGTACGATTATCTTGTTGGTTGTTATAGTACGCTGCCTCCATTCTACCTCTAATGCTATTGGGGAAATATTTTTCATAAAATAATTCCCTAAACCTTTGCTATGGGATGGGTTCTCCTATTAATCTAGATACACTAGCCCACTAGTTTGCAGTTAACATTTTTGCCCCTAAATGCAACAAATGTCTTTTCAATATCTATTATCCAATGTTCAACTTCTATTAGATCATCAACTCATGGGTTAAATTCCTTTACCAACTAAACAAACTTATCTAGTCTAAATTGGTCCTATACAAGCCTAGTAGGTCTCATGGCCTCTTGTTGCTGCTGTGCTATCATCCCTACTAGGACATTTAGATTTGCCAGCTTGATGAAAGCTATGATGGGAGTCAAGCTAGATGGTGGAATGTGGATCCTCTTGAAGTGCTACCTGGACCGATCACAAGAACTCGAGCGAAACGATTCAAGGAAGCACTTAACAGGTTGATAAAGGATGTCCAAGAAGTTAGAAAGGACTAGAGCAACCATGAGGATGAACTTGCATTTGTACAAGTCATTCAAGGAGATCAAAGTTGTCGGCCTTAACAACACTAGCTTAAACACTGCCGGCATTGAACTAGCGTTGCAATTAGAGTGCGACAGAGGGACTATGCCATCTACTACGCCGTCGGCGTATATACCTGGTGCACATCCTACACCGGCTACTATGCCACCGACATACAATGCCTATTTGTTATTTTTCTGCAACTTTATTATGTTATGTCATTTTGGGCTTTTTTCCTCACGAGCTGTAAACCCTATTAATAGTTTCTAGGGTTGGAAAACAGCAAATAGAACTTACATACAACATTAAATAATAAAATTTGAGAGAATTCCTCTCTTGGTTCTCCAAAGAACTTCTCTTGAACTTATTAGATTCCATCTGTGGCGTTCAAACTAGACTTATCAATCGGAATTTCATCCCGATTGTGGCATTAACAGAATATACCAAGGTTCTTGCCTCATCTATAGGAAATGGGTCACAGTTCCACTTTGATTGTTTGGCATCTTGGGTTGTAATTCTAAACGTATTGGTATAAGGTTTCGCCACACATGGACGCAGTTCGTATCAAAGCCTAAGTTTGTTGAACATCAGTTCGGTTTGAGAAAGGTAACATCAAAACCCTAACTCCAAGCGTTTATATCAAGTTTCGTATTACCATCGCTTCATACTCAAGTTCATAGTGTTAATTGTCTTTTGAGTAGTGTAGTTTCATTCTATCAATCTTGTTACAAAAAAAAATAAAAAAATGAAGAAGCACAAAAACAAAGACAAAAAAAGAAAGAAAAAGGAAAATTTAAGCCCGGAGAGTTTGTTCTTGAATTCTATGGAAGAATTTGGTGTGGTTTGGATTAGTTCCAAGAGAATTGAGAAGAGAGATTGGTGAGTTGATATCATCTCTATTTGTGAGAATACACGAATGATTGTGGGATATCCTTCTTTGAGTGAAACATGAGAGGGAGCGAATCGTGAGGTTTAATTCTATATATATTTGTGTTAGTACTAACCTTTTATTGTAGGAACTATGTCGAAACAGAATTCTCCTGAAGGTGAGAGGTGGAGGTTTGATGCTAGGTTAGTGATTGAGGCATTGAAGGGTGAGATGAAGATAATGTTTCAAGAGGGAATGGAACAAATTCATGAAACGGTGGAGCAGAAACTAGAGCAATCTAAAAACATCTTTCAAGGGCATAAGAGGGAGAGTTGTTTTAAGAGAGGACAAAGGGGTGGAGATGAAAATTCTGATGATGAGTTTGATGAACCTTCTATCGGGAGTTATAGAGGTTATGGTGGTAGGAATAGAGGAACTAGGGATTAGGAAGATAGAGGAGATAAGAATAGAGAGGATAATCAATTGAGTAGTATAAAGATGAAGATTCCTCCTTTTCAAGGGAAGAATGATCCCGAGGCATACTTAGAATGGGAGAAGAAGGTAGAGATGGTGTTTGATTGTCACAATTATAATGGGAGAAAGAAAGTGAAGCTTGTTGCTATTGAGTTTTCAGATTATGCCATAGTGTAGTAAGATCAACTGATGTTGAATAGAAAAAGGAATGGCGAACCACCTATTGAATCTTGGGACGAGATCAAGAGGGTGATGAAGAAGCGGTTTGTTCCTGCTTACTACTATCGCGAATTGCACAACAAATTGCAAACTCTTAAGTAGGGAAGCCGAAGTGTGGATGAGTATTTCAAGGAGATAGAGGTTACTATAATTAGAGCAAATGTTAAGGAGGATAGAGAGGCTACCATGGCTAGATTTCTTGTTGGGTTAAATAGAGAGATTCAAAATGTAGTAAAATTGCAACATTATGTAGAATTGGATGATATGGTTCACATGGCTATAAAGGTTGAGAACCAACACAGGAAGAAAAGTAGTAGTACTGCACGGTTTCAACAGGGTGCTGGTTCATCTACTTGGAAGACTAACCATTAGAAGAAGGAAGAAAAGTCTTTACCCACCAAGCCAAAAGGAGAGTAGAAGCAAGGAGGTTCTACTCCTAGTAATCAAGGTAAACCTGATTCTTCTACTCCTAGAAATCGTGACATTAAATGTTTTAAATGCCTAGGTAGAGGCCATATTGCTAGTCAATGTCTGAATAGATGTGTTATGATTCTGTACGATGATGGTGAGTATGAGACCGAGGGGGGTAGTGAAGATGATGATATGCCTCCATTGGAGGATGCTGGTGATGACGAGGAGCCTGCAGCAGGGAAGTTAGTGGCAGTAGTGAAGCAAGCTTTGAATGTGCAGGTGAGGGAAGAAGAGGAGGTGCAGCGAGAAAATATCTTTCATACTAGATGTTATCTAGGTGACTATATTTGCAGTTTGATCATTGCTGGGGGAAGTTGCACTAATGTGGTGAGTACTTTCATTGTTGAGAGGTTGGGGCTTAAGACCACTAAACACCTTAGCCCATATAAATTGCAGTGGCTGAATGATAGTGGCGAAACTAAGGTGAGTAAGCAAGCCTTAATTGCTTTTCGCATCAGTAGGTATAAAGATGAGGTGTTATGTGATGTAGTGCCGATGCAGGCTTGTCATGTGTTGTTGGGGAGGCCATGGCATTTTGATAGGAAGGTTGTTCATGATGGCTCTTCTAACAAGTGTACACTTGTTCACCATAGCAAAAGCTATAATCTTAAACCTTTAACACCTAAATAGCTGTATGAGGATCAGTTGCAGCTACAACAATCTTTTGCAAAATATAAGGTAAGTGAAAAACACAAGGAGAGTGATAGAGTAAAAGACATAGAAAAAGAAAAGGAACACAAAAGTCAATACCAAAAGGAAAAAGAGAGGAAGGCTGGAAAGAGTGTGAGAGGCCAAGTTGAGGGGGGATCAACTTTGGTGGTGAGCGAAAAGGAGAGTGCAACCTTGCAAAAGGAGAGTTGTGTGGCAAGAGCGAGTGTCGTGAGGAGAGCATTAGTGATGAAGTAACCCATGTTGTTGCTGGTTTTTAAGGAAACTTGTTTGAATACTAATGAACTTCTTAACTCTTTGCCTAGTGTGGTTGTGTCTATTGTGCAGGACCTTAAAGATGCCTTCCCTGAGGAGATTCCAAAGGGGTTACCACCTATTCGTGGTATTGAGCACCAAATTGACCTTGTACCTGGAGTATCTATTCCAAACAAGCCAGCTTATAGGAGTAATCCAAAGAAAACAATGGAACTTCAAAGGCAGGTTAATGACTTAATGGAGAAGGGGTATGTAAGAGAAAGCATGAGCCCATGTGCAGTGCCTGTGATTTTGGTGCCTAAGAAAGATGGGTTATAGAGAATGTGTGTTGATTGCCGAGCCATCAACAACATCACGGTAAAGTATCGTCATCCCATTCCTCGCTTAGATGACATGTTAGATGAGTTACATGAGTCTAGTGTCTTTTCCAAAATGTATTTGAAAAGTGGATATCACCTAATTAGAATGAAAGAAGGTGATGAATGGAAAACACCATTTAAGACCAAATATGGATTATATGAGTGGTTAGTAATGCCTTTCGGTTTAACTAACGCACCTAGTACTTTCATGAGACTTATGAACCCTTTTTTGAGGACTTTTATTGGCAAATTTGTGGTAGTTTATTTTGATGATATCCTTATTTACAGCAAGAGTTTGGAAGACCATATATCTCACTTGAGGGTTGTTTTGGAAGTGCTTCGAAAGGAGCAATTATATGCTAACCTCAAAAAGTGCACTTTTTGCATAGACAAATTTATGTTTCTTGGTTTTATTGTTAGTGCATAGGGAATACAGGTTGATGAAGAGAAGATTCATGCGATCCAAGAATGGGCTAGTCCAACTAATGTAATTAATGTTCGGAGTTTCCATGGACTAGCGAGCTTTTATAAGAGGTTTGTGAAGGATTTTAGCACTATTGCAGCACCACTTACTAAAGTAATCAAGAAGAACGTGGGGTTTAGTTGGGGAGAGCAATAAGAGAAAGCCTTTCAGACGCTTAAAAATAAGCTGATTCATGCGCCACTACAAGCTTTACCTGATTTCTCTAAAACTTTTGAAATTGAGTGTAACGCTTCAGGAATAGGTATTGTAGCAGTTCTCATGCAGAAGAGCAGACCAATTGCATTCTTTAGTGAGAAGCTAAGTGGGGCAACCTTAAACTACCCTACTAATGATAAGGAGTTATATGCATTAGTTTGAGCTCTGGAGACTTGGAAACATTATCTTTGGTCAAAAGAGTTCGTGACCCACACTGAGCATGAATCCTTGAAGTACTTGAAGGGGCAACATAAGCTGAACAAAAGGCATGCTCATTAGGTGGAGATTATCGAAACATTTCCCTATGTCATCCACTACAAGCAAGGTAAAGAAAATGTTGTTGTTGATGCACTTTCTAGAAGGTATGCTCTTATCTCTACTCTTAGTTCTAGAATGCTTGGTTTTGAGCATATTAAAGAATTGTATGCTGCTGACCAATAATTTTGTGAGGACTAAGGAGTATGTTCGCTGTGAGAAGAGTGGTCATGATAAATTTTATAAGCATGAGGGATTCTTGTTTAGGGAGAATAAACTTTACATTCCCAATTGTTCTTTAAGAGAGTTATTAGTGAGAGAGTCTCATGGAGGAGGATTAATGGGGCATTTTGGAGTAGCTAAAACTTTAGGGGTTTTGCAAAAACACTTCTATTGGCCTCACATGAAACAAGATGTTGAAAGGATTTATGAGCGTTGTGTCACTTGTAAGCAAGAAAAATCTAGAGTCCAACCTCATGGACTTTATATCCCACTTCCAATTCCTCATGAGCCTTGAGTACATATTTCCATGGATTTTGTGTTAGGATTACCCAAGCCTAGGTATGGTAGAGACTCTATTTTTGTAGTCGTGGATAGGTTTTCTAAGATAGCACATTTCATTCCTTGCTAGAAAATAGACGATGCTTACCATATTGCTAATTTGTTCTTTAGGGAAGTTGTGAGATTGCATGGTATGCCTAGAACAATCGTATCAGATCGGGATGCTAAGTTCTTAAGCTACTTCTGGAAGACCCTATGGGCTAAGTTAGGAACTAAGTTATTGTTCTCTACTACTTGTCATCCAGAGACTGATGGTCAAACTGAGGTAGTAAATCGAACTTTATCTACTTTGTTAAGGGCTGTCATTAAAAAGAACATTAAAAGTTGGGATGATTGTTTGTCGCATGTTGAATTTGCTTATAATCGCACAATGCATTCTACTACTAAGTTTACTCCTTTTGACATTGTGTATGGTTTTAATCCACTAACTCCTTTGGATTTATCACTTCTTCCTATTTCTGAGTATGTTAATCTAAATGGTAAGAAGAAAGCAGAATTTGTTAAACAGATCCATAAGAAGGCAAGGCTCAACATTGAGCGGAGGACAGAACAGCATGTGAAACAAGCTAACAAGGGTCATCGACAAGCTGTCTTTGAACCTAGAGATAAGGTTTGGGTTCACATGCACAAAAAGCGATTTCCTGTGCAACGTCGATCTAAATTACTTCCTAGAGGCGATGGAACATTTCCAATTCTTGAGCGCATCAACGATAATGCCTACAAGTTAGATTTTCCAAGTGAGTATCAAGTAAGTTCTACTTAACGTTACTGATCTGAGTCCTTTTGATGTAGGCGATGATTTGAGGACAAATCCTTTTCAAGAGGAGGGGAATGATGAAAGCCATGATGGGAGTTAAGTTAGAAGGTGGAATGTGGATCCTCTTGAAGTGCCACCTGGACCGATCACAAGAACTCGAGCGAAACGATTCAAGGAAGCACTTAATAGGTTGATAAAGGATGTATAAGAAGCCGGAAAAGATTGAAGCAACCATGAGGATGAACTTGCATTTGTACAAGTCATTCAAGGAGATCAAAGCTGCCGGCCTTGACAATGCTGGCTTAAACACTGCCGGCTTTGAACCGGTGTTGCAATTAGAGCGCGACAAAGGGACTACGCCGCTGGCGTATATACCCAGCGTACATCCTATGCTGGCTACTATGCCGCCAGCATACAATGCCTGTTTGTTATTTTTCCGCAACTTTATTATGTTATGTTGTTTTGGGCTTTTTTTCCTTACGAGTTTTAAACCTTATTAATAGTTGCTAGGGTTAGAAAACAGTAGATAGAACTTACATACAGGATTAAATAATACAATTTGAGAGAATTCCTCTCTTGGTTCTCTAAAGAACTTCTCTTAAACTTATCGGATTCCTTCCGTGATGTTCAAACCAGACTTATCAGTCGAACTTTCATCTCGATTGTGGCGTCAACAGAATATACCAAGGTTCTTACCTCATCTATAGGTAACGAGTCGCGGTTCCACTTTAATTGTTTGGCATCTTGGGTTGCAATTCTGAATGTATTGGTATAGGGTTTCGTCATACGTGGGTGTGGTTCGTATCACAACTATTAAGTAATCATGCTAGTGGCCTAAGTTGGAGTTCCTTACTAAGGCAATCCTAGGGTATGGTTTTCATCTAGGGCATCTCTATCTTGTCTCACACTAGATGAGCTCTATCCTGTGGTTTTTCTAAGAGGCAATTTATTTGAGAAGAGGCAACCAAATAGACCCAATGGTTAAAGTCAATTTAACATGTTAGTGATGGTATACACAAATGTATACATATATCTACACATATATACACATATATATCCATAAGTAAATAGAGATTTGAAAGAAACTATAATTAAATATAACAATTAAAATAAATTAAACTACTAAATAAAACAATCGATCTACAATTTACCTACTCTCTTCATATCCCACCATGTTACAAATTCAATACCTAATTCCTCTAAAGATCTTAACTTACTTTCTACTAATTGAAACCTATACTTATTGATGTGCTCAAAACCAAGGTCTAAGCACAATCAAATGAATCAAGAAAACAATCCTCAACTCACATACAAACCTATCCAATAGAAATGGAATTTGCGTGACCCTAATGGAAATTTGATGCAATCCAAAGGTTCAAAATGCCATCAACATCCAATAATGATCAACTTCACTAAATAACAATAAAATCAAGTGAATTCCACGTGAAATATATGAAGAAGAAAATCACCAAAACCATAATATATCCTCTTCTAACACAAGCACAAACTCATGCAACCAATGAGATGAAATATCAAGTACTAAAGTAATCAACATTAAACAAGATAATTGGTCACAAATGCAATAAAAAATCTGACCAAGAAACTTCCAATTCAACCCTAAATATGACGTACTAAAGACGAAATGAAAAACAATAAAGAAGGAATTGATATGACTCACAATTTCCACTTGTTGCACTCGCTACAATTTCAATTCTTAGGATTGAAATTGATGAGAGAAATTGAACTAAGAAGAACCCTAATTCCCACACGTAAAGTTTATGTTTCTAATCTGAAAAAATGGCCTCCTCAAATCCTACTATAAGCAAGTATTTATACTTGCTACTCCTAGGGTTGGAAAATGGTCAAAATTACAAGTTTGCCACTTTTAAGATGGCCGATCCTAAATGGAAATTAAAATAAAATGAAAGTATCCCAAAAGAAAATATAACATAAAATAGTCCATAAAACAATTACAAAGTACAAAATATCATAAGTCTTCATGATCTTTGGAATGGAAACAATTGCAGCGGATCTTTAATTGTAAATTTGAAGATGTCCCGTATCTATCGACTAGTGTAGGACATATTGGCATCCTATGGAGAATTATTATTGTACCTATAAGATTATTTCTCAAATACTTATTAGATGAAAAGAAATGACATAAAATATGAGTGATTTGGATCATCATCCAAATCGAGTTCTGAAAGTGTCGATGGTGCTAGAAATTTTCCCATCATCTCCTCGGGCTACTAAAAGATTTGCCCTCAAATCTAAAGGATCAGTTTTAGAACTAAACCCTAATGTCTCCGTTGTCCTACTCTTCCGACTATCAAATGTAGTGGATGGAGTTCTGATCTGTTCCTGAAACCCATGGACCTTAGATGGAGTCATTGGTGATAGAACTATGCGTGATTCGCCCATGCTAAACATGTAGCTATTTCTAAACCCATCATGTAACACCCGTCGATCAAATAACCAAGGCCGACCCAATAGTAAATGGAATGCATGTATAGAGACTACATCACATAGGATCTCATCATGATATTTCTGCCCGACATTTACAGGAACCTTTGCCCTAAGTGTAACATACATACTACCTTATGTAATACATATGATGGTGAGTATGAGACTGAGAGGGATAGTGAAGAGGATGATATGCCTCCATTAGAGGACGCTAGTGATGATGAGGAGCCTGCAGTAGGGAAGTTAGTGGTAGTAGTGAAGCAAGCTTTGAATGTGCAAGTGAAGGAAGAAGAGGAAGTGCAACAAGAGAATATCTTTCATACTAGATGTTATCTAGGTGATCATATTTGCAGTTTGATCATTGATGGAGGGAGTTGCACTAATGTGGTAAGTACTTTTATTGTCGAGAGGCTAGGACTCAAGACTACTAAACACCCTAGTCCATATAAATTGCAGTGGTTGAATGATAGTGGCGAGACTAAGGTGAATAAGCAAGCCTTGATTGCTTTTCGCATCAGTAGATATGAGGATGAGGTGTTATGCGATGTAGTGCCGATGCAGGTGTGTCATGTGTTGTTAGGGAAGCCATGGCAGTTTGATAGGAAGGTTGTTCATGATGGCTTTTCTAACAAGTATACGCTTGTTCACTAGGGGAAAAGCTTTAATCTTAAACCCTTAACACCTAAACAGGTGTATGAGGATCAGTTACAGCTACAACAGTTTTTTGCAAAATATAAGGTGAGTGAAAAATAGAGAGAGAGTGAGAGAGCAAAAGACAGCGAGAAAGAAAAGGAACACAAAAGTCGATATCAAAAGGAAAAAGAGAAGAAGGCTAGAAGAGTATGAGAGACCAAGTTGAAGGGGGATCAACTTTAGTGGTGAGTGAAAAGGAGAGTGCAGCCTTGCAAAAGGAGAGTTGTGTGGCAAAAGCGAGTGTAGTGAGGAAAGCGTTAGTGATGAAGCAACCTATGTTGTTGTTGGTTTCTAAGGAAACTTGTTTGAATTCTAATGAACTTTTTAACTATTTGCCTAGTGTGGTTATGCCTATTGTGCAGAACTTTGAAGATGTCTTCCCTAAGGAGGTTCCAAAGGGATTACCACCTATTCGTGGTATTGAGCACCAGATTGACCTTGTACTCGGAGCATCTATTCCAAACAAACCAGCTTATAGGAGCAATCTAAAGGAGATAAAGGAACTCCAAAGGCAGGTCAATGAATTAATGGAGAAGGGGTATGTGAGAGAAAGCATGAGCCCATGTGCAGTGCCTGTGATTTTTGTGCCTAAGAAGGATAGGTCATGGAGAATATATGTTGACTGCCGCGCCATCAACAACATCACGATAAAGTATCATCATCCCATTCCTCGCTTAGATGACATGTTAGATGAGTTACATGGGTCTAGTGTCTTTTCCAAAATTGATCTGAAAAGCGGATATCACCAAATTAGAATGAAAGAAGGTGATGAATGGAAAACCGCATTTAAGACAAAATATAGATTGTATGAGTGGTTAGTAATGCCTTTCGGTTTAACTAATGTACTTAGTACTTTTATGAGACTTATGAACTATGTTTTGAGGACTTTTATTGGCAAATTTGTAGTTTTCAATTTTGATGATATCCTCATTTACAGCAAAAGTTTGGAAGACCATATATCTCACTTGAGGGATGTTTTAGAAGTGCTTCGAAAGGAGTAATTATACGCTAACCTCAAAAAGTGCACTTTCTGCACAGACAAACTTGTGTTTCTTGGTTTTATTGTTAGTACACAGGGAATACAGGTTGATGAAGAAAAGATTCGTGCGATCCAAGAATAGCCCAGTCCAACTAACGTAAGTAATGTGCGAAGTTTCCATGGACTAGCGAGCTTTTACAAGAGGTTTGTGAAGGATTTCAGCACCATTGTAGCACCACTTACTGAGGTAATTAAGAAGAATGTGGGGTTTAGATGGGGAGAGCAAGAAGAGAAGGCCTTTTAGACGCTTAAAAATAAGCTGACTCAGGCGCCATTACTTGCTGTACCTAATTTCTCTAAAACGTTTGAAATTGAGTGTGATGCTTCAAGATTAGGTATTGGAGTAGTGCTCATGCAAGAGAGAAGACCAATTGCATTCTTTAGCGAGAAGCTAAGTGGGGCAACCTTAAACTACCCTACCTATGACAAGGAGTTATATGCATTGGTTCGAGCATTAGAGACTTGGCAACACTATCTTTGGCCAAAAGAGTTCGTGATCCACACTAATCATGAATCCTTGAAGTACTTGAAGGGATAACATAAGCTAAACAAAAGGCATGCTCGTTGGGTGGAGTTCATCGAAACATTTCCCTATATCATCCACTACAAGCAAGGTAAAGAGAATGTTGTTGCTAATGCACTTTCTAGAAGGTATGCTCTTATCTCTACTCTTACTTCTAGACTGCTTGGGTTTGAGCACATTAAGGAATTGTATGCTACTGATCGAGATTTTTGTGAAGAGTATGTGCATTGTGAGAAGAGTGGTCATGGTAAATTTTATAAACATGAAGGATTCTTGTTTAGGGAGAGTAAACTATGCATTCCAAATTGTTCTTTAAGAGAATTATTAGTGAGGGATTCTCATGGAGGAGGTTTAATGGGGCATTTTGGAGTAGCTAAAACCTTAGGGGTATTGTAGGAACACTTCTATTGGCCTCACATGAAACGAGATGTTGAGAGGATTTGTGAACAATGTGTTACGTGTAAGCAAGCAAAATCTAGAGTCCAACCTCATGGGCTTTATACACCACTTCCCATTCCTCATAAGCATTGGGTAAATATTTCCATGGATTTTGTGTTAGGATTACCTAGGTCTAGGCATGGTCGAGACTCTATTTTTGCAGTCATGGATAGATTCTCTAAGATGGCACATTTCATTCCTTGTCACAAAACAGATGATGCTTGCAATATTGCTAATTTGTTCTTTAGGGAAGTTGTGAGATTGCATGGTATGCTTAGAGCAATTGTATCGGATAGAGATGCTAAGTTCTTGAGCTACTTCTGGAAGACCCTGTAAGCTAAGTTAGGAACTAAGCTATTGTTTTCTACTACTTGTCATCTACAAACAGATGGTCAAACTAAGGTAGTAAATCAAACTTTATCTACTTTGTTGAGGGCTGTCATTAAAAAGAACATTAAAAGTTGGGAGGATTGTTTGCCGCATGTTGAATTTGCCTATAATTGTACAATGCATTATGCTACTAAGTTTACTCCTTTTGAAATTGTGTATGGTTTTAATCCACTAACTCCTTTTGATTTATCACCTCTTCCTATTTCTGAGTATGTTAATCTAGATGGCAAGAAGAAAGAAGAATTTGTTAAACAGATCCATGAGAAGGCAAGGCTAAACATTGAGCGAAGAACATAGCAGTATGTGAAACAAGCCAACAAGGGTCGTCAATAAGCTGTTTTTGAACCTGGAGACTGGGTTTGGGTTCACATGCGCAAAGAGAGGTTTCCTATGCAGCGTCGATCTAAATTACTTCCTAGAGGCGATGGACCATTTCAAATTCTTGAGAACATCAATGATAATGCATACAAGATAGATTTGCTAGGTGAGTATCAAGTAAGTTCTACGTTTAATGTTACTGATCTGAGTCCTTTTGATGTAGGCAACGATTTGAGGACAAATCCTTTTCAAGAGAAGGGGAATGATGAGAGCCATGATGGGAGCCAAGCCAGAAGATGGAATGTGGATCCTCTTGAAGTGCCACCTAGACCGATCACAAGAACTCGAGTGAAACGATTCAAGGAAGCACTTAACAGATTGATGAAGGATGTCCACGAAGCTGGAAAGGATTGGAGCAACCATGAGAATGCACTTGCTCTTGTACAAATCATAACGGATACAGGTTGAAGGGGGCGTATCTTTACAAGGTATGGTCGTGTAGTGAGTCTAGAGGCTCAATAAAAACATACACGGCCGTATACACGGTTCATAGGCACGACCGTGTATGGTGTCAAGAATATTTACAAAAACATACACGGCCGTGTATACTGTCTCTGCCAACTACTACACCGGCTCCAACGCCGCCGGCCTTTAATTCCCTGTTTGTTATTTTCCGCGACTTTATGATGTTATGTCGTTTTAGGCTTTATTATTACGAGTTGTAAACCCTAATATAAGTTCATAGGGTTGAGAACAAAAGAAACAACACACATACAAGGTTGAATAACATATTTAAGAGAATTCCTCTCTTGGTTCTTTAAAGAACTTCTCTTGAACTTATCGGATTTTCTTCCATGGCATTCATCCCGACTTATCAATTGGTCTTTCATCCCGATTGTGGCGTCCACATAATATACCAAGGTTCTTGCCTCACTTATAGGCAATGGGACGCGGTTCCACTTGATTGTGTTTGGCATCTTGGGTAGCAATTCCGAACGTATTGGTATTGGGTTTCATCACACGTAGGTGTGGTTCGTATCATGTAGTAGAGTGTCGAACCACGAAGATTGATTAAGTAATAGACTTATATCAATTTCTACTATTATTTAGGCAATGAAATTTGATCAGAATTGAATGAATTATACTAAATGCACAAAAAGGGAATTGTGTTTGAAAAAGGATGAATTGATGGTGGGAAATTAGAATCCACCCTAATTCTACTAATGATATTGCCTTCATGTTATAATAACTCACAGCTATATGGATTTTCACAAGAAATTGACAAAACCTTAATCCTTTTTCAAGTTTTAAAGTAACATTACTCCAATTTAACTTAATAGCTCTAGCTAATTAAAATCAATGGAGGAATCTAATTCACAATCATAAATTTCCCAATTATATGATTGCCTAATATCTTTAAAATAATTTTTCCTAATCCCTTAGTGAAAAATTTAATAAAAATATTACATGAAACACTTAGGTCAATTTCTAATAAAATTCAATAGCGCTGCTTCCGCATGAATTATTAAATCTTACTTAAGAATTCCTGATAAATCCTAAATTTCTCTTTCGAGTCATTCAAATTCCTATGCATTGATTTCAATTACAAAATACAATTCATAGCAGGACTTCTTATATGAAAATTTTGTATATCTATATGTCCTATAACATGAATACAATGATCATTTTAGTTTGAATTATGGCTTCATCATGCTTCCTACAAGGATAATTTAGAACATTATGGTATGGATTGCATAAGAACAATTGAAGTAAATAAGTGCAATGGAATTCATATTAAATAATAAATATAAACTGATAAATGGCATAGAAGAAAATTAAATAAATGAAACAATTGCTATAATCTTCAAGAGTTTATAAAACTTCAATCTTTCGAAATGATTCCTAAAATTCTTGAAAGAAAACTTCAATAACATTCTTTCTTCAAACTAAAATTTAGAATAACATGAAATGTAAAAGAATTTAAAGAGAAGATAAAATCCTAAGCTCCCAAGGGAATTCTAATGATTCAAAAGCTCCAAAAACAAAGGATGCCCCCAAAGGTTCACATAAGGGGTCTATTTATAGATCCAAAGAGTAGGAGGATAAGGCTGATCTGATGAGGAATTGAGTCAGCAAATTAATCAAGATAAGATTTTGGAGAGATTTTCGCATGGATATCCGAGAAACAGTCAAGGCCGGCTCAAGGCCGGCAACTTTGATGCGTTATGATGGTTTCTTTCTTAGGTCGGCCTTAAAGCCAGCAGCCTTCAGTAGTAGGCTGGCCTAAGGCTAGTGGCCTTCAATGCAATCCTTCACTTGCTTCTTCAATTTTGTGAAAAACTCCTCCAATTAACTTGTAATTTACTTTTAGGTCCTCAAAACCTAAATTTTCACCATAAACACCATTAAATACCATTTCTTTATATTTTCTTATAATATTGAAATAAATTTAATATAAATCCAGAAGAAAATATAAGTATAATGTGATCTTATCATGCACTTACTTGCTTCAATTTGCGATCAAAATCCCTAAATTTCTTGATCCCACATCTATGCTTGTTCCTTCTAATCCCTTGTTCCAAATTCTAACAACACATCACCAAACTCACTTAGATCTATGAATCTATAATAAAAAATATATATGTTAACAATCAAAGACCTTACTTAGCGAAATTGGATTGATCTTGTAGATTTTCATTAGGTCATCTTGTGTGTGATTAAGAGTGTCCCTTTTGTATTCATTGTATGATCCACGCAAAAAGAGATATAAAATGAGCGTGAATAAATACTAGCAAGTGTACTGGATCGGATCAAGTACTATAGTGAGAGAAGAGTGTCGAACCACGAAGATTGATTAAGTAATAGACCTATATCAATTTCTACTATTATTTAGGCAATGATATTTGATGAGATCAAATGTGAATGAATTATGCTAAATGCGCAAAAAGGGAATTATGTTTGAAAAATGATGAATTAATGGTGGGAAATAGAATCTATCCTAATTCTACTAATCATATTACCTTCATGTTATAATAACTGATAGCTATATGGATTTTCACAAGAAATTGACAAAACCTTAATCCTTTATCAAGTTTTAAAGTAACATTACCCTAATTTAATTTAATAGCTCTCGCTAATTAAAATCAATGGAGGATTCTTATTCACAATCATAAATTTCCCAATTATATGATTGCCTAATATCTTTAAAATAATTTCTCCTAATCCCTTAGTGAAAAATTTAATAAAAATATTGCATGAAACACTTAGGTCAATTTCTAATAAAATTCAATAACGCTGCTTCCGTATGAATTATTAAATCTTACTTAGGAATTCCTGATAAAACCTAAATTTCTCTTTCGAGTCATTTACATTCCTATGCATTGATTTCAATTACAAAATACAATTCATAACAGGACTTCTTATATGAAAATTCCGTATATCTATATGTACTATAACATGAATACAATGATCATTTTAGTTTGAATTATGGCTTCATCATGTCTCATACAAAGATGATTTAGAACATTATGGTATGGATTGCATAAAAACAATTGAAGTAAATAAATGCAATGGAATTCATATTAAATAATAAAATAAACTGATAAATGGTATAAAAGAAAATGAAACAATTGCTATAATCTTCAAGAGTAAAACTTCAATCTTCCGAATTGATTCCTAAACTTCTTCAATTGAAAGCAAACTTCAATAACATTCTTTCTTCAAACTAAAATTTAGAATAACATGAAATGTAAGAGAGTTTAAAAAGAAGATAAAATCCTAAAGTCCCTAAGGGAATTCTAATGATTTTAAAGATAAAAAGAAAAAACAAAGGATGCTAAAACCAAGGATGCTCTCAAGGTTCACACAAGGGGTCTATTTATAGATCCAAAGAGGAGGAGGATAAGGCTGATCTGATCAGGAATTGAGTCAACAAATTAATTAAGATAAGATTTTGGAGAGATTTTCGCAATAGATATCCGATGAGCAATGTAGGTCGGCTCAAGGCCGGCGGCTTTGATGTCTTATGAGGCCAGTTTAATGTAGGCTGGCGGCCTTTGGTGTAGGTCGGCCTAAGGCTGGCAGCCTAAAATGCAATCCTCCACTCGCTTCTTCAATTTTGTGAAAAACTCTTCCAATTAACTTGTAATTTACTTTTAGGTCCTCAAAACCTGAATTTTCACAATAAACACCATTAAATGTCATTTCTTTATATTTTCTTATAATATTGAAATAAATTTAATATAAATCCAAAAGAAAATATAAGTATAATGTGATCTTATCAACAACCCCACACTTGAACTTTTGCTTGTCCTCAAGCAAAATAATTGAATTAAACAAGAGAAATCTGTCATTGAACTTCTGGTGCCCATTGTTCTAACCATGCTGAAACTTGTAACTAAGATATCTAGTTGAAATTTAGTAGTTAATCTAAACAAAACAGATTTCAATCCCAGTGTTTAACAATCAAAAGAAAAATACTTAGTCCATAAGGAAAAACACTCATTTAAACTTCATTAGTTATTAGCAAGTATAATTTCCCTCAATTTTACTTCTCTAAACATGATAACAAAAAGTGAAAGCATATGGTATCTATTTTTTTCTAGAATTTCTCCCTTTTTAATTTAGTCTTTATTTCACTTATTGTCCTATATTCACTCTTTTTTTTTTTTACCTTAATTGACAGCGGAGTCAAACTTCACTCTTCTAAGGGACTAAAGCTCACCCATGTTAACTTGGCTTTCATTAAGGTACTAGATTTTTGCCTTTCTGCCCTTCTTATTATTGTGAGTTCATTGAGTCGGCACATCCTGGGCTCATCGCCTAAGTGACCAGGTTTTAAAGGGACCCCTACGAACTCTTCCTCACACTAACATTTAAGATTGGATACTCTTAACTCACTTTCCTAAGTCATTGGAGTAAAGGCTTTTTTTTTTTTTGGGCATAAATGAATATTAGTTAAGACTATTTTTATAAGGGATCACTAAGTAAAATATTTCCTTTACCTCTTTCACTAGGTGTTAAGGTATTCTCAAAGAAATTTCAAGAGAAATTTATCCCAACCAATTTTTCCTTAAAGTAAACTTGCTTGTTTTTTCAACTTAAGGACTCAATCTCAAGTTCAAAGGCTAAACATAGGGTAAACTCGTTCTCTAGAGATTCTACTATTAAATTTTAATTATGTAAACCAGTCACAACAGTTGGTGAGTGGGGCATAATCTCTAGATTTCCATCAAAATTTTTGAAAAAAAATTGGCCTAAAAATTGTCAAATAACTCAAGGACAAATATAGTTCAAGATAATGGAAGAGTATGATCATCAAAGCACAGAACAGGCAATTCTCAACTTTAATACCTACATTCCCTTCCCCACACTTAAGAATAGACAGTGACCACACTGTCTCACATCAATGCAAATAACAAAATAGGAAGGAAATAAGAAAAAAGGAACCAGTACTCCCCTGGTATAACATGTAGAAGCCATATTTAAATCCCATCAAAGTTGAACTTGGAGAGATTGGTCCTTGTGAACATTCACCTTGCATTTTCTTGAAAAAAATTAAAAGAAAACCAACAAAACACAATAAAGTAAACGTAAATATAGGTTGCCTCCCATAAAGCGCTTGTTTTATAATCATCAGCCTAACTATTAGGGTTTGTCATCTCAGCTTACATCAAGGAGTTTAAACAACTCCTCCAACACCATCGTCTTCAGATTAAGATTCTAAGCTTCCTTCCATGGTATAGTGCCCTTCTTTTCAACTTCCACCAATGTTTTGTAGGTGGTGATCAACAAACTTACCTGCTGGATGTCTGCCCTTGACCATCCTAGGATTTCCCTATGTTCATCCAACTGGCCTTGAATCTGCTGTTGCAATTCTCTTGTCATAGGTGCTGGATTAATGTGAGGCCATGGATTTCCTAAATTCAGACACTCATAATCCAACAATTGATTAGAAAAGACATTCGGTTCAAGTGTTTGCATGGGCATTAGTGTCAGCACTGGTGGCTTCTCATAGTGATCTATCTTCTCAAAAGCAACAACATTTTCAGTCTGGGGTACTTGCTCACAGCTTTTGTTTTCTTGCTCATCCTTATCCCCCCAATCATCTATCTCATTCAAGACAGCTTCAAGAGTGGTTTGCTCTACATCTTCCTCCACATCATTGTTAGTAATTTCACCCTCAGCAGATATGTCAGAATACATTGCTTTCTCATTAGACAAAAAACACAGGATCATACATATCAAATGTTACCTGGTCATCTAGTGCTCTAAGGGTAAGCTTACCTCGTCCTACATCAATTAGAGCTTGACCTGTGGCTAGGAATGGTCTACCCAGAATGAGTGGAATGTCCTCATCTTCTTCCAAATCCAATATGACAAAGTCCACTAGAAATTTGAATTTATCGACCTTGACTAAGACATCCTCCACTGTACCCTTGGAAAACCTTAAGCTCTTATCAGCTAGCTGCATAGTGATTGGTCTCCTCTTGCACTTTTGTGGCTCTATTCCAAGCTTCCTAAAAATTGAAAGTGGCATTAAATTAATACTTACACCAGAATCAATCAAAACATTCTCAAAATCAATATTACCAATGGTGTAAAGGATATTGAAACTTCCCTGATCTTTCAGCTTTCTAGGTAGCTGAGCAGATTTCTTCTCTATGATAACTGAACTCTCGCCAAGAAGCATTACTTTCTCAACACTCTCCATGGATCTTTTGTTAGAGAGCAACTCTTTCATGAATTTGGCATAGGATGGAATTTGCTTCAAGGCCTCTAAGAGAGGTATATTAATTTGAAGCCCCTTAAATATGTCACAAAACCTAGCAAACTGGGCTTCCAACTCCCTCTGCTTGAGTCTTCTTGGGAAGGGGATAGGTGGAACATAAGGCTGCAACACTGGTGCTTTGGATGTGAGTTCCTCCTCCTTCTGCTTACCTTTCTTTGGATCGTTCTCTTGAATTTTTACCTGCCTTTCAGCTTTCTTCACCTCCTTACCACTCCTTAGCATGATGGCGTTGACATGATGGGTGTTCTCCTCAATTTTGCTAGGCAAAAACCCTAAGGGTCTAGTACTTAGCTGCTGTGCAATTTGACCAAGCTGACCCTCCAAGTTTCTGATAAAAGCTTATTGGTTTTGCAGGAGGGTGTCAGTCTTTTGCATGTAGCTCCTCATGAGTTCTTCCATTTTAGACTGACCTTGCTGAGAAGAGGTATTATGATTAGGATATTGTTGATGGGGAATATTAGGATTAGGACCTTGCTTTTGAAATCCAAGAGGTTTAAGTGCGTTGTTATCATTTCTCCATTAGAAATTTGGATGGTTACACTACCCTGGATTGTAGGTGTTTGAATATGCTCCTTGATTACCTCATTAGAAATTGTTGACAAAATTTACTTGCTCTCCATGGGATGAGGAGGAGAAGTTTCCAGAAGGGCACTCAAGAGTTGAGTGTGGTCCTGAGCATAACTCACAACAAGAAATTTTATTAACATTAAAAGAAGGTGCAGAGGTGAGTTTACTTACCTGGGCGGTAAGAGCTGAAATCTAAGCTGTTAAGGTATCCATGTCATTGGCAGATGCCACCCTAGACTTACCTCTTTCATGTTGCCAATTATGTGCACTAGAGGCCATTTCATCAATCAAAGCACTAGCTTCATCATATGTCTTACTCATTAGTGCACCACTTGAAGCAGCATCTACCAAAGATCTCAATGTCTCATCTAATTAGAGATAGAAAATCTCAATAAGGAGATTATCTAGTAATCCATGATGGGGGCATTTTCTAATTGCCTCCTTGAATCCTTCCCATGCTTCATAAAGCGATTCACCACTAAACTTAGTGAAATTTGTGATGTCATTTCTTAACCTAGCAGTTCTAGCTAATGGAAAAAATCGCCTTAAAAATTTAGATGAGAGATCAACCGAAGTGGTTATAGAGTCTTGTGGCAGTGAATTGTACCAAGCCCTAGATTTTTCTTTAAGTGAAAACGGGAAAAGTTGTAGCCTAATTACATCATCAGATACATTATTCATTTTCACTGTATTATAATATTGAAGAAATACTGCAACATGCTCATCAGGACTCTCATTTGGATATCCTCTAAATTGATTTGATTAAACCATTTGAACGAGTGCTGGTTTTAAATCAAAATTGTTAGCTTGAATTGTCGGTCTTCTGATTGTGGGACCTGAAACAACAGGTACCGTGTATTCCCGAAGTGCTCTACCAACACCTTAAATCCGATTGTTGTTCTCCTCTGCCATGTTCTCTTCTTTCTTTCTTCTCTGCTCACTTCTAAGTTGTCGCAAGGTGCGTTCTATCTCAAGATTAATTGGTAGAAGTTCAGCACTTCTATTCTTGCGCATAAAAAGAACCTCAAAGAGAATGGGAAACGATCACACAAGGATAAGAAAAATTAAATAACAAAATAATTGCGCCTAAATTAACAATAGAATTTGAAGATGGTCTAATATTAATCAATCCCCGGCAACGGTGCCAAAAACTTGATCCACGCAAAAAGAGATATAAAATGAGCATGAATAAATACCAACAAGTGTACCAAATCAGATCAAGTAATATTGTGAGAGAAGAGTGTCGAACCACGAAGATTGATTAAGTAATAGACCTATATCAATTTCCACTATTATTTAGGCAATGATATTTGATGAGATCAAATGTGAATGAATTATGCTAAATGCGCAAAAAGGGAATTGTGTTTGAAAAATGATGAATTAATGGTGGGAAATAGAATCCACCCTAATTCTACTAATCATATTGACTTCATGTTATAATAACTCATAGCTATATGGATTTTCACAAGAAATTGACAAAACCTTAATCCTTTATCAAGTTTTAAAGTAACATTACCCCAATTTAATTTAATAGCTCCCGCTAATTAAAATCAATGGAGGATTCTTATTCACAATCATAAATTTCCCAATTATATGATTGCCTAATATCTTTAAAATAATTTCTCCTAATCCCTTAGTGAAAAATTTAATAAAAATATTGCATGAAACACTTAGATCAATTTCTAATAAAATTCAATAACGCTGCTTCCGCATGAATTATTAAATCTTACTTAGGAATTCCTGATAAAACCTAAATTTCTCTTTTGAGTCATTTACATTCCTATGCATTGATTTCAATTACAAAATACAATTTATAGCAGGACTTCTTATATGAAAATTCCGTATATCTATATGTCCTATAACATGAATACAATGATCATTTTAGTTTGAATTATGGCTTCATCATGTCTCCCACAAAGATGATTTAGAACATTATGGTATGGATTGCATAAAAACAATTGAAGTAAATAAATGCAATGGAATTCATATTAAATAATAAAATAAACTGATAAATGGTATAAAAGAAAATGAAACAATTGCTATATTCTTTAAGAGTAAAACTTCAATCTTCCGAATTGATTCCTAAACTTCTTCAATTGAAAGCAAACTTCAATAACATTCTTTCTTCAAACTAAAATTTAGAATAACATGAAATGTAAGAGAGTTTAAAAAGAAGATAAAATCCTAAAGTCCTCAAGGGAATTCTAATGATTCTAAAGATAAAAAAAAACAAAGGATGCTAAAACCAAGGATGCTCTCAAGGTTCACACAAGGGGTCTATTTATAGATCTAAAAAGGAGGAGGATAAGGCTGATTTGATGAGGAATTGAGTCAGCAAATTAATTAAGATAAGATTTTAGAGAGATTTTCGCAATGGATATCCGAGGAGCAATGTAGGCTGACGGCTTTGATGTCTTATGAGGCTGGTTTAATGTAAGCCGGCTCAAAGCCGGCGGCCTTTGGTGTAGGCCAGCCTAAGGCTGGTGGCCTTCAATGCAATACTCCACTCGCTTCTTCAATTTTGTGAAAAACTCTTCTAATTAACTTGTAATTTACTTTTAGGTACTCAAAACCTGAATTTTCACAATAAACACCATTAAATATCATTTCTTTATATTTTCTTATAATATTGAAATAAATTTAATACAAATCCAAAAGAAAATATAAGTATAATGTGATCTTATCATTGTGCTAATGAGGAAAAGGGGAGGCAATAAGTCAAGTGACGCTTAAATGCCTTGACCCTAAAAAGACTAAACTACCCTCCATATATTGAACTTATTACATTTCATGACCTTAAGTTTAAATTATAATAAATATGTAATATGTATAGTTTACACATAAGCTTAGACAAACATCATACTAAATAAAAAAACAAACTTCTTGAAAATTACCAATGACATATCAGAGCATGTTTTCTTAGTTTATTCCATAATTATCACCACTAAATAACTTAAATTGCAAATTAGTACCATCCCATTTTTGCTTCACAATCTCATGAATCCTTTACACTGTCTCTTAAGAAAGGTGATTATTCCATTCTCCTAGAACTCCCTTAAACCTAAGTCCAATCCAATGAATTTTTGCACTTTCATCTCTATTTTACTCAACTTTCTTTAATCTCTCAAAGCTACAATTTGCAACAATTTCCACCACTTCATCACTACTTAGTAGGAAATTAAAAAATTCAGCTAGTGCCTTCACATGCATGTAGGGATCTTTTCTCGATTCCTCATAAGTGATGAAGAACATATTATCTTTAACCCTACCTTGCCAAAACACTAACACCTACTCAAAATAAAGACCATAAGGAAGGATTATATTAGTTGGTAAAGGATTGTATTGTTCTTCCAAATGTTAGCATGCCCTAATAAAGTCATGCCTAAGCTAAAGCCCTTTGTGTCTGATTCTAGGGGCATTATTCCACCACTTAGCTTCTAGAGGTTCACCATCATCAATGACATTTTCATAAATTTTGACATTATTGTTTGATTTATGGAGGAGATGGTGAGAGGAAAAATCAGCCATTGTGTGGTTTTGTTGAGCTAGTGAAAGGTGTTGAGCAAAGTTGCCTTTGATATTCAATTGTAATAAGATGCATCTAGTCTTGTCGATATTTATTAACTATAGGTCTACAACAAAGAGAAATTTTTTTAGTATAGTTGAAATTTATTGAGCCACCCATCAAGATACCGATAAATTTTCTAAACTTTCAATACATACTTTTATTTTCAATACTTATAAAAATATTCGATACTCACTTTAAAATTGTTCATAAAAAAAGGTTATAAGAAGATAAAAGCAGGCTTTTGAGAGTTTGCAAATATATCCAACTAATAATTGGAGGACAAATACGGAATCTCACAACTTTATTAGATTTCCAACTTGATCCACAAATGAGTGATGGAAAAAATTCCCTCGAAATGAAATCCACTTTAGGGTCCCAATGGTGATTCTCCAATTCATGATGATTTTTAAGTGTTAATAATGACTCTACATGCCACACTCATGTATAGACATGAGGTTTAACTATAATTGCTAGTCACAAATAAAAAAACCAACCATCACCAAATCGACCCAACTCTTATACATAGAGTAGGGTTAGGTAAAAAAACTAACCAAACCACGAATTAAACTAAATCAAACTAAATTATACCTTACATTAGGTTTAAACTATCATTTCAAGTTCAAAAAATGTATGAATTGAACCAAACCGTACAAAGTAAAGAAAAAGAAAATAACGGTAAATTCCAAAATTATATGACTAAAAAAGAAGATTTCATATTACTTATTCAATTCCTCCTCTTATTTAACCTTCATCTAGTAACTTACTACTCTTTTGATTTTTTATTTTTACTTATCGATTAATATAGAAATCAAAATTACCTTAAGAGAGACAATAAAATCTTCTTAAATATATTAAATAGCTATTGAAAATGTTGAGTAATATCGGATAAATGACAAGAAATTATATCTTTTTTATGCTAAATATAATTTTCCATGACTTATTAACTTTTATATAGAAAAAAATTGATAATACATGTAAAAATGGTCAAACCATGAACCAAACCAAACCGTTTTCTTTAATTTTTTTTTCCTATAAGGATAAAATTCATGCTTGGTCATCACATGAAATATAGGTGTATGAGTAAATAAGCATTCTTATTTTTAGTCTTTAAAATGTTAAAAGCTTTTCGAAGACCATCAACATCCTAAACTCTCTAAGTGCCACATTAGAACTTTAAGGACATCTCTTCTTTTTGGACCACCTTACTTTATCGATAGATTGTTGAGAAAAGTTAACTTTTGTTTAATAATTTTTTAGGTCCCATGCCAATAACTTTTAACCAACACCCTTAATATTTTATCAATTTTTTCAATAATTAAAAACAAATACTTTATAACAACTTTTGGAGAGCATAAGAACCACTTCCCATTTCTCAAGAACTTTAAAAAATAAGTCTTTAATCTTGGATTTTGTGTTAAGAACTAGAGAAGGGGATGATCTAAGTGAGCACTTAATGCACATGTTGAAGGAATATATATATTACATGTGTTAAAATTTACTATATATTCATTTTATTGAAAAAATGTGTATAAAAACATAAAAAGTTTATTTTTCTCACATCATAGTAAGTGGCCTAAGAAGCTAGACTTATATCGCTTTATAGAGGATCGTATTGTTTTACCATAAGTTGGCATGTCCTAGCAAAGTCAGGCCCACGCCAAAACAAAAAAAATTCATCGAGCGTGATATGTCATTAGGATATCTTAATAATGGATGACTAACAATGGATTCTTGACACATCAACATGTTATCACATATTAACCTAACTTCTATTAAGTCTCTGTTAATTTTAAATTTTTGAAATTAAAAGCAAAAACTTTGACACATCTCAAAGTAGATTTCCTTCCTCACTTTGCTATTCTCTCTTTCTATTCTCTTCTTTCTCGTAATCCATAAAAATGCACAATCAATCTTTTCTATAGATTTTTTTTCTTTGTTTCTCTATTCTCTCTCTCTCTCTCTCTCCCTCCTGTTTCTTTCTTCCATTTCATAAAAAATTACACAATGAATCTTTTCTCCACTTTCTTCCTTGCTAGGATCATAGCTCCTTGTTCTAACTCATTAATGGCGAGATTGATGTATTTTAGCTCTTAACTATCTTTGTCTTTGGAACCCCAACCCTCACTCAGGTACCAAAATCTACTTCTTTACTTTTTAGATCTAATCCAATCCTTAAAATATCAACATTGATGTAAAATCCATAGGTACTTTCAACCTTACCTTAATTTATAATAATATTAATTTGTTTATTCTCGATGTTAAGTTAATAATTTTTCTATATAGTAATCAATAGTGAATAGTTTGTCCACAGTGTAAATTGACATTCTTCGATACATTGTGACAAAGAGTGAAAGATGTCTACTTCATATATTCAAGATATGTTTGTTCATTGAGCAACCATGTGATAAAAAGTATTGGAGTTTCCTTGGACTATTACATCCTAAATAGATTACCAAATGCATTCTAAATTCAAATTGCTAGTGATTGGGGTTTTCTATTGAACTATATAAGCATGGAAGATGCTATATCTAATCACAATTTTTTTACTTGTCCTCGAATTTTGCAATGAGTGTTGGGAGGTATGTGCACTAACTAAAATGACCGTCTTCAATTTCCTAATACAGTCCTCCTTCATGACTAATGGTGATAAAATGAAAAATGAAAGAATCTAATAGATCTTCAATGCCCTAAATTCCTTGGACCTAGTGTCATTGGAGGAGCTAATCTACCTGTTTGAACATTTTTTTCAAAGACCATGCTACCTAACTTTCCTTCCATCTTTTCTCTTTCTTGTTAAAAAAGTTGACTTGAATTTCTAATTAGTTAAGTAAGGAAAAGCTTATCATACTACACATTTATTTAGTTCCTAAATTTTCATAAATGTAAACTAAGTATTAAACTATTTAGGCCTTCATATTTTCTTTTGACTACTATGATTGATTTTTGGTGGTAGCTCATTACATAGATTTATTGGACACTTTAGATGGAATGCTATAAGTTTGAAAGCTTATTTTATTAGCATGAGTCTTACCCTTTATTCCTTTTGTTTTCCTCATTTGTTAAAAGCTTCCAAGCACTTTGCACCAGTAAAGTTATTCTCACATTCTAATTACTCTTTTATACATGTTATAAATTCCATGTATATCTTAACTTGTTTGATGATTGCATATAGTATCCTGGTTTTAAGACTTATCATCCAGTTGCTTTCTTCTTTCCTAAAAAGTCAAGTGAAGAAAATAGTGAGAAGAGCAGAAAGAGAGTAAAGTTGCATATACCTTTAGAGAAGATGAGAGGGGTCTATGCAAGACTTGTGATACTCATTCAAATGTGATTATAAAGTTTAAATTTTCCATGGGAAGCAACTAACAAGAAAACTTCATATTCGATCAATTTTATTAACAACTGTATTTCCTCGGTGTAAATCTACTAAAAGACTTGATGTCTAATGATAAAATGATAGTGGTTGCAAGATATAAAACTGTGAAGTCTTTTAACATACCTTCAAAAATGCAAATTATGACCATTAAATTCCACTTTTGCTTTATTTGAGTTAAGGCTAGTAATTTGTATCAACCCATTATGTCTTGTATTTGCATCTAAATGGGTTTGTGTTTGGAAAACCTCAACATGTAACCTGAGCCATTTATTAATTGTTTATAAAAACCTAAACCCATAACTCGACCCATTTAATAATTGTGTTTTATGTTTAGGTTTGACCTGTTTGTTAATTAAAAAATTATAATTTAATTTATAAAATAGTTATAAATACATAAGAAAAAAGGAATTATAAAATCAACATTTACAAAGAAAAATAATATAATCTTAACATTTAAATATAAAATTATAACATAACGCGAATTTAATAAAATAAAATTATATAATCTATAACATAGTATATATATTTTAGGAATAGTGTTGCTAACGTTACGTAAACTGTAGACAAAAGTTCAATTACTACCTAATGTTTGAATTTGCTGAATTTAGCACCCAATTTGAAGTTTCCATATCACTGATACTATCCACGTTAAATCTTGTGATGATTTATTTCTCTAATCATATTCATTAGCCATTATTAGTGTGACATGTATCATACTAGTTTAAAGAGTTTCACATTGACATTGTTGGCTCTAGCTGTTGAACACAATAGAAGGGCTTTTTTTTTTTGTTTTATGTAGTTCGATGTGTTTTCATATCTTTTTTTATTATTATTATTACTAAGTAGGATGTGCAAAAACAATGCTAATGCAACATTTCTTAAACTAGTAGAGCAAGTCTTAAACTAATGACGGTTGAAGCTTATGACTGGATAAGTAATTATGTCACAAGATTTAATGTAGGTATTAGCAATGATGTGAAAATTTTGATTTAGGTACTAAAATTAGTAAATTTGAATTTCATATAGTAAATTGATTTTTCATCAAAAGTTCAAGTAGCAATCCTAACATTGTCTCATATGTACAATGTCATATACACACACGTGTACATACATATGTCTTACAGTTTTATGATCTATATACATATATTATATACATAAATAAAGGTTGTATATTTACTATATGTAGTCTCTTTATATATATGTTGTATAGTATTATAATTTATATTTCAGTAAAGTATTGATACAAAATCGGTTTTCTCTAATACCAAACTGATACGAACCACGCCAACGCGTGACGAAACCTAATACCAATACGTTCGGAATTTGCTACCCAAGATGCCAAACACACTCAAGTGAAAACTGCAACCCGTTGCCTGTAAGCAAGACAAGAACCTTGGTATATTATGAAGACGCCACAATTAGGATGAAAGACCAATTGATAAGTCGGGACGAACGCCACGGAAAGAAAATCTGATAAGTTCTAGATTAGTTCTTTAAAGATCCAAGAGAGGAATTCCCTCAAAAGTGTTTTCAAACTTTCAAAGTTGTATATTCTATGTTGCAGTTGTTCTAAACCCTAGGAGCTTTATAGTAGGGTTTACAATTCATAACAATAAAGGCCCAAAACGACATAACATCATTAAGTTGCATAAAAATAACAAAAAAGGACATTAAAGGCTAGCGGCGTTGGAATGAAGGTCGGCGGCGTTGGAACCGGTGTAGGGTATATACACGGCCGTGTATTTTGGCCGTGTATGTTCTTGTGGAACCTCCAGACACTACACGGCTGGCGTTGGGTATATACATGGCCGTGTATTCTGGCCGTGTATGTTCTTGTGGAACCTCCAGACTCACTACACAGTCGTGCCTTGTAAAGACATGCCCTCTTCAACCCGTATCCGTTATGACTTATACAAGAGCAAGGGCATTCCCATGGTTGTTCCAATCCTTTCCAACTTCATGATTGCTCCAATCCTTTCTAGCTCCGTGGACATCCTTTATCAACCCATTAAGTGCTTCCTTGAATCGTTTCGCTTGAGTTCTTATGATCAATCCAGGTGGCACTTTAAGAGGATCCACATTCCATCTTCTGGCTTAGCTCCCATCATGGATCTCATCATTCCCCTCCTCTTGAAAAGGATTTGTCCTCAAATCTTCGTCTGCATCAAAAGGACTCAGATCAGTAACATTAAACGTAGCACTTACTTCATACTCACCTGGTAAATCTATCTTGTATGCATTATCATTGATGCGCTCAAGAATTTGAAATGGTCCATCGCCTTTAGGAAGTAACTTAGATCGACGCTGTACAGGAAACCGCTCTTTGCGCATGTGAACCCAAACCCAGTCTCTAGGTTTAAAGACAACTTGTCGACAACCCTTGTTGGCTTGTTTCACATACTGCTCTATTCTTCGCTCAATGTTTAGCCTTGCTTTCTCATGGATCTGTTTAACAAATTCTGCTTTCTTCTTGCCATCTAGATTAACATACTCAGAAATAGGAAAAGGTGATAAATCCAAAGGAGTTAGTGGATTAAAACCATACATAATTTCAAAAGGAGTAAACTTAGTAGCAGAATGCGTTGTATGGTTATAAGCAAACTCAACATGCGACAAACAATCCTCCCAACATTTAATGTTCTTTTTAATGACAGCCCTCAACAAAGTCGATAAAGTTCGATTTACTACCTCAGTTTGACCATCAGTCTATGGATGACAAGTAGTAGAAAACAACAGCTTAGTCCCTAACTTAGCTTACAAGGTCTTCCAGAAGTAGCTCAAGAACTTAGCATCTCTATCAGATACGATTGTTCTAAGCATACCATGTAATCTCACAACTTCCCTAAAGAACAAATTAGCAATATTGCAAGCGTCATATGTTTTGTGACAAGGAATGAAATGTGCCATCTTAGAAAATCTATCCACAACTACAAAAATTTAATCTCGACCATGCCTAGACCTGGGTAATCCTAACACAAAATCCATGGAAATATCTACCCAAGGCTCATGAGGAATGGGAAGTGGGGTATAAAGCCCTTGAGGTTGGACTCTAGATTTTGCTTACTTACACTTGACACATCGCTCACAAATCCTCTCAACATCTCATTTCATGTGAGGCCAATAGAAGTGTTCCTTTAATACCCCTAATGTTTTAGCTACTCCAAAATGTCCCATTAAACTTCCTCCATGAGACTCTCTCACTAATAATTCCCTAAAAGAACAATTTGGAATGCATAGTTTACTCTCCCGAAACAAGAATCCTTCATGTTTAGAAAATTTACCATGACCACTCTTCTCACGGTGCACATACTCTTCACAAAAATCTCGATCAGCAGCATATAATTCCTTAATGTGCTCAAAACCAAGCAGTCTAGAACTAAGAGTAGAGATAAGAGCATAACTTCTAGAAAGTGCATCAGCAATAACGTTATCTTTACCTTGCTTGTAGTGGATGACATAGGGAAATGTTTCGATGAACTCCACCCAACGAGCATGCCTTTTGTTTAGCTTATGTTGTCCCTTCAAGAACTTCAAGGATTCATGATCAGTGTGGATCACGAACTCTTTTGGCCAAAGATAGTGTTACCAAGTCTCCAGTGCTCGAACTAATGCATATAACTCCTTGTCATAAGTAGGGTAGTTCAAAGTTGCTCCACTTAGCTTCTCGCTAAAGAATGCAATTGGCCTTCTCTCTTGCATGAGCACTTCTCCAATACTTAATCCTGAAGCATCACACTCAATTTCAAACGTTTTAGCAAAATTAGGTAAAGCAAGTAATGGCGCCTGAGTCTGCTTATTTTTAAGCGTCTGAAAGGCCTTCACTTATTGCTCTCCCCATCTAAACCCTGAAGCATCACACTCAATTTCAAACGTTTTAGCAAAATTAGGTAAAGCAAGTAATGGCGCCTGAGTCTGCTTATTTTTAAGCGTCTGAAAGGCCTTCACTTATTGCTCTCCCCATCTAAACCCCTGAAGCATCACACTCAATTTCAAACGTTTTAGCAAAATTAGGTAAAGCAAGTAATGGCGCCTGAGTCTGCTTATTTTTAAGCGTCTGAAAGGCCTTCACTTATTGCTCTCCCCATCTAAACCCCACGTTCTTCTTAATTACCTTAGTAAGTGGTGCTACAATGGTGTTGAAATCCTTCACAAATCTCCTGTAAAAACTCGCTAGTCTATGGAAACTCCGCACATTACTTACATTAGTTGGACTAGGCCATTCTTGGATCGCACGAATCTTTTCTTCATCAACCTGTATCCCCTGTGCACTAACAACAAAACCAAGAGACACAAGTTTATCTGTGCAAAAAGTGCACTTTTTGAGGTTAGCATATAATTGCTCCTTTCGAAGCACTTCTAAAACATCCCTCAAGTGAGATATATGGTCTTCTAAACTCTTGTTGTAAATGAGGATATCATCAAAATAGACAACCACAATTTTTCCAATAAAATTCCTCAAAACATGGTTCATAAGTCTCATAAAAGTACTAGGTGCATTAGTTAAACCAAAAGGCATTACTAACCACTCATACAATCCATATTTTGTCTTAAATGCGATTTTCCATTCATCACCTTCTTTCATTCTAATTTGGTGATATCCGCTTTTCAGATCAATTTTGGAAAAAACACTAGACCCATGTAACTCATCTAACATGTCATCTAAGCGAGGAATGGGATGACGATACTTTACCGTGATGTTGTTGATGGCGCGGCAGTCAACACACATTCTCCATGACCCATCCTTCTTAGGCACCAAAATCACAGGAACTGCATACGGGCTCATGCTTTCTCTCACGTACCCCTTCTCCATTAATTCATCGAGCTGCCTTTGGAGTTCCTTTATCTCCTCTGGATTACTCCTATAAGCTGGTTTGTTTGGAATAGATGCTCCAGGTATAAGGTCAATCTGGTGCTCAATACCACGAATAGGTGGTAATCCCTTTGGAATCTCCTCAGGGAAGACTTTTTCAAAGTCCTGCACAATAGACACAACCACACTAGGCAAAGAGTTAAATAATTCGTTAGTATTCAAACAAGTTTCTTTAAAAACCAGCAACAACATAGGTTGCTTCATCACTAACGCTCTCCTTACTACACTCACTCTTGCTACACAACTCTCCTTTTGCAAGGCTGCACTCTCCTTTTCACTCACCACCAAAGTTGATCCCCCTTCAACTTGGTCTCTCACACTCTTTCCAGCCTTCCTCTCTTTTTCCTTTTGATATCGACTTTGGTGTTCCTTTTCTTTCTCACTGTCTTTTGCACTCTCACTCTCCCTCTATTTTTCACTCACCTTATATTTTGCAAATGACTGTTGTAGCTGCAACTGGTCCTCATACACCTGTTTAGGTGTTAAGGGTTTAAGATTAAAGCTTTTCCCCTAGTGAACAAGTGTATACTTGTTAGAAAAGCCATCATGAACAACCTTCCTATCAAATTGCCATGACCTCCCCAATAACACATGACACGCTTGCATTGGCATTACATCGCATAACACCTCATCCTCATACCTTCCAATGCGAAAAGCAATCAAGGCTTGCTTACTCACCTTAGTCTCGCCACTATCATTCAGCCACTGCAATTTATATGGAGTAGGGTGCTTAGTAGTCTTGATTCCCAGCTGATACGAATTTGATATGCTTTGATACAAAATCAGTTTGATCGAATTCCTAACTAATATGAACCATGACAACCTGTGACGAAACCCAATACCAATACGTTCGGAATTCGTTACCTAAGATGCAAAACACCTTCAAGTGGAAACCGCGACCCGTTATCTATAAGCGAGACAAGAACCTTGGTATAATGTGAAGACACCACAATCAGGATGAAAGACCAATTGATAAGTCGGGATGAACGCCACGGAAATTCATCCGATAAGTTCTAGTTAGTTCTTGAAGAACCAAGAGAGGAATTCTCTCAAAAGTGTTTTCAAACATTCAAAGTTCTATTATATTTTCTAAACCCCAAGAGCTTTATACTAGGGTTACAATTTGTGACAATAATGTCCAAAACGACGTAGCATCATAACAAAAATAACAAACAGCGCATTAAAAACCGGCGCAGAGTGTATACACGGCTTGTAATACACGGCCGTGTATGTTCCTGTGGAACCTCCAAACTCACTATGCAGCTGGCGTCAAGGAGATACACGCCTGTGTACACGACCGTGTACTTCGGCCGTGTACTTTTCTGTGCAAATTCTGGCAACATACACGACCGCGTACTTCTAGTCGTGTATCTTTCTATGGATTTGCTTGACTCTATACACGGCCGTACCTTTGGCCATGTATATGACCGTGTATGATTCTGTGTAACTTTGAGATTCCTACACGGTCGTGCCTTGTAAATACACGCCCTCTTCACCCCATATCCAGTATGACTTGTACAAGAGCAAGGGTCTTCCCATGGTTGTTCCACTCCGTTCCAACTTCATGATTGCTCCAATCCTTTCCGGCTTCATGGACATCCTTTATTAACCTGTTAAGTGCTTTCTTAAGTCGTTTTGCTCGATTTCTTGTGATCGGTCCAGGTGGCACTTCAAGAGGATCCATATTCCTTCTTTCAGCTTGACTCACATTATGGATCTCATCATTCCCCTCCTCTTGAAAAGGATTTGTCCTTAAATCATCACCTACATTAAAAGGACTCAGATTAGTAATATTAAATGTGGCACTTACTTGATACACAACCACACTAAGCAAAGAGTTAGATAGTTCGTTAGTACTCAAACATGTTTATTTAAAAACCAGCAACAACATAGGTTACCTCATCACTAACGCTCTCCTTACTACACTCGCTCTTGCCACAAAACTCTCCTTTTGCAAGGCTGCACTCTCCTTTTCACTCACCACCAAAGTTGATCCCCCTTCAACTTGGTCTCTCACACTCATTCCAGCCTTCCTCTCTTTTTCCTTTTGATATTGACTTTTGTATTCCTTTTCTTTCTCATTATCATTTGCTCTCTCACTATCCCTCTGCTTTTCACTCACCTTATGTTTTGCAAAAGATTGTTGTAACTGGAACCGATCTTCATACACCTGTTTAGGTGTTAAAGGTTTAAGATTAAAGTTTTTTCCTTGGTGAATAAGCGTATACTTGTTAGAAAAGCCATCATGAACAACCTTCCTATCAAATTGCCATGGCCTTCCCAACAACACATGACACGCTTACATTAGCACTACATCGCATGACACCTCATCCTCATACCTACCAATGCGAAAACCAATTAAGGCTTGCTTACTCACCTTAGTCTCACCACTATCATTCAACCACTGCAATTTATATGGACTAGGGTGTCTAGAAGTTTTGAGTCCTAACCTCTCAACAATAAAATTACACACCACATTGGTGCAACTTCCTCCATCAATGATCAAACTGCAAATATGATCTCCTAGATAACATCTAGTATGAAATATATTCTCTCTTTGCACCTCCTCTTCTTCCTTTACCTGCACATTCAAAGCTCGCTTCACTACTGCCACTAGACTTCCCATTGCAGGCTCCTCATCATCACTAACATCCTCTAATGGAGGTATATCATCTTCTTCACTATCCCCCTCAGTCTCATACTCACCATCATCACGCAAAATCATAACACACCTATTCGGACATTGACTAGCAATATAGCCTCTACCTTGGCATTTAAAACATCTAATGTCATGATTTCTAGAAGTAGAAGAATTAGGGTTACCTTGATTACCAGGAGTAGAACCCGCTTGCCTCAGCTCTCCTTTTGGTTTGGTAGGTAAAGGCTTTTCTTCCTTCTTCCACTGGTTAGTCTTCCAGGTGGATGAACTAATACCCTGTTGAAACCGTGCAGTACTACTGCCTTTCCTCCTGTGTTGGTTCTCAACCTTTATAGCCATATGGACCATATCCTCCAATTCTACATAATGCTGCAATTCAACAACATTTTGGATTTCTCTATTCAACCCAGCAAGAAATCTAGCCATGGTAGCCTCTCTATCCTCCTCTACATTCGCCCTGATCATAGTAACTTCCATCTCCTTGAAATACTCATCCACACTTTGGCTTCCCTGCCTAAGGGTTTGCAATTTGTTGTGCAATTCACGATAGTAATACGCAGGCACAAACCGCTTCATCATCACCCTTTTCATCTCTTCCCACGACTCAATAGGTGGTTCGACATTCCTTCTTCTATTCAACATTAGTTGATCCCACCACACTATAGCATAATCTGAAAATTCAATGGCAACAAGTTTCACTTTCTTTCTCCCACTATAGCTATGACAATCAAACACCATCTCTACCTTCTTCTCCCACTCTAAGTACGCTTCGGGTTCATTCTTCCCTTGGAAAGGAGGAATCTTCATCTTTATGCTACTCAATTGATCATCCTCTCTATTCCTATCTCCTCTATCATCCCAATCCTTAGTTCCTCGATTCCAACCACTATAACCTCTATAACTCTCGATAGAAGGCTCATCAAATTCATCTTCCGACATTTCATCTCCACCCCTTTATACTATCTTAGATTGACTCTCCCTCTTACGCCCTTTTGAAGATGTTTGTGGATTGCTCTAGTCTTTGCTCTACCATCTCATGAATTTGTTCCATTCCTTCCTAAAACATTCTCTTCATCTCACCCCTCAACGCCTCAATTACTAACCTAGCATCAAACCTTCCCCTCTCACCTTTAGGAGAATGTTGCCTCGACATAGTTCCTGCAGAAAAGATTAGTACTAACACAAATATATATATATATGATCAAACCTCACAATACACTCCCTTACGTGTTTCGCTCAAATGATGATATCACACAATCACTCGTATATTCTCACAAACAATGATGATATCAACTTGCCAATTCCTCTTCTCAATTCTCTTGGAACTAACCCAAACTACACCAATTCCCTTCCATAGAATTCAAAACAGCTCTAGGGTTCGTAAATTTTTCCTCTTTTTTTTTGCTATCCGAAATTTTTTTTTTTTTTGTCTTTGTTGTTGCTCTTGATCACGTTTCTCTTTTCCTTTTTTTTTTGTGATTCTTTCTTTTTTTTTTCTTTTGTAACAAATCGACCAGTAGATACTACACTTTCAATAGACAATACTATGAAATTGAATACTAACAATTGATATAAACGATTAGAGTTAGGGTTTTGACGTTACCTTCCTCAAACCGAACTGATGTTTTGACAAACCTAAGCTTTGATACCAAACTGATACGAATTTGATATGCTCTGATACCAAACTGATACGAAATCGGTTTGATCGGATTCCTAACTAATACGAACCACGCCAACCTGTGACGAAACCCAATACCAATACGTTTGGAATTCGTTACCTAAGATGCAAAACACCTTCAAGTGGAAACCGCAACCCATTGTCTATAAGCGAGACAAGAACCTTGGTATAATGTGAAGACGCCACAATCGGGATGAAAGACCGATTGATAAGTCGGGATGAACGCTACGGAAATTAATCCAATAAGTTCTAGTTAGTTCTTGAAGAACCAAGAGAGGAATTCTCTCAAAATTGTTTTCAAACATTCAAAGTTTTATTCTATGTTCTAAACCCTAGGAGCTTTATACTAGGGTTACAATTCATGATAATAATGTCCAAAACGATGTAGCATCATAACAAAAATAACAAACAACGCATTAAAAACCGGCGCAGAGTGTATACATGGCCTGCAATACACGGCCATGTATTCTGGCCATGTATGTTCCTATGGAACCTCCAAACTCACTATGCGGCTGGCATCAGGGAGATACATGCCCGTGTACTTTGGCCGTGTACTTTTCTATGCAAATTCTGGCAACATACACGACCGTGTACTTCTGGTCGTGTATCTTTCAGTAGATTTGCTTGACTCCATACACGGTCGTACCTTTGGCCGTGTATATGACCGTGTATGATTCTATGTAACTTTGAGATTCCTACACGGCCTTGCCTTGTAAATACACGCCCTCTTCACCTCGTATCCAATATGACTTGTACAAGAGCAAGGGTCTTCCAATGGTTGTTCCAATCCATTCCAACTTCATGATTGCTCCAATCCTTTCCGGCTTCATAGACATCCTTTATCAACCCGTTAAGTGCTTTCTTAAGTCGTTTCGCTCGATTTCTTGTGATCGGTCCAGGTGGCACTTCAAGAGGATCCACATTCCTTCTTCCGGCTTGACTCTCATTATGGATCTCATCACCTGCCTCTCAACAATAAAATTACTCACTACATTAGTGCAACTTCCTCCATCAATGATTAAACTGCAAATATGATCACCTAGATAACATCTAGTATGAAAGATATTCTCTCTTTACACCTCCTCTTCTTCCTTCACCAGCATATTCAAAGCTCGCTTCACTACTGCCACTAACTTCCCTACTGCAGGCTCCTCATCATCAGTAGCGTCCTCTAATGGAGGCATATCATCCTCTTCACTATCCCCCTCAGTCTCATACTCAGCATCATCACGTAGAATCATCAAATGCCTATTTGGACATTGACTAGCAATATGACGTCTACCTTAGCATTTAAAACATCTAATGTCATGATTTCTAGGAGTAGAAGAGTCAGGTTTACCATGGTTACTAGGAGTAGAACCCGCTTACCTCTGCTCTCCTTTTGGTTTGGTGGGTAAAGGCTTTTCTTCCTTCTTCCATTAGTTAGTCTTCCAAGTGGATGAACCAGTACACTGTTGAAACCGTACATTACTACTACCTTTCCTCCTGTGTTGGTTCTCAACCTTTATAGCCATATGAACCATTTCTTCCAATTCTACATAATGCTGCAATTCAACGAAATTTTGAATTTCTCTATTCAATCCAGCAAGAAACCTAGCCATGGTAGCCTCTCTATCCTACTCTACATTCACCCTAATCATAGAAACTTCCATCTCCTTGAAATACTCATCCACACTTCGGCTTCCCTGCTTAAGAGTTTGCAATTTGTTGTGCAATTCACGATAGTAATACGCAGGCACAAATCGCTTCTTCATCTCTTCCCAAGATTCAATAGGTGGTTCACCATTCCTTCTTCTATTCAACATCAATTGATCCCACCACACTATGGCATAATCTGAAAATTCAATGGCAGCAAGTTTCACTTTCTTTCTCCCACTATAGTTATGACAATCAAACACCATCTCTACCTTCTTCTCCTACTCTAAGTACGCCTCGGGATCATTCTTCCCTTGGAAAGGAGGAATCTTCATCTTTATACTACTCAATTGATTATCATCTCTATTCCTATCTCCTCTATCTTCCCAATCCCTAGTTCCTCTATTCCTACCACTATATCTTCTATAACTCCCGATAGACGATTCATCAAATTCATCATCAGACATTTCATCTCCACCCCTTTGTACTCTCCTAGAACGACTCTCCCTCTTACGCTCTTGGAAGAAGTTTTTAGATTGCTCTAGTCTTTGCTCTACCGTCTCATGAATTTGTTCCATCCCCTCCTAAAACATTCTCTTCATCTCACCCCTCAACGCCTTAATCACTAACCTAGCATCAAATCTTCCCCTCTTACCTTCAGGAGAATGTTGCCTCGACATAGTTCCTATAGAAAAAGGTTAGTACGAACACAACTATATATATGATTAAGCCTTACGATACACTCCCTTACGTGTTTCACTCTAAGGATGATATCACACAGTCACTCGTGTATTCTCACAAGCAATAATGATATTAATTCACCAATTCCTCTTCTCAATTCTCTTGGAACTAACCCAAACTACACTAATTCCTTTCCGTAGAATTCCAAACAACTCTAGGGCTCGATTTTTTTTTCGAATTTTTCCCAAACTGCACTAATTCCCTTCTATAGAATTCAAAACAACTCTAGGGCTCGAAATTTTCCTCTTTTTTTTCTGAATTTTTTTTTTTTGTGTTGCCTTTGTTTGTTGATCTTGATCACGTTCCTTTTTTTTTGTCGTGATTCTTCCTTTTTTTTTTTTGTAACCAAAATTAAATAGTAGGTACTACACTTTCAATAAGCAATTAACACTATGAAATTGAATGCGAACAATTGATATGAACGATTGGAGTTAGGGTTTTGATGTTACCTTCCTCAAACCGAACTGATGTTTAATAAACCTAGGCTCTGATACCAAACTGATACGAAATCGGTTTGCTCCAATACCAAACTAATACGAACCACGCCAACGTGTGACGAAACCCAATACCAATACGTTCGGAATTTGCTACCCAAGATGCCAAACACACTTAAGTGGAAACCGTGACCCATTGCCTATAAGTGAGACAAGAACCTTGGTATATTATGAAGACACCACAATTGGGATGAAAGATCGATTGATAAGTCGGGATGAACGCCACGGAAAGAAAATCCGATAAGTGCTAGATTAGTTCTTTAAAGAACCGATAGAGGAATTCCCTCAAAAGTTTTTTCAAACTTTCAAAGTTGTATATTCTATGTTGCAGTTGTTTTAAACCCTAAGAGCTTTATAGTAGGGTTTACAATTTGTAACAATAAAGGCCCAAAACGACATAACGTCATCAAGTTGCGTAAAAATAACAAAATAGGACCTTAAAGGCCGGCAACGTTGGAATGAAGGTCGGCGGTGTTGGAGCCGGTGTAGGGTATATACACGGCCGTGTATTCTGGCCGTGTATGTTCCTGTGGAACCTCCAGACTCACTACATGGCCGTGCCTTGTAAAGACACGCCATCTTCAACCCGTATCCATTATGACTTGTACAAGAGCAAGGGGCATTCCCATGGTTGTCCCAATCCTTTCCAACTTCATGATTGCTCCAATCCTTTCTAGATTTATGGACTTCCTTTATCAACCCGTTAAGTACTTCCTTGAATCGTTTCGCTCGAGTTCTTGTGATCGGTCCAGGTGGCACTTCAAGAGGATCTACATTCCATCTTTTGGCTTGGCTCCCATCATGGATCTCATCAAGTATACATATGTTATTATAATGAACAAGCTAATACATATAACATATATTTAAATTATTATATGTATATAATCTATATTTAAGTACATCTTATACATACACACATAAATATATCATATAATTTATGTATATCTATATGTACAGTACATATGTTATATGTTATTAGTTATTTTGTTGTTAAATGGATTCGTGGGTCAAAGCTGATCCTATTTATAGGGTTTGTTTAATAAAGAGGTTTGCAAGTTAAATTTGAGCCTAAAAAGAAAATTTACCATGTTTAAATAGGTTTAACCCATTTATGTCTCATGTCAATTTTTTCAATGCACAAACCTATTTGTAATCACATCGTGTCATGTCCAAGCTTGCGGGTCGTGTCCCGAAATACCAACCTTAATTTTAGTATATCTGTATACAACATTATTGTATAATATACACGATCATTCTTGTGAGGACCTAAACTTAAGCAATAATGTTAAAATTAAAATAATATATATATATGTGTGTGTGTGTGTATAAGGTAAAATCAATGTATATATATATATGTTATATGCTAAAAATAAAATAAAATAAACATATAAAAATCAAAATAATAATAATAATAATATGAATTATATGGGCATATATATATATATATGGAATATATATGTAAAAAAAATGTACATATTATATTATATTATAGCTAAAAAGAAAATAAATAAAAGAGGAAGGAAAAAAAATACAAAACAACACCCTCTTTCAATGTTAGCAAAATTAAGTAATATTATATATATATATATATATATAGACATTAGAATAGAGAGAGAAAAAAACAAATCATAAAAAATTAGATAAAAAAGAAACCAAAACTCTCTCCATTTCATCCGAATTTTCTGGGCAAATTGAAATTGAAATTTCCAACATACAATCATCAGGATTGGAAGAAGAACAAGATTGAAGTAGGATGCAACAAGAATTTGAAGAAATTGAAGAAAAAAAAATCAAATTAAGTAGGGAGAATTTTGTTTGTTTGTTCGAAGGGGGTAGGGTAAATCTGCTACTAGGCCAAGCTAGGGTTAAGGTTTTGGGTGGGAGAGGATTCCGCCCGACATAGTGGTTACCGACTTTGGTGGCCAGAGGCCGGTGAACGGAGTAGCCCCCAGTAACCCCAAAACTTCCTATTTTTGTTAAAAATAACAAATGTTGATAAAAAATTATGATTTTTAGTATTCTGGCATAATTTTGTATGAATATTAATTTGATACACAAATATGTGGTCAAGAAATGCTCTATTCTGCTCGTAAATTAAATTGGAAACTAAATAGGTCAAATGATGTATTTTTGATGTAATTTTTAGTATATAAGATCCTTATATGATTTATTAGATCACCAAATCAATCATTGTTCAGATTGGAGTCGTTTTTTATTTTTAGTAAATTTTTCAAACTAATTACCCTATTCTTGCCGAATTAAATCCTTAGCAAAATTAGAGAATTTGATTTGATTAGTTGAATTTGATGTTCAGTTGAGCTCCATTGAAGCATAATATGATTTTGAGAAGCTTAGGTTATTTACGAAACAAAAACGGGAGTGTTCGATGCAAGATCGTGATAATTTAGAACCATACAATTCAATATAGAATCAGATCGAAATTTAATTACATTAATATATAATAGAGCGTAGTATACCCGTAGGTATATGAATTAGAAATTGTAGGAAAATGGTGGATTACACGAGGTTAGGATGGAATTTAAGGGTTTGGAATACTGAATTAGCAATTTAAGGTTTAATAGAGCGAATGAGGTAACATTGATTGGTATACTGATGATTCAGGTATTTTTGTTGAGTAAGGAGGACAAAGAAACTTGGTCGGTGCGACTTTTTGGATTGGCATATATTGTTTCAGGTGAGTACCCCCTTAACTTTTCTCTTGGGTACAAGTGGTTGATAATGTAGACTACTTGTTGTTGGCTGAAATTACCCTGTACGATCACTTACTGTGATCAATGCAGGGGGATTGTTGAATTGCATTGGTTTGCTGATGGCTGGTTGTGTGTCATGATATGATTGGATTAAGAGAAAAAAATAAGGGAACATTCTAAAAAATCCTAGAATGAGAGTTAGGTGCGGGATTTGATTATCCTATTCCTAATTGTATGTGATGTAATGAACTTAAATTATCGAATGCTTAATGATTGTGATGTAATGATGGGTTATTTTTAGCTTATTAGATGGGGTTTATATGATTGGTTGAGTTCATACTATTGTTGTCTTGGTAACGATGAAATATCTAAATGAATAATAAAATGGGATTTAGGCTATAAGTACCTACTAACCTAAAACACTTAATGTAAGAAAAGCCATGTTCCCTACCTAATAAGTTTGGGGTACGGCCTTTGAGTCGACTTGGATGGGTTTGAGGCACAGTCGATGGACCGGCCTGGTTTAGTGACCTATGAGGATCTGGTCACCCCTTTTGTTCGAGGTAGGTAAAAGGCGAGTTGAATGTTTCTAACTAAAAAGAGTATATAAGGATGTCTTAATTGGTTGAGAAAACATTAAGCTTTGAAAAGTACATGAGGGTAGTTTATCTACTAGTTGACAGGTTTTGCCTAGATTAACTGAAAAATATTTGTGACCTATGAGTAAACAGGAGTGATTAAAATGGTCTCCAATGAAAAGGTTATGAGTTTAGCAAAATGGAGTTATAGGGAAAATATCACTAAGTAAGATCATGGTGATGTTAAAATGTAATAAATTGAATTAGGTTTCTTGCGAGTATAACTTGAGTTGAAAACTTGCTTGCTTGAGTAATCACTTCGAGGTATTTGATAATATTGTTGATTACTATTATGTGATTTTGTTGTTTGTTTTTATTAGGTTGCTTGATTTTATACTCACTTTGCTTCTTAAGAAGCTGAGGGGTTAATGTTTTTGCTAACCTCAAGTACAGGTACTGAAGAATAAGTTATTGGAGACTCGGGTTTTTAGAGAGCGTCAATAGAGGCAAAGAAGCCCTTAGTTTCATTTTGGAACCTCTATTATTTGTAATAAGATCTATAGATGTTAATCTTCATATTGTAATGTAAATATTTGTGTGTATAAGGTTAGATTTGTAATCTTTTGAGCCACTTAAGGCTACAGGATTAATCATGGGCTATGCCTACTTACCGGGAATGCAGATCCCGATGGTATATATATATGATGTATGATGTGACAAGAGATTTTAAGTACATGTGTTTAGATATGATGTGGATATGAAATGATAGCGTTGTTAGCGCCATTTTACAGGACATTTATAAAATTTCATACAGGTTGGAGTTATAGGTTCAATATTAGCAGAATTTGCCTTATCTCTAATTCAGAGACGGCATAGCAACCCACCTACAGGTACCAAAGATAGTTACAGGAATTTTGGAACATGTTCAAGAATCAAACCTAGTTGGTGGGTCGCTACAATTCTTTCTATACTAAATGTTGTTCCATATTATGGCCCTTAGAGTTCACAAATAAGTTTATTTTTTTAATTTAGTAATAGTTTCATTTATTATACATGGTCAAAGTAGTGTAAAATGAAACGTTAACGTAACAATCTAAGGTTGCAAAGAAACAACATGTAAAACCACCATGAGAAGATGATCAACAATCTCCTAAATATTTTGGCAAATATATGCCACTTCCTTATAGTTATGTCATGCTTCTTCCAATGGTATATATGGGAATTTTACATATAAATTTTTCTTGTCTTTGCTTCTCTAAGGTACCACTAACAGGTTAGTAATAAACCCATAATGTTGTAGGTTTAAGTTATTTCTACTAGACAAGCCACTACTTGCAGTTTCTTCAAATTAATAACCTAATTATAACCTACAAGATAGTCATCGCAAGTAGAATTTGAAGAGTTTTTATATTATATATCAATTTGTACACATATCAAAAAGATGATGTGTCCAGTTGTTGTCCATTTGCTATTTTTCTATTGGTTAGTTCTAATAAAGTTAGTTAGTTTGTTTAGGATTTTCATTTTGTAATATACATATATATATATATATCATGTCTTATATATAGAACATCAGGGAAGTTACAATGAGAAAACATAGTGTGAAGTTAAAAAAAAAATCGAAAAGTTATATAAACAATTAAAGGAAATAAACAGAATAATAAATTTTCTGAAACATAATTTTTAAAAAATATTAGGTTAAATAATAAAATTAATTTAAATTATAAATCTAGGAATTTTAAATGGAAATTTAGAGTAAAAATTTATGTTCGGAATAATCAAATTAACATAGACGTAATATTTCGTAGTAAATTTCCAAAAATATAAAATTTAAATGTATTCTCGTATGCGTATAAAATACAAAAATAGAGACATTTATAATATAAAATATAATATAATACAATATATAAATATATATGCATAACTGTTAAAAACAAAAAGCAGTCGGCAGCCGCAGTAGGGACATGACTGACCATCACGTCGCCATCATGTCTTGTCCCATCTGCTCCCCTTGCCCCCTCTCTCTCTTTCTTCCTTTTCTTTTTCTTTCCTTTTCTTCCTCTTCTTCTAGTCGTTTCTCTTCTTCCTTCCTTTTCTTTTTCTATTCTTCTTCCTCTCTCTTCTTCTATTGGGATCGACACCTTTGATCATTCCCTCTCTCGCCGGTGAGACTTTGCTATTCAGACTTCCTCACGTTTGCCAATCAATGAATCGATTCTCCTTCAGTCCCCACTCCTTGCATCATCTCCAATCTAAGAAGGAATCTACGACAACAGAGGCGACAACAACGACGGTCATAACCATGGCCATAACAACAGCAACAACAACGGCAATAGAGATGGTGACAACCACAACTGTAACAATAGCAATAGCAATAGCAGTGGCAACGATGACCTCGGCCACAGCAATGGCAGTAATAATGATGGTCCCAACGATAACAGCAACGACGACTCCAATAGCGGCAGTAACAACGGTCATGACGATAAAGACAACGACAACGAAAACATCCACAAGAGCAACAACAGCAGTAGCAACATCCACGAAAATAACAGCAACGGCAGCAACCCTAGTGGACCGCACCAGCAATGACACAAAGTGATGTTCCTAAAAGGGGATTAAGCATAATCAAAACAACCCAAATATAAACCTGAAAAGACAAGATCAAATTCGGTTCACAAGAGCGACAATTTGCATGAACCCTAATTGATGGAAGATGAATCAAATGATAAAATCAAGGAGATGAAATCCACAAAGATGATAATTCTCAATTGAATCAATTAACCAACTTAAATTCAAAGAGAATTCCAATCAACAATACACAAATTCAAACCGTGATCCTCTTTACAGCAAAGAAATTCCATGCCATAAGTATAATGACAAATTGATGGTATTAACAAGTTCTAAAAACCAATCAATTATGCAATAATAGTTTGATTACAATTGCAATCAAATCTGACCAAGAAGACTTCAATCCAACCCTAGATATGATTCACTAGAGATGAAAAGAAACACAACAATAAGAAATTGATATAACTCACAATTTCCCCTTGTTGTACTTACCACAATTCCAATTCTTGGGATTGAAATTGAACTAAGAAAGAACCCTAATTCTCTCACGTACAGTGTATGTCTAAATTTGAAAAAATAGCTTCCTAAAACCCTACTTTAAGTAAGTATTTATACTTGCTCCCTTTAAGGTTAGAAAATACACAAAATTACAACTATACTACTTTTAGAGTGGCTGGTCTTAAATGAAAATTACAATCAAAATGAAAGTGTCCCAAAAGAAAATACAACATAAAATAGTCCATAGAACAATTATTGATAGGAATAAAAATCCAACAAGACCTATCATTAGGGCAAGAACTGAAGGATTTCAAATCTTGGCGTTGAGGGCCCATTTTGAGCAGATCGACCCCGGAATTATTTATATATTAATCTCTTTTCTATTATTCTTGTATTGTGTTTTCCAACAGGCACACTTATCATATTCTATAGGGCAATGGAGAAACTCCCTCAGACTCAAATTGTGGGTTATCCATGGACCGACCTGAACCGGCGATGAGTTGGGCTAATGGATCCTATAGAAGACCGGCATCTTGAAGACCATTTCTTTTATATATTTACACTTTTATGAACTATTTTTGGTTGTAATTGTTTTTGGGACACTTTTATTTCCTTGTAATTTTCATTTAGGGCTAGCCACCGTAAAAGTGGCAAACTTGTAATTTTAAGCACTTTCTAACCCTAGGAGTAGCAAGTATAAATACTTGCTTAAGAGAAGGTTTGAGGAAGTTTAATTTTGCAGAACAAACACTTCACATTTCTTGAGAAGGCTTAGGGTTTTCCTAATTCCAAATTCTCTTATCAATTTCATTCCCAACAAGTTGAAATTGTGGCGAGTGCAACAATTGGAAATTGTGAGTCATATCAATTCCTACTTGTTGTGTTTTCTTTTTCTTCTCTAGTGTGTAATATCTAGGGTTGGACTAGAACATTCTTGGTCAGATTTGAATTGGCATCAATTCAAATTAGTGTGTTTATTTTGAGTAATTATCATACTTGTGATTCTCCATCACCAATTGCTTATCATTTTGAACCGTGAATTGGATATTGAAAGGGGAAGTGGATTTCATGGTTTTATTACTTTCTTTGATCTGATTTCCACGTGATTCTCAAGCCTTATTGTGGTTACTTGGTTAATATTATCATTAGAGATTACAATTGAATCATTTGAACAACAATTTCCATCTAAATAACAAAGGGTTTCACGTGGATTGTCTCACTAGTGGACCGATTTTTGTGATTGATTTGGGGTTGTTTTCTTGAGTCTTTTGAATGTTCTTGGAAGTGGAAATAGGCACATCATATTTTGGTATCAGAGAACATGTTGAGAGAAGGGATTTATGGTTATTTGATTTTGTGATATTCATCTTCAATTAGGGTTAATCAAATTGTGAACCGCAATTGTGTTGTGTAGTTTGTGACTTACGAAATTACCTTGGCTGGAGCTTTAATTTGCTGATTGTTGGAGTTAGATTGGGAAGGTTGTTGTATCATTTTATGGTCAATAATCTCCTGGAAGGGCAGTAGCATAGAGTGTTGTTTAATTCAACAACTTTTGGGACTTGCAAAAATTGCCTTATTCTTGCCGTGACTAGTTGTGGTGTGAAGGAGGTTGTGAAGCTTGTTGTTGTAATTCCTTTTTGAAAATTTTGAATTGGGGAAGTATATTTTGCAGATTGTATTGAGTTTGATTAGAAAGGATTTATTTGAATTCAAACATATGCAATTAAGTTGTGGGAGTTAATGATTACTATTTGAATTTGAATTCATTGTTACCAATTGAGGAAGGCTTGCAATTAGTGTTGTGAATCCTTGTTCAATTCAGAATTGGAGCATTTGAAAATTCCAGATTTGAAGTGTGTGGAAGGATAAGCATCCATTTGAAATTCAAATACCTTCTTTAAGTTTGAGAGCAATTCATTGAGTAGCATTGAATAAGTGTTATTTGAATTTGAATTGTTTTTTACCATTTGTGGAGAAGGTTGCATTTAATGGAGTGATTTCAAATTTGAATTTTGTTGCTGCCATTTCTTGTGGTTTATGGTGTGAATGGGAGTTGTGTAGTGGCAAGGACGTATACACCTTGAAGTATTGTATGTAAGAGTGTTGTAAAAAAAAAAAAAAAGTTACAACGTGTAGTAGTGTTGTAGTGAATTGGTTGCACCGTGATTGAGGTGTGTGTGGTGGTGTAAATTTGTGGAGTTTTGTGTAGTGCAAGGTGCTGCACATTAAGACTCATTGTGGGTGTAAAACTTTAACAAGAAAGGAAAGTTAAGTGGTGAAGTTTGAAATTCAAATATAAGCATTTAAGTGTGAAAGTTATTGAGTATTATTACTTAAACACTTGCTTAGTTGAATTCAATATCTTAACTACTTGGAGGTATTTATTTGTGCTTCAATTATTCTAATATACTTGAAGTGATAAAAGTATTTATTGCATTAGTAACTTGTTGCACCATGGGTGTATAAGTGTGTGCATTGTTATCTAAACTTGTTACTGTGACGTGGTGAAGTGAAGGGAGTGTGCTACAAATTATTTGAGATTACATTTGTACTTTAGATAAATTGCATCCACAAACATGTCATATGATAGTGTGAATGGGTACATTGGCAATGAGGCCAATAGCCAAGTGGGTAGCAGACCAAGTCGTCGAAATACAAATGGAAGAACTCTAGATGAACAACTTCGGGACCTTAGCAAATTTGTTGCTACATTAGCAACAAGGATTGATAGGATGACATTGCCACCACCACCTGTAGTAAACCTTCAGGTGCCACTTAGAGTAAAGGGAGATTATCATGCTCTTAGGGAAGATAGAGATGATAATTTTAGGCTTAAACCATATCCGGGCAGAGAATTTAGACCACCTCGAGGCCTAGAGTGTGTGAAGCTACAGATGCCTTCATTTGATGGTAGGGGTTCCACAGATGATTACCTAAACTGGGAGGACCAAATTGTGCAGACTCAAGTATGCCAACCTTTAAAGGTTCTTGAGGGCTCTAGTGACACGAGCCAACCCTTAGAGCATAAAATTTGTCAGACACCGATGTGCCAACCTTAAGAGGTTTTAGAGGGTAATAAGCAGTTGGGTCAACCATTAGAAGACCATGAGGATCAACAACATATAGATGAGTTAGAAAAAGAGGAAACAGTTTCAGTGGAACAGGTTGCTATAGGGGTAACTTTAGTGGATAATGGGTCATTATTTGTGTTGCAGAAGAGATACATCCTGGAAATGGAGGAAAGAAGACAATCACCACCTGTAGTATTTCAGATATTGGGATTCTGCAGAGATATTTCTTCAGGTGACTTGCTAGGAGGAAACAAAGTCTCTATTTCATTTGATCTACTAGATTTGAGGACAAATCTTTTTGAGGCCCGAGGAGATGATAGGAATAAAAATCCAACAAGACCTATCATTAGGGCAAGAACTGAAGGATTTCAAATCTTGGCATTGAGGGCCCATTTTGAGCAGATCGACCCCGGAATTATTTATATATTAACCTCTTTTCTATTATTCTTGTATTGTGTTTTCTAACAAGCACACTTATCATATTCTATAGGGCAATGGAGAAACTCCCTCAGACTCAAATTGTGGGTTATCCATGGACCGACCTGAACCGACGATGAGTTGGGCCAATGGATCCTATAGAAGACCAGCATCTTGAAGACCATTTCTTTTATATATTTACACTTTTATGAACTATTTTTGTTTGTAATTGTTTTTGGGACACTTTTATTTCCTTGTAATTTTCATTTAGGGCTAGCCACCGTAAAAGTGGCAAACTTGTAATTTTAAGCACTTTTTAACCCTAAGAGTAGCAAGTATAAATACTTGCTTAAGAGAGGGTTTGAGGAGGTTTAATTTTGCAGAACAAAAACTTCACATTTCGTGAGAGGGCTTAGGGTTTTCCTAATTCCAAATTCTCTTATCAATTTCAATCCCAAGAAGTTGAAATTGTGGCGAGTGCAACAATTGGAAATTGTGAGTCATATCAATTCCTACTTGTTGTGTTTTCTTTTTCTTCTCTAGTGTGTAATATCTAGGGTTGGATTAGAACATTCTTGGTCAGATTTGAATTGGCATCAATTCAAATTAGTGTGTTTATTTTGAGTAATTATCATACTTGTGATTCTCCATCAACAATTGCTTATCATTTTAAACCGTGAATTGGATATTGAAAGGGGAAGTGGATTTCATGGTTTTATTACTTTCTTTGATCTGATTTCCACGTGATTCTCAAGCCTTATTGTGGTTACTTGGTTAATATTATCATTAGAGATTACAATTGAATCATTTGAACAACAATTTCCATCTAAATAACAAAGGGTTTCACGTGGATTGTCTCACTAGTGGACCGATTTTTGTGATTGATTTGGGGTTGTTTTCTTGAGTCCTTTGAATGTTCTTGGAAGTGGAATTAGGCACATCAATTACAAAGTACAAAATATTATAAATCTTCATGAGCCAATGCTTCGAAATTGAAATAATCGCGGCGGGCCTTTGAATGCAAATCTGATGATGTCCCATGGCCATCAACTAATGTAGGACATGTTGGCATCCCATGGAGAAATATTATTAGACTTGTAAGATTATTTCTCAAATACTTATTAGATTTAAAGAAATGAAGTAAAATATAAGCAATTTAGATCATCATCTAAATCTAGTTCTAAAAGCATATACGGTGTCGGAAAATTTCCATTCACGAAGACGATAGCAATGGAAACCACAAGGGACAGCAATAGCAGTGACACAGCGACGATAACAAAAACAACCACTGCAACAACAATCTAATAGCTGCAACAACAACAATGGTATCTATGACAACCACATAATGACGATAGAAGCAAAAGCGAAAGAAGAAGAGGAGTATATGTGCATGTGCTTGAGGTGGAGGACCTACCTTGTAGTAACTATGTGGGTATGTGTGTGTGCGGGTGAAAGGTAGTATATGTAAGAGTGTGTGGCGGTGTGCGGAGTGTAGGAAGATATGTGTGTGCGTTTGTGTAAGGGAGGTGAAAGCTATGTGGTGCTTGTTAGATAGCGAGGAAGAAGAGGAAAGGAGTAAGGAAAGGTGGGGTTTGGTTATTGCCGATGTTGGGTGGTTAGGATGAGGAGGAAAGGAAAATAGCCACAGCGGTGTGTAACCACGTATGCATGTGTGCGTGTGAGTATGTGCAGCTGTGTGTGTAGATGAGGAGGTGTATGTGTGTATGTGTGTGGAGGAAGGTATGCATGTGTGTACGTATGTGGGGGAAAGGGAGAGGCAAGTGTGTAGTGTGTGTATGTACGTATGTGTATTGAAAGGGTGTGCGGTGAAGGATGGTGAAATGTGCATGAGGTTGTATGTGTGCACATAAAGGAAGTGGGGGTGTGTGAGAGTATGTGGATATGTGTGAATGGAGGCCATTTACGTGTGTATGCGTGTGTGTAAATGAGGAGGTGATGCAGTGTATGTGGAATGTGTGTGTGTAAATGAAGTGTGTATATGTGTATGTGTGGTTGAGGGTGTATGATGTGTATAAGGATATGTGTATGTGTTGGTGATGATGTGTGATGTGTGTAAGGGTGTGCAGTATGTGTATATGGGCGGCATGTGTGTGTGTAAGGGTATGGTGTATGCGAAATGTATGTGTAGAATGATATGTGGTGTGTGCAAGAAGGGTGTATGCATTAGATAGTGTGGGACAAGTGGAGTGTATGTATATGTATGGAAAGTGTGGGGTGCATGGTACTAGTGTGTACATGGATGGTATGTGAAGTATGTAACATGTGTGTATATATATGGAAGACGTGTAGTGTGTGGGTATGTATATATGTATAAGGAAGGAGTGGTGTGTGTAGGATATGTATGTATGAGTATGAGACAATGTGTGGAGTGTGAATATATATGTATGTGTATGGAAGGCTAATGTGGTGTGTGTAAAGTATGTGGGTGTGTGTATTGGTGATGTAAGGTGTATATGGAGTATGTGAGTAGGTGTATGAAATAATGTATGGTGCGGGTATGTGAGTATGAATATGGGAGGTATATAATGTATGTAGAGTATGTGGGTAAGTATATATTAGGGGTGTGAAGTGTATGTAGGGTATATGTGTATGTGCGTGTTTATGGTGTGAGAAGTGAAAGGTTGGTGTATGTATGATGGAAGTGTGAGTGAGGATGAAAACCAATAGAAAGCATAAGGAACCTATAGGTGGAAATATCAACAAGGAAGGGAAGAAAGAAGATGATACAAAACCTTTAAGGACTGCTAAATCCTGTAGGTTCCTACGAGTAATTCATTGGAAGATATTAGAGACAATTGGATAAATAAAAGGTTCAAAGATGCTTCATGAACAAGAGAAATGTCTATGATGGTGTAGATTGTGAAGGGAATGATTTAAGTAGCATCCAAGATAATGGCTTGGGGAATATTTGGAATGAAATGGATTTCACAATGGAATGTTCAAAGGATGTTTAGGCAGATCATTCTTGGCCAAATACCCTAATGCAAGATCTTTAGTTGTCCTTTCTAAGGATATCTTGCAGATGTGGAAGAAGGAATTCCAAATTTAGCAAGTCAAAGACATTCCATTGTTTGACTTCTACACAAGGAAAGTAGATAGTCGATCATAGTAATTTGGGGTGTTGGAAGCACAGATTCGTAGGGAGTTCAATATTCGAGTCTTGTTTACCCAAAGTTCCATAAAGAGGAAACTTCATGCCTTGTCATCAACCACAAGATAAGCAGAGTACACATATCGGGTGCTAAAAGACTATCAAAGTCAGGTGTAGATGCGACTTTCTATGATTGGGTTGAGGAAGCATCGCAAAAGGATACTAACTTCAAGAGGAATGTAAATGAGTTGTTTGCTGGAATTGCTCGACTTTGGCTAGGACTACGCCAACCCTAAACATGTGAGTGGGAAACTTAATGATATGCTACTATGTTATGTTATATGTTAATTGCTATGCATGTTAAATGGTTGGCTTGTTGTATTGCAATTGATGTGATTGTTACTAAGTTAAGTTATGTGGTGGGAATTAATGAGTTAGGAAATAAGTCGTGAAGAGTGTAAAGGAATGAATAGTTCAAGGGTATAGATGTCATTACCTTAAAATTAGCACTTAGCTCTATATTGCTTGTGCTATAACCATAAGCCTAATCCATGTTTTAAAAATTGTTTTCTTCCAAAACATAGAAACTTAGCCTTTCCTTCTATAGCTACTAAGTAGGTATGCTTAGCTGGAATAGGGTGTATAGGTATCATTACATATACATGTTAGAGTTGGTTCCTAAATGTATATATATATACTTAAACAAACTTATTTTCATATTATATCTACGAAATACACTCATGAAACCAATCATACAAATGATGAGTGCAACTTTGGTTTTTACAATTCAACAACCATATTTTCTTACTCTCTTAAGCTCATAAGGGAACATGTCTAGTAAATTATCCTTGAGTAAAGATGTGTCACAAAGATGTATGTACATATATATATATATATATATATATATATTCATATATAAATGTCTTGAAGACATCGAAAGAGAAAACGAGATAACCTTGTTGGCTCTCAAAAGTGAAAGTGATAAAGCACTTGAGAAGTGCGATGACATAGAGGTGTCAGAGATGATGAATGTAAATCAACCGCAAGTGGTTGGTTTGACATAGAAGATAAATGACACAGAGGTGTCAGATGTGATGCCTGTAAGTTAACCTGAGTGGTTTGACATTTAAAAGAAATGACACGGAGAGGTGTCGAGTGAAGTTAATTGGTTGTAAGACTAGATAAATATATATCCATGGGGTCTGGGTTCAGTGTCTGTCTTGATTGATAAGAAATGTTTGATCCTTGCTTGATTGTGATGAGTGTGATATGGAATGTTTGATGCTTAACTCTATAGTATGATTGAGAATTGATTTCGATTATATATGTTGTTTGATCACTTTAAATTAATCAATTAAAGTACGAAGTGGATGAGATTAAAAACCTAACATGCATTTCCACGAGACATTGCATGACATTAAAAGCGATCACTATCACAAGGCTTGCCGGGGTAATCAAGAGGATTACTATTCCACCAAGTGAGAACTAAGTGATTAGGGGATTATCATGCCTTAACAGTTCCAAGATGGTCAGTCCCTTAAGGGTTTTGCTTTGTCTAGTGCAGAGAGGCATGGGAGCGTTCACTATTGAGTTAATAAAATATCATAATTAACAAAGTGATAAGATAAATAAACTGAGTAATGACCTGGGCACTAATGGTGGCTTCGGAATCCCCAACCCAAGGTTAAGGGGGCGTAAACCCTAGACTTCACATCGATTACCAGATGACCACGTGAGATGTTGCATTCATATGGTTACCCATGCATAGCATCTGTTTGAGAACTTGATTTGTAATTTGCTTATGTGTGTACATAGCATTGAAAGTGTTACCATCCCATTCACTAAGCCATAGTGTGCTCACCCCCTCACAAACTTTTTGTAGGTAGCGATACGAAAGCTTAGGATGGGATAAGATGTGAAGTGTCAAAGGTTTCTAGAAGACTAAAATGACAAAGTAAGAATTATGGATGATAGATTGTTTAGATGAAATGTTAGGACCCCAACTTAAATAGAATTTGAAATTTAGAAACCTAAGGTTTATCCTATTTTATTGATTGGTAGGGAATACCAATTCTCTGGGATCATAGTTAACTGTGGGATTCAGGTTCCATAGTATATTTTATTATCTAATTATATGTGCTGTAACTTCTTCTAAATGTAATTATTTACTTAGAGTCTTACGATCTCTGACTCGTAAGACGATTATCATGTAACAAGTGTACACGTACCATGATAATTTTAGTAAAGGCTTTTAGGCCCCCTTTCGGGCTGTAACACATAGTTCTTACTACTTTCCCTTGAAATGTTTCATATATGGATTCAATTACAAAGTAATTCCACAGATTTTTGCATGATATTAGAGTAGGTTTCCAAGCATTTTTCTTAGAGTCAACTGAATTTTTTAGTGCAAGAGTTATTCTGTTGTTCATTTTTTTTATTTGAAGATGACCAATCTTGAGTTAGTAATCATCAATCCATTCTATCTATCTAGGTTGGATAGCTTAGGTAAGTCAATAGGAAATCTAATTTTTAATGGAAATAATTACTTTTCATGGAGCAAGCCGGTAAAATTAGGTCTTGAAGCGAAAATGAAAATTGGGTTTATTGATGGATCAATTGAGCAACCTATGGATAATTCACCAAATTTAGTTAAATGAAATAGGTACAATTAGATGATTAAATGCTACTTACTTAAATTTATGTGTATTGATCTAGCTTATAATTTTTTTAATACTAAACCTGTATATGAACTCTAGAAAGAAGTGAAAGAAAAATATGGTGTTGCAAATGGTCCTTTGATTTTTCAAATACAACATGAAACTGCAAATCTGAGACAGAATAATCAAGTTGTCAGTGTATATTTTAACAAATAAAGTGATGTTGGGATAAGTTGCATCAATTACATTCCTTTCTTAGTTGTGAATGTGGAAGATTTAAGTTGTGTACTTGTGCTTTTAATGATAGAATGTTGGAATATGAATTGAATTCTGATGTGAGGTATCTACGTTTGTGCCAAATAAAGTTGTTGCTCCTATTAATGGTAATAGCAAAATGTTTACATATAAAAGAAAGTTGAAAAAGGATTTACTTTGCAAATATTGCAAAGGAGAAGGTCACACGGTTGATTCATGCTTCCAACTAGTAGGCTATCCTGAATGGTACAAAGGCAAGAAGGTTTTTCCTAAAGGAAAACAAGGTGCTTCTACAAATTACTATCAAAATGCACTTGAAACACCCTTTGATGAGCAAAATTCTATGATTCTAGAAACAAATCAGTTAAACAAGACAATAGATAAGCAATTCATTCAACTTATTTGTTAGGAGATGTATAAGATGATGAAAGACAAAGAGGAAAGAACAATAGTGCTGAATGTAGTTCATGCAAGTAAACATAACTTTGATCCTTCTTCTTTATGCTTTACTACAATTAGTAATGATTTGGCTCTTTGTATAGTTGACACGGGGGCTCTCGACTATATGGCCAACTTGTTATGAACTACTTCATGATATAAAACAATTACCATAATCTATAACAATTAAGTTGCCTAATGGAAGTTCTTAAAAGGCTAATGTAGTTGGTAAAGTCAAACTTTCTCAAAACCTCACCATATCACATGTCCTATTTGTTCCTCAATTTGCATATAGCCTCTTGTCAGTTCAAAGGCTTGTTAGTGTTACTTTGTTCTTGTTCAAGTGATTTAGGGTTTCAATTTCAGATTTGATTCAATTCCAATTTGATTAGAATTCAGTTCGTTTTAGTGTTATCCTTTACATATTATACAATTGCAATTGATTCTCATCACAATTTGGCATTAGATCAATTTTATCTACGCAATTAGGGTTTACGTGATTGTTGGTGTTATGCCACTTTGTGGGTTTAGTTTGGTTTATTCTTCAATTAGCTTAGTATTCTTGCATTTGGATCCAAGGCGCACCATAATTTTTGGTATCAGAGCATATTATCTTTTGGTATTAGAACATATCTGATGTTCCTAAAAAGGGATTAAGCACATGCAAATTAAACCAAATAACAATCCCTAAATGACTAAGACAATTCAATTCAAGGTGAAGCAATTGTAGCATGACCCTAATTGCAATAAATGGTCCGAATGATATATTGAATGAAATGGATCAACACAATAGTATATTCCTCAATGATGACCTTAAATTAGAATTCAAAACCCACATGATTACTACTCAAAATCTACAAGAAAAAAACCGTGACCCCCTTCCACAACAAATACTTTCACGGTTCAACAATGTGTAAAAAATAAGGAATATCAATCAAGTATAACAAGAACTCAAATTAGCACAATAATTCAAATAATTATGAACCAAATCTGACCAAGAAATATTCTAATTCAACCCTAGATATTACACACTAGAGAAGAAAAGAAATCACAACAAATTGAAATTGATATAACTTACAATTTCAATTGTTGTACTCGCTATAATCTCAACTCTTGGGATTGAAATTGATAAGAGAAAACTTGAACAAGGAAACCTTAATTCTCTCACGTGAAAATGAGTGTTTGTTTTGAAAAATTGGCATCCCAAAAACCTTACTTAAGCAAGTATTTATACTTGCTCCCTTTAAGGTTAGAAAGTACACAAAATTATAATTATGCCACTTTTAGGGTGACCAGTCCTAAATGAGAATTACAAACAAAATGAAAGTGTCCCAAAAGAAATTAAAACATAAAATAGTCTACGTAAATGACAAATATATAAAAGGAATTGGTCTTCAAGATGCCGGTCTTCAGGGTACTTTCGAATTGAGCCACGATGAGGATCCCAACTCACTCAAAAGTATAGGTGATTTGGCACCCTATAGAACTGATAAGTGAACATGCTAGAATGCATAACAATTATAAGGTAGGAATGAAGAAAATAAATTAGCTTCCTCAAGATTGGGTTTCTCATGTAAGATTCTCAAAACTAAGGTGAGTAGACCCTTAGCTTCGGCCCTGGTGATAGTCCTATAGGAGTCTAATTCCTATCATCTCCTCGAGCTTCTAGAAGATTTGCCCTCAAATCTGATAGGTCTTCATGCATTTCATCTGATAAGTATGGTGATAGATCAGCAACATTAAAGGTTGCTGATACTCCATACTCTCCTGATAACTCTATCTAGTAGGCATTGTTGTTGATGCGCCTTAAAACCCTGAATGGTCCATCTGATCTGGGAGACAGCTTCTATGACTTTTTATGTGGAAACCTGTCCCTGTTAAGATTAATCTAGACTAAGTCACCTGGATTATAGAGATGAGTTCTTCTGTGTTTGTTTCCCTGGATTATCTATTGTTGCTAGGTCTTCTAAAGGCGTTTAGTTGTTCTATCATGAATGTGCTGAATTTGCCTAGCTCAGTCAACTCCACAAAGACTCTCTTCCTTTGTTGCTGGTCCTGCTATAAAATCCAATGGAATAGAAGGATTGTAGCCATAAACAACTTCAAAGGGAGACTTACTGGTTGAACTATAAGTAGACCTATTGTAAGCGAACTCAACAATAGGAAGACGCAAGTCCCAATCAGTAAGATTTTTGCCAACTGTTGCTCTAAGTAGATTCCCAAGCATACAATTGACAACTTCTGTTTGTTTGTCTGTCTGTAGATGGCAAGAGGTACTGTACATAAGCACCTAGTCTATTCCATAATGTCTTCTAAAAGAAACTAAGAAACTTAGTGTCTCTGTCTAACACTATGTTGTGTGGGATTCTATGTAATTTGACCATTTCCTACACAAAAATGTTAACAACAAAAAGGGCATCATCTATTTTGTGATAAGGCACAAAATGTGACATTTTACTGAACCTGTCAACAACCACCGTAATAAAGTCTTTTCATCTTTGTATTCCAGGTAACCCCAACACAAAATCCATACTGATATCAGTCCAGGTTTTATCTGGTATAGGCAAAGGCATGTACCACCCTATACACCTTTCTTCCCCTTAGCTCTGTTACAAATACTACACCTTTCTAATACCCTATGGACATCCCTTATCATACCCTTACAATAAAAATTCTCCCTCAATATGGCTAGGGTTCTCTTCTCACCAAAGTGTCCAGACAATCCACCTACATGTGCTTCCCTCACTAATAACTCCCTCATAAATCCAAAAGGAATACATAGTTTTCCCAATTTATACAAAAACCCCTCAATCATGCAATAACCATCATGCATCTTGCCCCCATAACACCTCTCCATAATGGTTTTGAATTCCTCGTCACATATATACTGTTCTTTCAATAATTCAAAACCCAGCAGTTTTGACTGAAGAGAAGTGATAAGTACATACCGTCATGATAAAGCGTCAGCAGCAATATTCTAATTAGCCTTCTTGTACTTTATCACAAACGCAAAACCCTCCAAAAACTCCACCCACTTAGCTTGGCATTTAGACAAATTTTGCTGTTCCTTAAAATGTTTCAAAGATTCATGATCTATATAAATAATAAACTCTCTCGAAAGGAGATAATGCTGCCACGTCATGAGAGCCCTCATTAAGGAATAAAATTCCTTATCATATATAGAATAGTTTAAAGTTGCACCACTCAACTTTTCACTAAAATATGTTATGGGTCTCTTTTCCCGCATTAGTACAGCACCAATTCCTATCCTAGAACCATCACATTCCAACTTAAAAACTTTGTCAAAATCAGGTAAAGCCAATAATGGAGCACAAGTGGGTTTTTCTTTTACCTCTTCAAAACTCCTCTAGGCCCTTTCACTCCAGATGAAAGGTACATTCTTTTTAGTCAGTTCTGTGAAAGGACTAATAATACTACTGAAATTATGGACAAAGCGTTTGTAAAAAGATGCAAGTCCATGAAAACTTCTTACCTCAGTAACTGAGGTAGGTGTTGGCCATTCCCTGATTGCCCTTACTTTCTCCTTATCCACCCTAATACTTAAACCTGATACAACAAAACCCAAAAATGTTACCACAATTTGGTAAAAAGAACACTTCTAGAGATTTGATAATAGTTGTTGTGCCCTCAATACTGAGAATACTACTCGAAGATGCTCCACATGTTGTTCTAGGTTTTTGCTGTAGATCAGAATATCATCAAAATAAACAACAACAAATTTTCCTAGAAATTCTTTTAGTACATGATTCATCAGCCTCATAAATGTACTAGGAGCATTACTAAAAACAAAGGGCATAACCAACCACTCATACAGTCCATAACTTATTTTGAAAGAGGTTTTCCATTCATCCCCCTCTCTCATTCAAATTTGGTGATATCCGCTTTTAAGATCTACTTTGGAGAAACTTATGAACCATGTAGCTCATCTAACATATCATCAAGTCTAGGAATAGGATACTTGTATTTGATGGTGATTTTGTTGATGGCTCTATGATACGAACCACACCCATGTGTAACGAAACCCAATACCAATACGTTCGAAATTGTTACCCAAGATGCCAAAAAAATCAAGTGGAATTGCGACCCATTGCCTATAAGTGAGGTAAGAACCGTAGTATATTATGTGGACACCACAATAGAGATGAAAGATCGATTGATAAGTCGGGATGAACACCACGGAAGAAAATCCGATAAGTTCAAGAGAAGTTCTTTAAAGAACCAAGAGAGGAATTCTCTCAAATATGTTATTCAACCTTGTATCTCCTTTGTTCTCAACCCTAAAAGCTTATATTAGGGTTTACAACTCGTAATAATAAAGCCCAAAACAACATAACATCATAAAGTCACGGAAAAATAACAAACAGGGAATTAAAGGCCAGTGTAGAGAGTATATACGGCCGTGCCTTTCTGGTCATGTATGTTTCTGTAGATATTCTTGACACCATACATGGTTGTGCCTTTGAACCGTATATACGGTCGTGTATGTTTCTATTGAGCCTCCAGACACACTACACGGTCGTGCCTTGTAAAGATACGCCCCCTTCAGCCCGTATGCGTTATGACTTGTACAAGAGCAAGTGCATTCTCATGGTTGCTCCAATCCTTTCCGGCTTCGTGGACATCCTTTATTAATCCATTAAGTGCTTCCTTGAATCGTTTTGCTCGAGTTCTTGTGATTGGTCCCGGTGGAACTTCAAGAGGATCCACATTACATCTTTTGGCTTGCCTCCCATCATGGCTCTCATCATTCCCCTCATGTTGAAAAGGATTTGTCCTCAAATCGTCGCCTACATCAAAAGGACTCAGATCAATAACATTAAACGTAGCACTTACTTGATACTCACCTGGAAAATCTATCTTGTATGCATTATCATTGATGTGCTCAAGAATTTGAAATGGTCCATCACCTCTAGGAAGTAATTTAGATAGATGCTGCACAGGAAACTGCTCTTTGTGCATGTGAACCCAAACCCAGTCTCTAGGTTCAAAAACAGCTTGTCAACGACCCTTGTTGGCTTGTTTCACATACTGCTCTATTCTTCGCTCAATGTTTAGCCTTGCCTTCTCATGGATCTGTTTAATAAATTCTGCTTTCATCTTGCCATCTAGATTAACATACTCAAAAATAGGCAAAGGTGATAAATCCAAAGGAGTTAGTGGATTAAAACCATACACAATTTCAAAAGGAGTAAACTTAGTAGCAGAATGCATTGTGTGATTATAGGCAAATTCAACAGGCGACAAACAATCCTCCCAACTTTTAATGTTCTTTTTAATGACTACCCTTAACAAAGTAGATAAAGTTAGATTTACTACCTTAGTTTGACCATCAGTCTGTGGATGACATGTAGTAGAAAACAATAGCTTAGTTCTTAACTTAGCCCATAAGGTCTTCCAAAAGTAGCTCAAGAACTTAGCATCTTTATCCAATACGATTATTCTAGGCATACCATGCAATCTCACAACTTCCCTAAAGAACAAATTAGCAATATTGCAAGCATCATCTATTTTGTGGCAAGGAATGAAATGTGCCATCTTAGAAAATCTATTAACAACTACAAAAATAGAATCTTGACCATGCCTAGACCTGGGTAATCCTAACACAAAATCCATGGAAATACCTACCCAAGGCTCATGAGGAATGGGAAGTGGGGTATAAAGCCCATGAGGTTGGACTCTAAATTTTGCTTGCTTACACGTGACACATCGCTCACAAATCCTCTTAACATCTCGTTTCATGTGAGGCCAATAGAAGTGTTCCTGCAATACCCCTAAGGTTTTAGCTACTCCAAAATGCCCCATTAAACCTCCTCCATGAGACTCCCTCACTAATAATTCTCTTAAAGAACAATTTGGAATGCATAGTTTACTCTCCCTAAACAAGAATCCTTCATGTTTATAAAATTTACCATGACGACGCTTCTCACAATGCACATACTCTTCACAAAAATCTTGATCAACAGCATACAATTCCTTAATGTGCTCAAAACCAAGCAGTCTAGAACTAAGAGTAGAGATAAGAGCATACCTTCTAGAAAGTGCATCAGCAATGGCATTCTCTTTACCTTGCTTGTAGTGGATGACATAGGGAAATGTTTCGATGAACTCCACCCAGCGAGCATGCCTTTTGTTTAACTTATGTTATCCCTTCAAGTACTTCAAGGATTCATGATCAGTGTGGATCACGAACTCTTTTGACCAAAGATAGTGTTGCCAAGTCTCCAATGCTCGAACCAATGCATAAAACTCCTTGTCATAAGTAAGGTAGTTCAAGGTTGCCCCACTTAACTTCTCGCTAAAGAATGCAATTTGTCTTCTTTCTTGCATGAGCACTGCTCCAATAGCTAATCCTGAAGCATCACACTCAATTTCAAACGTTTTAGAGAAATTAGGTAAAGCAAGTAATGACGCTTAAGTCAGCTTATTTTTAAGCATCTTAAATGCCTTCTCTTGTTGCTCTCCCCATCTGAACCCCACGTTCTTCTTGATTACCTCAGTATGTAATGCTGCAATGGTGTTGAAATCCTTCACAAACCTCCTATAAAAGCTCACTAGTCCATGGAAACTCCACACATTACTTATGTTAGTTGGACTAGGCCATTCTTAGATCGCACGAATCTTTTCTTCATCAACCTGTATTCCCTGTGCACTAACAATAAAACTAAGAAACACAAGTTTATCTGTGCAAAAAGTGCACTTTTTGAGGTTAGCATATAATTTCTCCTTTCGAAGCACTTTTAAAACATCCCTCAAGTGAGATATATGGTCTTCCAAACTTTTGCTATAAATGAGGATATCATCAAAATAGACAACCACAAATTTGCCAATAAAAGTCCTCAAAACATGGTTCACAAGTCTCATAAAAGTACTAGGTGCGTTAGTTAAACCAAAAGGCATTACTAACCACTCATACAATCCATATTTTGTCTTAAATGCGGTTTTCCATTCATCACCTTCTTTCATTCTAATTTGGTGATATCCGCTTTTCAGATCAATTTTGGAAAAGACACTAGACCCATGTAACTCATCTAACATGTCATCTAAGCAAGGAATAGGATCACGATACTTTACCGTGATGTTGTTGATGGCGTGGCAGTCAACACACATTCTCCATGACCCATCCTTCTTAGGCACCAAAGTGACTGGCACTGCACATGGGTCCATGCTTTCTCTCACGTACCCCTTCTCCATTAATTCATTGACCTGCCTTTGGAGTTCCTTTGTCTCCTCTGGATTGCTCCTATAAGTTGGTTTGTTTGGAATAGATGCTCCGGGTACAAGGTCAATCTGGTGCTCAATACCACGAATAGGTGGTAAACCCTTTGGAACCACCTCAGGGAAGACATCTTCAAAGTCCTACACAATAGACATAACCACACTAGGCAAAGAGTTAAAAAGTTCGTTAGTATTCAAACAAGTATCCTTAAAAACTAGCAACAACATAGGTTGCTTCATCACTAACGCTCTCCTCACTACACTTGCTCTTGCCACATAACTCTCCTTTTGCAAGGCTACACTCTCCTTTTCACTCACCACCAAAGTTGATCCCCCTTCAACTTGGTCTCTCACGGTCTTTCCAGCCTTCCTCTCTTTTTCCTTTTGATATCGACTTTTGTGTTCCTTTTCTTTCTCACTGTCTTTTGCTCTCTCACTCTCCCTCTGTTTTTCACTCACCTTATATTTTGCAAAAGGCTGTTGTAGCTGCAACTGATCCCCATACACCTGTTTAGGTGTTAAGGGTTTAAGATTAAAGCTTTTCCCCTGGTGAACAAGCATATACTTGTTAGAAAAACCATCATGAACAACCTTCCTATCAAACTGCCATGGTCTCCCCAACAACACATGACACGCCTACATTGGCACTACATCGCATAGCACCTCATCCTCATACCTAGCGATGCGAAAAGCAATCAAGGCTTGCTTACTCACCTTAGTCTCACCACTATCATTCATCCACTATAATTTATATGGACTAGGGTGTTTAGTAGTCTTAAGTCCCAACCTCTTGACAATAAAAGTACTCACCACATTAGTGCAACTCCCTCCATTAATGATTAAACTGCAAATATGATCACCTAAATAACATCTAGTATGAAAGATATTCTCTCATTGCACCTCCTCTTCTTCCTTCACCTGCACATTCAAAGCTCGCTTCACTACTGCCACTAACTTCCCTACTGTAGGCTCCTCGTCATCACTAGCGTCCTCTAATGGAGGCATATCATCCTCTTCACTATCCCCCTCAGTCTCATACTCACCATCATCACGCAGAATCATAACACACCTATTCGAACATTGACTAGCAATATGGCCTCTGCCTTAGCATTTAAAACATCTAATGTCATGATTTCTAGGAGTAAAAGAATCAGGTTTACCTTGGTTACCAAGAGTAGAACCCGCCTGCCTCTACTCTCCTTTTGGTTTGGTGGGTAAAGGCTTTTCTTCCTTCTTCCATTGGTTAGTCTTCCAGGTGGATGAACCAGCACCCTGTTGAAACCGTGCAGTACTACTACCTTTCCTCCTGTGTTGGTTCTTAACCTTTATAGCCATATGAACCATATCTTCCAATTCTACATAATGCTGCAATTCTGCGACATTTTGAATTTCTCTATTCAACCCAACAAGAAACCTAGCCATGGTAGCCTCTCTATCCTCCTCTACATTCGCCTTAATCATAGTAACCTCCATCTCCTTGAAATACTCATCCACACTTCGGCTTCCCTGCTTCAGAGTTTGCAAGTTGTTGTGTAATTCACGATAGTAATACGCAAGCACAAACCGCTTCTTCATCACCCTTTTCATCTCTTCCTAAGATTCAATAGGTGGTTCGCCATTCCTTCTTCTATTCAACATCAATTGATCTTACCACACTATGGCATAATCCGAAAATTCAATGGCAGCAAGCTTCACTGTCTTTCTCCCACTATAATTGTGACAATCAAACACCATCTCTACCTTCTTCTCCCACTCTAAGTACGCTTCGGGATCATTCTTCCCTTGGAAAGGAGGAATCTTCATCTTTATACTACTTAATTGATTATCATCTCTATTCCTATCTCCTCCATCTTCCCAATCCCTAGTTCCTCTATTCCTACCACTATAACCTCTATAACTCCCGATAGAAGGTTCATCAAATTCATCATCAGATATTTCATCTCCACCCCTTTGTACTCTCCTAAAACAACTCTCCCTCTTACGCCCTTGGAAGATGTTTTTAGATTGCTCTAGTTTTTGCTCCACCTTCTCATGAATTTGTTCCATGCCCTCCTGAAACATCCTCTTCATCTCACTCCTTAATGCCTCAATCACTAACCTAGCATCAAACCTTCCCCTTTCACCTTCAAGAGAATGTTGCCTCAACATAGTTCCAGCAGAAAAAAGGTTAGTACTAACACAAATATATATGATTAAGCCTCATGATACACTCCCTTACGTGTTTCGCTCAAAGGATGATATCACACAGTCACTCGTGTATTCTCACAAGCAATGATGATATCAACTCACCAATTCCTCTTCTCAATTCTCTTGGAACTAACCCAAACTACACCAATCCCTTCCATACGATTCAAAACAACTCTAAGGCTCGAAATTTTTCCTCTTTTTCTTTCCTTTTTGTTGCCTTTTTTTTTTTTCTTTTTTGTTCTTTTTGTTTGTTACAAAATTGAATAGGAGGCACTACACTTTCAATAAACAATTAACACTATGAAATTGAGTACGAGGTTATGACAACACAAAACTTGATATGAACAATTGATATGAACGATTGGAGTTAGGGTTTTGATGTTACCTTCCTCAAACTAAACTGATGTTTAACAAACCTAAGCTCTGATACCAAATTGATACGAACCACGCCCACATGTGACGAAACCCAATACCAATACGTTCGGAATTGTTACCCAAGATGCCAAAAAAATCAAGTGGAACTGCGACCCGTTGCTTATAGGTGAGGCAAGAACCTTGGTATATTATGTGGACACCACAATCGGGATGAAAGACCGATTGATAAGTCGGGATGAACGCCATGGAAGAAAATCCGATAAGTTCAAGAGAAGTTCTTTAAAGAACCAAGAGAGGAATTCTCTCAAATATATTATTCAACCTTATATCTCTTTTGTTCTCAATCCTAAAAGCTTATATTAGGGTTTACAACTCATAATAATAAAGCCCAAAATGACATAACATCATAAAGTCGCGGAAAAATAACAAAAAGGGAATTAAAGGCCGGCGTAGAGAGTATATACGACCATGCCTTTCTGGCCGTGTATGTTTCTGTAGATATTCTTGACACTATACACGGTCGTCCCTTTGAACCGTGTATACGGTCGTGCATGTTTCCATTGAGCCTCCAGACTCACTACACGGCCGTGCTTTGTAAAGATACGCCCCCTTCAACTTATATCTGTTATGACGTATACAAGAGCAAGTGCATTCTCATGGTTGCTCCAATCCTTTCTGGTTTTGTGGACATCCTTTATCAAATCCGTTAAGTGCTTCCTTGAATCGTTTCGCTCGAGTTCTTGTGATCGGTCCCGTGTGGCACTTCAAGAGGATCCACATTCCATCTTCTGGCTTGGCTCCCATCATGGCTCTCATCACTCTGCTATCAATACACATTCTCCAAGTACCATCCTTCTTAGGAACAAAAAGGGTGGGAACAACACATGGGCTGAGACTCTCTCTGATAACCCCCCACTCAACCAACTTATATACCTGGCGCTTCAATTCCCTAGCCTCCTCAAGATTCATGTGATATGCAGGTCGGTTTGGTAATACTTAATCGGGCATAAGATCGATAGCATGCTCTATCCCTCTCAAAGGTGGTAACCCTGTTGGCAAATCATCAGGAAAAATGTCAATATATTTATTCAATACTTGAGAAACTACTGAAGGTAGAGACTATGGTTCCTGTACCCCTAGTGCACATCTCAGCTGAAGCAAGTATACTGGAGTCTCTTCTATAACTAGCCTCTCCATTTCACCCTATCCCATCAATAATACCTTCTTTTTCCTCATAATCATTACACTATACTGAAGCCTTTTTAACCTCTGATGGCCTACTAATCTATTGCTAAACCTTTTGGACCTCTGAAGGTGACGTCGGATTCAAAATAACACATTTGCCTTCCTTCTAGAACACATAAGTATTCTTGAAGCCTTTATGCAAGACCCTCATGTCATATAACTAAGGCCTGCCAAGTAATATATGGGATACACACATAAGCAAGATACCACACTCAATCTCATCACAATATTTATCTCCTACACTGAATGGTACCCTCTCTCTTTAGGTCACATGCAAACTCCCTTGATCACTAAGCCAATGCAATTTATATAGTTTAGGATGTGAAGTGGTGGTAAGTCTTAGCTTTGATACTAATGATGCGGTTACTACATTGGTACAACTACTACCATCAATTATAAGGACACACAAATTTCCTTGTACCTTACAAGAAGTATAGAACAAGTTTTCCCTTTGTTCTTCATCCTTAGTAGCAAAAGTAGTTAATGTTCAGTGCAACATATTAGCATATTGAAACATCTCACTAGACATTGTTGTGTTTAAATTCAACACCACAATAATAATCTTCACACCTTCCACGGCTCAAGTACACAACTACTCTTAAGTAGATAGAATTTAAATTCAACTCTAAGTGCTTAAGTTACTAATTCAATTACTTTCACACTTTAATGACTTATTTGAATTTTAAATTCTATTACTCAACCTTCCTTTTCTTATTTTGATTTCACACTACAATCAACCACAATGTGCAGCACCTCAATAAACACAAAATAATCAAAATCCACTGCCACTCTACTATTCTTAGTCACGGTTCCACCAATTCACACCACCAATAACAATTCACTATATTACACACACCAAAACCTACGCCAAATGCACATATTTTTCACTAAATTTTATAAAACACAACACCACATACACACTCCTTTTTCACACATTGTAGCACACACAAACACACTCTTCTACACTTCAACTTCTCCACTTCTATTCAAATTGCAAATCGCAACTTCAACAACAAAGGCAGCTCAAATTTCAAATTCAAAATGAGCTCAATAAGTGCAAGATTCCACAAATGGTAAGAAGCTATTTTCAATTCAAATGACACACAATTAACTATGACTTAATGTGTGTATTAAAATGTCAAATTAACTTCTTAATGTACACTTCAATTCTGATTTCAAATCTGAAAATTACAATTGTGATTCCTCCAATTTTAAAAAATGCACACACTACACAATTCCACTTCACAATTGCAACCCTTCCACAATTGGTAAGAAGTAATTTTCAAATTCAAATAACCCATACATTAACTTCTTCAACTTAATGTTTGTTTTGAAAATCAAATAATTTCCAAATCTTCCAAACTACTCAAATCTGGAAATGCTCAATCACTCCTCTAATTTTCTAAAATAAACAATGTAAGAATCACAATTTTTTTCCCTACACAATTGCACTTCCGAAATTACATTCAAAATGCACTACTTTCCTCTTCCTCCATGGTGAAGTCCACAACCTAGAAGCTTCAACAAGTAATCAAAACTCACTCTAACATGCAGAAAAATCAACTTCTACTCAAGACAATTCACGCCACTTCAAACAACTACAATAACAATTTCAATTTACTCCCAATTTTGGAATTGAAGATGTAAGAACATGAACCCTAAATTTCAGAAATTCAAAATCAAATAACCCTTCTCATAACCTCAAGCTCTGATGCCAAAAAGATAGTGTGTTTAAAATCAAGATTAAGCACATACAAAACCAATTTGAAAGACAATCAAACAATGTCAATCAAATTAGTTTAACAATTGTGCAATTCCTTAATATTTATGAACCAATCCTTCAAATAATGGTGTGATCAATCTTAAATTTCCAAGTGTGATATACCTTTGATTCCAAATTATGATGTGCCTAAAAGGGCATTAAGCACATGCAAATTAAACCAAATAACAATCCCTAAATGACTAGGACAATTCGATTCAAGGCGAAGCAATTATAGCGTAATACTAGTTGCAATATATGGTTCGAATGATGTATTGCATGGAATGGATCAACACAATAGTATATTCCTCAATGATGATCTCTAATTATACTTCAAAACCCACGTGATTACTACTCAAAATCCACAAGAAAATAATCGTGATCCCCTTTCCATAACAAATACTTTCACGGTTCAACAATGTGTAAAAAATGAGGAATATCAATCAAGTATAACAAGAACTCAAATTAGCACAATAATTCGAATATTTATGAACCAAATCTGACCAAGGAATATTCCAATTCAACCCTAGATATTACACACTAGAGAAGAAAAGAAATCACAACAAATTAAAGTTGATATAACTCACAATTTCAAGTGTTACACTCACCACAATCTCAACTCTTGGGATTGAAATTCATAAGAGGAACTTTGAACTAGGAAACCCTAATTCTCTCACGTGAAAATGAGTGTTTGATACGAACCACGCTAACCCGTGACGAAACCCAATACCAATACGTTCGGAAATTCGTTGCCTAAGACGCCCAAACACCTAAGTGGAAACCGCGACCCGTTGTCTATAAGCGAGACAAGAACCTTGGTATAATAATGAAGACGCCACAATCGGGATGGAAGACCGATTGATAAGTCGGGATGAATGCCACGGAAATCAATCCAATAAGTTCAGTTTAGTTCATGAAGAACCAAGAGAGGTGCCTCTCAAAAGTGTTTAATGTTCAAGATCTAAAATTCTCATCTATTCTAAACCCTAGGAGCTTTTATACTAGGGTTACAATTCGTGTAAAAAACAAGTCCAAAACGACGTAGTTTAGTTAAGTAACATAAAAACGCGGAACAGAACAAGCTGGCCGACAGGGGATACACGGCCGTGTACTTGACCGTGTACTGGACCGTGTACTCTTCTGGAAAACGTCTGGCAATATACACGCCCGTGTACTTTGACCGTGTATCGTTCTGGGAAACTTCTAGCACCATACACGCCCATGTACTTTGACCGTGTATCATTCTGGGAAACTTCTGTCAACATACACGCCTGTGTACTTTGACCGTGTATCTGTCTGTGCAATCTTGAGCGTCCTACACGGCCGTGCCTTAAAAATACACGCCCTCTTCAACCCGTGTCCAGTATAACTTGTACAAAAGCAAGGATCTTCCCATGGTTGTTCCAATCCGTTCCAACTTCATGATTGCTCCAATCCTTTCCCGCTTCATGGACAACCTTTATCAACCCATTAAATGCTTCCTTGAATCGTTTTGCTCGATTTCTTGTGATCAATCTAAGCGGAACTTCAAAAGGATCCACATTGCTTCTTCCGGCTTGGCTCTCATCCCGGATCTCATCATTCCCCTCCTCTTGAAAAGGATTTGTCCTCAAATCATTTACTGCATCAAATGGACTCAGATCAGTAACATTAAACGTGATACTTACTAGATACTTACCTGGTAAATCTTTCTTGTATGCTATATCATGGATGTACTTAAGAATTTGAATTGGTCCATCGCCTCTAGGAAGTAATTTAGATCTACGTTGTACGGGAATCCATTCTTTGCGCATGTGAACCCAAACCCAATCTCCAGGTTCAAAAACAACTTGTCGACAACCCTTTTTGGCTTGTTTCACATACTGCTCTGTTCTTAGCTCAATATTTATCCTTCTCACAACATCTGTCTTAGAATCAACATCAAAACTCACAAACTTGTTAAGTTGCAATGGCAATAAATAATTATGATTCAGTAGGTTAAAACCAAACACAATCTCAAATGGTGAACAATGAATAATGCTACTTAAAGCCCTATTACATGCAAACTCCACAAATGGTAGACAATCCTTCCAAGTCCTAATGTTCTTCTCTATGATTGCCCCTAACAATTGAATTAAAGTCCTATTAACCACATCAACTTGCCCATCATTTTGTGGGTAACAGATAGTCAAAAACATTGGTTTGGTTCCCCACTTTTCCCACAATACTCTCCAACAATGACTCGAAATCTTTACACCCCGATCACTAACAATGCTACTAGGTATACAATGCGGACGCACTACCTCTCTAAAGAACAATTTAACAATGTGTATAGCATCATCATTTTTATGACAAGGACTAAAATGAACCATTTTAGAAATTCTATCCACAACCACAAAATTAAAATCTCGACCATGCTTAGGCCTAGATAATCCTAACACAAAATCTATGGAAATATCTATCCAAGGCTCATGCGGAATGACACTATACTCATATAACCAATCTAAGAAGTCATCTAAACAAGGAATGGGATGACGATACTTTACCGTAATGTTGTTGATGGTGCAGCAGTCAACACATATTCTCCATAACCCATCCTTCTTAGGCACCAATGATAAGATCACATTATACTTATATTTTCTTTTGGACTTATATTAAATTTATTTCAATATTATAAGAAAATATAAAGAAATGATACTTAATGGTGTTTATTGTGAAAATACAGGTTTTGAGGACCCAAAAGTAAATTACAATTTAATTGGAGGAGTTTTTCACAAAATTGAAGAAGCGAGCGGAGGATTGCAATAAAGGCCGCCGGCCTTGGGCCGGCCTACATTCAAGGCCGCCGGCTTTGAGCCGGCCTTGAGCCGGCCTATGTTAAACCGGCCTTAAAAAGCATTAAAGCCGCCGGCCTTAAAGCCGGCCTACATTCAAGGCCGCCGGCCTTGAACCGGCCTTCATTACTCCCCGGATATCCATTGCGAAAATCTCTCCAAAATCGTATCTTATTTAATTTGCTGACTCAAATCCTCATCAGATCAACCTTATCCCCCTCCTCTTTGGATCTATAAATAGGCCCCTTGTGTGAACCTTGAGAGCATCCCTTTTTGTTGGAGAATCCATCCTTTCTTTTGTTTAGAATTCTTTTTCTTCTTCTTTGTTCTAGCCTCATTAGAATTTCCTTAGGTACTTTAGATTTTTCCAAAGTTTAGTTTGAAGAAAGAATGTCATTTTGTTGAAGTTTGCTTTCAATTGAAGTATTCAAGGAGTCATTTTGGAAGATTGAAGCTCTTGAAGATTATAGCAATTGTTCCATTTACTTTATTTTCTTTTATGCCATTTATTAGTTTAATCTTGTTGTTTAATATGAATTCCATTGCATCTATTTATTTCAATTGTTTTTATGCAATTCATACTATAATGTTCTAAATCATCCTTGTGGGAAATTGGATGAAACCCTAGAATGTTAAAAGGATAATTGTAGCCATGTTATATGATTAGGAATTATTAGGATTATTCATGATTGCAATTCCTTTGATTTCAATTATAATTGGTCTTTCATTATAATTGTTAGAAATCCTTTTGATACGGGAGTTGATGAGGATTTGTTAGGAATTCTTAATTAGATTGATTGTCAATACGGGAGTTGCGATAATTGGTTTAATTAGAGTCTATGGAGGGCACAATGCAATGTTTCTTGTTAATTAATCACTAAGGGATTAGGGTTAATTGATTTAGGGCATTAGTTGTTTGTAGCATCGGGAGGTGTATGAACATAATTTTGATTCCTTGGTTAATTGGAGACGCGGAAGCCGACTAATTAATTTAAGGTCAACATCCCTAAAAAGGATTTTCTAAACTCACTTGAATAAACTTATAACCACAAGTTGATATAACATGGTAGCAATTTGATTAACAAATCTAGGGTGAATTCTAATTTCCCTTGTTCATAATTGATAGATTCTTCATAAAATTTTCCTTGTTGCTTTAAGTTAAATTTTTAGATTAGACATTTCAAAACCCCTTTTTAATCACCTAGATATTGATAAGAATTGCCATAGATCTAGTACTCTATTGGTTCCTCGAGGGATCGACAACCTTACTTTTCACCACTTTATTACTTGATACGACCAGTGCACTTGCTGCAATTTACGCTCCCATTTTATATATACGTTCTGAGCGTATCAAGTTTTTGGCGCCGTTGCCGGGGATCTAATAGATATTAGATTTTGTAATTCTGTTGGTAATTTAGGCATAATTATTTTGTTATTTAATTTTTCTTATCATTGTGTGATCGTTTTCCATTCTCTTTAAGGGTCTTTTTATGCGCAAGAGTAGAAGTGCTGAACTTCTACCAATTAATCTTGAGATAGAACGCAGCTTGCGACAACTTAGAAGAGAGCAGAGAAGAAAGGAAGAAGAGAACATGGCAGATGAGAACAACAATCAGATTCAGGGTGTTGGTAGAGCACTTCGAGAATACACGGTACCTGTTGTTTCAGGTCCTGCAATTAGAAGACCAACAATTCAGGCTAATAATTTCGAGTTAAAACCAGCACTCGTTCAAATGGTTCAATCAAATCAATTTGGAGGATATCCAAATGAAAGTCCTGATGAGCATATTGCAGTATTTCTTCAATATTGTAATACAGTGAAAATGAATAATGTATCTGATGATGTAATTAGGCTACAACTTTTTCCATTTTCACTTAGAGAAAAAGCTAGGGCTTGGTACAATTCATTGCCACAAGACTCTGTAACCACTTGGGTAGATCTCTCATCTAAATTTTTAAGGAGATTTTTTCCACCATCTAGAACTGCTAGGTTAAGAAATGACATCACAAACTTCAGTAAGTTTAGTGGTGAATCACTTTATGAAGCATGGGAAAGATTTAAGGAGGCAATTAGAAAATGCCCCCATCATGGATTACCAGATAATCTCCTTATTGAGATATTCTATCTCAGTTTAGATGACACATTGAGATCTCTGGTAGATGCTGCTTCTGGTGGTGCATTAATGAGTAAGACATATGATGAGGCTAGTGCTTTGATAGATGAAATGGCCTCTAGTGCACATAATTGGCAACATGAAAGAGGTAAGTCTAGAGTGGCATCTGTCAATGATATGGACACCTTAACAGCTCAGATTTCTGCTCTTACCGCCCAGGTAAGTAAACTCACCTCTGCACCTTCTTTCAATGATAATCAATTTTCTTATTGTGAGTTATGCTCAGGACAACACTCAACTCTTGAGTGCCCATCTAGAAACTTTTCCTCCTCATCCCATGGAGAGCAAGTAAATTTTGTCAACAATTTCCAAAGAGGAAATCAAGGACCCTATTCAAACACCTACAATCCGGGGTGGCGTAACCATCCAAATTTCTCATGGAGAAATGATAACAACGCACTTAAACCCCCTGGATTTCAAAAGCAAGGTCCTAATCATAATACTCCCCATCAACAATATCCTAATCATAATACCTCTTCTCAGCAAGGTCAGTCTAAAATGGAAGAACTCATGATAAGTTATATGCAAAAGACTGACACAATGTTGCAAAATCAACAAGCCACCATTAGGAATCTTGAAAATCAGCTTAGTCAAATGTCTCAACAGTTGAGTAATAGACCATCTGGGTCTTTACCTAGCAATACTGAGCAAAATCCTATGGGTGTAAATGCTATTATGTTAAGAAGTGGTAAGGAATTGGTTGATAAGGAACTTGAGGAAGAGGAGGTTAACCTGGGGAAAGATAAAGGGAAACAAAAGGAAGAGGAGCCAAAGCAAAATTCACCAAAAGTGAAAGCATATGTTCCTCCTATTCCTTTCCCAGGAAGGCTGAAGCAACAACAATTGGATTCACAATTTGCTAAATTTTTAGAAGTCTTTAAAAAATTGCAAATTAACATTCCTTTTGCAGAGGCACTTCAGCAGATGCCATCATATGCTAGGTTCATGAAGGATTTACTCACAAAGAAGAGGAAGATTGAAGGGAATGAACCAGTGATGCTTATAGGGGAATGTTCTATGATCTTACAAAAGAATTTATCCAATTTGCCGAGAAAACAAAGAGATCAGGGAAGTTTTACTGTTCCTTGCACTATTGGTAATTTTAATTTTGATAAAGTACTTATAGATTCTGGTGCAAGTATAAATTTAATGCCTCTGTCCATTTTCAAAAAACTAGGACTTGGAGAATGTAAGGAGACGCACGTTACCTTACAACTTGCGGATAGAAGTGTCAAGTACCCAAAGGGTATAGTGGAGAATGTCCTAGTAAAAGTGGACAAATTCATCTTTCCAGTTGACTTTATAGTCTTGGAAATGGAAGAAGATAGAGAGGTACCCATGATCTTAGGAAGACCATTCCTAGCCACAGGTCAAGCTCTAATTGATGTAGGACAAGGTAAGCTCACCCTTAGAGCACTAGATGACCAGGTAACATTTGATATGTATGATCCTGTGTTTTTGTCTAATGAGAAAGCAATGTATTCTGACATATCTGCTGAGGGTGAAATTACTAACAATGATGTGGAGGAAGATGTAGGGCAAACCACTCTTGAAGCTGTCTTGAATGAGATAGATGATTGGGGGGATGAAGATGAGCAAGAAAACAAAGGTCGTGAACAAGTACCCCAGACTGAAAATGTTGTTGCTTTTGAGAAGACAGACGACTATGAGAAGCCACCAGTGCCGACACTAATGCCTATGCAGACACTTGAACCCAATGTCTTTTCTAATCAATTGTTTGGTTATAAGTGTCTGAATTTAGGAAATCCATGGCCTCACATTAATCAAGCGCCTATGACAAAAGAATTGCAGCAGCAGATTCAAGGCCAGTTGGATGAACATAGGGAAATCCTGGGATGGTCAAGGGCAGACATCCAGCAGGTAAGTTTGTTGATATCTACCTACAAAACATTGGTGGAAGCTGAAAAGAAGGGCACCATACCATGGAAGGAAGCTTGGAATCCTAATCTGAAAACGATGGTGTTGAAGGAGTTGTTTAAACTCCTTGATGTAAGCTAACCCTGATAGTCAGGCTGATGACTATAAAACAAGCGCTTCATGGGAGGCAGCCCATGCTTAATAAGTATCTATAATAGTTTCGTAAAAAAAAAAAAAAAAAAAAAAAAAAACTAATTCAAGGCTGGATAAGAGCTGCCGGTGCAATCAAGACACTCCAAGGATGACAGACATTTTAGGAGGAATTTTCTTCTTGATGAACAATTTTACACCAGGGAAGTACCAGTATTTCAATTTCTGCATTGACATTCGTTCCCTTAATTTTGTGATATATTAGGAACAATGAGGACATTGTCCAATTTAAATGTGGGGAAGGGATTATAAATGTAGAATTATAATGATTGCACACATCATGAGCTTAGAAATCCCATGCTTTATTTATGTCCTTAAGTGTTTACCATCAATGGAATCTTGAAATTGACTTAGATTGGTGCCCCACTCGCCAACTGTTGTGATTAGTTTACATAGTTAAAATTTAATAGTAAAATCTCTAGAGAATGGGTTTACCCTATGTTTAGCCTTTGAACTTGAGATTGAGTCCTTAAGTTGAAAAAACAAGCAAGTTTACTTCAAGGAAAAATTGGTTGGGATAAATCTCTCTTGAAATTTCTTTGAGAATACCTTAACACCTAGTGAAAGAGGTAAAGGAAATATTTTACTTAGTGATCCCTTAAAAAAAAAAAAAAAAAAAAAAAAAAGCCTTTACTCCAATAACTCAGGAAAGTGAGTTAAGAGTATCCAATCTTAAATGTTAGTGTGAGGAAGAGTTCGTAGGGGTCCCTTTAAAACCTGGTCACTTAGGCGATGAGCCCAGGATGTGCCGACTCAATGAACTCACAATAACGAGAAGGGCGGAAAGAAAAAAAATATTAGTACCTTAATGCAAGTCAGGTTGACATGGGCGAGCTTTGGTCCCTCAAAAGAGTGAAGTCTCACTCCGCTGCCAATCAAGGCAAATAAAAAAAATAAAATAAAAAAAAAAAAGGGGAGAAATTCTAGGAAAAAATGGATACCATATGCTTTCACTCCTTGTTATCTTGTTTAGAGAAGTAAAATTGAGGGAGATGATACTTGCTAATAACCAATGAAGTTTAAATGAATGTTTTTCCTTATGGACTAAGTATTGTTTTCTATTGTTAAACACTGGGATTAAAAATCTGTTGTATTTAGATTAACTACTAAATTTCAACTAGATATACTAGTTACAAATTTCAGTATGGTCAGAATAATGGGCACCAGAAGTTCAATGATGGATTTCTCTTGTTTAAATCAATTATTTTGCTTGAGGACAAGCAAAAGTTCAAGTGTGGGGATGTTGATAAGATCACATTATACTTATATTTTCTTTTGGACTTATATTAAATTTATTTCAATATTATAAGAAAATATAAAGAAATGATACTTAATGGTGTTTATTGTGAAAATACAGGTTTTGAGGACCCAAAAGTAAATTACAATTTAATTGGAGGAGTTTTTCACAAAATTGAAGAAGCGAGCGGAGGATTGCAATAAAGGCCGCCGGCCTTGGGCCGGCCTACATTCAAGGCCGCCGGCTTTGAGCCGGCCTTGAGCCGGCCTATGTTAAACCGGCCTTAAAAAGCATTAAAGCCGCCGGCCTTAAAGCCGGCCTACATTCAAGGCCGCCGGCCTTGAACCGGCCTTCATTACTCCCCGGATATCCATTGCGAAAATCTCTCCAAAATCGTATCTTATTTAATTTGCTGACTCAAATCCTCATCAGATCAACCTTATCCCCCTCCTCTTTGGATCTATAAATAGGCCCCTTGTGTGAACCTTGAGAGCATCCCTTTTTGTTGGAGAATCCATCCTTTCTTTTGTTTAGAATTCTTTTTCTTCTTCTTTGTTCTAGCCTCATTAGAATTTCCTTAGGTACTTTAGATTTTTCCAAAGTTTAGTTTGAAGAAAGAATGTCATTTTGTTGAAGTTTGCTTTCAATTGAAGTATTCAAGGAGTCATTTTGGAAGATTGAAGCTCTTGAAGATTATAGCAATTGTTCCATTTACTTTATTTTCTTTTATGCCATTTATTAGTTTAATCTTGTTGTTTAATATGAATTCCATTGCATCTATTTATTTCAATTGTTTTTATGCAATTCATACTATAATGTTCTAAATCATCCTTGTGGGAAATTGGATGAAACCCTAGAATGTTAAAAGGATAATTGTAGCCATGTTATATGATTAGGAATTATTAGGATTATTCATGATTGCAATTCCTTTGATTTCAATTATAATTGGTCTTTCATTATAATTGTTAGAAATCCTTTTGATACGGGAGTTGATGAGGATTTGTTAGGAATTCTTAATTAGATTGATTGTCAATACGGGAGTTGCGATAATTGGTTTAATTAGAGTCTATGGAGGGCACAATGCAATGTTTCTTGTTAATTAATCACTAAGGGATTAGGGTTAATTGATTTAGGGCATTAGTTGTTTGTAGCATCGGGAGGTGTATGAACATAATTTTGATTCCTTGGTTAATTGGAGACGCGGAAGCCGACTAATTAATTTAAGGTCAACATCCCTAAAAAGGATTTTCTAAACTCACTTGAATAAACTTATAACCACAAGTTGATATAACATGGTAGCAATTTGATTAACAAATCTAGGGTGAATTCTAATTTCCCTTGTTCATAATTGATAGATTCTTCATAAAATTTTCCTTGTTGCTTTAAGTTAAATTTTTAGATTAGACATTTCAAAACCCCTTTTTAATCACCTAGATATTGATAAGAATTGCCATAGATCTAGTACTCTATTGGTTCCTCGAGGGATCGACAACCTTACTTTTCACCACTTTATTACTTGATACGACCAGTGCACTTGCTGCAATTTACGCTCCCATTTTATATATACGTTCTGAGCGTATCAACCAACATCATAGGCACTGCACATGGTGTCATGCCTTCTCTCACGTATCCCTTCTCCATTAATTCATCAAATGGCCTTTGGAGTTCCTTTGGAAAGACATTTTCAAAGTCCTGCATAAGAGACACAACCACACTAGGCAAAGCATTAGATAATTCGTTAGTAATCAAACATGTTTCATTGAAATCCAGCAACAACATAGGTTGCCTCATCACTAACGCTCTCCTTACTACACTCGCTCTTACCACACAACTCTCCTTTTGCAAGGCTGCCCTTTCCTTTTCACTCACCACCAAAGTTGATCCCCCTTCAACTTGGTCGCTCACACTCTTTCCAGCCTTCCTCTCCTTTTCCTTTTGATCTTGACTTTTATCTTCCTTTTTCTTCTCATTGTCTTTTGCTATCTCTCTCTCACTCTCACTCTGCTTTTCACTCACCTTGTGTTTTGCAAACGACTGTTGTAGCTGCAACTGATCCTCATACACCTGCTTAGGTGTTAACGGTTTAAGATTAAAGCTCTTCCCTTGGTGAACAAGCGTATACTTGTTAGAAAAGCCATCATGAACAGCCTTCCTATCAAATTGCCATGGCCACCGCAACAACACATGACATGCTTGCATTGGCACTACATCACATAACACCTCATCCTCATATCTTCCAATGCGAAAACCAATTAAGGCTTGCTTACTCACCTTAGTCTCACCACTATCATTCAACCACTGCAATTTATATGGACTAGGGTGTCTAACAGTTTTGAGCCCCAGCCTCTCAACAATAAAATTGCTCACTACATTGGTGCAACTCCCTCCATCAATGATCAAACTACAAATGTGATCTCCTAAATAACATCTAGTATGAAATATATTTTCTCTTTGCACCTCTTCTTCTTCCTTCACCTTCACATTCAGCGCTCGCTTCACTACTGCCACTAGCCTTCCCATTGCAGGCTCCTCATCATCACTAACATCCTCTAACAGTGGCATATCATCTTCTTCACTATCCCCCTCAGTCTCATACTCACCATCATCACGCAAGATCATCACACGCCTATTTGGACATTGACTAGCAATATGGCCTCTACCTTGGCATTTAAAACATCTAATGTCACGATTTCTAGAAGTAGAAGATTCAGGGTTACCTTGATTACCAGGAGTAGAACCCGCTTGTCTCAGCTCTCCTTTTGGTTTAGTGGGTAAAGCCTTTTCTTCTTTCTTCCATTGATTAGTGTTCCAAGTAGATGATCCATTACCCTGTTGCAACCGTGCATTACTACTACCTCTCCTCTTGTGCTGGTTCTCAACTTTTATAGCCATGTGGACCATATCCTCTAATTCCACATAATGCTGCAATTCAACAACATTTTGGATTTCTCTATTCAACCCAGCAAGAAATCTAGCCATTGTAGCCTCTCTATCCTCTTCTACATTCGCCCTAATCATAGTGACTTCCATCTCCTTGAAATACTCATCTACACTTCGGCTTCCCTGCCTCAGAGTTTGCAACTTATTGTGTAATTCACGATAGTAATACGCAGGTACAAACCGCTTCTTCATCACTCTCTTCATCTCTTCCCAAGACTCAATAGGTGGCTCACCACTCCTTCTTCTATTCAACATTAGTTGATCCCACCACACTATAGCATAATCCGAAAACTCAATGGCAGCAAGTTTTACCTTCTTTCTCCCACTATAGTTATGACAATCAAACACCATCTCCACCTTTTTCTCCCACTCTAAGTACGCCTCGGGATCATTCTTCCCTTGGAAAGGAGGAATCTTCATCTTTATGCTAATCAAGTGATCATCCTCTCTATTCCTATCTCCTCTATCTTCCCAGTCTCTAGTTCCTCTATTCCGACCACTATATCCTCTATAACTCCCAACAGAAGGCTCATCAAGGTCATCATCCGACAGCTCATCTCCACCCCTCGGTACTCTCCTAGAACGACTCTCCCTCTTACGCCCTTGGAATACATTTGTGGATTGCTCTAGTCTTTGCTCTGCCGTCTCATGAATTTGTTCCATTCCCTCTTGGAACATCCTCTTCATTTCTCCCCTCAATGCCTCAATTACTAACCTAGCATCAAACCTTCCCCTCTCACCTTTAGGAGAATGTTGCCTCGACATAGGTCCTGCAGAAAAGATTAGTACAACACAAATATATATATGATTAAACCTCACAATACACTCCCTTACGTGTTTTTGCTCAAATGATGATTTCACATAGTCACTCGTGTATGCTCACAAATAATGATGATATCAACTCACCAATTTCCTCTTCTCAATTCTCTTGAAACTAACCCGAACTACACCAAATTTCCTTTCGTAGAATTCAAAACCAACTCTAGGCTGCGTAAATTTTTCCTCTATTTTTCTATCCGAATTTTATTTATTTTTTTGTTTGTCTCGGTTGTTGCTCTTGATCACGTTTTTCTTTGCTTTTCTTTTCCCTTCTTTTTTTTTTTGTCGTGACTTTTTACTTTTTTTTTTTTTTTTTACAATCAACTAGCAAACACTACACTATCAAAAGACAATTAATATTGCAGAATTGAACACGATAATTTGATATGAACGATTGGAGTTTGGGTTTTTGATATTACCTTCCTCAACCGAACTTGATGCTTTTGACAAACCTAAGCTCTGATACCAAACTGATACGAACCACGCCAACCCGTGACGACACCCAATACCAATACGTTCGGAAATTCGTTGCCTAAGACGCCCAAACACCTAAGTGGAAACCGCGACCCGTTGTCTATAAGCGAGACAAGAACCTTGGTATAATAATGAAGACGCCACAATCGGGATGGAAGACCGATTGATAAGTCGGGATGAACGCCACGGAAATCAATCCGATAAGTTCAGTTTAGTTCATGAAGAACCAAGAGAGGTGCCTCTCAAAAGTGTTTAATGTTCAAGATCTAAAATTCTCATCTGTTCTAAACCCTAGGAGCTTTTATACTAGGGTTACAATTCGTGTAAAAAACAAGTCCAAAACGACGTAGTTTAGTTAAGTAACATAAAAACGCGGAATAGAACAAGCTGGCCGACAGGGGATACACGGCCGTGTACTTGACCGTGTACTGGACCGTGTACTCTTCTAGAAAACGTTTGGCAATATACACGCCCGTGTACTTTGACCGTATATCGTTCTAGGAAACTTCTGGCAACATACACGCCCATGTACTTTGACCGTGTATCGTTCTGGGAAACTTTTGTCAACATACACGGCAACATACACGCCCGTGTACTTTGACCGTGTATCTGTCTGTGCAATCTTGAGTGTCCTACACGGCCGTGCCTTGAAAATACACGCCCTCTTCAACCCGTGTCCAGTATAACTTGTACAAAAGCAAGGATCTTCCCATGGTTGTTCCAATCCGTTCCAACTTCATGATTGCTCCAATCCTTTCCCGCTTCATGGACAACCTTTATCAACCCATTAAATGCTTCCTTGAATCGTTTTGCTCGATTTCTTGTGATCAATCCAAGCGAAACTTCAAGAGGATCCACATTGCTTCTTCCGGCTTGGCTCTCATCCCGGATCTCATCAGTGTTTGTTCTGAAAAATTGGCCTCCCAAAAACCCTACTTAAGCAAGTATTTATACTTACTCCCTTTAGGGTTAGAAAGTACACAAAATTACAATTATTCCACTTTTAGGATGGCCGATCCTAAATGAGAATTACAAACAAAATGAAAGTTTCCTAAAAGAAATTACAACATAAAATAGTACACACAAATAACAAATACATAAAAGAAATTGGTCTTCAAGGTACTTTCGAATTGAGCCTCGATGAGGATCTCGACACACTCAAAAGTATTGGTGATTTGGTACCCTGTAGGACTGATAAGTGAACCTACTAGAATGCATAACAATTATAAGATAGGGATGAAGAAAATAAATTAGCTTCATTAAGATTGGGTTTCTCATGTAAGATTCTTAAAACTAAGGTGTGTAGACCCTTAGCTCGGGCCCTGATGATAGGTCTTATAGGAGTCTGATTCCTATCAATATCACCTCTCTTATGTATTCACTCCCATTTTTTTTCCTTAGTTATCTATTCCCTCAATACTTGCATAAAAAAAAATAATTCTCAAAGGATGAGCTAATGCCTAATGCATATAACACAAGCACATACGTATAAACAAATAAGAACTGAATTCACATGCATTTATGCAAAACTTAAACATTAAACAACATATTATTGGTACACTTAATTCCACAAAACATCAATGGAGTACTCATGACCCTGTCAAACACATTCAAAACTTAATTCTTAAATTGGTGATTGGGAACTACCACTACGAGCCTCATCACCCATGATCCCTTAAACCTTAAATGTAGTGATGGGAGCTACCACTACGGGCCCTACACCCATGATCCCTTAAACCATAAATGCGATGATGAGAACTGCAACTATAAGCCCCACACCCATGAACCCTTAAATCTTAAACCAGCTTAGATTATTTCCAAGCACAACTCCACTAAGGACAACGTCACATAAGGATCATTAAGGTACTCCCTAAGGATCTTCCATAACGAGCCCTTAAGCCAAGCCAAGCATGTACCATAAACATTTAAATGCTTAACCAATCATTCACTTAATCAATTTCAATGCATACTAACTTAACAAGCACAAGATAACAAGCAAGTTACATGTACTTGGTATTGTAGTCTGAAGCACAACTGTAACTAGACTTAAAGCTAATCTGTAATTTTTCGAAACAATAACAATTTCTTCTTAGTACAACTCTAAGAATAATCTAATTTTTTAATTCTCTTAGTCTATTAGATTTTCCAAAGTCTTAGTAGCTATCTAGGATCCATGGAAATTCATTTAATTAGAAATTAATTCAAGAACCAAGGTTTCCCTATTGAAACCGTATACTTTAGCACGCACTAGGTATATAGTCATGTAGGGTAATTTTGTACCTTTCTATAAATTCTAACAATTTGGCACACCCATGTACACAGTCATGTCATTAACTGTGTACTTTGCTATGAATTTTCCATCTTCAACACGCCCTAGTATACAGACGTGTACTTCAGTCATGCACCCTTTATACACACATGCATTCCAACATAGGCAAGTACACAAGTGTGTACTTAACTATGTTCCATGTTTTCCTTCACGAAGCCCGATTTCTCTCTTCTCAATTCATCATAATTCTAAATCCTTTAGTCCTAGGTTTAATTAAATCCTAAAACTCAAAATCCCTAATTGAATTACATAGGTTTGTGAGCTTACTTTTCAAACTCCATGAATTAGATCTTTAATCGCTTGATATTCTCACTCGTTTGATCCCTTCTATGATCTGAATTCTAGCATAATAAGTTTAATCCTTTTTGTCAATTGTTAAGTCACCTCAGTGTTCTCTAAAGGGTTTTCTCTTTCCCTTATCATATCAATGTGTAAATGGCAAAAGGAGGCACTCTAGGTCAAAGTGGAGTATTTATATCCTTTCAAGAAATTTACCAATTTACCCCCCATATTATATAAAATTTCTACTTCCAACCTTAGTTCCACTTTATAACAAACGTTAAATAAAATGTTTTTGTTCGGGGTAATTACATTCTCCATACCCCCCTGATGGGAAAATTTCTAACACTGTCAACCTTTTCAGAACCCAATTTAGATGACGATCCAAATTGCTCATATCTTACCTTTTGTCTTTATTTCTAATAAAATTTGAGAATAATCTTACAGGTACAATTATAATTCTCCATGGGATGCCAAAATGTCCTACAACTTCAGTTGGACACAGAACATTTTGCAGGATAACAATCAAAGACCCGTTGCGATTGTTTTCCATTCCGAGGCATTAGATCATGAAGACTTATGTTATTTTGTATCTTGTAATTGTTATTTGAACTATTTTGGTTGTATTTTGGTTTTGGGACACTTTTAATTCTTTGTAACTTTCATTTAGGGCTAGCCACCTTACAGGTGGCAAACTTGTAATTTTGAGCACTTTTTTACCCTAGGAGTAGCAAGTATAAATACTTGCTTAAGAGAGGGTTTGGGGGCTTATCATTTTGCAAATTATACACTACCTTTCACGTGAAGAATTAGGGTTCATACCTTGGTTCCAAACTCTTATCAATTTCAATCCCAAGAGTTGAAATTGTGGCGAGTGCAACATCTTGAAATTGTGAGTTATATCAATTTCATTTTGTTGTGATGTCTTTTCTTCTCTAGTGTGTCATATCTAGGGTTGAATTGAGATATTTCTTGGTCAGAAATGAATCTTATTGATCACGAATTCTTGTGCTTATTTAGAGTATTTATCAATTATATTCGGTTCATCTTTGAAGATTTCCCTAGAAAACGTGTTCTTCACTATTTGAAGGGGATCATTTTTGTTATGGTTTTCTTTTGTCATTTGAGGTTTATTTGCGTGGATTATATGAAATTAGGATGTTGTTAGAAGGTATTGTGATTGTGGAATTATAATTATATCATTGGACATTTGGATTTCAACATATCTTCTTTAGGGTTCATGTCATTTTGCCCTTTTTTTGGATCCGATTTTGCCTTGACTTGAGATTGTTTTTCTTAAGTCTTTTGATTGTGCTTTTTAGTGGAATTAGGAACATCATCTTTTGGTATCAGAGCTCTTGTTGAGAGGAGGGAATTGGTTGCATTTGATTTCGTGGAAGTGATCATCAATTAGGGTTGATCAAGTGGAAACTGCAATTGTGTTGTTGTTGTTGTTTGAGATTGCGAAATTACCTTGGATTGGGATTTGGTTTGCTGATTGTTGAAGTTGGTTTGGGAAGGTTATTATATCACTTTGTGGTTACTATTTGACATGGAAGAGCAAAAGTACAAAGTGAAGTTTACTTTAGCAATTTTTTTTTTTTTGAACTTGCAAAACTTACCAATTCTTGCCGTGAATAGCTTGTGGCATGAGAAGGTTGTGTTGTTTGTTGTCTTTGATTTCCATTGTGTAATTCTGAATTGGTGGAGTACAATTTTCAGATTACATTAAGTTTGATTAGTAAGGAATTATTTGAATTCAAAACATATGCAATTAAGTTGTAGGAGTTAATGATTGCTATTTGAATTTGAATTCATTGTTACCAATTGAGGAAGGCTTGCAATAAGTGAAGTTATTTGAATTTTAAATTGAATGTTGCTACCTATTGTGGGATTCAGAATTCATTTGGGGAAAGTCACTTATTAGTCTTTTGTTGTCATTATTTGCCGTGGAAGTTGAAGTCCATTTGTACTTAATATCCATCTTGTTGTTGCCGTAGAAGTAACACATCATTGTTGTTGTTGTTGCTTGTGTGTTGCCGTGGAGTGACTTGTGGAAATTAAATTTGTTGCACCGTGTAGTTGTGGCTTGTTGTGGAGAAGAGTATTATACGTGAGTTGCAATTATAAAATTGTAACATTAAGTGGGTTTGTTTGTTTGTCTTTTGTAGTTGCTATTGTGTGGAGTTTAGGGAAGCATAGTAATGGAAGTGTGTACCCTTGAATCAAATTGTTTTGAGGAACAACATAGGAGAATCTACAAATATGTCTAATGACAGTGTGAATGGGGGATTAGGTGAAGAAGCTAATAGCCAGGTTGGTGGAGGTTATGGTCGTAATGTGGTAGGCAGGACAACTTTGGAGGAACAACTTCAGGAGCTTACTACTATAGTTACTACACTGGCAACTAGAGTTGACAGGATGACTTTACCACAACCACCAGTGGTAAACCAACCAGCACCACCTCGAGTAGCTCTACAAAACCCTCATCGAAATAGAGTAGTGGGAGATGGGAATTTAAATAGAAGGATGGGTGAGGAGCATCTTCCAAACAGGGAAGAAAGGGATGACAATTTTGGGGTAAACTTAAATCAGAATAGGGATTTCAGGCCACCTCGGGGTTTGGAGTATGTGAAACTACAGATGCCATCCTATGGTGGTAAGGGATCAGCAGATGAATACTTAAACTGGGAGGATAAGGTCAAAGGTCTCTTCAAATGTTATGAGATCGACGATAGTACCAGGGTCAGATTGGCTACTGTTGAATTTGTAGGGTATGCTGCACTTTGGTGGAAGAATTTGATCATCAACAGGCGTCGGGATGGAGAGGCTGAGGTTCAGACCTGGAGGGACATGAAGAGATTGTAAGGAAAAGGTTCATTCTTGAGCACTACAAACAGGAGCTGTTTATGTGACTACAAACCTTAAGGCAGGGGGGGGGAAACAGTGGATGATTATGTGCTGGAATTTGAGACCCTTATGATTAGGTGTGGTTCTGTTGAGCCTTCAGAACAAACTATAGCACGATTTTTCTCAGGTCTAAAATATGAGATAGCGAGTATTGTTGAACTGCAACGCTATACTACACTTGATGAGGCTATCCAGTTGGCCTTAAAAGTAAAGAGACAGAGGAGGTCCAACTTCTTTAAGGCTCCAAGCAGTAGGCCTAGTACTGTTAATAGACCCATCTCAGCCGACAGTCGATCAAGGGGAACAAAGGCGGTAGGTGAGGGAGTTAAGGCAGTGGACACTACTACCCCAAACATTATGAGATAAAACTTACCCACTGGGAAGGGTAAAGAGGTCATGGCCCCAGAAATGAGGCAAATTGTTCCCCGATCTACTAGTGGGAAAGTGCGCCAGATAAAATGCTTTAAATGCATGGGATTTGGGCATATGGCTGCATAGTGTCTAAATAAGAGGGTGATGATTGTTATGGAAGACATTGGAGAGGATACTGAGGATGATCATGATCAGATTGAACCTACAGATCTACCAACAGCATTGCAAGAATATTATGATGATCAGAATGCAAACGCGCCTGAGGAGCATACAAGAGGGAAATATCTACCCCTTAATATGTTACATAGGGTTTTATCTATATCTCCCGATACTAGTGATATTCAGAAGGAGAACATATTTCATACATCTTGCAGAATCAGAGGTAACCCTTGTGTACTCATCATCGATAGTGGTAGTTGCACGAATGTTATATCTGCTACACTGGTAGACAAATTACAATTGTCTATTATACCACATCCTAGTCCTTATCACTTGCATTCGCTGGATAATAGTGGTAGTATGCATGTTACCCTTAGGGCAAAGGTTCCTGTAAGTGTCGGGTAGAACTATCATGATGAGATCCTTTGTGATATAGTTCCTATACATGCATTCCATTTGTTGTTAGGTCGGCCTTGGTTGTATGATTGACAGGTGGTACATGATGGGTTTGAAAATACCTACGTGTTCAGCATGGGCGAGTCACGCATAGTTCTATTACCAATGACTCCATCTGAGGTCTAGGGTTTTTAGAAACAGATCGGGAATCCATCTACTACCATGGTTAGCCGGAAGAGCAGGACAACAGAGATACTAGGGTTCAGTTCCACAACTGATCCTCTAGATTTGAGGGCAAATCTTTCAGAAGCCCGAGGAGATGATGGGAAAATTTCTGACACTGTCAACCTTTTCAGAACCCAATTTGGATGATGATCCAAATTTCTCATATCCTACCTTTTGTATTTATTTCTAATAAAATTTGAGAATAATCTTACAAGTACAATTATAATTCTCCATAGGATGCTAAAATGCCCTACAACTTTAGTTGGACACAGAACATTTTGCAGGATAACAATCAAAGACCCGCTGTGATTGTTCTCTATTCCGAGGCATTGGATCATGAAGACTTATGTTATTTTGTCTCTTGTAATTGTTATTTGAACTATTTTGGTTGTATTATTATTTTTTTTTTTGGGACACTTTTATTTCTTTGTAACTTTCATTTAGGGCTAGCCACCTTACAAGTGACAAACTTGTAATTTTAAGCACTTTTTTACCCTAGGAGTAGTAAGTATAAATACTTGCTTAAGAGAGGGTTTGGGGGCTTATCATTTTGCAGATTATACACTACCTTTCACGTGAAGAATTAGGGTTCATACCTTGGTTCCAAACTCTTATCAATTTCAATCCCAAGAGTTGAAATTGTGGCGAGTGCAACATCTTGAAATTGTGAGTTATATTAATTTCATTTTGTTGTGATTTCTTTTCTTCTCTAGCGTGTCATATCTAGGGTTGAATTGAGATATTTCTTGGTCAGAAATACATCTTATTGATCACGAATTCTTGTGCTTATTTGGAGTATTTATCAATTATATTCGGTTCATCTTTGAAGATTTCCCTAGAAAACATGTTCTTCACTATTTGAAGGGGACCATTTTTGTTATGGTTTTCTTTTGTCATTTGAGGTTTATTTGCGTGGATTATATGAAATTAGGATGTTTTTAGAAGGTAGTGTGATTGTGGAATTATAATTATATCATTGGACATTTGGATTTCAACATATCTTCTTTAGGGTTCATGCCGTTTTGCCCTTTTTTTGGATCTGATTTTGCCTTAACTTGAGATTGTTTTTCTTAAGTCTTTTGATTGTGCTTTTTAGTGGAATTAGGCACATCACACCCAACACCCCCCCCCCCCCCCCCCCCCCCCTCTAAAAACTTTCTTCCTTAAAAATTACCTAATTCTAAAAGATTTCTAGATATTTCTTTTTCATATCTTTTTCCAATTCTCACATTGCTTTAAATTCAATTTGATTTGTCCATTATACTTTGACGTAGGGAATCGTTCTCCTTCTTAGAAATTGCTCTTTGACATCCGCAATCTTGATCAATCTTTCAAGAGAGGACAAATGTGGCTATACAATCAAGGGCTCTAAAGCCACCATCTAATCTGGGTCGGGTACATACATTCTCAACATGGATACATGGAATTCATCATGTGCCCTAGCCAAACTTAGTAGGAGAGCCAACTTGTAAGCCACTGTATCCACTCTTTCTATAATTTCAAATGGGCCTATATACTTCAGGTTTAACTCTCCTCTCAAACCAAACTTAGTCACCCATTTGGTTAGAGAAACTCTCAATAGAACCTTATCTCCTACTTGGAATTCCAAGGGATTTATTCTTTTATCTACATAGCTCTTTTATTGAGACTGAGCTATTTATATCCTCTACCTTATCAATTTTACCTTATTTATTGCCTCTTGGACTAATTCTGGTCCTAGCATTTGCCTATCTCCCACTTCATCCCAATGTAAAGGGGATCTACATCTTCTTCCATATAAAGCTTCATAATGAGCCATTTAGATGGTTACTTGGTAGCTATTGTTATAGGCAAACTCAACTAAAGGTATGTGCTCATTCCAGTTACCACCAAAATCTAATGCACAAGCCTTGAGCAAGTCCTCTAGAAACTGTATCGTCTTCTCAAATTGCCCATCTATCTGAGGGTGAAATGCAATGCTGAATTGTAGTTTGGTGCCTAATGCTTTATGTAAGTTATTCAAAAATCTACTTATAAACCTCATGTCTTTATCAAAAGTAATGGTCACTAGCATTGCATGTAATCTAACTATTTCCTGTATATATATCTAAGCCAATTTCTCCAATTTGTACCCCACTCTGATAAGTAGAAAATGAGCAAACTTAGTTAGCTAGTCCACTATTACCCAAACTATATCCTACTTCTCTTTGGTATTTGGGAAGGCTATAACAAAGTCTATTATCACGTGCTTCTATTTCCATTATAGTACTAGAAGAGGCTATAATTCTCTAGCTAGCCTCTAATGCTCAATTCTGATTTGCTGGCAAGTTAGGCATTTGGCTGCATACTCAGCTATTTCTCTCTTCATCATCCTCTACTAATAGTGACTCTTCAGATCCTTGTACATTTTAGTGCTTCCAAGGTAGATTATGTAGGTTAAGTAATGTGCCACTTTCATTATTTTCCTCTTCAACTCTATATCCCCTAGCACGCATAACCTTGTCCTATATCTCAAGATACCCTCTATGTCTAAGTTGAATTTAGGAGCCTTGCCTCATTCTATTCTGCTCTTTATCTCTTGTATACCTTTATCTTCTATTTGACTAGTCTTAATCTTGTCTACTAAAGTTGGTTGTATGCGTAAAGTGGCCATTTTTGCTCTTATTTCCAAAGCTAAGATTTCTAACTCTAGTTTAGACATGTCATCCAATAACTCCCTTTCTAAAGTGATAAGAGTGGCTACATTACCTTATTTCTTTCTACTAAGGGCATTTACCCCCACATTAGCCTTTCTTGGATGGTATTGGATCTCTAGGTAATAGTCCATGATCAGCTCTAACCATCTCCTCTAACTTATGTTCAGCTCCTTATATGTGAAGATATACTTTAGGCTCTTGTGATCAATAAAGATTATACACCTCTCTCCATACAGGTAGTGCCTCCATAACTTTAAGGCTAATACTACTACTATTAACTTTAACTCATGAGTTAGGTAATTCTTCTCATAAAGTTTCAATTGGCAAGATGCACATGCTATCACTTACCTACCTTGCATCAACACACATCCCAACCCTTGGGATAAGGCATTACTGTATACTGTGAACTCTTCCCCACTTTAAGGCAATGCTAAAATTAGTGCTAACAGAAGCTTTTCTTTTAGTGTTTGAAAACTAACTTCACATCTATCATCCTACTCAAATCTCACATTCCTCTGTATCAGTTTGGTGAGAAGAGTTGCTATCTTAGAAAATCCCTCTACAAACCTTCTATAATAGCCTACTAAACCTAGAAAGCTTCTTATATCTATAACTATCTTCAGTCTGTGCCAATCAACTACAACTCTCACCTTTTCTAAGTCTATAGATTTCCTATCTTTATTAACCACATGACATAAGAAAACCACCTACTCTAGCCAAAATTCACATTTATTGAATTTAGCATATCATCTTTCTTCTTACAACCTGCCTAGCACCAATCTCAAGTGTTCTTCATTACTTCTTGAGTATATCAAGATATTGTCTTTAAAGATAATGACAAACTTGTCCAGAAATTTCCTAAATACTCTATTCATTAAATCCATGAATGCTACATGTACGTTAGTTAATCCAAATGGCATCACCAAAAACTTTTAGTACCTATATTTAGTCCTAAAAATTATCTTTTGGATGTTTTCTTCTTTAACCATAACTGATGGTATCCTAATCTCAAGTCTATTTTTTAAAACACCCGAGCTCCTTGCAGCTGGTCAAACAAGTCATCTATCTTAAGGAAAGGATATTTGTTCTCGATAGTGACCCTGCTCAACTCTCTATAATCTATATAGAGCCTCATGCTTCCATCCTTTTTCTTGACAACCAGGACTAGCGTACCCCAAGGAGATACATTAGGTCATATGAAACCTTTATCTTGTAGCTCCTATAGTTGCTTCCTCAGTTCTTCTAATTCTATTGGTGACATCATATATATCGGTTTTGATATTAGTATTGTACTCTGTACCAAATCAATACTAAACTCTATCTCCCTTATTAAGAGTAAACCAAGAAGGTCTTTTCGAAACTCTCTCACTATAGGTGCCACTTTTAGCTTAGTTTCCTCGCTAGCTTCTACAACTGCCAACATATTCCTTCCCCATAACTCATAAGTAGGTAATCCAGTGGATCTCTAAACTTCTAATTTATATTTAAAGTATTCTTCCTCGAGTATACTGAACTACACCACCATGTTGTGATAGTCTGTTGTGGCATGGTATTTAGACAACTAGTTGACACCTAGAATGATGTCAAACTCTACCATCTCTAATTTCAAGAGTTCTACTGGTATCATTCTGCCCTGTATCTCTATTGTTACTCTTCTACATATTGTATTTATCCTCCCTCCAACTCACAAATGAGTACTAACAGCCAGACTATCATTTATTTTCTTAACATCTAATGCATATGCACATACAAAATTTTCAAACACATAAGATATAGATCATCAATGTCAAATAATACATAAGCATTGCAAGCATGTACTTGAAGCGTACCTACAATGGTATCCATATTAAAGATGTCTTAGTGCTATTGCTAGACAACAAACACTCTAGTAGGAACCTGTTGCTTAAGGCCCCCTACTAGTGGTCTACCAACTTGTCCCCTCACTAGAGGTCTGACTGCCTATCGAGCTAAGGCTACTTGATTTCTTACTTACCCTTGAGGATAATTAACTGCCATGTGTCATCTTTGCTTTCATACATGATAGAATATTAAAGGCCCTAACCACTTACTACAATGTTTGCTGATGTGTCCTATCTTCCTATAAGGGAAGCATGCACCATCTAGCCATCTATATTCTCTCAACTCATAAGGCCCATAACACCTAGTATATTTAATGTTAGAGCCTACTGTAGGAAGTGCCAAAGGCACTAATCTAATTTATAGAGAAGGGGTTATAGCACTTTGCATTTTATTTTGATACACTTGGAGTCTCTTGCTTTTATCTTGCCCTATTTCACTCAATGGGTCTCTTTCCCATAGCTATTGCTACTCTGTGGCTCCTCTATTCTTCTATACTTTTTTTGCTTTATTCTAAGTACTTAGCTTTATCAACCATTTATACATGGGTATTCAACTAGAAGGTTCTAACCTTATGTTAGAGATCTAAGTCTAAGCCTCTTAGAAATCTTTTGGCCTGGGATCTGTCATTAGTATAAACATTCTCAAGCAATAATCGGATTAGGCAATTCAATTCCACCTCAAACTCTTCCATAGTTCGATCCCCTTACCCACAATTATAGTATTCATTTTCCATCTTGTCCTTAGAGCCACTAAGGAAGTATCTCTAATAAAATAACTCTCTACATACCGATTAGCTCATGCATTCCCTTACTAGTTTAAGAACTAGGGCCCACCATTTTGCTGCAGTTTCCTTCAACATGAATGCAACATAGTTTACTTTTCTATCTTTAGGTATTTGAAAGACAACAAATGTTTTCTCCATTACTTGTACCCAACCTTCAACTTCAATTAGGTCATCTACCCTTAGGTTAAATTTCTTAGCTACTCTAATGAACCTATCAAAGCTAATGGCGGGTTCATTGGCATTTCTACATTGTGGAACATTAGGGGCTTAATGTTTTTATGCTAGCAATCTCACCAAGTGATTCACAGTCTACAATAGATGGACTATCTCTTCAATCATCTAACCTCTTCCCCTTTGTGGCTACAGATTCTGATTGTCCTCCTCATTAGGGTTGCCATGTCCAACACCCTTTCCCATGCCTAATCCGGTGATTCTTCTTGAAGACATTCTATTGAGAAGAGACAATCAGATAGACTTGAGAGCTAGTATCAGTCAATGTTAATATCAAGGAGTATTAGTATATACATGTATATACCTCTACACATAATGCATAATCGTATATATATAACATAATATTTGAAATAAGTGCAATAAAATAATAATACAATAAAATAAATTACTGAATAAATAAACATCCTAAAATTTCTCACTCTCTTCATGTCTCACTATCCTACAAATCGAGTATCAGTCAATGTTAATATCAAGGAGTATTAGTATATACATGTATATACCTCTACACATAATGCATAATCGTATATATATAACTTAATATTTGAAATAAGTGCAATAAAATAATAATACAATAAAATAAATTACTGAATAAATAAACATCCTAAAATTTCTCACTCTCTTCATGTCTCACTGTCCTACAAATCGAATACTTAATTACTCTAAAGATCATATCCCATGTTCTACTATTTGAAACTTATACTTAGTGATGATCACTTAATGTTCTAAGGATCATTAACCTAAGCTCCTAAGGATCATCAAACTATACTCTATAGATTAAAACTTAAGCTCTAAGGATCATCAACTTAGCTCTAATACTATATTAGCTTTAATGCCTTAAAACCCAGGCAGTGCTACTCTTCACTAGATGTCCTTATCAAACAAAGACACATTAAGGCTTTGAACCTACATTGATACCTTTTCATCCTATAAATCTTATAAACCTCAATTCAAAGTAATCAATACTATTAACATGACATAAATACATCCCAATCCATACTTCAAAACTTGGAACAAATTTAACATTTCATTCTTAATCAAATCTAAAACAACAAAATATTTATAAAGTACCAATCTATTTTCTTCCAAGGGTCTCAACATTCTCTACATATACAAACATAAATTTCTCCTAAAATCTAATCACCATAGTAACAGTGAAACTGATCTTCTTCCTTCTCTTGTGTATTCACTCCCATTTCTTCTCTTTGGTTATGTATTTCCTTATTACTTGCATCTAAAAAAAAAGAATCCTCAAAGGGTGAGCTAATGCCCAATACATATAACACAAGCACATGTGCATGAACAAACAGGAATTGAATTCACATACATTTATGTAGAACTTAAACACCAAACAATAGGTTCACGATACATTTAAGTCCACAAAACATCAATGGGGTACTCATGACCCCATCAAACACATTCAAAACGTAATCCTTGAATTGGTGATTATGAACTACCACTATAAGGTCCCACAACCATAAACCTTTAAAGCTTAAACATGGTGATGGGAACTGCCACTAAGGGCCCTACACCCATGAACCCTTAAATCTTAAACATAGTGATCGGAACTTCCATTGGACCTTAAACTCATGAACCCATAAACCTTAAACCAGCCTAAATCATTTCCAAACACGATACCACTAGGGGCAACATCACACAAGTATCATAAGGGTGCTCCCTAAGGATTTGCTACTATAGGCCCCTAAGCTAAGCAAAGCATATACCACAAACACTTAAAACACTTAACCAGTCATTCACTTAATCAATTTTAATGCATACTAACTTAATAAGCACATGATAACAAACAAGTTACACATGCCTAATATCACAGTCTTAAGCACGGTTGGTCTTGGACTTAAAGCTAATATGTAATTTGTTAAAACAATAATGATTTCATCTTAGGTATTACTCTAAGAATAATTTGATTTCTTAATTCTCTTAGTCTATTAAATTTTCGAAGGTCTTACTAGTTATCTAAGTTGCATGGAAATTTGTTTAATTAAAAATTAAATCAAGAAACAAGGTTTCCCTAAGTACACAATCATGCTTGGAACCTTGTACTTCAGCATGTCTTAGGTACACAATTATGTAAGGTGGTCATGTACCTTTCTGTAAATTCTAACATTTTGGCATGCCTAGGTACACGGTTGTGTTGCTAGTCATGTACCTATGAATTTTTCATCCTCAACACACCTTAGTATATGACTGTGTACTTCAACCGTATACCCTTTGTACACACATGCATTCCAGCACAAGCCAGTATATAGGTATGTACTTAATCATGTTCCATGTTTTCCTTCATGAACCCTAATTTCTCTCTTCTCAATTCATCCTAATTCTAAATCCCTTGATCATAGGTTTAATTAAATCTTAAAACTTGAAATCCCTAATTGAATTACATCGGTTTGTGAACTTTTCAAATTCTGTGAATTAAATCCTTAATCGCTTAATCTTCTTGCTTGTTCAATCCCTTCCTTGACCAATACTTTAGATATGTCATCAACCATTTTTCTATTACTCAAAAGGTTGTAAGAATTAACAATGGAGGAGAATCCATGCCTAAAACTTGTCAAGATCTATTTTATAACCATGGAATAATACACCAACACACTATTCCTTATACCCCAAAACAAAATGGGAGAGTTGAGACGAAACATCGTCATACATTAGACACCTCAAGAGCTCTTCAACTCTATGTAAACTTACTAAAAACGTTTTATGGAGAATGTATACTCATTGCTACTTTCCTAATAAATAAAATGCCTATGTCTAATCTTGGTTAGAAATCACCTTATGAAATGTTATTTCATAAACCACCGAATTATGACAATCTTTAAGTGATGGTTTGCTTATGCCATGTTGCTCAACTTTTACCAAAACTTGAAAATTTTGATCCTAAAGGCATTAAGTGTGTGTTTCTTGGTTATGTTAATAGACATAAAGGGTATAAAGTTTACAACCTTTCTTCTAAACAAATAATGGTGAGCAAGATATTGTTTTTTTCTTTTAAGGACATTTTTCCTTTCCAAGATCATTCTTTTTCCAATTCCTTTCATGATACAACTCCTTTTTCTTCACAAAATCTTGTTTTGTTTGAAACATCTGTACATGTGCCTTCTTCTCATGAGTTTAATAAAACTTGTCTCATCTAATTCCATTAGTTCTTTAGGACCTTTACCTTTAGTTACTAATAATTGCCTACTGATTTACCCATTGATTTAGCTTCTTATGACATTTAAAGATCTTCTAAAACAAGATAACCTCCATCTTGGCCGCAAGGCATTATGCATATAGCTTAGTCTAATATGTTTGCAGACACTACTTTGCAAAACACATTACCTTCCCAAGCTTCCTACACAGCTAAATATCATTTATTTCATGATCATTCATTTGATAAATATCCACAAGATTTTCTTGTGTCATTAGCAAATGTGTTGTCTATAAAAGAGCCATCTAATTACTCTCAAGCAGTTAAGCAAAAGGAGTGGGTTCAAGCTATGGAAAAAGAGCTTACTGCACTTGAATCTAATGAAACCTAAGAGATTACGTCATTACCTAAGGGTAAGAAGGCCATAGGTTGTAAGTGAATTTATAAATTGAAATATTGACCTAATGTAAGTGTAGAAAGATATAAGGTAAGGCTAGTGGCTAAAGGTATACACAAGTAGTAGGTGAAGATTTCCATGACACTTTTTCTCCAATTGCAAAATTGAATATTATACGTATTATTGGCCTTTGCATCACATAGATGTAAACAATTCTTTTTTACATGACCATCTTGATGAAGAAATTTACATGGTGCCACCCAAGGCCTCTAGGTAGTGGAATCTTGAGAAATCTCATTTTTGATCTCTCATAGTTTCAATCAGTCGAAGCATGATCATTCTCTATTCACACAATAGGCATCTTCCAGTTTTGTGGTGGTTCTCTTGTATGTGGATGATATTTTGATTATAGGTTTAAGTGAGGTTCTCATTAATTCCTTGAAGAAGCAATTGGATGTTTCATTTTCTATAAAAGACTTGGGATTGGCTAGATATTTTCTTGTTTAGAAATCTATAGAACTAGTGGTGGTTGCTTGGTTAATCAATAAAAATTTCTATTGGATGTGTTTGAAGAAGTCAGACTCACTGCTACAAAGCCAACAAAAAATCCTCTACCTACTTAACTTAAGCTTGATAATGAACATATTGATCTACTAGATAATCCTACTTTGTTTAGAAGACTAGTTGGTCGGTTATCTTACATTAATTTTACAAGACTTGACATCAGTTTTGCCATTCATCATTTGAGAAAATTTTGTCTAAGCCACATGTTTAACATATGCAAGTTGCTTTGCATGTTTTAAAGTATCTTAAAGGGTCCATATCATTAGGATTGTTTTATCCTACCGAAAATGATTTGTAATTACATGCATTTTCTAAATCTAATTGGGTAACTAATATTTTAAATCAAAAGTCTATTAGTGGATATTGCATTATATCAGGGATAGCCTTAATTTCTTGGATAACTAAGAAACAAAAAACTATGTCTACATCATCCATTGAAGTTGAGTATAGAAGCCTTACCGTAGCCACTAAGAAAGTTTTATAGACTTCTTACATTTTACAAGACTTGCATGTTCCTATACAACTTCCTATTCCTTTGATTTCTGTAGATTTTGCTCCCTCTAAGCTTCAACTTGCAAACTTATGTACCAAGCCTATTTTTGAGCGATAACTTATTTCCTTAAGATCCAAGTTAGGGCTTCAAGAAGCACCAACTTGAGGGGGTGATGAAAAGTTTGTATATTATATATCAATTTGTACACGTGTCAAAAGGATGATGTGTCCAGCTGTTGTCCATTTGTTATTTTTCTATTGGTTAGTTCTAGTGAAGTTAGTTTGTTTGCTCAGGAGTTTCATTTTGTAATATATATATATATATATATATATATATATATCATGTCCTATATATAGAAACATAAGGGAAGTTACATTAAGAAAACAAATTTCTTGTTACTTTCTCTCGAGATGTTTCATCTATGGATTCAACTATAAAGTAATTCCACATATTTTGTTAAAATTATCTAGAATGAATGAGGAAAAAGTCTTCTAATGCTATAAGTTATTACTATTAGAATAGTGTTATTAATCATCAAATCTCATATGGAACACTAAAAACATGATACAAAAATATTTGTTGTGTTTCTTGGATAAAACCAAACCAAATATGATTACACTCGGTAAGTCTCTTAAGTTTCCACCCATAGGAAAACAGGTAATATAGGGATGATTAAAACATAAAATTGCAAAAGCAAATGATCGGTAATATGTTCATCAGAAAAAGAACTAAAATAAAAATTACAGGAACATCCACTCAGGTGGAATCATCAACAATGATGGAGGATAAACTCCTCTAATGTTGTAAGCTATTTCAACTAGAAAAATTTTATTCATCATCATATATCGCAGAAGGATAATTTATGATCACATCAATGTCTTTCTCAAATCAAATTGCACCATAAACATATTGTCAAGTCTAATTTTAAATTTTTTTCATTATACTCCTAATCCGATTCTTATTAGATCCTATGCTCATCTAATATAAATCCTCAACTAGAACTAGGAATTTTGTTATTTATTTGGAGTCGCCACCCAATTAAAGTTGGGAGAAATTATTGAATTAGAACCAATTGAGCGATTAGTTCTAATTTGGACAACTAGTCAACTAAATCTCCTCTTTTTATTTTTGTAAATGAAAAAGAATAAAGAAAAACCAGAGATTCTTAACTCAGGAGTTATCCTATTAAAACTTTAAAGTTACTACCTTATCCTTTTGAAATCTAGGTAGGTCCAATATCTTTTTTTTTTTTTATTTTCTCCTTACATTATTTTTTTTTCTTTATAAAGAAGAAGCTATTAAAAGATGACATAATGATTTTGAAAAATGAGTTTTTATTTCTTTTTAGAGTTACCCAAAAGGATGCCTACGTACTCGCTATTCGAGATCAAACAAAAGTAGTTCACTTTTTTTGAAAAAGCTTTAGTGGGTTTGTTTAAGCTTTAATTATGAAAATACATCGCGTTTACATTCATTATCATTTTCAAGATTTAAAAAAAAAAAAAAACTAAGCCTAAGTTTTATTATTTCATTTTCTAAAAGTTTTGATTTAAGAAAAACCAATTTTGAAATTATTTTAAAAAGGATTTTTCAAAGTGACAAAACAATTCATTATTAATTTTCAATTCATATTATTAATTTATCTAATTCTAATTTAATAATTTTATTTTTATTATTATTATTATTTATTATTTATTATTTTTATATTAAATTAGACATATTATTTATTAAAATTCCAAACCTAATTAAAATCTTAAATTTTTTTTTCTATTTTCGGATTACTATTAAAAAATATTATTTCTAATAAATGAATATCTAAATTAAATGGATAACTAAATGAAATTAAAAAAAAGAAAAAAAAAAAGAAAAACCAACTAACCTAGTTGTAGGTCGCAAGTCGGATCAGGTCTAGTCAGGTCACGTCGGTCGGAGGATCCTCGTCGGGGGCATTCCGGTGGCTTTCAAAGGTCGTTGAAGGCTTCTTCTAAGCTTTCTAAGGGTGGGTAATCCAACTATGGTGGTGGATTTCTTCAAAAATGTCTCTAAGTGGTGGTTTGTGGCTTGGTCGGCAGTCGTGGCTAGGAAGAACTCTGGCGAGCTTCGAAACCTTTGATTTCTCACTCTGTTCTCACTTTTGATCCGTGATCTAGCTTCACCACATCATGCTCTATTTATAGGCACCAAAAATCGAGCTGGATAAGCTCGGATTTCCCTTTAATAAGCATGAATCGTATCTTTGGTTGAAACCCAAATTCAATTTGCTCTAGATTCATTTAAATCTTCGATTTTGTTACGATTTGTGTTAATTAGATGATGTTTATCTTATATTTGTTAAAGATTTGTTGGATTTGTGCAAAAAAATCATATTGAAGCGGCCAGTTTCTATTTTATCTCGCAGTTGGTGATCGATTCGGACGGAGGTTGAAGACGATCATGCACCTGGCGCATGCGCTCCCTTCGTCCAATCACAAGTTGACACGTGTCCTAAGCAAAAAGAAAAAATTGCAAAACGTGAATTTCTTCCCCCACATTTCAAACCCCTAACCAAGCACCCCCCCCCACCCTATACGCCCGCGCGTGCACGCAAGGTCGAAGCTCAAACCAGCTGGGCTAGCCTAATTCTCAGATTTATTTTACACAAATATTATACATAAGCGTAGTGATTTTTATTAATTTTATATTATTTTGAAATTCTAAAAATTTGTAAAAATTATTTAACCCCTATTATTTCTACCATGATCTTCTAAAATTGGGATGTTTTTCCTATTTATTTTATTTTTTCAATATTTTTTCTTTTTTTTGGCTAAATAGAAGGAAAAAATAAATAAATAAATAAATAAATAATTGAACATTGTTTATGATTAAAGGGCAAAAATAGGGTGTTTACACATATGCAGTTGGCAAGCCTCTAAAAAAATCATCAACAGAAGTAAATTAACTCATAAAATTAACAGAGATGTGAGCATAATTTTACACATAAAATAAAAATATTGAAAATGAAAAGAAATAATAAAGTATAATAGTTCTCTAACAACCTACAAATATTAAACTTCCCTTTCTCTTCATCCTATCCAAAAGTTTGTAGGTTATGCAAATCTAAAAATTGAGCATACCCCTTTAAAACAATAAGTTTACAATTTTGCATGACTTAGACATTCACAAGACAAATTTTCCTTAGGCCTTTTTCCCCACCCCTAACTCCTTGCAAGGAAGAAAGTGGAGAAAATATTCATAATTTAATTTTCTATGGATTAGAAGAGAAAGGGATGCAAGGGAATCTATAGAAAAGATTGATTTTGTACTTTTATGGATTGGAAGAAAGAAGAGATAAGAGAGAGAAAGAGAGAGAGAGAATAGAAAATGAGGAAGAAAATCTATTCTAAGGTAAAAGTTATTACTTTTAATTTCAAATTTTTAAAATTAATGAAGATTTAGTGGAAGTTAGGCTAATATGTACTAGCATGGTGACCTTATTATATGTCAACATGTCAAGAACCATTGATAGTTATCTATCCTAGTGGCATATCATGATTAATGAATCTTTTTTCATGGTAGTGGTAGCTATGAGTTATTTATGGGAACAGTGGGTGAGTTAAAAAATCAACTTTATGGTATAAACTTTATTATATGGAATGGAATGGAATCATGATTAGAATGATAAATCCATTCTTGTGTTTGGAAATGCACTTGAAATGTAATGCATACAAAGTAGTATTTATCAAAAATACTCTTAATTATCAAATTTCAAAATGGAATTGAATGTTAAATAAGTAATTTTAATTAATGATCATTAAAGAAGCTAGAATGAGATTACAATAATGGCGAAATCAAATTCCCTCTTAAAGGTGGAATCAACAATTCGAAGGAATTGCAATTTTAGGTTTTAAAAGCACATCCAAATGTAAGAAAAGGAGTAGAACTTGGAATCATGATTCCATTTTGAGTTCATTTCCATATACCAAATGCACCGTTTACAGAAAAGTACAGATTAAAACATAATAGAACAATATACATATATATATAACTAAGTTAGGAATATGAGATAGAGTTAGAATTTTAAATTTTTATATAATCAACTATTGAATATCAATAAGAAGTTATAATTTATAAGATTTGGTCGATGTTTATTATATTTTTCAAATCTACCATTAGGGTACTTAGCTGATCCACTAAGAGCTTGAAATTTTGTGCACCTGATTTTTCTTTATTTACTACTTTTATAATTTTTAATTATATTATTTAGTTAAATATATTTAATAATATTATTTTATTAAATCAATTATTGTAGACCAATTAGAAGATAACATATATCAAGATTAGTTAAAAAATTTAATAGATTTGATAACTCTTCTTTTAGGAAACTTAAAAAATGTTAGGATTTAAATAACAAAATGCTATGGAATCAAATAAAAAATAAGTAAGTGTTAAAGATTAATTGTGTATTTTTCGTAAAATGTTTTTCTGGAATATTATTAACAAGTTAAAACCCTACGTTATGTGCAGATTTCAACTTAAAGTATATTTCTATTACTGAAAATAATAAATTTTATTGGAGGATCATTTATTTCCATGAATATCTTATATCAATGATCTTTTATTTTTATGTATATCTTGTATAAGATCTTTGACTTGATCTTTAGCATCGTAATCATAGGAATTATTGATAGGCCGTAATTAATTACGATTGCTAATATTTAGGAATAATAGATGTTTTAACGTATATAAACTTGTATTGAGTACCGTGAATGCAATAGAAGAAACACTTTCTTTTTCAATTACCTTTTTTTGTTTCTCAAATTTTACATGGTATCAGAGCAATGTTTCTGAAACCTTTAATTTTCTTAAACATGGCTAGGATGGAATGAAGGAGATTGTCAAAACCACCATTGATACTTCACCACCTTATTACCTTCATCTATCAGATCATCCCGACTTTATTTTTTTAACACTTTGATGTGCCTATAATCTAATTGCAAGAACACCAAACTAATTCCACAAGATGGTGAGATATCAACAATCAAATGAATTCTAATTGCGTGAATTCAAATGACTATAGTGCCAAATTATAATGAGGATCACTTGCAACTGTAATATATTGATAGGAATCAAAATCCGACAAGACCTATCATTAGGGAAAAAACTAAAGGAATTCAAATTTTGGCGATGAGGGCCCATTTTAAGCAAATCGACCTTGGAATTATTTATATATTAACATCTTTTCTATTATTCTTGTATTGTGTTTTCCAACAGGCACACTTATCATATTCTATAGCACAATGGACAAACTCCCTCAGACTCAGCTTGTGGGTTATCCATGGACCGACCTGAACCGGCGATGAGCTGGGCCGATGGATATCTTGAAGACCATTTCTTTTATATATTTCATCTTTTATGAACTATTTTGGTTGTATTTGGTTTTGGGACACTTTTATTTCCTTGTAATTTTCATTTAGGGTTAGCTACCTTAAAAGTGGAAAACTTCTAATTTTGAGAACTTTTTAACCCTAGGAGTAGCAAGTATAAATACTTGCTTAAGAGAGGGTTTGAAGAGGCTTAATTTTGCAGAACAAACACTTCACATTTCGTAAGAGGGCTTAGGGTTTTCCTAATTCCAAATTCTCTTATCAATTTCAATCCCAAGAAGTTGAAATTGTGGCGAGTACAACAAGGAGAAATCATGAGTAATATCGGTTCCTTATTGTTGTTTTCCATTTCATCACTAGTGCGTCATATCTAAGTTGATTTGGATGTTCTTGGACTTATTTTAATTTGCAATTCGTGATCAATAGCTTGTTATAGGATTGATTGTGTTGATATATGATATCAATCTCTTCATTGTGGCATGAATTGGATAGTTGAAGGAAAGGATTGGAATTTGCGGTTTGACCCATTTGTTTTCTTGATTTGATTCACGAGGGTTTCAATTATAATTGTTATTATTTGATGAAGATTACTTGTTTGGATTGATAATTGCAATTGGAGCTCTTTAGATTTCATTCCATTGCCTTTAGGATTTCCGCATTTACTTAATCAAGCGAACAGGTTTTTGTGTGAGTGAATTGAGGTGTTCTCCTTGATTCTTTTGATTGTGCTTAAGCTTGGAATTAGGCACATCATCTTTTTGGTATCAAAGCATCATCATATTTGGATTTAGATTCAAACACATCATCATTGGAAGAATTGGTTACATTCATTGGAAATTGAAGGCGTTATTCATGTGATTGAAACTAGTTTGATTGACATTATTTGTTTGTCTTTCAAATTGGTTTTGTATGTGCTTAATCTTGGAATTAAGCACATCATATATGTAAAGGATACACAAAGATGAACCGAATTCCAATCAAATTCGAATTGAAATTCTGATGAGATCTATAATGAGAGTCAAGCCGGAAGAAGGAATGTAGATCCTCTTGAAGTGCTACTTGGACCGATCACAAGAAATCGAGCGAAACGACTCAAGAAAGCACTTAACGGGTTGATAAAGGATGTCCATGAAGCCGGAAAGGATTGGAGCAATCATGAAGTTGGAATGGAGTGGAACAACCATGGGAAGACCCTTGCTCTTGTACAAGTCATACTGGATACGGGGTGAAGAGGGCGTGTATTTACAAGGCACGGCTGTGTAGGAATCTCAAAGTTACACAGAATCATACACGGTCATATACACGGCCAAAGGCACGGTCGTGTATGTTGCCAGAATTTGCACAGAAAAGTACACGGCCAAAGTACACGAGCGTGTATCTCCCCGACGCCAGCCGCATAGTAAGTTTGGAGGTTCCACAGGAACATACACGGCCAGAATACACGGTCGTGTATTGCAAGCCATGTATACACTCTATGCCGGTTTTTAATGCGTTGTTTGTTATTTTTGTTATGATGCTACGTCGTTTTGGGCATTATTGTCACAAATTGTAACCCTAGTATAAAGCTTCTAGGGTTTAGAACATAGAGATACAACTTTGAATGTTTGAAAACACTTTTGAGAGAATTCCTCTCTTGGTTCTTCAAGAACTAACTAGAACTTATCGAATTAATTTTCGTGGCGTTCATTCCGACTTATCAATCGGTCTTTCATCCCGATTGTGGCGTCTTCACATTATACCAAGGTTCTTGTCTCGCTTATAGACAATGGGTCGCGATTTCCACTTGAAGGTGTTTTACATCTTAGGTAACGAATTCCGAACGTATCGGTATTGGGTTTCGTCATAGGTTGGCGTGGTTCGTATCAATTAGGAATCCGATCAAACCGATTTCGTATCAGTTTGGTATCAGAGCATATCAAATTCGTATCAGTTTGGTATCAGAGCTTAGGTTTGTCAAAACATCAGTTCGGTTTGAGGAGGGTAACATCAAAACCCTAACTCTAATCGTTCATATCAATTGTTAGTATTCAATTTCATAGTATTAATTGTCTATTGAAAGTGTAGTATCTACTAGTCGATTTGTTAAAAAAAAAAAGAAATGGAAGAATCACGACAAAAAAAAAAAAGAAAAGAGAAACATGATCAAGAGCAACAACAAAGACAAAAAAAAAAAATCAGATAGCAAAAAAAGAGGAAAAATTTACGAACCCTAGAGCTATTTTGAATTCTACGGGAGGGAATTAGTGTAGTTTGGGTTAGTTCCAAGAGAATTGAGAAGAGGAATTGGCGAGTTGATATCATCATTGTTTGTGAGAATACACGAGTAACTGTGTGATATCATCATTTGAGCGAAACACGTAAGGAAGTGTATTGTGAGGTTTAATCATATATATATTTGTGTTAGTACTAATCTTTTTGCAGGAACTATGTCGAGGCAACATTCTCCTGAAGGTGAGAGGCGAAGGTTTGATGCTAGGTTAGTAATTGAGGCATTGAGGGGTGAGATGAAGAGAATGTTTCAGGAAGGAATGGAACAAATTCATGAGAAGGTAGAGCAAAGACTAGAGCAATCCACAAACGTCTTCCAAGGGTGTAAGAGGGAGAGTCATTCTAGGAGAGTACAAAGGGGTAGAGATGAAATGTCGAAAGATGAATTTGATGAGCCTTCTGTCGGGAGTTATAGAGGTTATAGTGGTCGGAATTGAGGAACTAGGGATTGGGATGATAGAGGAGACAGGAATAGAGAGGATGATCAATTGAGTAGCATAAAGATGAAGATTCCTCCTTTCCAAGGGAAGAATGATCCCAAGGCGTACTTAGAGTGGGAGAAGAAGGTAGAGATGGTGTTTGATTGTCATAACTATAGTGGGAAAAAGAAAGTAAAACTTGCTGCCATTGAATTTTCAGATTATGTTATAGTGTGGTGGGATCAACTAATGTTGAATAGAAGAAGGAATGGTGAACTACCTATTGAGTCGTGGGAAGAGATGAAAAGGGTGATGAAGAAGCGGTTTGTGCCTGCATATTACTATCTGAATTGCACAACAAATTGCAAACCCTAGGTAGGGAAGCCGAAGTGTGGATGAGTATTTCAAGGAGATGGAAGTTACTATGATCAAGGCGAATGTAGAGGAGGATAGAGAGGCTACCATGGCTAGATTTCTTGCTGGGTTGAATAGAGAAATCCAAAATGTTGTTGAATTGCAGCATTATGTAGAATTGGAGGATATGGTTCATATGGCTACAAAGGTTAAGAACCAACATAGGTGGAAAGGTAGTAGTAATGCATGGTTTCAACAGGGTAATGGTTCATCCACATGGAAGACTAACCAGTGGAAGAAGGAAGAAAAGCCTTTACCCAACAACCAAAAGGAGAGCTGAGGTAAGCGGGTTCTACTCCTGGTAATCAAGGTAACCCTGATTCTTCTACTTCTAGAAATCGTGACATTAGATGTTTTAAATGCCAAGGTAGAGGCCATATTGCTAGTCAATGTCCGAATAGGCGTGTTATGATTTTGCTTGATGATGGTGAGTATGAGACTGAGGGGGATAGTGAAGAAGATGATATACCTCCATTAGAGGATGCTAGTGATGATGAGGAGCCTGCAATGGGAAGGCTAGTGGCAGTAGTGAAGCGAGCTTTGAATGTGCAGGTGAAGGAAGAAGAGGAGGTGTAAAGGGAGAATATATTTCATACTAGATGTTATCTAGGAGATCATATTTGCAGTTTGATCATTGATGGAGGAAGTTGCACCAATGTGGTGAGTAAATTTATTGTTGAGAGGCTAGGACTCAAAACTACTAGACACCCTAGTCCAGATAAATTGCAGTAGTTGAATGATAGTGGTGCGACTAAGGTGAGTAAGCAAGCCTTGATTGGTTTTCGCATTGGTAGGTATGAGGATGAGGTGTTATGTGATGTAGTGCCAATGCAAGTGTGTCATGTGTTGTTGGGGAGGCCATGGAAATTTGATAGGAAGGTTGTTCATGATGGCTTTTCTAACAAGTATACACTTGTTCACTAAGGAAAAAGCTTTAATCTTAAACCGTTAACACCTAAACAGGTATACGAGGATCAGTTGCAGCTACAACGGTCCTATAAAAAACATCAGGTAAGTGCAAAACAGAGGGAGAGTGAGAGAGCAAAAGACAATGAGAAAGAAAAAGAATACAAAAGTCAATGTCACAAGGAAAAAGAGAGGAAGGCTGGAAAGAGTGTGAGAGACCAAGTTGAAGGGGGATCAGCTTTAGTGGTGAGTGAAAAGGAGAGTGCAGCCTTGCAAAAGGAGAGTTGTGTGGCAAGAGCGAGTGTAGTAAGGAGAGCGTTAATGATGAAGCAACCTATGTTGTTGCTGGTTTTTAAAGAAACATGTTTGAGTACTAACGAACTATCTAACTCATTGCCTAGTGTGGTTGTGTCTCTTATGCAGGACTTTGAAGATGTCTTCCCTGAGGAGATTCTAAAGGGATTACCACCTATTCGTAGTATTGAGCACCAGATTGACCTTGTACCCGGAGCATCGATTCCAAACAAGCCAGCTTATAGGAGCAATCCGGAGGAGACAAAGGAACTCCAAAGGCAGGTCGATGAATTAATGGAGAAGGGATACGTGAGAGAAAGCATGAGTCCATATGTTGTGCCTGTGATTTTGGTGCCTAAGAAGGATGGGTCATGGAGAATGTGTGTTGACTGCCGCGCCATCAACAACATCACGGTAAAGTATCGTCATCCCATTCCTCGCTTAGATGACATATTAGATGAGTTACATGGGTCTAGTGTCTTTTCCAAAATTGATCTGAAAAGTGGATATCACCAAATTAGGATGAAAGAAGGTGATGAATGGAAAACCGCATTTAAGACAAAATATGGATTGTATGAGTGGTTAGTAATGCCTTTCGGTTTAACTAACGCACCTAGTACTTTTATGAGACTTCTGAACAACGTTTTGAGGAATTTTTTTGGAAAATTTCTGGTTGTTTATTTTGATGATATCCTCATTTACAACAAGAGTTTGGAAGATCATATATCTCACTTGAGGGATGTTTTAGAGGTGCTTCAAAAGGAGCAATTATATGCTAACCTCAAAAAGTGCACTTTTTGCACAGATAAGCTTGTGTTTCTTGGTTTTGTTGTTAGTGCTCAGGGGATACAGGTTGATGAAGAAAAGATTCATGCGATCTAAGAATGGCCTAGTCCAACTAATGTAAGTAATGTGCGGAGTTTCCATGGACTAGCGAGTTTTTACAGGAGATTTGTGAAAGATTTCAGCACCATTGCAGCACCACTTACTAAGATAATTAAGAAGAACGTTGGGTTTAGATAAGGAGAGCAACAACAGAAGGCCTTTCAAACGCTTAAAAATAAGCTGACTCAGGCGCCATTACTTGCTTTACCTAATTTTGCTAAAACATTTGAAATTGAGTGTGATGCTTCAAGGTTAGGTATTGGAGCAGTGCTTATGCAGGAGAGAAGGCCAATTGCATTCTTTAGCGAGAAGTTAAGTGGGGCGACCTTAAATTACCCTACTTATGACAAGGAGTTATATGCACTGGTTCGAGCACTGGAGACTTGGCAACATGACCTTTGGCCAAAAGAGTTTATGATCCACACTGGCCATGAATCCTTGAAGTACTTGAAGGGGCAACACAAGCTGAACAAAAGACATGCTCGTTGGGTGGAGTTCATCGAAACATTTCCATATGTCATCCACTACAAGCAAGGTAAAGATAATGTCATTGCTTATGCACTTTCTAGAAGGTATACTCTTATCTCTACTCTTAGTTCTAGACTGCTTGGTTTTGAGCACATTAAGGAGTTATATGCTACTGATCGAGATTTTTGTGAGGAGTATGTGCATTGTGAGAAGAGTGGGCATGGTAAATTTTATAAACATGAAGGATTCTTGTTTAGGGAGAGTAAACTATGCATTCCAATTTGTTCTTTAAGAGAATTACTAGTGAGGGAGTCTCATGGCGGAGGTTTAATGGGACATTTTAGAGTAGCTAAAACCTTAGGGGTATTGCAGGAACACTTCTATTGGCCTCACATGAAACGAGATGTTGAGAGGATTTGTGAGCGATGTGTCACGTGTAAGCAAGCGAAATCTAGAGTCCAACCTCCAGGGCTTTACACTCCACTTCCCATTCCTCATGAGCCTTGGGTAGATATTTCCATGGATTTTGTGTTAGGATTACCCAGGTCTAAACATGGTCGAGATTATATTTTTGTAGTTATGGATAGATTCTCTAAGATGGCACATTTCATTCCTTGTCACAAAACGAATGATGCTTGTAATATTACTAATTTGTTCTTCGGGGAAGTTGTGAGATTGCATGGTATGCCTAGAACAATCGTATCGGATAGGGATGCTAAGTTCTTAAGCTACTTTTGGAAGACCTTGTGGGCTAAGTTAGGAAGTAAGTTATTGTTTTCTACTACTTGTCATCCACAGACTGATGGTCAAACTGAGGTAGTGAATCAAAATTTATCTACTTTGTTGAGGGTTGTAATTAAAAAGAATATTAAAAGTTGGGAGGATTTTTTGCCACATGTTGAATTTTCCTATAACCGTACAGTGCATTCTGCTACTAAATTTACTCCTTTTGAAATTGTGTATGGTTTTAATCCACTAACTCCTTTGGATTTATCACCTTTACTTATTTCTAAGTATGTTAATCTAGATGGCAAGAAGAAAGCAGAATTTGTTAAATAGATCCATGAGAAGGCAAGGCTAAACATTGAGTGAAGAACAGAGCAGTATGTGAAACAAACCAAGAAGGGTCGTCAACAAACTGTTTTTGACCTTGGAGATTGGGTTTGGGTTCACATGCGCAAAGAGCGGTTTCCCGTGTAGCGTCGATCTAAATTACTTCCTAGAGGAGATGGACCATTTCAATTTCTTGAGCGAATCAACGATAATGCATACAAGATAGATTTGCTTAGTGAGTATCAAGTAAGTGCCACATTTAATGTTACTAATCTGAGTCCTTTTGATGTAGGTGATGATTTGAGGACTAATCCTTTTCAAGAGGAGGGGAATGATGAGATCAATAATGAGAGTCAAGCCAGAAGAAGGAATGTGGATCCTCTTGAAGTGCCACCTGGACTGATCATAAGAAATCGAGCGAAACGACTCAAGAAAGCACTTAACGGGTTGATAAAGGATGTCTATGAAGTCGGAAAGGATTGGAGCAATCATGAAGTTGGAACGGAGTGGAACAACCATGGGAAGACCCTTGCTCTTATACAAGTCATACTGGATACGGGGTGAAGAGGGCGTGTATTTACAAGGCACGGTCGTATAAGAATCTCAAAGTTACACAGAATCATACATGGTCATATACACGGCCAAAGGCACGGCCGTGTATGGAGTCAATCAAATCCACAAAAAGATACACGACCAGAAGTACACGGTCATGTATGTTGCCAGAATTTGCACAGAAAAGTACATGGCCAAAGTACACGGGCGTGTATCTCCCCGACGCCAGCCACATAGTGAGTTTGGAGGTTCCACAAGAACATACACGGCCAGAATACACGGTCGTATATTGCAGGCCGTGTATACACTCTGCGCCGGTTTTTAATGCGTTGTTTGTTATTTTTGTTATGATGCTACGTCATTTTGGACATTATTGTCATGAATTGTAACCCTAGTATAAAGCTCCTAGGGTTTAGAACATAGAGATACAACTTTAAATGTTTGAAAACACTTTTGAGAGAATTCCTCTCTTGGTTCTTCAAGAACTAACTAGAACTTATCGGATTAATTTCTGTGGCGTTCATTCCGACTTATCAATCGGTCTTTCATCCCGATTGTGGCGTCTTCACATTATACCAAGGTTCTTGTCTTGCTTATAGACAACGGGTCGCGGTTTCCACTTGAGGGTGTTTTGCATCTTAGGTAACGAATTCCGAACGTATTGGTATTGGGTTTCGTCACAGGTTAGCATGGTTCATATCAGTTAGGAATCCGATCAAACCGATTTCGTATCAATTTGGTATCAGAGCATATCAAATTCGTATCAAATTCAAATATGAAAATTCAAATCCCTAAAACACATGAACAAGAACAAGGTAACACAACCAATTACAACTAGATATGGTGCACCCGAAATAATTGGAAGCAATTTAAGAAGAATTGATATGACTCACAATGCTCCTTAAGTCAACTCGCCACAATTTCAATTGAAATTGATAAGAGTATGTTTTGCATGAAGATGGAACTCCCCTCACGGCAAAAGAAGGCAAATTTCTAAAATGTTCAAAAAGTCCCCTACAAACCCTAGTTAGCAAGTATTTATACTTGCTCCTATTATGGTAAAAACCACATGAAAATTACAAATAAGCCACTTAGGTGGCCAGTTCTAATCAACAAATTACAATTAAATCAAAGTCCCAAAAATGAGTAAAAAGTGGTCGGTTCAATAATGAAAAATACAAGTATAAAAGATGGTCTTCAAATGGCTAGTTCTTCAAGTCAATTGAGTACATTGCAGATCGTTGGATGTGAGTCTAAGAATGTCCCCAATTTAATCCTTAGCGTGTTTCTATTTGCCATCCTATAGAACCGATAAATGTACCTATCGGAATGCACAACAATTATATGATACAAAAGTAGATACTAAATTAACATCCTCAAGGTTTAGTTATTTATGGAGGATCCTCATAGTTAGGTTTTATAAGCCCTTAGCTCAGGCTCTAGTAATTGGTCCTGTAGGAATCTAATTCCTATCACACATCCTCTAAGTGAAAATGGAGATAATTATTTCACTTGGAGGCATAACCTTCTTAATGCTCTACATTTTTAAAAAAAAACAAAGCTAGCTTTATGGATGGGACAATTGAAAAAACTAAATGATGTTTCTTCTGATTTATAGGCATGGATCCAATGTCACACTGTAGTTATTGCTTAGATTACAAATGTGCTTGTAAAAGAACTTCAAGGGAATGCTACTCATGCTGAAACAGTAAGAGAAGTGTGGAAAGATTTAGAAGAACAATTTACTCAAGGAATAGCTCCAAAAGTTTATGAGTTGAAACGTGCCATAACTCTCTTGCAATAAGAGAAGGCTTCAATTGTGTCATACTACGGCAAACTAAAGAGTGTTTGGGGGCAATTGCAATGCCTAAATCCAACACTAAAGTGCACATGCAACTGTACTTGTGGTGCAACAAAGAAGATGTAGATTATACGAGAAGAAAAGAAATTTTTCTACTTTCTGATGGGACTTGATGAGGCATACACAGCAATGTGATCTCAAATATTGAGCATCAACCCTTTACCAAATATTGGAAGGGCCTATGCTATTACTACACAAGAAGAGAAGCAATGTTCCATTGTAGCAAGTCGTACCCCCACCATTGAAGTTGTCGTGTTACTCACCAAAAGGAATGATTTTGATGAGATCCATGATGGGAGCCAAGCTAGAAGATAGAATGTGGATCCTCTTAAAGTGCCACCTGGACCGATCATAAGAACTCGAGTGAAACAATTCAAGGAAGCACTTAACGGGTTGATAAAAGATGTCCACGAAGCCAAAAAGGATGGAGCAATCATGAAGTTGGAAAGGATTGGAACAACCATGGGAATGCCCTTGCTCTTGTACAAGTCATAACGGATATGGGTTGAAGAGGGCGTGTATTTACAAGGCACGGCCGTGTAGTGAGTCTGGAGGTTCCACAGAAACATACACGGTCGTGTATACACCCAACGCCGGCTCCAAGGTCGCCGGCCTTTAATGCCCTGTTTGTTATTTTTTCGCGACTTTATGATGTTATGTCATTTTAGGCTTTATTATTACAAGTTGTAAACCTTAATATAAGCTTCTAGGGTTGAGGATAGAACATAGAACATAGAATACACAACTTTTAAAGTTTGAAAACACTTTTGAGGGAATTCCTCTCTTGGTTCTTTAAAGAACTAATCTAGAACTTATCAAATTTTTATTCCGTGGCGTTCATCCCGACTTATCAATCCGTCTTTCATCCCAATTGTGGCGTCTTCATAATATACCAAGGTTCTTGCCTTGCTTATAGGCAACGAGTCGTGGTTTCCACTTGAGTGTGTTTGGCCCCTTGGGTAGCAAATTCCGAACGTATTGGTATTAGATTTCGTCATACGTTGGCGTGGTTCGTATGAGTTTGGTATCAGAGCCTAGGTTTGTTAAACATCAGTTCGGTTTGAGGAAGGTAACATCAAAACCCTAACTCTAATCGTTCATATCAATTGTTCGCATTCAATTTCTTAGTGTTAATTGTTTATTGAAAGTGTAGTACCTACTATTCAATTTTGTTACAAAAAAAAAGGAAGAATCACGATAAAAAAAAGTGAACGTGATCAAGAGCAACAAACAAAGGCAACACAAAAAAAAATTCGGAAAAAAAAAAAAAAAAAAGAACAGAGGAAAATTTCGAGCCCTAGAGTTGTTTTGAATTCTACGGAAGAGAATTGGTGTAGTTTAGGTTAGTTCCAAGAGAATTGAGAAGAGGAATTGGTGAATTGCTATCATTATTGCTTGTGAGAATACACGAGTGACTGTTTGATATCATCATTTGAGCGAAACACGTAAGGGAGTGTATCGTGAGGTTTGATCATATATATATTTGTGTTAGTACTAATTTTTTTCTACAGGAACTATGTTGAGGCAACATTCTCCTGAAGGTGAGAGGGGAAGATTTGATGCTAGGTTAGTGATTAAGGCGTTAACGGGTGAAATGAAGAAAATGTTTCAGGAGGGGATGGAACAAATTCATGAGACGGTAGAGCAAAGACTAGAGCAATCTAAAAACGTCTTCCAAGGGCGTAAGAGGGAGAGTCGTTCTAAGAGAGTACAAAGGGGTAGAGATGAAATGTTTGATGAACCTTCTATCAGGAGTTATAGAGGATATAGTGGTAGAAATAGAGGAACTAGGGATTGGGAAGATAGAGGAGATAGGAATAGAGAGAATATCTTTCATACTAGATGTTATCTAGGTGATCATATCTGCAATTTGATCATTGATGGAGGAAGTTGCACCAATGTGGTGAGTAATTTTATTGTTGAGAGGCTGGGAATCAAAACTACTAAGTACCCTAGTCCATATAAATTGCAGTAGCTGAATGATAGTGGTGAGACTAAGGTGAGTAAGCAAGCCATGATTGCTTTTCGCATTGGTAGGTATGAGGATGAGGTGTTATGCGATGTAGTGCCAATGCAAGCGTGTCATGTGTTGTTGGGGAGGCCATGGAAATTTGATAGGAAGGTTGTTCACGATGGCTTTTCTAACAAGTATACACTTGTTCACCAAGGGAAAAGCTTTAATCTTAAACCCTTAACACCTAAACAGGTGTATGAGGACCAGTTGCAGCTACAACAGTCGTTTGCAAAATATAAGGTGAGTGAAAAACAGAGGGAGAGTGAGAGAGCAAAAGACAGTGAGAAAGAAAAGGAACACAAAAGTCAATATCAAAAGGAAAAAGAGAGGAAGGCTAGAAAGAGTGTGAGAGACCAAGTTGATGGGGGATCAACTTTGGTGGTGAGTGGAAAGGAGAGTGCAGCCTTGCAAAAGGAGAGTTGTGTAGCAAGAGCGAGTGTAGTAAGGACAGCGTCAGTGATGAAGCAACCTATGTTGTTACTGGTTTTTAAAGAAACTTGTTTGAATACTAATGAACTATTTAACTCTGTGCCTAGTGTGGTTGTGTCTATTGTGTAGGACTTTGAAGATGTCTTCCCTGAGGAGATTCCAAAGGGATTACCACCTATTTGTGATATTAAGCACCAGATTGACCTTGTACCCAAAGCATCTATTCCAAACAAACCAACTTATAGGAGTAATCCAAAGGAGACAAAGGAACTCCAAAGGCAGGTCAATGAATTAATGGAGAAGGGGTACATGAGAGAAAGAATGAGCCCATGTGCAGTGCCTGTGATTTTGGTGCCTAAGAAGGATGGGTCATGGAGAATGTGTGTTGACTGCCATGCCATCAACAACATCACGGTAAAGTATCGTCATCCCATTCCACGCTTAGATGACATGTTAGATGAGTTACATGGGTCTAATGTCTTTTCCAAAATTGATCTAAAAAGCGGATATCACCAAATTAGAATGAAAGAAGGTGATGAATGGAAAACCGCATTTAAGACAAAATACGGATTATATGAGTGGTTAGTAATGCCTTTCAGTTTAATTAACGCACCTAGTACTTTTATGAGACTTATGAACCATGTTTTGAGGACTTTTATTGGAAATTTTGTGGTTGTCTATTTTGATGATATCCTCATTTACAACAAGAGTTTAGAAGACCATATATCTCACTTAAGGGATGTTTTAGAAGTGCTTCGAAAGGAGTAATTATATGCTAACCTCAAGAAGTACACTTTTTGCACAGACAAACTTGTGTTTCTTGGTTTTGTTGTTAGTGCACAAGGAATATAGGTTGATGAAGAAAAGATTCGTGCGATCCAAGAATGGCCTAGTCCAACTAATGTCAGTAATGTGCAAAGTTTCCATGGACTAGCGAGCTTTTACAGGAGATTTGTAAAGGATTTCAGCACCATTATAGCACCACTTACTGAGGGAATCAAGAAGAACATAGGGTTTAGATGGGGAGAGCAACAAGAGAAGGCCTTTCAGACGCTTAAAAATAAGCTGACTCAGGCGCCATTACTTGCTTTACCTAGTTTTGCTAAAACGTTTGAAATTGAGTGTGATGCTTCAGGATTAGGTATTAGAGCAGTGCTCATGCAAGAGAGAAGGCCAATTGCATTCTTTAGCGAGAAGCTAAGTGGGGCAACTTTGAACTACCCTGCTTATGACAAGGAGTTATATGCATTGGTTTGAGCATTGGAGACTTGGTAACACTATCTTCGGCCAAAAGAGTTTGTGATCCACACTGATCATGAATCCTTGAAGTACTTGAAGGGACAACATAAGCTAAACAAAAGGCATGCTCATTGGGTGGAGTTCATTGAAACATTTCCCTATGTCATCCACTACAAGCAAGGTAAAGAGAATGTCGTTGCTGATGCACTTTCTAGAAGGTATGCTCTCATCTCTACTCTTAGTTCTAGACTGCTTGGTTTTGAGCACATTAAGGAATTGTATGCTGCTGATCGAGATTTTTGTGAAGAGTATGTGCATTGTGAGGAGAGTGGTCATGGTAAATTTTATAAACATGAAGGATTCTTATTTCGGGAGAGTAAACTGTGCATTCCAAATTGTTCTTTAAGAGAATTATTAGTGAGAGAGTCCCGTGGAGGAGGTTTAATGGGGCATTTTAGAGTAGCTAAAACATTAGGGGTATTATAGGAATACTTCTATTGGTCTCACATGAAACGAGATGTTGAGAGGATTTGCGAGTGATGTGTCACGTGTAAGCAAGCAAAATCTAGAGTCCAACATCAAGGGCTTTATACCCCATTTCCCATTCCTCATGAGCCTTGGGTAAATATTTCCATGGATTTTGTGTTAAGATTACCCAAGTTTAGACATGGTCGAGATTTAATTTTTGTAGTTGTGGATAGATTTTCTAAGATGGCACATTTCATTCCTTGTCACAAAACAGATGATGCTTGCAATATTGCTAATTTGTTCTTTAGGGAAGTTGTGAGATTACATGGAATGCCTAGAACAATTGTATCGGATACAGATGCTAAGTTCTTGAGCTACTTCTGGAAGACCTTATGGGCTAAGTTAGGAACTAAGTTATTGTTCTCTACTACTTGTCATCCACAGACTGTTGGTCCAACTGAGGTAGTAAATCGAACTTTATCTACTTTGTTGAGGGTTGTCATTAAAAAGAACATTAAAAGTTGGGAGGATTGTTTGCCGCATGTTGAGTTTGCCTATAATCGTACAATGCATTCTGCTACTAGGTTTACTCCTTCTGAAATTGTGTATGGTTTTAATCCACTAACTCCTTTGGATTTATCACCTTTGCCTATTTCTGATTATGTTAATCTAGATGTCAAGAAGAAAGCAGAATTCGTTAAACAGATCCATGAGAAAGAAAGGCTAAACATTGAGCGGAGAACAGAGCAGTATGTGAAACAAGCCAACAAGGGTCGCCGACAAGCTGTATTTGAACCTGGAGACTGGGTTTGGGTTCACATGCGCAAAGAGTAGTTTCCTGTGCAACGTCGATTTGAATTACTTCCTAGAGGCGATGGACCATTTCAAATTCTTAAGCGCATCAATGATAATGCATACAAGATAGATTTACCAGGTGAGTATCAAGTAAGTGCTATGTTTAGTGTTACTGATCTGAGTCCTTTTGATGCAGGCAAAGATTTGAGGACAAATCCTTTTCAAGAGGAGGGGAATGATGAGATCCATGATGGGAGCCAAGCTAGAAGATGGAATGTAGATCCTCTTGAAGTGCCACCTGGACCGATCACAAGAACTCAAGCGAAACGATTCAAGGAAGCACTTAACGGGTTGATAAAGGATGTCCACGAAGCCAAAAAGGATGGAGCAATCATGAAGTTGGAAAGGATTGGAACAACCATGGAAATTCCCTTGCTCTTATACAAGTCATAACGGATACAGGTTGAAGAGGGCGTGTCTTTACAAGGCACGACCGTGTAGTGAGTCTAGAGGTTCCATAGAAACATACACGGCCAGAATACACGGCTATGTATACACCCAACGCCGGCTCTAAGGCCGCCGGCCTTTAATGCCCTGTTTGTTATTTTTTCGCGACTTTATAATGTTATGTCATTTTTGGCTTTATTATTACAAGTTGTAAACCCTAATATAAGCTTATAGGGTTGAGAATAGAACAGAGAACATAGAATACACAACTTTTAAAGTTTGAAAACACTTTTAAGGGAATTCCTCTCTTGGTTCTTTAAAGAACTAATCTAGAACTTATCGGATTTCTATTCCGTGGCGTTCATCCCGACTTATCAATCGATCTTTCATCCCGATTGTGGCGTCTTCATAATATACCAAGGTTCTTACTTCGCTTATAGGCAACGGGTCGCGGTTTCCACTTGAGTGTGTTTGGCACCTTAGGTAGCAAATTCCGAACGTATTGGTTTTGGGTTTCGTCATACGTTAGCGTGGTTCGTATCAGACTTGTAGATGAAAGGGACTGGCGGTGGAAAATGAAATCAATTTCCATCTTGTCCACACTATGGGAAAACAAACTATAATCAAGAGTATTATTTCAGGGTGATTGGCTATCCTTTAAATTGGCGCAAGCTTGGAAAAGAGAATGAGATAATTTGTTGATTCTAGGATTAACACTTACTTAACAACAAAAATTGATGGCTTTGTTGAATGGACAAGAAGCACCTATCAACGGTTCATCTACAAATATGGCAACATCAAATTTTTCTAGTAAGATAAAAAAATGGGTGGATTGTTGACACTAGAGCAACAAACCACATAACTCACGATGTCAACTCTTTATCTAATGTTGAACAGCAACATAATATACCACCTATTCAAATACCTAATGGAAAAACAGTACCTATACATGCTTTAAGGTAGATCACTCTTAGGAAAAGATTGAATCTTCATCAAGTTCTTGGAATTCTAGATTTTTGTTTCAATTTACTATTATTTAGTAAATTAACATGTGATTAAAATTATACACCGACGTTCTAGCAAATTTTTTTTGTTATTCAAGACTTACACTTAAGGAGGGTAATTGGAATGGGTAGGGAGCATGATGGACTCTACTATTTGGAGCCAATAAAATGGAAGAAGGCATTAATAGCAATAAGTACGATTTTTGCTAACATGTGGCACTTACGATTAGGCCATCTCCTCACCTTTCTTTAATTCTAAATTTGTCGGTTAATTTTGATTGCAAAAAAACTTCATTCTGCGATGCTTGTTACAAAGAAAAACAAACAAGTGATGTGCCTAAAAGGGGATTATGCATAATAAAAAAATAACCCAAATAACAACCCCAAAAGACAAGACCAATTCGATTCACTTTTAGAGCAAAATTGGACTGTAAACCTTAAATGAAATTTTTTATCAAAATGTTATGTTTCATGAAATGATTGACACGTTGAAGTATTCCTCAATGAAAGTCACAAATTATACTTGAAACGCCACATGATTGCTACACAAAATCAACAAGAACAATAACCATGATCCCCTTTCCATAACAAATGCTTTCGCGGTTCAACAACATGTAAAATAGAGGAATAGAAATCAAGTACAAAAGGAACTCAATTAAGCACACTAATTCGAATAATAATGAATCAAATCTGACCATGAAATGTTCCAATTCAACCCTAGATATTACACACTAAAGAAAAGAAAATACAACAATTTGAAATTGATATGACTCACAATTTCAAGTGTTGCACTCGTCACAATCTCAACTCTTGGGATTGAAATTGATAAGAGGAAATTAAACTAGGAAACCCTAAGTTCTCTCACATGAAAGTGAAGTATTTGTTATGAAAATTAGCCTCTCAAAAACCCTACTTAAGCAAGTATTTATACTTGCTCCCTTTAGGGTTAGAAAGTATACAAAATTACAACTATGCCACTTTTGAGGTAGCCGGTCCTAAATGAGAATTACAAACAAAATGAAAGTGTCCCAAAAGAAAATATAACATAAAATAGTCCATAGAACAATTACAAAGTACAAAATATTATAAATCTTCATGAGCCAATGCTTCGAAGTGGAAACAATCACAACGGGCCTTTAAATGCAAATCTAATGATGTCCCATGGCCATCAACTAATGTAGGACATGTTAGCATCCCATGGAGAAATATTATTGTACCTATAAGATTATTTCTCAAATACTTATTAGATCAAAAGAAATGAAGTAAAATATGAGCGATTTGGATCATCATCCAAATCGAGTTCTGAAAGTATATATGGTGCCAAAAAATTTCCCATCAACATGACTATCTTTTCCTCTCAATATGAATAAAACTCAACATGTTTTTTATTTGGTTCATTATGACATATGGGGTCCATATAAGACAATTAATCTCTGTATGTCATTTTTTCTTAACTATAGTAGATGATTTCAATCGATCAACTCCGAAGGACAGAACTCCATATGAGATTTTACTTAAGAGGAAACCAACAAATAAGCATTTAAGGAACTTCAAGTGTCTTTGTTATGGCCATGTAAACAATAAACCTCGTGATAAGTTTGCTCCTCGTGCTAAACCAGAAATTTTCATTAGATATCCTAATGGGTAGAAAGGGTATAAGATATATGATCTCGAAAGCAAAAGGATTTATATTTTTAAAGATATTCAATTCCAAGAGAAAGTATATCAATATACCAAGTCCACTTTGGGTGAATTAAGACAACTAAGCAATGAAAACCTAGGTGCTAGTTATATTCCCTTAAGTACCGACTTATGCATTGATCCAATTACAGAGCCAATTGTAGATTCTATCATAATTGAGTCTATCTTGCCAGATATTGAGGTTAAGGCAAATGAATCAAGTCCTACAATTGAGAATCATCAAGTTAGCACTCTTCCTAGCAAAAGGCAACAACAAGTGTCTCATTCTTTATCAGGTTATCAATATGTCTTACCTCCTTCCCTTACTCCCATAGAGAATAACACGCTTCCATCCTCACCTTTAACTAACTTGACGATACATCCTTTATCCAATTTTATTTCATAATCTAAGTTTACTCCTAATGATATTGCTTTCTTAGTGGCCATCTCATCCAATGATGAGCCGAAGTTCTTTTCTCAAGAAGTTAAACATGAACATTAGAGAGCTACAATGATGAAGGAAATTGCTACATTAGAGGAAAATCAAACCTGGACTTTAAAACCATTACCCCCTAGGAAAAGAGCCATAGATTCCAAATGGGTCTATAAAATCATATATAGACCAGATGGAAGCATTAAACGCTATAAAGCATGTCTCATTGCAAAAGGTTATACTCAAATTGAGGGAGTGGATTTTCATGAGACTTTTGCCCCCTTTGCAAAATTAGTCACTATCCATTGCTTGTTGACAATTGCTTTTGTGAAAAATTGGGAAATACATTAAGTAGATATGAACAACGCCTTTTTACATGGCAATTTAGAGGAAGAGGTGTATATGAAGATTCCAGACGGGTTTTCCAAAAAGGGGGAGCAACATGTTTGCAGATTAAGAAAATCTCTCTATAGTCTCTGCCAAGCGCCTAAAAATTGGTATGAGAATTTTACTGCTACTCTTCTTGCTATTGCTTTTTGATAATCCACCATAGATTACTCTTTATTCACTTTCACTCATGGAGGATCATTTATAGCTATTCTTGTCTATGTCAATGATGTCATTATCATAAGAATAGATTCAGATCATATTTGCAAGTTGGAGACTTACTTAGATACAAAATTTCACATCAATAATCTTGGGAAGCTTAGGTATTTTCTAGGGATCGAGGTGGCATGCTCTCTAACAAGAATATTTTTTAGCCAACATAAATATGTCCTTAACATCTTGACCGAATGTGGTGTAACTAGATGCAAATGAACTTCTTTTCCAATGGAACAACAACATAAGCTTTCTAATGACTTAGGCGAAATGTGCAAAAATTCAGAAGAATATTGTCAATTAGTGGGTCGATTGTTTTATCTCAATGTTATATGTCCAGACATCAACTATGTGATTCATATTCTTAGTCAATTTATGCATAACTCATGACAACCTCATCTTAAGGCTACTTATAGAGTACTTCATTATTTAAAAAGGTCATTAGGTCAAGGTATTTTGCTTCCCTTAAATAACACCTTATCTTTGCAGGGATTTTGTGATGCAAATTGGGTAGGATACCCCATAACATGTAAGTCAACTACTAGTTACATCATATTTCTTGGTTCTTCACCAATTTCATGGCAAGCTAAGAAACAAATAGAGGTTTCCTACTCTTCTGCAGAGGCAGAATATCGAACAATGGCTGTTACGCCCTAAAAGGGGACCTAAAAGTCTCCACTAAAATCATCATGGGACGTGTGCACCCGTTACATGATGATCATCTTATGAGTCAAAGATCGTAAGACTCTAAATAAATCATTACATTTACAACTAATCATAGTACATATAATTGGATAATAATATACAACTATGGATCTCGTACCCTACGGTCAACCATAATCGTAGAGAATCGATATCCCCTACCAATCAGTAAAATAGGATAAACCTTAGGTTTCTTAATTTCAATTCTATTTACATGAGGGTCTTAACATTTCATCTAAGTAAATCCATCCTTCACAATTCTTACTTTATTGTTCTGGTCTTCCAAAACTCTCAACACTTCACATCTTATCCCATCTCGAGCTTTTATAATCGCTACCTGCAAAAGAGTTTATGAAGGGGTGAGCACATTATGGCTCAGTAAATGAGATGGTAACACTTTCAATGCTATGTACACATAAGCAAATTCAAATCAAGTTATCAAATATAAGCTATGCATGAACAACCATATGAATGCAGCATCTCACTTAGTCTTCCGGTAACCGATGTGAAGTCTAGGGTTTATGCCCCCCCCCTTAACCTTGGGTTGAGGATTCCAAAGCCACCATCAATGCCTAAGTTCATATCACTTTGTTAATTATGATCTCTTTTTAACTCAACAATGAATGCTTTCGTACCTCTTTACACCAGACAGAGCAAAACCCTAAAGGACCGACCAGCTCAGAATCGTCAAGGCACAACAATCCCTTAATCACTTAGTTCGCACTTGGAGGAACAGTAATCCTCTTGATCACCCCAGCGAGCCCTATAGTAGTGATGGCCCTCAATCTTATGCAATGTCTCGTGGAATGCATATCAGGTTTTAATCAGATCCACTTCCTTAATTAATTGATTTAAAGTGATCAAATAACATATACAATCACAATCAATTCTCATTCAAGTCAATAAAGCAACTATCAGGCATTTCATTTCACACTTACCACAACAAACAAAGATCATGCCTTTCTTATCACACAAAACAGACACTAAACCCATACCCTACGGATGTAGACTTATCTAGCCTTACAATAGGTTAAATTAACTCAGTATCTCTCTATGCCATTTCTTTTAAATTTCAAACCAACCACTCGGGGTTGATTTACAATCATCATCTCTGACATCTCTGTGTCATCGCACTTCTCAAGCACTCTATCATTCTCATTTTCGAGAGCCAACAAGGGCGTCTCGTATTTTCCTTTTGATGTCCTCAAGATATTTATGTATAATATATATATATACATACCTACATATATATATATATATATATATGTTCGTGACACATCCTTACTTAAAGACAATTTACTAGACACTTTCCCTTACATACTTAAGAGGGTAAGAAAATACGATCGTTGAGTTGTAAAATCAATATTTCACTCATGATTTATATGATTGGGTTCATGGTATTGTGTAGATATAATAGAAAAATAAGTTTTCCCAGGTATATGTACACATTTAGGAACTGACTCTGACATGTATACATAATGAGATCTATAGACCCTATTCTAAATAAGCACACATGCTCGGTAGCTCTAGAAGGAAAAGCTAGGCTTCTATGTTCTAGTTTGATTTGGAAGAAAACAATTTTAAATCATGGGTTAGGCTTGTGGTTATAGCACTAGCAATATGGTGCTAAGTGCTATCATTAAGGTAACGACATCCAAGCCCTCAGACCATACCATCTACTATATTCTTTATGACTTTTTCCCTAAATCATCAATCCCCACTATGACTCAACTCAGTAATAATCACATTAAATTGCAAACACAACAAACAGCAATTTCACATGCATAGTAATCAACATACAACACAACATGGTAACATATCAATAAGTTTCCCACTCACTTGTGTAGGGTCGTTGTAGTCATAGCTGGAGTTGAGCGATTTTAACGGGTAACCCCTTTGCTTTCCTCTTGAAATTAGTATCCTTTTGCAATGCTTCCTCAACCAACCATAGAAGGCCGCATCTCCACCTGATTTTGGTAGCTTTTCAGCTCCTGATATAGGTACTCTGCCCATCTTGCATTTGATGGCAAAGAGTAAAGTCACCTCCTTAAGGAACTTTGGGCGAACAAGATTTGAATGTTGAACACTTCTTTAGCATGATTCTGATATAGAGTTCCGAAAGGAATGACCTTCCTACAAATCATTGCTTCTAATACCCCAAGTTGCTGTGATCGACTATCTACTTTCCTTATGTAGAAGTTGAGCAATGGAATGTCTTTGATCTGCCAAATTTGGAATTCCTCCTTCCATGTATGCAAGATACCTTTAGAAAGGACAACTAAAGGTCTTGCATTAGGGTATTTGGCCAAGAATGATCTTCCTTGATGTCCTTTAAACATTCCATTATGAAATCTGTTTCATTCCAAATATCTCCCAAGCCATCATCTTAGACGCTACTCGAATCATTCGCTTCACCATCTACACCAATATAAACATCTCTTCTTCCTGTCTACTTTTAGACACAGACACACTCACCTCCTTTACGTACTTCCCTCTTCCTCCTCGGTTTCGCCTTTCCATTCTTTCTTCTTTCCTTTGTTGACATCTCCACTTATAGGGTTTCCCATCCTCTCTATCGGTCTTCATCTTCACTCACACTTCCATCACCATAGTCACACTAGCCACCCTTTACACATACGATGTACACACCGACATACTCTTATCCATATACATGCACACTCTGCACACACACACGCACCTACACATACATACATACTACTAGTGTGTACATACACACACACTCCTTTCACTTCTCACACCACTAACACACATATACTTCACACTCCCAATACATACTTACCCACATACTCTACACACTACATACCTCCCATATATATACTCACATACCCACGTTATACATCATCTCATACACTTACTTACATATTCCACATATACCTTACACCACCAACACACACGTACACACTACATTCACCTACCATACCCACACACACATGTTCACACACCACACATCATCTCATACTCATATATACATATTCCACCTACACCATACTCAACTTCCATATTTATACACACGTCTATATACCATATACCATTTCACACACATACATACATACCCACACACACCACTCCTTTCATACATATATACACACATGCTACATACTTCACACACCATCTATATACACACTAGTACCGCACACCCCACACCTTCCATATACCTATACACATACCCACACACATTTACATCTAATTTCCCATTCTTTTCCTTCTTCTTTTCTTCCCTTTCCTTCTCCTTTTCCCTTTTTCTTTCCTTCCCCTTTTCTCTCACCGCTTCACCCCAGGTAGACGTTGATGTGCCTAAATGGGGTTTAAGCACATGCAAAACCAATCCAACTAACAACCCCAAAAGACAAGGCCAATTCGAATTACTTTTAGGGAAATATTAAACTGTGAACCCTAAATGCAATCTTGGATCCGAATGTTAAAGTTCATAAAATGAATACTTGAAAGGCCACGTGATTACCACTCAAAATCAACAAGAACAATAACCATGATCCACCTTTCAAGAGGATTGATTTCACGATTCAAGAAACTTGCACAATAGATGAATAAAAAATAAATATAAAAGGAACTCAATTAAGCACAATATTTTCGAATAATAAGGAATCAAATTTGACCAAGAAATGTTTCAATCCAACCCTAGATATGACACACTAGAAAAAAAAAAAAAAAACACAACAAATAGAAATTGATATAACTCACAATTTCTCTTTGTTGCACTCACCATAATTCCAACTCTTAGGATTAAAATTGATAAGAGGGATTGAACTAAGATGAACCCTAAGTTCTCTCACATAAAATTATGTGTGTATATTCTAAAAATTGTCCTCCAAAAACCCTACTTAAACAAGTATTTATACTTGCTCCCTTTAGAGTTAAAAAGTCTACAAAATTACAACAAGCCACTTTTAGGGTGGCTGGCCCTAAATGAAAATTACAAACAAATGAAAGTGTCTCAAAAGAAAATTACAATATAAAATGGTCCAATAACAATTACAAAGTACAAAAATAATATAAATCTTCAAGAGCTAATGCTTCAAAGTGAAATCAATCACAACAGGCCTTTGGATGTAAATTTGATGATATCCTGTGGCCATCAACTAATGTAAGACATTTGGCATCCCATGGAAAAATATTATTGTACCTGTAAGATTATTACTCAAATATTTATGAGATAAAAGAAATAAAGTGAAATATGGGTGATATTGATCATCATCCAAATCGAGTTCTAAGAGCATTTATGGTGCCGGAAAATTTCTCATCAAACGTCATCTCGCTGGACAACATTTCTTTCTCACATTCTACTCCACTTCATCCTTTCCTCCTCGCTGGTCCATTAATACACCTACGCCTAAGACTCGATCACCTCAAGATGTTGTTGTTGTTGCTGTTGTCATCATGGTCATTATTGCTATCGTTGGGATTGTCGTTGTAGTTGTTGTTACGATTGTTGTAGTAGTGGTTGTTGTTGCTACTGCCATTGCCATGGTCTTCATGGTCATTGCTATTGCCACGGTTGAGGTCACCACTACTGCTCCTATCGAGGTTACCATTGCTGTGGCACTTGTAGTTGCTGTTCTCCCCCTTCACACACATACACGGTTACACAGGCTAGCTCCTCCACTTCACGCACATATAAACACATGCTTGCACACACCATCCACTGCCACATACACATTCTCACACACACCATCCTTACACCACACACTTTGCCCCTTCTCCCTTTTCCCCCTTCCTCACACGCCCATGCACCCTGATACTCTCAGAACGTATATATAAAATGGGAGCGTAAATTGCAGCAAATGCACTGGTCGTATCAAGTAATAAAGTGGTGAAAGTAAGGTTGTCGATCCCTCGAGGAACCAATAGAGTACTAGATCTATGGCAATTCTTATCAATATCTAGGTGATTAAAAAGGGGTTTTGAAATGTCTAATCTAAAAATTTAACTTAAAGCAACAAGGAGAATTTTATGAAGAATCTATCAATTATGAATAAGGGAAATTAGAATTCACCCTAGATTTGTTAATCAAATTGCTACCATGTTATATCAACTTGTGGTTATAAGTTTATTCAAGTGAGTTTAGAAAATCCTTTTTAGGGATGTTGACCTTAAATCAATTAGTCGGCTTCCGCGTCTCCAATTAACCAAGGAATCAAAATTATGTTCATACACCTCCCGATGCTACAAACAACTAATGCCCTAAATCAATTAACCCTAATCCCTTAGTGATTAATTAACAAGAAACATTGCATTGCGCCCTCCATAGACTCTAATTAAACCAATTATCGCAACTCCCGTATTGACAATCAATCTAATTAAGAACTCCTAATAAATCCTCATCAACTCCCGTATCAAAAGGATTTCTAACAATTATAATCAAAGACCAATCATAATTGAAATCAAAGGAATTGCAATCATGAATAATCCTAATAATTCCTAATCATATAACATGGCTACAATTATCCTTTTAACATTCTAGGATTTCATCCAATTTCCCACAAGGATGATTTAAAACATTATAGTATGAATTGCATAAAAACAATTGAAATAAATAGGTGCAATGGAATTCATATTGAACAACAAGAATAAAATAATAAATGGCATAAAAGAAAATAAAGTAAATGAAACAATTTCTATAATCTTCAAGAGCTTCAATCTTCCAAAATGATTCCTCGAATTCTTCAATTGAAAGCAAACTTCAGCAAAATAACTTTCTTTCTTCAACTAAAATTTGGAATAACATGAAATGTAAAGGAATTAAAGAGAATATAAAATCCTAAAGTTCCTAAGGGAATTCTAATGATTTCAAAGAAAGACAAAGGATGCTAAACAAAGAATCAAAACAAAAGGATTCTAAACAAAAGAAAGGATGCCTCTAAGGTTCACACAAGGGGTCTATTTATAGATCCAAAGAGGAGGGGGGATAAGGTTGATCTGATGAGGATTTGAGTCAGCAAATTAATTAAGATACGATTTTGGAGAGATTTTCGCAATGGATATCCGGGGAGTAATGAAGGTCGGCTCAAGGCCGGCTTTAAGGCCGGCGGCTTTAATGCTTTTTGAGGCCGGTTTAATATAGGCCAGCTCAAGGCCGGAGGCCTTGAATGTAGGCTGGCCCAAGGCCGGTGGCCTTCAGTGCAATCCTTCGCTCACTTCTTCAATTTTGTGAAAAACTCCTCCAATTAACTTGTAGTTTACTTTTGGGTCCTCAAAACCTGTATTTTCACAATAAACACCATTAAGTATCATTTCTTTATATTTTCTTATAATATTGAAATAAATTTAATATAAGTCCAAAAGAAAATATAAGTATAATATGATCTTATCAACATCCCCACACTTGAACTTTTGCTTGTCCTCAAGCAAAATAATTGATTTAAACAAGAGAAATCCATCATTGAACTTCTGGTGCCCATTGTTCTGACCATGCTGAAATTTGTAACTAGTATATCTAGTTGAAATTTAGTAGTTAATCTAAATACAACAGATTTTTAATCCCAGTGTTTAACAATAGAAAACAATACTTAGTCTATAAGGAAAAACATTCATTTAAACTTCATTGGTTATTAGCAAGTATCATCTCCGTCAATTTTACTTCTCTAAACAAGATAACAAGGAGTGAAAGCATATGGTATCCATTTTTTCCTAGAATTTCTCCCCTTTTTTTTTATTTATTTGCCTTAATTGACAACGGAGTAAGACTTCACTCTTCTAAGGGACCAAAGCTCGCCCATGTCAACCTGGCTTTCATTAAGGTACTAAATTTATACCTTTCCGCCCTTCTCGTTATAGTGAGTTCATTGAGTCAGCACATCCTGGGCTCATCGCCTAAGTGACCAGGTTTTAAAGGGACCCCTACGAACTCTTCCTCACACTAACATTTAAGATTTGATACTCTTAACTCTCTTTCCTGAGTCATTGGAGTAAAGGCTTCTTTTTTTTTTTTTTAAGGGATCACTAAGTAAAATATTTCCTTTACCTCTTTCACTAGGTGTTAAGGTATTCTCAAAGAAATTTCAAGAGAGATTTATCCCAACCAATTTTTCCTTGAAGTAAACTTTCTTGTTTTTTCAACTTAAGGACTCAATCTCAAGTTCAAAGGCTAAACATAGGGTAAACCCGTTCTCTAGAGATTTTACTATTAAATTTTAACTATGTAAACTAGTCACAACAGTTGGTGAGTAGGGCACCAATCTAAGTCAATTTCAAAATTCCATTGATGATAAACACTTAAGGACAATTACAGTTCAAGATAATGGAAGAGTATGATCATCAAAGCACAAAACAGGAAATACTCATCTCAACTTTAATACCTACATTCCCTTCCCTACACTTAAGAATAGACAGTGTCCACACTGTCTCTCATCAATGCAAATAACAAAATAGGAAGGAAATAAGAAAAAAAGAACTGGTACTCCCCTGGTATAACATGTAGAAGCCATATTTCAATCCCATCAAAGTTGAACTTGGAGAGATTGGTCCTTATGATCATTCACCTTGCATTTTCCTAAAAACAATTAAAAGAAAACCAACAAAACATAATAAAGTAAATGTAAATATGGGCTGCCTCCCATAGAGCGCTTGTTTTATAGTCATCAGCCTGACTATCAAGGTTAGCTTACATCTAGGAGTTTAAACAACTCCTCCAACACCATCATCTTCATATTAGGATTCCAAGCTTCCTTCCATGGTATGGTGCCCTTCTTTTCAGCTTCCACCAATGTTTTGTAGGTAGATATCAACAAACTTACCTGCTGGATGTCTGCCCTTGACCATCCCAGGATTTTCCTATGTTCATCCAACTGGCCTTGAATCTGCTGCTGCAATTCTTTTGTTATAGGCGTTGGATTAATGTGAGGCCATGGATTTCCTAAATTTAGAAACTTATAATCAAACAATTGATTAGAAAAGACATTAGGTTCAAGTGTCTGCATAGGCATTAGTGTCGGCACTGGTGGCTTCTCATAGTGGTCTGTCTTCTTAAAAGTAACAACATTTTCAGTCTGGGGTACTTGCTCACAGCCTTTGTTTTCTTGCTCATCCTCATCCCCCCAATCATCTATCTCATTCAAGACAGCTTCAAGAGTGGTTTGCCCTACATCTTCCTCCACATCATTGTTAGTAATTTCACCCTCAGCAGATATGTCAGAATACATTGCTTTCTCACTAGACAAAAACACAGGATCATACATATCAAATGTTACCTGGTCATCTAGTGCTCTAAGGGTGAGCTTACCTTGTCCTACATCAATTAGAGCTTGACCTATGGCTAGGAATGGTCTTCCTAAGATCATGGGTACCTCTCTATCTTCTTCCATTTCCAAGACTATAAAGTCAACTGGAAAGATGAATTTGTCCACTTTTACTAGGACATTCTCCACTATACCCTTTGGGTACTTGACACTTCTATCCGCAAGTTGTAAGGTGACGTGTGTCTCCTTACATTCTCCAAGTCCTAGTTTTCTGAAAATGGACAGAGGTATTAAATTTATACTTGCACCAGAATCTATAAGTACTTTATCAAAATTAAAATTACCAATAGTGCAAGGAACAGTAAAACTTCCCTGATCTCTTTGTTTTCTTGGCAAATTGGATAAATTCTTTTGTAAGATCATAGAACATTCCCCTGTAAGCATCACTGGTTCATTCCCTTCAATCTTCCTCTTCTTTGTGAGTAAATCCTTCATGAACCTAGCATATGATGGCATCTGCTGAAGTGCCTCTGCAAAAGGAATGTTAATTTGCAATTTTTTAAAGACTTCTAAAAATTTAGCAAATTGTGAATCCAATTTTTGTTGCTTCAGCCTTCCTGGGAAAGGAATAGGAGGAACATATTCTTTCACTTTTGGTGATTTTTTCTTTGATTCCTCTTCCTTTTGTTTCCCTTTATCTTTTTCCAGGTTAACCTCCTCTTCCTCAAGTTTCTTATCAACCAATTCCTTACCACTTCTTGACATAATAGCATTTACACCCTTAGGATTTTACTCAGTATTACTAGGTAAAGACCCAGATGGTCTATTACTCAACTGTTGAGACATTTGACTAAGCTGATTTTCAAGATTCCTAATGGTGGCTTGTTGATTTTGCAACATTGTGTCAGTCTTTTGCATATAACTTATCATGAGTTCTTCCATTTTAGACTGACCTTGCTGAGAAGAGGTATTATGATTAGGATATTGTTGATGGGGAGTATTATGATTAGGACCTTGCTTTTGAAATCCAGGGGGTTTAAGTGCGTTGTTATCATTTCTCCATGAGAAATTTGGATGGTTACGTCACCCTGGATTGTAGGTGTTTGAATAAGATCCTTGATTACCTCTTTGGAAATTGTTGACAAAATTTACTTGCTCTCCATGGGATGAGGAGGAAAAGTTTCCAAATGGGCACTCAAGAGTTAAGTGTGGTCCTGAGCATAACTCACAACAAGCAAATTGATTAACATTGAAAGAAGGTGCAGAGGTGAGTTTACTTACCTGGGCGGTAAGAGCAGAAATCTGAGCTGTTAAGGTGTCCATCACATTGATAGATGCCACTTTAGACTTACCTCTTTCATGTTGCCAATTATGTGCACTAGAGACCATTTCATCTATCAAAGCACTAGCCTCATCATACGTCTTACTCATTAGTGCACCACCAGAAGCAGCATCTACTAGAGATCTCAATGTCTCATCTAAACTGAGATAGAAAATCTCAATAAGGAGATTATCTGGTAATCCATGATGGGGGCACTTTCTAATTACCTCCTTGAATCTTTCCCATGCTTCATAAAGTGATTCACCACTAAACTTAGTGAAGTTTGTGATGTCATTTCTTAACCTAGCAGTTCTAGCTAGTGGAAAAAATCTCCTTAAAAATTTAGATGAGAGATCTACCCAAGTGGTTACAGAGTCTTGTGTCAATGAATTGTACCAAGCCCTAGCTTTTTCTCTAAGTGAAAACGGAAAAAGTTGTAGCCTAATTACATCATCAGATACATTATTCATTTTCACTGTATTACAATATTAAAGAAATACTGCAATATGCTCATCAGGACTCTCATTTGGATATCCTCCAAATTGATTTGATTGAACCATTTGAACGAGTACTGGTTTTAACTCGAAATTATTAGCCTGAATTGTTGGTCTTCTAATTGCAGGACCTGAAATAACAGGTACCGTGTATTCTCGAAGTGCTCTACCAACACCCTGAATCTGATTGTTGTTCTCGTCTACCATGTTCTCTTCTTCCTTTCTTCTCTGCTCTCTTCTAATTTTTCACAAGGTGCGTTCTATCTCAAGATTAATTGGTAGAAGTTCAACACTTCTACTCTTGCGCATAAAAAGAACCTTAAAGAGAATGGAAAACGATCACACAATGATAAGAAAAATTAAATAACAAAATAATTGTGCCTAAATTACCAACAGAATTACAAAATCTAATATCTATTAGCTCCCCAGCAATGGCGCCAAAAACTAGATACGCTCAGAACGTATATATAAAATGGGAGCGTAAATTGCAGCAAGTGCACTGGTCGTATCAAGTAATAGAGTGGTGAAAAGTAAGGTTGTCGATCTCTCGAGGAACTAATAGAGTACTAGATCTATGGCAATTCTTATCAATATCTAGGTGATTAAAAAGGGGTTTTGAAATGTCTAATCTAAAAATTTAACTTAAAGCAACAAGGAGAATTTTATGAAGAATCTATCAATTATGAACAAGGGAAATTAGAATTCACCCTAGATTTGTTAATCAAATTGCTACCATGTTATATCAACTTGTGGTTATAAGTTTATTCAAGTGAGTTTAGAAAATCCTTTTTAGGGATGTTGACCTTAAATCAATTAGTCGGCTTCCGCGTCTCCAATTAACCAAGGAATCAAAATTATGTTCATACACCTCCCGATGCTACAAAAAACTAATGCCCTAAATCAATTAACCCTAATCCCTTAGTGATTAATTAACAAGAAACATTGCATTGCGCCCTCCATAGACTCTAATTAAACCAATTATCGCAACTCCCGTATTGACAATCAATCTAATTAAGAACTCCTAACAAATCCTCATCAACTCCCGTATCAAAAGGATTTCTAACAATTATAATCAAAGACCAATCATAATTGAAATCAAAGGAATTGCAATCATGAATAATCCTAATAATTCCTAATCATATAACATGGCTACAATTATCTTTTTAACATTCTAGGATTTCATCCAATTTCCCACAAGGATGATTTAGAACATTATAGTATGAATTGCATAAAAACAATTGAAATAAATAGGTGCAATGGAATTCATATTGAACAACAAGAATAAACTAATAAATGGCATAAAAGAAAATAAAGTAAATGAAACAATTTCTATAATCTTCAAGAGCTTCAATCTTCCAAAATGATTCCTCGAATTCTTCAATTGAAAGCAAACTTCAGCAAAATAACTTTCTTTCTTCAACTAAAATTTGGAATAACATGAAATGTAAAGGAATTAAAGAGAATATAAAATCCTAAAGTTCCTAAGGGAATTCTAATGATTTCAAAGAAAGACAAAGGATGCTAAACAAAGAATCAAAACAAAAGGATTCTAAACAAAAGAAAGGATGCCTCCAAGGTTCACACAAAGGGTCTATTTATAAATCCAAAGAGGAGGGGGGATAAGGTTGATCTGATGAGGATTTGAGTCAGCAAATTAATTAAGATACGATTTTGGAGAGACTTTCGCAATGGATATCCGGGGAGTAATGAAGGTCGGCTCAAGGTCGGCGGCTTTAATGCTTTTTGAGGCCGATTTAATATAGGCTGGCTCAAGGCCAGCGGCCTTGAATGTAGGCCGGCCTAAGGCCGTCGGCCTTGAATGTAGGCCGGCCCAAGGCCGGCGGCCTTCAGTGCAATCCTCCGCTCACTTCTTCAATTTTGTGAAAAACTCCTCCAATTAACTTGTAGTTTACTTTTGGGTCCTCAAAACCTGTATTTTCACAATAAACACTATTAAGTATCATTTCTTTATATTTTCTTATAATATTGAAATAAATTTAATATAAGTCCAAAAGAAAATATAAGTATAATGTGATCTTATCACACCCACACACCAAACACCATATCTATACGCACGCATCTCCACTCTTCTCCTTTAGTTGGGTGCTGCTATCGTTGTCGTCGTTGCCGTTGCTGGGTCATTGCTATTGTAGTTCATTATGGTTGCCATTGCTGTCATAGTTGATGCTGCTGTTCATACTGTCCCTCTCCTCTTCCTCCTTTGAAACTTCACGAAATCAAAATGTACCTTGACTAAGCTCCCTAATGGAGGGTGTTGTTGTTGTTGCAGTTGGGGTTATCGTCGTTTGGGTCATTGTCATCTTCCTTGTTCGATCAATCAACCGCCACTTCTTCAAATTTCGAGCACATGAGAGACTAAGTGAGAGAGAGGGAGGAGTACAGTGGCTGGTCGAGAAGGGAAGGAAAAGAAACGAAAAGGGAAGAGAGAGTGATGGGAGGGCAAACGAGGGAAGGTACGGGATAAGGGAAGGCAAGGGAGTCGTGATCTAAGAGAAGGGCGAAGAGGAAGAAGAGAGGAAGAAGAAGAAAAAGGAAGAGAAATGGAAAGAGGGAGAGGGGGCAAGACGGGATGGCTGGAACTGCTGGTGCTGTGCCGCCTATTGTTGTCGCCTCATGTTACGTCTGAAGAGAGGACGTTGCAGTAGATTGAAAAAAAAAATAGCTGTATGTATATATATATATATATTTATTTATATTATATTATATTTATATTGTAATGTCTCTATTCCAATATTCTTCTAGCATACAAAATATCTTTAAATTTCATATTTTTAGCATTTTATTACGAAAAATTATGTCTAAGTTAATTTGATTACTCCAAACATAAATATTTACTTTAATTTTCATTTAAAATTCCTAGGTCTATAATTTAAATTAATTTCATTATTTAACTTAATATTGTTTGAAAATTACGTTTCGGTGAATTTATTCTTCTAATTGTTTAATTTTTAAAACCTATCATTATCACAAAATAAAATAATATTTATTATTCTATTTATTTTCTATAATGGTTCATATAGCTTTTCGAAATTTTTAGGACTTTACAATGGCAACCACCACTAGTGAGATTATTTAGCTCAAACAGCTCTTGCAAGATCATCAAGTATCATGTACAACTCCAGTTCCCTTATTTTGTGACAATCGAACAACTATTCATATTGCAACTAATCATGTATTCCATGAGCGAACAAAACATATCGAGATAGATTGTCATTTTATTCGACAACATATTTAGTCGCAAACCATTGCCACTAAATCAATTTCTTCACAAGATCAGTTGGTAAACATCTTCACCAAAGCTCTTGGACATGATTAGTTTCATCAACTAGTTGGCAAGTTAAGCATTTCCAAGTTTCATGCTCCAACTTGAGGGGGAGTATTAGAGGATCATTTATTTCCATGAATATATTGTATCGATCATCTTTTATTTCTATGTATATCTTGTATCAGATCTTTGACTTGATCTTTAGCATTGTATTCTTAGGGATTATTGATAGGTTGTAATTAATTACAATTGCTAATATTTAGGAATAATATTAGGTGTTTTAATGTATATAAACTTGTATTCAGTGCCATGAATACAATACAAGAAACACTTTCTGTTTCAATTGCCTTTTTTTGTTTCTCAAATTTTACAAATTTACTTTAAAAATTATCATAATTAACGTAATAATAATGTATTTTGATACTTTGTTTTACATATTGCATGATACTATATTATTTATTTATATAAAAATATTTTTATATTGTAATTTAATATGATTATTGGTTGTTCTTACATGTTTTTGAAAAATGGTATGACAATTGCAAAGATTTATAATAACTTCAAATTATTACAACACCATATATTAAGAGTTGAATCATTTTATGTTGAATAATGGAAAGGTTGTAACACATAAATACTATACTCCATGTAAAAGATGTTTGTCTTGAGTACTAAAAAGGTATAATTGATAAAAGTAAAAGAAATTATAAGCAACAAAAAGATATTACTAAGAGAAAGCATAAGTGACAAGAATAAAAGAATACAAATAGCTAGAATGTATTATTAATGGAAAGATATAAATAACAAAAAAAAATATTCATATAAATAAAATCTAAATAGGAATTCCGATAATACCCAAATTCATAATGTTCATATTACATAACCAATACAATTATGATAAAAGCACAACATGACAATTTAAACCAAAAGAAAAAAGAAAGAAAAGATCAACTTGTAATTACATAACCAATACCACTCTATAAGATCAACTTTCGAAAATTTGGTACTCACTTATAACCTATTAAATTTGTACAATCTTGTAATTGCAAGTTCTAAAATCTGATAAATTTCACTTTTCGGTAATTCAGGGAATTCATTAACATAAAGCATAAAGATGTACATAAAGTTTACAGGTACATAGCATAGTCGACTATAGAACCACCACAAGACAAATCCCAGCACAAAATGAAGTTCAGCTAGGATTTAGAACATGACGTGTACGGTACGATAAGGGACATAACATGTATGACTCGAGTAAGACCTTATGCTCAAGCCTGAAGGTCTCTAAGGTAATATGTCATCATGCCGGGATAGAAATACCAATGTGCATGTTGAAGATGGTAATGATGCTGTAATTATATATATACATTAATAGTATCCACTGTTGGAGGTCTACTACAATGCATTCCACTGCCAAGGCAGCCAACGCTCTTTTTTGATGTACCATCGGTTGAAAAGTACCCAAGAGATATCCTCTCTAGCCTAAAGTTATAATTGAATAGTATAGAGGGCTGAAATTATTATATGAATATATTAGGTTAAGCTCATTAATCATTTCACTTGACTTATTGAATTAGGTAATAGAGCTTAGTGAGTTCGGTCTAATTTTGGGGATGATTAAGGGAGAATTGGTTAGTGGGGTTAGAATAGGGATCGTTAAACTGGTTGTCGATATCCAACTTTTTTCAGGCAGGCTCATGTACTTATGAAAAAGGTTACTAACCTTAGGCTTGTAATGAGCAAACTTCATATCGTCCATCTCACTATGGTGATCTAACGGATGTCATCAAACCCAAGAGTTTATGAATACTCAGTCATTCCTCCTCATTCAAGAGATTCAAGAGATTAGAGAAACGGTAGTCCATTAAGAATTCTCTACTCTCAATGATCAAATAAGTGTTCAGGTGAAAAACGGTCTCCATTGCACAAGAATTATAAGATTGATGCTTGAGGTTCCCTTAGCTTCCTTGTCTATCACTTGTGCATTTGAGACTCTTGAGATTGTCTATTTCTCCTCCCTGCTACTCTCTCCCTAGTCATCCCATTATGTGTCATCTTCACATTACTTCTCTAAAATCACGTGTAATGTAGTACTCGCATAATACTTACATGACTACTCTTGCTAGAACCCTCCATCTACAAATAGTTATAATTTTAATGAGATTTATTAGTTAAGCTAAATTATTTTAATTGATCCATTTATTTGTTTGTTGAACTGTTTATACTTTATTTAAAGTTGTACTTAGACGTTTTACTATAGCTTTTGAGGTCATTAGTTAACCCATGATTGATGAACTCTATTGGATAATTGTAAGAGCTGGGTCCTTCTCTACTCCTCACCAATTGATTGCTATTGATTGAGAAGGAAAATAAATAAGAGGATTGTTGGTTATTCTGTTTCCTTTTTCTTGGAAACAAATAACCTCTAAATATGGTCCATGAATCCCATCATAAAAGGAACAATATTATCCTACTAAATCGGGAACAATAAATCCCACTAAATCAGGAATAGTAATATATCCCACTATATCAGGAAAGATATGTTCCAAATAATTCCTAATTTTGTGAAACAACTCATTGATGGAATGAGTTATAAATAGGAGTATTACGGGGTCTCTAATCCTGCTCACCACTACAGAAATACACCATCTATATTGAGTGAGTTAAGGTTTAGAAGCACCAACCGTAACCAAAGCGTAACATTATTCTCCACCGAACAGGACACCTATTTGCTTTGCAATGGCTGGAGGTATGTAAAGGATTTATTTCACTTCCGCTGCCGCATATGATTAAGTTTTCTATATGCTAGTTTCAACATTTGGTATCAGAGCCCCTGACGCCTCTGCCTTGCCCTATTGAATTCTGTGGAGTTTGGCTTTGGTTTTTATTTGTTTGCTTAGCGGTGTTTTTAATTTTCTGGTGATTAGAAATCGTTAAGTGATGAAATTTTATTTCTCATGTACTTGTTGTTGCAAGGTGTAAGTATGACGTTTAGCAGAATAATTTTATATTAAAATTATTTGCATTTGTCAATGAATGAAATTTATTAAAGGGAATTAATTCTTTTAGCATGCTATGAACTTAATTTGTGATATTGCATACTTATGTTATATTAAGTGCATAATTTATGGTTTGCCATTATACTTGAAATGTTGATTAGACAATATAAGAATGTTAGAAATATATTCATAGTATATTGCTTATGGTTTTTTAATACACACGTGGCATAACTATAATAACACGGCCGTTCCTGGAGCCGTGCCTCTGGCCGTGTCAGCTTCTGGAAGCATAACTGTTGTAACACGGCCATGCCTGGAGCCGTGCCTTTGGCCGTGTCAGCTTCTGGAAGCATAACTGTTGTAACACGACCGTGCTTGGAACCGTGCCTTTGGCCGTGTGAGCTTCTGGAAACATATTTGTTGTAACACACGGCCATGCCTTGAGCCGTGCCTTGAACCATGTGTGTTTTTGGGAGAGTATCTGATTGGAGACACGGTCGTGCCTCCTGGCCGTGCCTCTTAGCCTAAGGATTTAGTTAATGATTAAGTGATCCATATAATTTTAAATGATTAGGGAGTAGCCACAGCATCCTTAATTGATTAAAATTATATATTAAAGATAATTTAGGATCACATGTTGATAATAAATATTGTGTTGACATAATATCAAATTATATTTTCTAATTTACCCACAGGAATTAGAAAAGGGAACATAATTTGATAGTTTTATTGTAAGTTTTAAGATGAATCTAATTGAATTAGAACTTTAGCCCACAGGCAAGTTTTATGTCACTAGATTCACATTCTATCATGATAATAAGTCTTAAGTAGAATCTAATTGAATTAGAACTTTAGCCCACAGGCAAGTTTTATGTCACTAGATTCATAATTTTTTATTTTTTTACATTGGTAAAAGCATGTTATATATTGATTAGCCTCGAATTTTGAGCATGTTCATTTAATTATTGCAGCAATTCAACCTGTCAATTTTTCTGATATGCGATGTGATGTTCCCGAGCTCAAAGGGGATAACTATAAGGTTTGGAAGGAGAGGGTTCTCCTTCATTTGGGATGGATGGACATTGATTATGCTATAAGGAAAGAAGAGCCCCCTATAGTAACAGAAACCAGCACTCCAGATGCAATAAGTCTTTATGAAAAATGGGAGCGATCCAATCGCTTATCAGTTATGTTCATAAAGACTAAAATTTCTGCTGGTATCAGGGGCTCTGTCGAGCAATATCAAAAGGTCCAAGATCTGCTGAAGGCCATTGATAAGCAATTTGCTACTTCAGACAAGGCAATGGCCAGCACCCTAATTATAGAGCTTTCAACTCTAAGACTCACCAATGTTAAGGGTGTGCGTGATCATATCATGCGCATGAGGGATATTGCGGCCCAATTGAAGGCATTGGAGGTTGAGTTATCAGAATCCTTCCTTGTTCACTACATTCTTTGCACTTTACCTCAACAGTATGGCCCATTTAAGATATCCTATAACACACATAAGGATAAATGGTCAATCAATGAATTATTGACCATGTGTGTTCAGGAAGAGGGCAGATTAATTATGGAGGAAAAGGAAAAAGAGAATGTGAACTTTACTATTCATGGGAAGAGCAAAAGGAGGGATCAAGCCAAGGACAAAGGGAAAGGGAAAATCCCTCCCATAAAGGACATTAAGAAGGAAGTTGTGAGCTTTTTCTGTAAAAAGAAAGGGCGCATGAAGAAACAGTGCACCAAGTTCATGCAGTGGCTTGATAAGAAAGGTACTCAACTTTCACTTGTTTGTTATGAAACCAATATGATTGATGTTAATCATAACACATGGTGGATTGATTCTGGTTCTACAATCCATGTGACCAATTCATTGCAGGATTTAAGAAACCTGTGGAATCCAGTGGGAAGTGAGCGTAGCATCTATTCAGGCAATAAGATGTCCTCACATGTGGAAGCTATTAGGACGTGCAACTTAGTTTTAAGTAGTGGTTACATTTTGCAATTGAAAAGGACATTTTATATTCCTAGGTACTCTAGGAATTTAATTTCAGTTTCCAGACTCGTATCAGATGGTTATTCCTTTAAATTTTCGGACTCAGGATTTAATTTGTTTTATAAATCTGATGTTATTGGATGTGGTACTTTGTCTGATGGTCTTTTTCTTCTTAGTTTACAAAATGATGATAACCATACTATTATGCATGTTCATGAAAGGATTGGCACTAAACGATGTGTTATGAATGAGGACTCCTCTATGTTATGGCATCGGAGATTAGGTCATATCTCCATTAATAGAATTAAGAGGTTAGTAAATGATGGGGTACTTAGTGCTTTAGATTTTACTGATTTTGAGACTTGTATAAGTTGTATTAAGGGAAAACAAACTAACAAGTCGAAAAAGGGTGCCAAAAGGAGTTCTGAATTATTGGAAATCATACATACAGACATTTGTAGTCCAGACATGGATGCGTACCGTAACAAGTATTTTGTCTCTTTTATAGATGATTACTCACGATATATGTATCTCTACTTGCTTAATAACAAGAATGAAGCATTAGATGCTTTTAAGGTATTTAAAGCAGAAGTACAAAAACAATGTGGAAAACATATTAAAATCGTGAGATCTGATAGAGGCGGAGAATACTATGGTAGATACACAGAGAATGGACGAGCGACTGGTCCATTTGCGAGGTTTCTTCAAGAAAATGGGATTGTTGCCCAATACAGTTTACCTGGCTCTCCAGACCAGAATGGAGTAGCCGAAAGGAGAAACCGAACATTATTGGACATGGTGCGGAGTATGCTTGCAAACTCCAAGCTTCCTAACTTCTTGTGGAATGAAGCTCTTAAAACGGTTGTGTACATATTAAACCGAGTTCCAACCAAGGCTGTCCAAGGGACGCCATTTGAATTATTCAAAGGGTGGAAACCGAGTTTACGACATGTACGCGTTTGGGGATGTCCGTCTGAAGTAAGAGTCTACAATCCACATGAGAAGAAGTTAGACCCAAGGACTATTAGTGGGTATTTTGTAGGATATGCCGAAAGGTCTAAGGGATACAGATTTTATTGTCCATCTCATAGTACTAGGTTTGTGGAATCAAGAAATGCAAAATTTCTTGAGAATGACTTGATCAGTGGGAACGTTCGATCTCAAGACATTGGTTTTGAGAAAGACCATTCAGATGCCCAATATGACACCTCGGGCAGTGGACTGATTGTTGTTAACAACACGCCTCCAACACAAATGCGTGTTGAAAATTCAGTCCCCGAGATACCACAAGCTGTCAATCCTGATTCAGTAGATGTTGAAGTTCAACAGATACCCGAAGCTATTGAACAACCTGCTGAACGATATGATCCTGCCCTTTAAGAGAATGTTGATATAGCATTGAGAAGATCTACTAGAGTAAGGAAATGAGCAATTCCTAGTGACTATGTTGTATATCTACAAGAATGTGACTACAATATTGGAGCCGAAAATGATCCTGAATCGTTTTCACACGCCATGAGTTCTAAGGATTCGAACTTGTGGCATAAAGCCATGAAAGATGAGATGGATTCGATGGCATCTAACTGAGTCTGGAATCTCGTCAAGTTGCCTGATGGTGTAAAAGCCATTGGATGTAAATGGGTCTTCAAAACTAAGAAAGACTCACAAGGCAACATTGAGAGATATAAAGCAAGACTCGTTGCTAAAGGATTCACTCAAAGGGAAGGAATTGATTATACAGAGACATTTTCTCCTGTGTCTAAGAAAGATTCCCTTCGTATAATGATGGCTTTGGTTGCACACTTTGATTTGGAGTTGCACCAAATGGATGTGAAAACGGCTTTCCTTAATGGAGATCTAGAGGAAGAGGTTTACATGAAACAACCTGAAGGATTCTCTTCTAGTGAAGGTGAGCACTTGGTTTGCAAGCTTAATAAATCCATATATGGATTAAAACAAGCCTCCCGTCAATGGTATTTGAAATTTCATGATATCATCACTTCATTTGGCTTTGAAGAAAACATGATGGATCAATGTATATACCAAAAGGTCAGTGGGAGTCAAATTTGTTTTCTTGTGCTATATGTGGATGATATTTTACTTGCAACTAATAATAAGGGGTTGCTATATGAGGTGAAACAATTTCTCTCAAAGAACTTTGATATGAAGGATATGGGTGAGGCATCTTATGTCATTGGCATTAAGATCCATAGGGATAGATCTCAAGGCATTTTAGGCTTGTCTCAAGAAACCTATATCAATAAAGTTTTAGAGAGATTTCGGATGAAAGATTGTTCACCAAGTGTAGCTCCCATTATAAAGGGTGATATTGTTCACCAAGTGTAGCTCCCATTATAAAGGGTGATAAATTCAACTTAAGTCAGTGTCCCAAAAATGAGCTTGAGTAGGAACAAATGAGAAACATCCCATATGCTTCAGCTGTTGGAAGCTTGATGTATGCTCAAGTCTGTACCAGACCTGACATTGCATTTGTTGTTGGGATACTAGGAAGATATCAGAGTAACCCAAGTATTGACCACTGGAGAGCTGCAAAGAAGGTAATGAGGTACCTTCAAGGGACAAAGAGTTATATGCTCATATATAGACGAACTGATAATCTGGAGGTTGTTGGGTACTCCGATGCGGATTTTGCTGGCTGTGTTGATTCACGTAAATCAACATCTGGTTATGTTTTCATGTTTTCCAGTGGGGCCGTATCTTGGAGAAGTGCAAAGCAGACCTTGACTGCTACTTCCATGATGGAGGCCGAGTTCATATCTTGTTTTAAGGCTACCTCACATGGTGTATGGTTAAAGAGTTTTATATCTGGGCTTAGTATTGTCGACTCTATTTCTAGGCCATTAAGATTGTACTGTGATAATTCAGCTGCTGTATTTATGGCTAAGAACAATAAGAGTGGTAGTCGAAGTAAACATATCGACATCAAGTACTTAGCCATAAGAGAATGTGTTAAGGAAAAGAAAGTGGTCATCGAGCACATTAGCACTGAGTTAATGATAGCTGATCCTTTAACTAAAGGCATGCAACTAAAGAGTTTTAAGGATCATGTGATGAGAATGGGACTTAGTTCCATAATGTAATTTTTATTATGTTTAATTTTAATAAAACTCTTATTCAGTTGATGTTTTCTCATTTAGCCCTGTGTACACATTTGTTTATTCATTTATTTTGAGAAATATCATTAAGTCTGGACCTAGAATAAACATCGGGTTTATTCATCAAGTTCTATAAGATTGAGAAGCACAATGCATTGTAATACATGGGAGATAATACTCGTCATTAGAGTACCTATCACCATGATTCATGAATTTTGTTTCTCATTAAGATAGATTATGGAATACATGGACCAAGTGGGAGAATGTTGGTTATTCTGTTTCCTTTTTCTTGGAAACAAATAACCTCTAAATATGGTCCATGAATCCCATCATAAAAGGAACAATATTATCCTACTAAATCGGGAACAATAAATCCCACTAAATCAAGAATAGTAATATATCCCACTATATCAGGAAAGATATGTTCCAAATAATTCCTAATTTTGTGAAACAACTCATTGATGGAATGAGTTATAAATAGGAGTATTACGGGGTCCCTAATCCTGCTCACCACTATAGAAATACACCATCTATATTGAGTGAGTTAAGGTTTAGAAGCACCAACCGTAACCGAGGCATAACATTATTCTCCACCGAACAGGACACCTATTTGCTTTGCAATGGCTGGAGGTATGTAAAGGATTTATTTCACTTCCGCTGCCGCATATGATTAAGTTTTCTATATGCTAGTTTCAACAAGGATAACCTTCAAATATTTGAAGAGGAGGTATTTTTTCTTCTTCACAAGCAAGCCATAGCATTTCCACAAGAATAAAGTAGATTTAATATTTGGTATTAATGAAGAGCCTATTATTCTCAAGTACACACAATTTGTATTAATCAAGAAGGAACTCAAATGCAATTTGTACTAACCCGTATCTTCTTTCGTTGCCAAAGGTTAATGAAACCTATTAACTTTTCATTGAAATCAATAGTAATTTAACTGATGGTTCAAACAAGGAAAAATTAATGTAAAAAAATATGATAGACTAGCTTAAATTTAGAGGGTGGAAGGGTACAGGCAATGCCTTAGGTTAAGAGAAGTGATACAAATGCCAATACACTTCCATAGAAATCCAATCAGTATAAGGTTTAAAAATTTTATATTATGCCAATTTATCAAACATTTCAACTCCATGTAAAGAAAATATCGAAAAAGTTACCCAAGCATGACCTATATATTACATAGTTTATAATAGTTGTGGCAATACTTGTGTGGCTTGATGGTAAAATTGAGTTTAGAAAGCAATTGTAGTCTTTATAGGCCTTATTAGCATTGTAGAAGTTGTTGGTCTTGTCGAGTTTCTATAGAGAAAAGATGATTGTCAATCTTGACCATTGGTAGTAAATGGATCTAAATCAATGTGAAAAAGGAGGATTATAGGAGCGTTTGTGTTTTTTTGTCTAATCAAGGGGAAAGTATTGGTTTGCTACTAGGTAGGAGACTCCAGTGTTTCAATTGTTACACTACAAGAAAATTGACTTTTAGAGTTAGAAATTTTTGTCTCTAAAAGTAGTAATTCTATTGTAAAAAACCTTCAAAGGCAGAATTTTCGTCATAAATTTTTATTGTAAAAAATTATCATTGCCAATTCTATTGAGTGACAAATTGTACATTTATTGTAAATTTCCAACGAAAAATCTATCTCAATTCCATCACAAAAAGTTAACAAAATATGTAGTGCAATGGAAGTAGAGACAAAAAATTCTATCGCAAACCAGTCAAGTTTCATTAGATTACAATTGAATTATTTTAATTAAAAATACGATAACTTAACCAAAATACCTCACACCATGGTAATTTCACCTTATTAGCATAATTATCTCTTTTAATTGAAACTTCCCAAGAGGTCACCTATCTTGGTAGTTTCTTCCCTAAGCACACCTAACTTTTGAGTTTTTTGTAATCTATATCCGCAACACCAATCTATCTTTATGTGATTAAATTTACATTTTTTTTATAGATAACTAATAATGTATAATAAAATATCGAACTTATAATAAATTATATATAGTAATGACATAACATTTTATCTTATTATTTAAAAATATTATTTATAGTATATATTATTATATAAATTTATACATAATAAAACCGTAATATATAAGCTCAATCACTTAATAATTTATAAATATATCATATGATATAAATTATCAAATATTATATAATATTTTATATATAAGATAAAATAATTATAATACATATATGCAATATATTATATCACTTATTTATGTATATATATTAATTTCTTTTAGAGAAATAATTAATATGTCCCTAAAGGTCAAGATCATTGTAAAAATAAATTTGGAGATAGATTTGTGAAGGTTTTTTAAAATACGAATAACATTAAAATTTTAACATTTATCATTGTATTAGTGGCTGAAATTTTCCATCTCTAAAAAGTGAGTTTATATTTTTGATATTTAGAGACAGATTTGTAATAGAATCCAAAAATAAATATTGTACCAAAAAAAAATTTCTTGCAATAAAATTGGTGATGAAATTGTGATTGAATTAAATTCCATATAAACTTGTTGATAATCTATTTCTAATTCTATTGCAATAATTAATAAGATTATAAAAATATGTCTTTTCATGTAGTTAGAAATCCATTGCAGATTAATATTTTTAGAGACAAATTTTTTTCTTCACAAAATTTCTATCTCTAAAGCCTTATTTTCTTATAGTATTAGATTTATTTTTTCTTTCAGTAAATTATATCCAAATGAATGACTGTAAAATTCTATTTTTCCTTCAACTGTTGAAGTTCTCATGACTATCTAAAATTATGTTTCTATTGCAAGCAAACATTTAGCAACAAGACAACATTGTAGCCTCAAATTCTCCAATTGTTGCCATACTTTGCAACGTTTCAAAATGTTCTAGAAACTTGATTACTAGTTAACCTTATGCTAAAATACAAGAAGTTTGCATAATAAATGGTAAACATGTTGGCTTACATAGATGTCTTGTTCAGTCCTAAAGTTACCTTTGGCTTATACTGCAAAACAATATATTCCACTAATTATAAGTTGGCGACCACCATGTTTTTATTCCACTAAAACAATGAGTTCCTTAGTGCTTTACTTGCTTTCAATATGTTTCTTTTCATACTTGTAAAAAACAAGCCTTTAGACACACTCTCTTAGGTACTTGGTGCCCTCATGGTGTATACTTAGGTATGGGTAAATGTCAAAAACCAAATCTCATGATTCGGGGAATAAGAAGGAAACTCCTGATTTTGTACAAAAGATAAAAATAGTCTTGAGGATAAGGGAGGAATATGATACCTCATTATCTCAATGTTTCTCAATAAAGAAGTTTATGATAGCTATTTCGATCTTTAGCACTACCTAGTAAATTGTCTAGAAAGTCTAAAAGTTCTAACTTAAGTATTTGAAAAACTATAATCCATAAGTAAATAAATGTAAATAACAAGTAAATATATACATCAATAAAATATTTTACTCTAAGTAAACGATAACTTATAGAAATAAAGGACTCGATAATTATAAAAGTTTATAGAAATTTCAAATGACTCACAACAAATCACATCCTCAATTGATTGGACTATGCTAAAATAAATTTCTATGGTATGTATTTATACCGTGATGTCCCATAACTATACTCAACACTAAATTCAAATGCACATGATAACGTGATCACCTAGACCATATCTCTTTCAATAAATGCACCCAATTAAAATAATGCATAACGAATAAACCCTAATCCACTTTTATATCAGTAATAATCTTATGTGAATTTTCTTGTAAATAATCCAGGAACGTCATTTTATTGGTATCATTATTATATAAGTGATGATTAAGGCAATATTGCAATAATGAGATCTTGAAAATACTACAAGAGTAAAAAAAAAAAAAATTATGGAACCTGGAATACCTTAAGTCATTACCATTATGAAAAGTGTATAAAAAGAAAAAAGAAAAAAAATCAAAACAAAAATATATAAGTTATATGAATACCTAATTTATAACCGGTAGTGTCTTTAAAAAATAAATACAAATATAAAAAAAATAAAAATTGTATGAATTGATATATTTCTTATATATATAATTTATGAACCTACATTGATGGAGTATTCTTGAAGGTTTTTATATTGTATATAATTATATGCATTTATAAATGTACTTCATATATTTCGAAAGTTTACGTAAGTCAATAAAGGTATATATATATATATATATATGTATCTGTCATTATAATAGTATATATATACATATAATAGCTAATCTATGCAACAATTATTTATGTCTATAATTCTATACGTACTGTTATAATATTTCGATAGTTTAGTATATATAATCTAAGTATATGTACGTATACAAACTCATGATAAAATATAGAAGCTACTTAATGGGTAAATGTGTTTATATATGAAGTATTGCCTGTATAAAATGTATCTTCTATTCAACCTATCATTATAATATATTCAATGCTAAAATTCCTTGGAAACTTATATAATTATACATATAGTTACTTATAATTAGGAAAGACAAGTATGATAAATAAATATATGTTACTGTGAGGACTACAAATTTAAAAGGAACTATTTGTGAATATCTTAGTCATTCGCAATAGGAAAAAGGCAAGCGATGGATAAGAATAAATGAGTGAATATTGAAAACAATGATATTCAGAAGGAAATATTTATATATAATCAATAAGGAAGAATGATGAAACTTTAAACCATAGATTATACGATATAATTAAACAAATAAATTCAAAAATGAAATCAAGCCCGATCAAAAACCGATAAAATAATATATGAGCCCCCAACCACTTATATAGACTCGCTAAAGAGATTGACACAACTTTGGGAAATTCTTGAAATTAAAATTAAAAGGCAAATCAAATTAACATTTCAATATAGGTTAGAATTTTTATATATTAATGCTGTTGTTGCAATATTGGTGCATATAAACTAGTAGAAGAAATGTTAGAATTGAGAAAGACATCCATTAACTACAACTTAATTTCTATTTTAGTTAAAGAAGAGATTATGTAAATAACTTTTGTTGGAAAAATCAGCATAGATGTTATACTGATTGCAAAAATTAGTTACTTCATATGTCATTGAATTGTTGTAAGATAAATTAAATGCAAACAACTTTAATTAATGTTATGTTTTATTAACCAAACCAGATTGGGAAAGGAGTCTATACGCTTACGAATTTTATTTTATTTTTTATGCTTTGGATAATTACATAAAAATAAAATAACAAATCAGTAAAAATATAGATGAGAATGAATAAAATATAGTCATACACACCGATTTTTTTTAAGTAAATAAAAATTAAAACTCAAATTGTGTCCTTTCTAGAATAACATTAGAGCAGACACAAGTGCATGGAGTTAAAATACATGCATGCACCTAATGGCTAAGAATAGGACCATGGGCCTACAATATTTAACCCATCATATTTTGTAAAGCTTTAAATCTTAAAGTTGCAAACTCGAACAATTTCGTAGTCCTGGGCCAAGAACAATTGGGATCTCCACAACTCTGTAATGATGTAGGGCCAATAGGACTATTGAAAGCCCAAAGCTATATTAGGACAATAAAAACTAGGAAACTTGTGCATGAGAATATATATATATATATATAATAAAATAAATTATAATAAGAAAATAAATAAAATAAAATAAAACGTCTAACTAATCATATAAAATACGAATTGGGACATGCCCAATTTATTAAAAATCTAACCTAGGGGATAGCACTTGAGGTTGATAGTAAATTATTTACATGGATGGATATTACATCCTAACCCATGGCCATAGAGGGCGATTATACTCTTTACCTTATACAACTTCCGGATGACTATATAAGTTGTTGCATTCATATGTTTGATTGTTACATTCATACTTAATGTGTGATAACCCATGTGTAATTGCTTGTTATGCATAGTATGAGAGGAGAACCTTACTAAGTTGTTGTGCTTACCCCCTAACAATTTCCTTTCTTGCAAGTCACTTAAAAGCTTGGGATGGGCTAGGATCTATATGAAGAGCATTTGTCTTATTCAAAACTTTACATCATAGGTTTGATTTTAGGATTTAGTTAGTGTATCTCAAACCTATGTGGTTTCCCCAATCTCATTGTTTGGTAGGGGATATCGATACTCTATGATCTTGGAATGATAAGCTATTCAAAATAAAGTATATACTTATAGCCTTATTCATTGGAGAATATACTTAAAAAACATTATTTTTTAAAAATTCATGAAATAGAGTACCTGCAAAAATTATTCCAAAAATAGATCTTGAAGTCATTGATAGAATTTTCTTGAAGGCACAGACCATGTGTCCGCCTTCAATAAATTACTTAGAAAAAAAATTTTAGCATCATTCCTCACTATCTAATAATTTCATCTAACATTGCAAACCTATACTTCAAACCTATAAAAAGCATCACAAAAAGGTATTGTAAATTTACACAGTATCACATAATGTAAACTCAAATGTATAGAAAAAAAAGTTTGCACTGATAATTTATATTATAAATACAAATCCTCAGTTTCTCGATTCAATTTATACACAACTACATCTTTTCTTCCATTCTTTTTTTCCTCTGTAGTTCATAGTTTGTGTTTTCTTAATTTTCATTTCATGCAAGTTTAACTTATACATTTTGTGCTTGGGAATATTAGAAGGAGATTTATTCAATTTGTTCGTGCAAGAAAGCGTGATTAAAGCAAATATTTTCAGTATGTTTTTTCTTGTGAAAAAATTTTTTTTTCTTATTATGTTACTTTTCGTCAATCCACATTTAATCAAAGGAAATTATTCATAGTGTATTGTTTTTATTAAAATAACAGTTGTTATTGATAATTAATAGTTAACTTGTCATTAATTACTCGCTAATATATCATTATTTAAAAAATAATTAGTAAAAAATTTCATATTTATTGTAAATGAAATGTGTTGGTTTATTGTTATGAAAATTATCATAAAATTAATCGTTAATTAGGCATTAATTTGTCATTAATATATGATTAACTATTAGTTAGAAAATTAATTAGTAGAAAAATTTGTATCAATTGTAAATGCATTTGCTTGGTTTATTAGTATAAAAATCATCATAAAATTAATTTTTTATTAATTAATCACTAATTAGTCATTAATTAGTAGTTAATATGTGATTAATAATTCGTTAAAAAATAAATTAGTGACAAATTTGGAATTGACTGTAAATGTAATATCTTGGTTCATTAATGTAAAAATCGTAGTAAAATTAATCATAACACATGTAGCGCCACACACATGCATATATATATTACAGTTGTTAGGGGGATTTATCTTTATCGATAAAGTCAATTCCCTCTTCCACACAATGTTTTTACCTCTGTTGGACCATTTCAATGTTGTAAGAATGTATAGCTAGGGGTCCACGTGTCTGGCACAGTTATATTGCCAACTTTGTGTCACATAATCCCCATTGGCTCATGAGATTGGAGGGGCTACAACATTGCCACGAGTTTGCGTATGGGATAGATTCCCACACATTTCACCCCTTAGCCGACATGGTCTAGTTATGAAGGTTAGAGCTCCATTGGCCTTACGCTCAACAGGCAAAACGATAACCAAGTGTTTCGGTACAGTCTAACTTGATGCCCCTTAAGTCGATTGGGAGTTGTACGCTGAGAGTCTAATTCACATCCTTCTAGTTTTATGCAAAAGCGGTATACACATTTGGACCACATGAGCGCAACTTATATATTTCCACATAGTAGAGTGGCATTACCCCGACCATGTTATAAGGCAATTTGGGGGGTATTAATGGATTCCACATGATGTAAATGCACAACTTGAGCTTTATCAGATCAACATGCGTGGGAAGGTTAATGTTGATTGGCTAGTACAATATGAAACATACATATCTATATGGGAAGACAGAACGTCCCAAGTGATGTACATATAAGGCCCTCATGGCATGCATGAGTCATACATGTAGTGATATAGATCCATTAGCCGCAAATATGTAGGACGCACAGGGTAGTTATTAGATATTTGGTAAGTGCAATATCAACATGTTCTCGTCGATCCATTGCTTAATCAATTGTACGATACATTCTAACATGTAGGCTAATATTTTAAGACAAATTCGCCTATGCTCAAATCATGACGAGGCTGTTAGTGTAGCTAGTCATGGTCTTCAATTCTTACATGACCATGGGGGAATGTTGTACCTATAGGGCCACCAATAGCATGGCGCATACAATGAGGTTGAGGCACAACCTATTGACTTATGACAACAACAATAGATTCCTGCTCGACACAAGACCATGAGACATCGACGACCTCAGAATCAGGCTGAGGCACAAGAATGTTCTAACATACAAGAGCAATAGTTTCAACTAGATTTCAATGTGATGTACAACAACTCAACACAACTATCGGCACATATGTCACACCACACCGTTATTCTATCGGTAGTCCTATCTTAACACCACTTACCCCACATAAGAGACGTTCTGATAAATAACCAATATATCAAGATGAATCTCCACATCAAGCTATAGAGTGGAGACTAGTGCCTCCTTGAGAATTCAACGAAACCCCCCAACACCATCTGACACATGAGTCGCAAGCTTTTCCAACTCTACATTCTAGGTCATCGAGAGAGCCGACAAACTCATTTACGCTGCTTGTTAGACATTTTCAAAGGAGAAGGAATAATTAGGAGATATGATTCAATTTTTCCTTATTTATTTGATATGTATGTCTTTTCTTTTCTTTTTTTTTTTTAAATTAATGTAAACAACTAATTAAAGTTGATAAATTTATATACCATTAAAGTAATAGTTGATTTTTTCTTATAACAATTACTTGTTTTATAATTTTTAAATTATGAAATTTTTTTTGTTATTCTTTAGGTAACCTTTTAATTTTTTTTTTTAAAATTCATTCACTTTACATGATTTTTCATAAAAAAAAAATCAGCAATTAAAAAAATTAAGGTAGTGAAGTTGAGACCTAAATTTGTAACTTTCCTCTTGTCCTTAAAACACTCGTCTTCCATGTGTTTCGAAGACTCAATTTGGACTTCTTAACTGGGTAAAAAATGACCTATGTAGTTCTCCATCATGGCTAATATTTCATGAAGACACCAAGCATTCCCCCTTCCAAATAGGACTATCACTGATGCCAAAATTACCTAAGGCTATAGAAACATTCCTCTTTTCCTGTGTAGGTAAAGCTTCCAGAAAGATCCAAAGAGAAAGAGCCATATAAGTAAGTAAATCCTCGCCAAGCAGACAGCTTATGAGACAAAGGATTGGCAAAGAGAGTGGATTGAACAGAGAAAAAAATAAAGAAACAACATTGTGGACGGCAGAGAACAACGACGACGAGAATACAAAAAATACTTGGAAACTGGGAATTCAATCATAGCAATGGGTTCTCAAGACCAAAGCTAGAACCCCCAAACAGTTCAAATACCGATACAGGAGAGCAGGCACCTTTCTAGCTGTGTACTTTCATTTTAATGTGCATAAGCATTATATCACATCAATAAGCAGTATCAGGCAGATATACATACATACCCAGGGATCATCAGCATTAAGAAGAAAATTTCCAGTAAGCATCGGCGTGATAAAGTGCAGCCGCAAAGGTATTCTGTAAAGCAAGTATCTCAGAATTTAGAATGCACACGATCACTTTTGGAGCGCGTTGAAAGACAGGTCTCCATAACACTTAATAACTTATATTACTGCCTACCAAGATGTTTCTCTATGAAGAGAACAAAGACTATCACTTGATTATCATCAGTCCTTACAGGCTGGAAATGGTAATTGATATATCTTCTTTTATGGCTAATCTATGCAAGTATTTTGGGATCTGCAATAATCTCTTTTGCAATGGCTAATCTACCAACAACGCTAGTCTGCCAACAACCTCTCTCTAAAGCCCTGCATCAAGATAAGCCTTGATCGACTTCAAGATGTTTGGCAAGCTCCAACGATTGCTTACATGGATTCATCACACCAATTAAACGCAGTTTAATCCTTGTGGAATAAATACATGCAAAGAAGTGAACAGTTGTAACTTATATTTCCTTGGAAGCATGAGCAAGTTCTGGAATTAGAGGATACTGTTCCAGATCGAAAAAGCTCTGCAATACTCCTGGTGACACAACACCAAGATCAAGTCCTCTCTGAAGGTCTTGATTATTATGACAACATCCTCATCTGTTAGGTGCACGGAGAGAATAATTCCATAGAAGACTGTTTCTTCACACCAAACAGGAAGTATACGTATCGATATAACAACTATCACAATACGCATGAAGCCTGCAAAATAATAGGAGATCTAAACGCCAGTTGATCTCATAGAAAGATCTAAAATTCAAATCCCATCTATAAATCATTGATCATGTAAAATATTATGTTACATAATGCTTTCTGGCCAACAACGATAATAATCCATGTGAATGAAAAAAAAAAAGAAAAAAATCAAGGATCTCAACTACTAGAAGCATGCATTGGAGAAAAGACTCTGCATTTATGCTATAAAAAATATACTAAGAAAGCCTACCTTTTTTCTATTGTGGTTATTCCCCTGCTAAAAACGGTCGCAAGGTTACTTGTAGACCCCTAGAACCTAATATGCCTTTGACACCAATAATAAGGTGTTTACAGGATCAGATTTGGACTGGTTTAAGAACGAAATAGTACTTATCTTCCATCTTGCGAAGATCTAGGAATACCACCTGTTACAGCCGAGCATTGTCTCACTCCCACCGATTACCTTCGGCGGAGGATGACTTTTTTCCAAATTGCTCTTTGTTTCTTAGTGTTGACAAAACCGAAGATGCAGGCCTAACTGTTGATAGCTAATGGCTTAAGCTCTAGCAAATATTTAATCCGATTCTTCAAAGAAATCTTGAGCTATGCCAATGGAGTTGTGAGAGCATTAAATCTTGATAAGTAGAATTTAGCCAAACATCAACTTGATTGAGAAAGAAAAAATGCAAAGATATTTCCATGGATAAAGAATGCCCTTACCCTAGATGCATCTTACAAAATTGGAAATAGCCAATGGACTGGACTGTCTTGTCGGCTTCTATGTTCGTCCAACCTTTTCAAAAAAATAGGATCTTGAGGAAAATATATATATACATATATATTTTCTACTCCAAATGGTGGCATGAATATACAGGAATCATAAAATTGGATGACAGGCATTTGGAATGACTTGGCTATCATGGAAGTTGTGGGACTTTGTCATTCCGGCTCTTCATTTCAAATTCCAAGAAAGAGAAGAACAAGGGCTAGCTCACTTTCTTATGGTCTTGATTAGTAACTTTGAACTCTTGAGCGGCTCATCTCATACCTTTAACACCACTTGAAATTCTCTGATAGGCTTCGGCTACTATATAGGTTCTTTCAGGTTTTCTTTATTTTTTGAGCTGTTGCTAATCCCTCTTCCTTTATACTGATATATCAACGAGTACACAAGGTACTGAAGTGGCAGCTAAAGGGGCACCCTGTAGACTTCTGTGAAAGGGATGCCCTTAACATGTTACTTTTTGTATAGAAAAACCAAATTATTCATGACAATTTATCTATACTTTCACTCCTTATAGAGGAAGGCTAACTAATTGCTGACTGAGAGTTGTATTGAGTGTTAATATCCACATACAGCTTTGTGTGAAGCGTGGTAATTGCCTTGTTGTACCTGTCTCATCTTCAATGGATTTGCTCCTATTTTTTTTCCCCTCTTTTGGGAAAGTATTCGAGGTGCGAGGCTTTGCATGTAACATTTGCTGGGCTTCCCTCTTCGGGAGCATTCGCCCTGGCATTTTTGTGCAGTAAACCCCTCCAGCCAATGACTAATGGTAGGTAGCCCTGTGGATCTTTCAAAGAAGGGTAGTCTAGTGTGTAAGTACAGTAATGTTTCTGCTGCGAACCCTCATACGTCCTATCTATTGATCTTTTATCATGGCATGCGCTTGGTATAATAAAACAAGATCAGTGATGGGTGGAAGTAAAGTAGGAATGGCGAACATTTTTAATCAACTGCTATCTATTATATTCTGTGGAACCGAAAATGCACCATCATATTTCATAATGGAAAACCAATGCTATGCTTGTTACATTTTGACAATCTCGTCTTATGGATCTCGATAGTCAAAGAGTTACAATACAAATAGAAATGATATATTACATTAGTTCCATCTAAATATATCATATATGGCAATGCAAAACTATGAAAAACTTATCTTGTTTCACAATTATGAAAAACTTCTCCAAATTACTGCTAACATGTCGTAGTGTATTATCTAAGTTTATTCCCAAGTTTCAACACTCAGTAACTTAAATTCCAAACCGGTACCACCCCATTTTTGCTTCCCAATCTCATGAATCCTTTGCACAATCTCTTGAGAAAGGTGATTCTTCCAATCTCCCACAACTCCCTTACGATACAGAGTCTCAAACTTAATTCCAGTCCAATGAATTTTTGCACTTTCATCTCTCTTTTCCTCAACTTTCTTCAATCTCTCAATGCCACAATTTTCCACAACATCCTCAACCCCATCATTACTTAATGGAAAATTCAAAAACTTAGCTAGTTCCTTCACATGCTTGAGGGGATCCTTTTTCAATTCCTCATAAGTGATGAAGAATATAGTTTTCTGGTCCCTAACTTGCCAAAACTCCAATACATGCTCAAAATAAGGACCAAAAGGAAGTAGTCCTTTACAAAAATCATCAAATGCCACTTCCATGGAAGTCCCAACACCAAAATTCATATTATGGAAATGCCATAGGGAAACAAAGGTATCCCATGGATTGCGTGAAATATACACAATCTTGCAGCCCGACTTTTTTATTTGCTCCGGAAGGATAGAATAAGCAAGGTGGGTGTTGAACACTCTAGGAGAAGGAATTTGGTTGTTGTTAATACTAGGGTTTCGACCAAAAGCTTCACCCTCAAGAAAAGGGATTAGTTCATGAGGATTGTGGGTTAATAATGGATTAGAAGGGGTAATATTATGAAGTTTCGAGCTCTTGTGATTATTAATTATGGAGATAGTAAGAGCTTTAAGCCATGTTGTGCCGGTTTTTGGGAAAGAAGTTAGGATTATATCGGTAGGTAGAGGATGATATTGTTCTTCCATAACTAACTGAGATGCCCCAACAAAGTCAGGTCTAAGCCAAAACCCTTTGTATTTGATTCTACGAGTGTACTTCCACCACTTTGCTTCTTCAAGTGCATCTTCATCAATGACATCTTTACTGGTTTGGACATTATTATTTGATTCATGAAGGAGATGGTGAGAATGAAAATCAGCCATTTTTGTGGTTTGGCTGAGCTATTGACGAGTGTCAAGCAAAGGTGCAATTAATAACAGTTGAGCTTTTTCTAAATTTGGGTCTTCAGTCTCTTTTATAAAGCAGCAGGAGTATGATGATAACACTACAGAGGAAGTAGCTAGGAAGGATGAGAAATAAAATAAGGTGACAAGATAAAGAGATTTTGTTTGATGCAAAATTGTCGGATTGATAACTCTTCAGCTTCTATCACATGGTACAAAATTTTATCTTTTCATATTCTAAATTTTTATTCATTACCAATCCTTCTATTAAATTGCTATGAAGTGTAGAAAATCGTATTAGCATTTATGATATTACTGCATCCAAATATTACTATTTTGCAAATGCCAATCATTTTATATTCCAGATTTTTTCTACATATAGTGGCAAGGATGAAAAGGAGTTTCAATTTTTAAATCCATCGCAATTTTCTGTGGATAACATATGATATTCCAAACTTCCAAATTTCTATTGTATTGCTTTTCCATAAGTTGGCATGCTCTAACAAAGTCAGGCCTAAGCCAATACCCTTTGTATTTCTAAGGGCATTATTCCACCACTTAAATTCTATAGGGGCACCATCATTGATGACATCGTCATTTGTTTGGACATTGTTATTTGATTAATGGAGGAGATGGTGAGAGGTAAAATTAGCCCTTGTGTGGTTTGGTTGAGCCATTAAAAACACACACACATATATATATATATATATATTTTAAATCCCTAATAAATATCAAGTACAAAATTATTTCTAAAAATATACCACTTAAAATGATACTTCAAGTACTAATTTTAAGTATTATATATATTTTTAAATAGATTTCCAATTGGTATATTTTATGAATTTTTTAAATAAAAATAATTGATTTTCCTTTCCCCCAAGTATGAAGGTATATACTAATTTTGAAGTATATGTATATTCAATAATCCTATAAGCATATCTCCATGGCCACATATATATATTGGCATTTATTAACATGCATGTGGCCATTACTAGGGGAAAGGAAAAAAAAAATATTTTTATTAAAAAATCATAAAATATATTAATTGCAATACTAGGATTGAGCACCTTTTGGAAAGCAAATATTGCCTATTAATAACTTGAAAACCAGATATTGGCATACCCTTGTAACCAACCCAAAACTAGATCCTACTGTTCCAAGGTTGATTCCCTACTTTAAGGTAGTGTTTAGTTACTATTGTTGAACAGTATAAGGAGTACTGGATAATATAAAACAAGAAGAACTGGATAATTTTTTTTTTTTTACCATGTTTGTTTTGTTCAATGCTGAATAAGGATTTTTGTGTTGTCTATTGTTTGGAATTGCAAAATACTGCACTGAACATAGTAAATTTGACAATTATACCCTTTTAATGATATCACGATTATTTATATATATTTGATATTATTATAAGAAAATACTATTTAAAGAGATTATAAATTATATAATATAATTCATGTAAATCCATTGATTGAAAAAATTTAATAAGTCATATTATAAATTACAATAATTTATGTTATATTTAATATTATAACACATTCTAAAAATTATATTTGCAATTTTTAAAAATTGTCGTAAAAAATTATAAATTATATTTAATGTTAATTATATTAATATTATAACAAACTAATATATATTTGATGAAAGCCATGATGGGAGTCAAGCTAGAAGATGGAATGTGGATCCTCTTGAAGTGCTACCTGGATCGATCATAAGAACTCGAGCGAAACGATTCAAGGAAGCACTTAACGGGTTGATAAAGGATGTCTAAGAAGCCGGAAAAGATTGGAGTAACCATGAGAATGAACTTACATTTGTACAAGTCATTCAAGGAGATCAAAGCATAGGAGGTCAAAGCTGCTAGCCTTGACAACGCTTGCTTAAACACTGCCGGCTTTGAACCGGCGTTGCAATTAGAGCGCGATAGAGGGACTACGCCGGCCACTATGCCGCCGGCGTATATACTTGGCGTACATCCTACGCCACCTACTACGTCGTCGGCTTATATTGCCTGTTTGTTATTTTTCCGCAACTTTATTATGTTATGTCGTTTTGAGCTTTTTCCTTACGAGCTGTAAACCCTATTAATAGCTACTAAGGTTGGAAAACAGAAGATAAAACTTACATACAACATTGAATAACACAATTTGAGAGTATTCCTCTCTTGGTTCTCCAAAGAACTTCTCTTGAACTTATCGGATCTCTTTCGTGGTGTTCAAATCCGACTTATCAATCGGTCTTTCATCCCGATTGTGGCATCAACAGAGTATACCAAGGTTCTTGCCTCATCTATAGGCAACGAGTCGCGGTTTCACTTTGATTGTTTTGGCATCTTGGGTTGCAATTCCAAACGTATTGGTATAGGGTTTCGTCACACGTGGGTGTGGTTTGTATCAGTTTGGTATCAGAGCCTAGGTTTGTTAAACATCAGTTTGGTTTGAGAAAGGTAACATCAAAACCCTAACTCCAATTGTTCATATCAAGTTTCGTATTACCATCGCTTCATACTCAAGTTCATAGTGTTAATTGTCTCTTGAGTAGTGTAGTTTTCATTCTATCAATCTTGCTACAAAAAAAAAAAGGAACAAAAAAAAAAAGAAGAACGAAAACAAAAGAACGAGCACAAAAAAAAGAAAGAAAAAGGAAAATTCAAGCCTAGAGAGTTTGTTCTTGAATTCTATGAAAGAATTTGGTGTAGTTTGGATTAGTTCTAAGAGAATTGAGAAGAGGGATTAATGAGTTGATATCATCTCTGTTTGTGAGAATACACCAAATACACAAGTGATTCTGGGATATCCTTCTTTGAGTGAAACACATGAGGGAGTGAATTGTGAGATTTAATTCTATATATATTTATGTTAGTACTAACCTTTTAGTGCAAGAACTATGTCGAGGCAAAATTCTCCTGAAGGTGAGAGGGGGAGGTTTGATGCTAGGTTAGTGATTGAGGCATTGAGGGGTGAGATGAAGAGAATGTTTCGGGAGGAAATGGAACAAATTCATGAAACGGTGGAGCAGAAACTAGAGCAATCTAAAAACTTTTTTCAAGGGCGTAAGAGGGAGAGTTGTTCTAAAAGAGGATAAAGGGGTGAACATAAAATTTCTGATGATGAGTTTGATGAACCTTCTATCGGGAGTTATAAAGGTTATGGTGGTAGGAATAGAGGAATTAGGGATTGGGAAGATAGAGGAGATAGGAATAGAGAGGATAGTCAATCGAGTAGTATAAAGATAAAGATTCCTCATTTCCAAGGGAAGAATGATCCCGAAGCATACTTAGAATAGGAGAAGAAGATAGAGATGGTGTTTGATTATCACAATTATAGTGGGAGAAAGAAAGTGAAGCTTGCTACCATTGAGTTTTCAGATTATGCTATAGTGTGGTGGGATCAACTGATCTTGAATAGAAGAAGGAATGGTGAACCACCCATTGAGTCTTGGGAAGAGATGAAGAGGGTGATGAAGAAGCGGTTTGTTCCTGCTTATTACTATCGTGAATTGCACAACAAATTGCAAACTCTTAAGCAGGGAAGCCAAAGTGTAGATGAGTATTTTAAGGAGATGGAGGTTACTATGATTCGAGCAAATGTTGAGGAGGATAGAGAGACTACCATAGCAAGGTTTCTTGCTGGGTTAAATAGAGAGATTCAAAATGTGGTAGAATTACATCATTATGTGGAATTGGAAAACATGGTCTACATGGCTATAAAGGTTGAGAATCAACATAGGAGGAAGGGTAGTAGTACTGTACGATTTCAACAGGGTGTTGGTTCGTCTACTTGGAAGACTAACCATTAGAGGAAGGAAGAAAAGTCTTTACCTACCAAGCCAAAAGGAGAGCAGAAGCAAGGGGGGTCTACTCCTAGTAATCAAGGTAAACCTAATTCTTCTACTCCTAAAAATCGTGACATTAAATGTTTTAAATGTCAAGGCAAAGGCTATATTGCTAGTCAATGTCCGAATAGACATGTTATGATTTTACACGATGATGGTGAGTATGAGACTTGGGGGGATAGTGAAGATGATGATATGCCTCCATTGGAGGATGCTAGTGATGACGAGGAGCTTGCAGCAGGGAAGTTAGTGGCAGTAGTGAAGCGAGCTTTGAATGTGCTGGTGAAGAGGAGGTGCAATGAGAGAATATCTTTCATAGTAGATGTTATCTAGGTGACCATATTTGTAGTTTGATCATTGATGGGGGGAGTTGCACTAATGTAGTGAGTACTTTCATTGTTGAGAGGTTAGGGTTCAAGACCACTAAATACCCTAACCTATATAAATTGCAATGGCTGAATGATAGTGGCGAGACTAAGGTGAGTAAGTAAGCCTTAATTGCTTTTCACATTGGTAGGTATGAGGATGAGGTATTATGCGATGTAGTCCCGATGCAGGCTTGTCATGTGTTGTTGGGGAGGCCATGGAAATTTGATAGGAAGGTTGTTCATGATGGCTTTTCTATCAAGTATACACTTGTTCACGATGGCAAAAGCTATAATCTTAAACCCTTAACACCTAAATAGGTGTATAAGGATTAGTTGCAACTACAACAATCTTTTGCAAAATATAAAGTGAGTGAAAAATAGAGGGAGATTGAGAGAGAAAAAGACATAGAAAAAGAAAAGGAATACAAAAGTCAATATCAAAAGGAAAAAGAGAGGAAGGCTGGAAAGAGTGTGAGAGGCCAAGTTGAGGGGGGATCAACTTTGGTGGTGAGCGAAAAGGAGAGTGCAACCTTGCAAAAGGAGAATTGTGTGGCAAGAGCGAGTGTCGTGAGGAGAGTGTTAGTGATGAAGCAACCCATGTTGTTGCTGGTTTTTAAAGAAACTTGTTTGAATACTAACGAACTTCTTAGCTCTTTGCCTAGTGTGGTTGTGTCTATTGTGCAGGACTTTGAAGATGTCTTCCCTGAGGAGATTCCAACGGGGTTACCACCTATTCGTGGTATTGAGCACCAGATTGACCTTGTACCCGGAGCATCTATTCTAAACAAGCCAACTTATAGGAGCAATCCAAAGGAGACAAAGGAACTTCAAAGGCAAGTTAATGACATGATGGAGAAAGGGTACGTGAGAGAAAGTATGAGCCCATATGCAGTTCCTGTGATTTTGATGCCAAAGAAGGATAGGTCATGGAGAATGTGTGTTGATTGTTACGCCATCAACAACATCACGGTAAAGTATCGTCATCCCATTCCTCGCTTAGATGAAATGTTAGATGAGTTATATGAGTATAGTGTCTTTTCCAAAATTGATTTGAAAAGTAGATATCACCAAATTAGAATGAAAGAAGGTGATGAATGGAAAACCGCATTTAAGACAAAATATGACTTATATGAGTAGTTAGTAATGCCTTTCGATTTAACTAACACACCTAGTACTTTCATGAGACTTATGAACGATGTTTTAAGGACTTTTATTGGCAAATTTGTGGTTTTCTATTTTGATGATATCCTCATTTACAGCAAGGATTTGGAAGACCATATATCTCACTTGAGGGCTGTTTTGGAAGTGCTTCAAAAGGAGCAATTATATGCTAACCTCAAAAAGTGCACTTTTTGCACAGATAAACTTGTGTTTCTTGGTTTTATTGTTAGTATATAGGGAATACAAGTTGATGAAGAGAAGATTCGTGCGATCCAAGAATGGCTTAGTCCAACTAATGTAAGTAATGTTCAGAGTTTCCATGGACTAGCAAGTTTTTACAGGAGGTTTGTGAAGGATTTTAGCACCATTACAGCACCACTTATTGAGGTAATCAAGAAGAATGTGGGGTTCAGTTGGGGAGAGCAACAAGAGAAGGCCTTTCAGACGCTTAAAAATAAGTTGACTCATGCGCCACTACTTGCTTTACTTGATTTCTCTAAAACTTTTGAGATTGAGTGTGATGCTTCAAGAATAGGTATTGGAGCTGTTCTCATGCAAGAGAGGAGACCAATTGCATTCTTTAGTGAGAAGCTAAGTGGGGCAACCTTGAACTACCCTACTTATGACAAGGAGTTATATGCATTGGTTTGAGCCTTGGAGAATTGGCAACACTATCTTTGGCCAAAAGAGTTCGTGATCTACACTGACCATGAATCCTGGAAGTACTTGAAGGGACAACATAAGCTAAACAAAAGGCATGCTCATTGGGTGGAGTTCATCGAAACATTTCCCTATGTCATCCACTATAAGCAAGGTAAAGAGAATGTTGTTGCTGATGCACTTTCTAGAAGGTATGCTCTTATCTCTACTCTTAGTTTTAGATTGCTTGGTTTTGAGCATATTAAAGAATTGTATGCTATTGATCAAGAATTTTGTGAAGAGTATGTTCACTGTGAGAAGAGTGGTTATGGTAAATTTTGTAAGCACGAGGGATTCTTGTTTAGGGAAAATAAACTTTGCATTCCCAATTATTCTTTAAGAGAGTTATTAGTGAGGGAGTCTCATGAAGGAGGATTAATGGGGCATTTTGAGTAGCTAAAACCTTAGGGGTCTTGCAGGAACACTTCTATTGGCCTCACATGAAACGAGATGTTGAGAGGATTTGTGAGCGATGTGTCACTTGTAAGCAAGCAAAATCTAGAGTCCAACCTCATGGACTTTATACCCCACTTCTAATTCCTCATGAGTCGTGGATAGACATTTCCATGAATTTTGTGTTAGGATTACCCAGGTCTAGGTATGGTAGAGACTATTTTTGTAGTCGTGGATAGGTTTTCTAAGATGGCACATTTCATTCCTTGCCACAAAACAGATGATGCTTGCCATATTGCTAATTTGTTCTTTAGGGAAGTTGTGAGATTGCATGGTATGTCTAGAACCATCGTATCAGATCGGGATGCTAAGTTCTTGAGCTACTTTTGGAAGACCCTGTAGGCTAAGTTAGGAACTAAGTTATTGTTTTCTACTATTTATCATCCATAGGCTGATGGTCAAACTGAGGTAGTAAATCGAACCTTATCTACTTTGTTGAGGGCTGTCATTAAAAAGAACATTAAAAGTTAGGAGGATTGTTTGCCTCATGTTGAATTTGCTTATAATCGCACAATGCATTCTGCTACTAAGTTTACTCCTTTTGAAATTGTGTATGGTTTTAATCTACTAACTCCTTTGGATTTATCACCTCTTCCTATTTTTGAGTATGTTAATCCAGATGGTAAGAAGAAAGCAGAATTTGTTAAATAGCTCCATGAGAAGGCAAGGCTCAACATTGAACGGAGGATAGAACAGTATGTGAAACAAGCTAACAAGGGTCGTCGACAAGCTGTCTTTGAACCTGGAGACTGAGTTTGGGTTCACATGCGCAAAGAGCGGTTTCCTATGCAACGTCGATCAAAATTACTTCCTAGAGGTGATAGACCATTTCAAATTCTTGAGCACATCAATGATAATGCATACAAGTTTGATTTTCCAAGTGAGTATCAAGTAAGTGCTACTTTTAACGTTACTGATTTGAGTCTTTTTTATGTAGGCGATGATTTGAGGACAAATCCTTTTCAAGAGGAGGGGAATGATGAAAGCCATGATGGGAGTCAAGCTAGAAGATGGAATGTGGATCCTCTTGAAGTGCCACCTAGACCGATCACAAGAACTCGAGCAAAACGATTCAAGGAAGCACTTAACGGGTTAATAAAGGATGTCTAAGAAACCAGAAAAGATTGGAGCAACCATGAGAATGAACTTGCATTTGTACAAGTCAATCAAGGAGATCAAAGCATAGGAGGTCAAAGTTGCTGGCCTTGACAACGTTGGCTTAAACACTGCCAGCTTTGAACCGGCGTTGCAATTAGAGCGCGACAGAGGGACTACGCCGGCTGCTACGCCACCTGCGTACATTGCCCATTTGTTATTTTTATGCAACTTTATTATGTTATGTCATTTTGGGCTTTTTCTTTACGAGCTGTAAACCTTATTAATAGCTGCTAGGGCTGGAAAACAAAAGATAGAACTTACATACAACATTGAATAATACAATTTGAGAGTATTCCTCTCTTGGTTCTCCAAAGAACTTCTCTTGAACTTATCGGATCTCTTCCGTGGTGTTCAAATTTGACTTATCAATCGGTCTTTCATCCCGATTGTGGCGTCAACAGAATATACTAAGGTTCTTGCCTCATCTATAGGCAACGGGTTGCAGTTCCACTTTGATTGTTTTGGCATCTTGAGTTGCAATTCCAAACGTATTGGTATAGGGTTTCGTCACACGTAGGCATGGTTAGTATCAATATTGCATTACAATAATTTGCTAGTGCTTTTTTGTAACTATAATTGTATTTATATTACAATACTTTGATGCGTTTTGTAAATTCCAATATTAAATAAATTAAATAAATATCCTCATTGTAATTGGTGATAATATTGGAACTACCCTTTAACAAAGTAACATCTTCATCAAAATAAAGTTCAACACTCTAAATAAGTTATTAATGTGATTAACACATACCAAATATGGTCACATGAATGGCATTTAATTAGAACATGCACATCAAAGGTGCTCTTAGTAAAGTTAACCATAACCATCACAAAATTCAAAAAAAGAAGTAGTTTGATGCGTGAAGAAGCCAATGAAAGAAGTCTTAGTAACATAAATATTGCAATCATTTTTACCATCAACCATTAATACACCTAACAAATGCTAGCCTCTATTCCCCTTGGAGCCTCTAAAAACACTTTTCATATTATGGATTTGTCACCATTTGCGTAAAACATCCAACTCTTCATTTCCTGATAATCCTAAAGTTTTCAACTCTGTAGCGATATCATCCCTTAGAGGATTAGCAATTTTCCTAGTAAGTAAAGCAAAATCACTCATAATATCACTTATGCTTTTTTGAAATGTAAATATAAATTTAGCAGCATATTTTGCTATAGGACACTTACGAGTTGGTCGCATAGATGGATCACGTGAGGCATAGCTAGAGGCTTCAGTAGACTGTGGAATTTATTCTAACTCCATCTCTTGTTCAAAAGTATCTTCGCCCTCATTTTGTAACTCATTTGTCACATTTGCAGGTGTCTCAGCCCTTTTGCCGTTTGCTTTATCCTTTCCAAAAATTCCTTGTAGCCTTTTAAACTCTTTAAACTCTTTGTTGGCATGATTACCAACTTGTTGATGTTTCTACATATCAATAGAAATAATTATTATAATAACAAAGAATTAACTTGAAAAAAATGAGTATACTTCAAAATAAAGATGTTAACTATACCTCCATATATTCAACAAGGACTTCATCACTATCAACTATAACACATTTTTTATCATCGTCCTAACCAAATCTACTAATATTTATCATATCAACAACCTTCACTAGCTTAATTGACCACCTTTTCATTTTGTTAACAATTTATTTGACATTGAGATTGAATTCTAGAATGTGACTTTCATCCTTTTTAAAGCTTCTTCATGAGCCCCATTCTTAAAAGCGTTATTTTCCCCCTTTGTATCCTTCAACAACTAACTCCTCCAACACTATCAATAATGTTTCTTGCACAACTTGGCTCTAAGAAGGCCTAGTTTTTTTATCCCTACTGTCCATGACTGTAAACCCATTCATATTGTAAGTAAAAAAGAAAATAAGTAAAATGTCAGTCATGCATACAAACAGTAGATAAAATATTTCAATTTACATCACAAAATAAAATTCAAAATTCAACAACCAAATGATTTCAATAATACATAACTAACGAAAAATCAATAGTGACAATATTCCAACATACAAAATCAAAGAAAGTACAACAATTAAGTGACATTCTAGTTCCTATGACGTACCCTCCATTCATCATACATCTCTTGTGCTAAATTATTCCTCATTTGAGTCCATTCCTCAGTAGCTTCTATCATTTTGATTGCATCAATTCCATTTTCTCCAATAGGAACTTTATCACCTTCTATTACAGCGTGTTCCAACAGGTCTAGTAGCATGTACATTTAAATGAAGTTGTGTAGTAGACAACAAGCTAGTATCATTCAACATTGTATTTTGATGGGATAAAACGATAGACTCCTTAGAATACCCCATCGTTTCTTTAAAATTCCAAAACATCTCTCTACGACATTTCTTGCCCTTGCATGTCTATAGTTAAATAATTCCTCACGATTTTGAGTCCTACATTGACTTATAGCACACTCTTGAATGTGATAATGCCTATGTCTAAAAGGGGAAAGAAAGCCTGGTACATTGGAATATCCACCATCCACTAAATAATATGAACTTAAAAAGAAATGGAACCCTATAAATTTACATGAAAGTTTGTTATTGAAAAGATAAAATGCAAGACAATTTATTTTTTTAAAGTGCATACCAAGTGCAACTCTCAAACCTAGATGGAATGATTGCATCACGTAATACTCTAGAATCTGATGAAGACCCTTCCCAGCCTGCTAATATGTAGATAAATTTCATGTCACGATCACATACACCTATGACATTCGTTGCAAGATGCCCTTTCCTTATTCGATACTTAGGTCTATCTACAACTGGTGTTATCACTGCAATGTAGGTACCATCTAATACTCCTAGACAACCCTAATATGTTCCCAAAAAAAAAAAAAACAATAATGTATTATAAGTAATCATGACCATTATGGACAAACTCAAGGAAAAAAAATCTATTACCTTAAACCATTTCCACCATTCGTCATTGCAATCTTATGGTACTAGATTGGGTTTTGCAAGTAACATATCTTCTAACCTTAAGACAGTAGCTAACACTTGATGGTAATTTCTACTAATAGCCTTACTTAATCTACGAAATCTCACTTGAATACTCCTATTCTTTGTATGATGCGCAAGGATGTTAACAAAAATAGCAACTTGTTCTTCAATTGTTGCTCTTCCATTAGAATGCATTCCCCCTCGCACCCTAAGGAGTTCACAAAGATGTGCAAAACTATTCCTACACATCCTTAATTCCTGTAAACAATTCATATCACTTCCATTAATAAGTGAATCAATCACCTCTTGACATTTCATATCTAGCTAATGCTCACTCATTCAATACTCCTCTTTCTACCCTTCTATTCAAAACAAAGTTCATATAATAAAAACCAACAGTAACCATTGCAAACATATTCATATAGACTCTCCATCCAAGAAGGTAAATCATAATTCCATGATGATCCGTGATCTATATGCCATATCGAAGGAAAGCAATATGACTGTAACATTGAAAAACAACATCCACATTAAAATACAACACTATTACTTGCACACACAAACACAATAACCATGAATAAGTAATTCATTCTAAGGTTGTTTTAAGTGCCAACGATTAAGTAATAAACTTATAGCCATTGCATATGAATTAGCATTCTTTGAATCCATTAAAATCATATTCATTGTACTCCATAAATAGCTAATCCCACAAATCAAAAGGCAGTTAGGAAAAATACACCACTACTACAAAGCTATGAATCCCCTTAAATACACAGTTGCAAATGAAGAGAATATGCTAGCAAAGGGCCAAACAAAGATCACCTCTTGAAAATACTAGTGGACATAGGACAAGACTAACATAATAGAGAAGGACAACCAATATTTCAAGCACATATACTCCCTGAACCGGAAATCGGAATCCAACCTAAATGGCATCAAGCAAGACTAAGATAAATCTAACACTAAGAACCTACCTACTTTCATACCATAATGCAAGCCTACTAGATTAAGAAAATCATAAAAAATACTTAATGATAGAAATTAAATCTAGGAAAAATAACTATTCAAATATCATACATAGCAAATAAATACATTTGCCACTCTCTAATAACTACATTGTCAACAATAACAACACATATAAAGGCACTCAAAGCCTTTACAAAACAAAATTTATAACAATAAAATCAAAGAAAATACTATCAGCCAGAGAAATTGTTTTCCTTGTGGATCTAATGAGCACGGTAGACATCAATATAAACCCTTTCAAATCTCAACAACCATGAATAGAATCTTTAGAAATTGATTACAGGATAGCCCCTTTCAAATACGTATTTAGTGTTTGTAGTTGTCAAACAAGTCAATGTTTTGTTCTTATATTACCACTTGTCTTTTCTAATGGAAAACCAAGAATTAACGGAAAAATGAAGGGTAGTCCCTGATAATATATCAATTAAGCTTATTGACCCCTATTTTCTGTGCTTGGATTTATGGTCATAGATGGGTTAGTTCATGGTTGGAGAATGCACATGAGGAAGAAAAAGAAATGTTTAATCTTTTTGATCCAAAAACAAGATCTATGCTATAAGGAAAAGGAAGAAGAAGAAAAAGAGAATGCACACGAGGAAGATAGAGGCAACATCAGCCATTCACAATGAATTTTCTAAGAACTTTGCCTAACTCAAAGGTAACATCTGCCATTGACAGCAAACAACTTTCCTCTTTGATTAGACGTAAGCAACAATAACGATTGACAGCAAGTAATACCACAGACCAATCCAACACACACATACGATCACCAGCCAAAATGCATACACTACACTAGCCCCTACACCATTTCAGTAAACACACACAGCACACACACATGAACTTAACGGTGACAACTAGACGGAGAGCATGCGAGAAAGATAGAAAACCAAGCAAGGGAGAAACAACGGAAGGACATGAACTTGACGGCAACTTGTGGCATGAAGACATCGACAACCAAATGGTGACTTGTGGTGTGAAGACGATAACGTTCAAATGGTGATTGATTGCATGATGAAGCCCACAGTTGGAGTAGTACGGATGAAAACTCGTATTGCTCTTGAAAGGGTTTGGGGATGGAAACTCGTTTATTTGATGCTAGGGAAAATAAATGGAAGGGTAGTTTGGGGATTTTGAAAAAAAAAATAAATTTTTGTCCAGTTCCATTAATTTTGTATAGAATTACAAATGATACAAAATTTTGCCCTTTTATCTAGTACTATATTTCTTTTTTATCTAGTACTTTTTTTCATTTTTGGCAATCAAACACATGACAAAAAAATTTGTCCAGTCTAGTACGACATTTTTGTGGCAACCAAACACTACTTAAGAACTTGAAAACCAGCAATTTCGAATTCAGGTTTAAAGCAGTTTCGTCCACAACCATGTCATTACATTAAATTAATATATTTTTATTTTTCAATATCTTTCAAAAATAGCAATAAAGCCACTGCTAATACTCCAAAACTATTGGTGTATGAATATAAATAACAATAGTTTTAGTATTTAGTTACTGTTTTAAGATTTACATATATTGTTCTAATTTATGAGAAGGTGGCTTAAGTACGGTTAGAAAATTTATGAATATATTCGTACATAATGATTATATCACTGTAAAAATAAGGGACAACTCTGTAACAAGGATGGCACACATCAATTATTGCTTAATGAGGACATATCCACATCTAACATATGTACACGCGACTTCATGGGGATTAATAGTTCTTTTTAATGTAATGATTCTAATTATGATGCTACGTATATATTTGTTACATGATAGTTAGCTTGTTAATAAAAAATTATAAAATATTTAATTTATTATAATTAATCATATTAAATATAGTTATATAATAAAAAGAATATTTATAAATTTTCATGTTTCACTATTGATTAAGATTGTAAAAAATCAAAATTCTTTATAAAAATAATAAATTGGATAGTTACCAAACAGTCATAAACTTCTAGAAAAAAAAGTTATCTCTATTAAGTTCTATAATTAAATAATCTATTGTGCCACCTTTCGCACTATCTATCTAGAATTGAAAGTTCTCATTCACACCAAATCATACCCATCCTAAGCTTCTCAAAGGTTACCTACAAAATAATTTTTTAAGAGATAAGTACACACCACAATTTAGTAAGATAGGAGTGCAATATTTTCATTATTATATAAGTATAAGTAAGTTATCAATCATATGCTATATATGAGAAATTATATGTAATGCAAATATTGCATGTGATCTTTTGGCAACTAGCGTGAAGTTTAAGATTTATGCCCTCTTTAACCTTGAATTAGGAATTTTCATACACCATCAATGCTCGAATCATCCAAACTTCTCACACTTCACTTTCTTATATTCAAGGTGTCTTTAAAGCACCTCATATTTGACTCTCTTATATTCAAGGTGCCATGCACTCTTATAACTCAAACACCAAAAAATGAAAGCAAGACCTTTTAATGGAATCAGTTAAATGTTTGATGACCCCCAAGTCACTTATGTTGCAGATGATGAAATAGTAGTCTTTCAATGATTACTTCTCATTAGTAATGTAGCAGTGATAGCTTCCACTTTATGTAATGTCTCGTGCAATAAATGTCGAGTTTTACATTAAGTTAATTTATTAATTAATTCATTTAAGAGTGACCAATTAGTTATTACACAACAATTCATATTTCAATTAATCTACTAGCATAGAAGAAAATATAATAGGCAGATCATTGAAATCAATCAATCATCCATCTAAATGATACTCCATTAAAAATCACAACTCAACTCACATAAATATGCTTATCATTTTGCTTCATCATGAATTTAGCATTGTTATTGTCTCATTATGGCTCATAACATGGCTGGTGATAGTGTTTTAGTTGTCTAGGGTTATACCATGTGAATGATTGGGGAGAGAGTTCGCATTTGGTTTTGAATATCTTTTGTGGTACAATATGTGGGTTACCCATAAATTGATTGGTAAAATATTGTAAGCCATAGTTCTACATAGGTAAATGGTATTGTGTGAATATGAGTAAGAAAAAGGGATACAGAGGCAAGTGTAAGGACACTAGTTGGATGGTAGCAAGCGAATCAATCAGTATTATGAACGCTGGCTTGATGCCATAAACACGATGGTGTTTGGATGGTGTTCATCTTAGAACCTATAAACTTACTGACTATGATCAAACATCTCCATTCTCAAGCATAACAAGCAATTATATCTTTCTAGAATATTACAATAGACCATAAAAACAACATCAACATGATTAAAAACATGTGTTATAGTAACTTATTGAATTTCCACTAACCTTGTTTTATTGCGCCTACTCAAGATAACCTTTAGCTAATTCTATAAAGTCAAAGAAGCCCTTAGATATAGTAAAACTATCTATTAGTAACCTTCTTCAAAAGAATACCCATATATTAATCTACTATAAATGAGGACATTAACTTCTAATGAGTTTGATTTACTCTTTTAGTAAAACCATATTTGTAGGTATAAATGCATACATTTATTAAAGGTGTAACTATTTAAAAACATATATATTAATATTAATTGTTCATATTTTTATAGTTATATAAGTTATCAATAGGTAATTAAAATGTTGAGTACCAAATAAGTTACAAATTCTATAGGAGACATTTATATATATATATACAAAATATTATATTAAAACATATGACATATAATGTATAATTATAAATAGTAGAAAAGATGCTTTCTATATAAATACTCAAATATAGATATTATGTGTTGATTACGAATAAAAGTTATTACAAACTTTTACATACTGCTAGTACTTGATCATATACAGATTATTATATACTTATTTTAAAAACTTACATATTAAAAGTAAATACTAACATGGAATTACTCAAATATATATATAACATCAATTTAAAAAAACTTATATATTTATAACAAGATACAATCCTCTTAAAATACTATATTGGCTTAAAATTTTTTATAAACATAGCAATTCACATCATATTAATCTTTAATATTGATTCATGTCCATTTGTGTAATATGGAGTCAATGGAGACATTACATTAAAGATACATTTATTGTTTAAGGCTTGTGTAACATATTTTCACGTGCCTAAAAATTTTCTAATACATGTTTCTTAAGGTCGATACATCAAAGTGTCTATATTTTTATTGTTAATCCTTGTAAAATTCCCATAAAACTTAAAATCTCAAAAATGTTTTCTCTATAATCCTAACTTAGAAGTATTCATTGGTATGCTCATTTTCTTTAGTTTTAGCATAATTTCTTGAAATTTGTGGGACATTATAATTAATGTTTCGAAAATCATGCTTAATCTCAATTTGCGATTCAATCACAACCTATTTCATTCTCAATAGTTAAGTGTGATATCAAATATAGATCTCATTCATATCATTTTTGAATTCTTTCATTCATAGATATCAAAGATAATTTTTATCCCTTATAAATCCAAAAACACAAAGCAATTGTCAGAGTTTTTGGAGTGAAGGATCCTTATAAATTGGTATCAAAGCTTTAAGAGATATACTTTTCATGATAAGTGTGAAATATTTTCATTGTTGAATTTTGAGATTCAAAATTGCGAGTGAAGTCGGTGAATTGTTGTGTGAGAAATTAATTGTTGTTGAATTGTGAATTTAATTGTTAGAGTTAAATCGTCTTAAGAGTGTCGTAAGAGATTGAAAACACTTCTCACACTAGTGTTAAGATTCAAGGGCATGGTTGCCATGTACCTATTAACAATAGCCCTTACAATTTGATTTCAAAATATGTGATGGAGAAATTGGTTCAAGAGGTTGTGAATCACCTAAGTCCATACGAGCTAATTTGCTATGATGAGGTAAACTAAGTAATGAAATAAGCACTTGTGGCTTTTTCATGAAGTGATGCTTATGAGACTTTAATTTTATGCCATATTGTTTTCATGAATAATTGTCATATATAAGCAAGTTGTGGCAAATTTATTACAATGCTATATATAATCCCATAAAAAATTGTATTGCTTTCCTAAAGAAAGAAAACTTGCCTTAGCACCAATGATGAAAGAGAAAGTACTACTAGCCCTTTAGAAGATTAGGGATTAGGTGCAAAATTAGGTAGCTAAGAAAGAAATTAGGGAAATGGATATTGTAAAATCTAGGGATATAGAACCATAGGGAAGAAAAAAAATACTCTAGGAGTAAACAATCCTACACTAGTTGCATAAAAAGGTCTTTCTACTCAAATTGAGGAAGACCCTAGATAACAAGATTTTTTTTTTCATGTTTAATGTTTGGTATATAGAAAATCATGTTAAATTACTTATAGATGGAGGCAGTAGTACCAATTCTATTTATCTTTTAATGTTATTTATTTTATGTTGTTTCCCTTTTACTAGTTTCCCCAGTATGTTAGTTTTACTAAGGTTATTTCATTAGCCTACAAATTGGCCTTTTATCTTTTGACTCAATAGATCACTTTTGAGTCTAGGATTACAACAATTCTTTCAACATTTGTGAAAGTCTCATAAGTAATGCATAATATTGATTTGTGATTTGATCACAACCCATTTCAATTTCAATATTTATGCATCTCAATGAATATTGATCTCATTCATAATTCCTCACATTCATACATATATAAAAAAAATTAAAAAAAAACTTAAATTACATAAAGATATCCCTTTCATCTCTTATAAACCTAAAAACCTAAAATCAATTATTTGCATAATTTAAAGTAATCCCATGTTCCTTGTCATGAAATTATATGTAACCAAAATACATTATTAAAAAAGTATAAGTGATAAGAATGAAAGCATATAAATGACCCAAATTCATTATTGAGGCTACTAGAGAAGTATGGTGACTATGTGTACTATTATTATTGACATTTGCTGTTGGTATAAATTTAGTATTTATGTTTTGGGTACTGTATTAAACAAATTTTATAAGCCACATGTACCTTTATGGCCTGTTTACCTATATTTGTATTATGTGGACCCCTAAGGCCAAAGGATTTAATTATCTATCTCGTACTATCTACCTCATTTTCCAAACTTAACAAACCTTCAATTTTATTTTATTTTTTCAAAATCAAATGAATTGTCAAATATTTTCAAATTTTAATTAAGCTACTTCAAGATCTTAAAACCGGTTTAGATACCCACTCAGTAATTATAGTCTCATGTATTCCACTTAAGTAAAGTACACGATGAACTATTATCGCTATAGAGAATTAGGGGCGTGGCAATAGCAAACCTAAGACATCCTATCTATATGTTGTGATCTTACTATAATAAAATAAGACTTGGTGAATGGAAGTAAAGAAGTGGCAATCATGAAAATTTTCAATCAACTATTTTATATTATATTTTGTAGGGAAAAGAGAATAGAATTTTCTCCATCTAAGTGGAAAAGCAATGCTACACTCATTTACATTTTGACAATCATATAGTTGCAATCTAGGTTATTATGGATTTCTATTAAAGGGTTACAATATAAATAGACACAATATATTACATCCGCTTGATATAAATATTTTACATACAGTAAAACATAAACTTGGATAATCAAAACCACGTAAAACTTCTCTAAATTACAACTAACATGTCATGGTATGTTATCTAAGTTTATTCTAAAGTTACCGTCCCTCAATAACTTAAATTCCAAACTAGTACTATCCCATTTTCAATTTCCAATCTCATGAATCCTTTGCACAATCTCTTGAGAAAGTTGATTTTTCCAATCTCCCACTACTCCCTTACAATACATATAATCAAACTTAGATCCAATTAATTGAAATTCTGCATTTCTATCTCCATTATCCTCGACTTTCTACAATCTCTCCATGTTAAAGTTAGCAACAACTTCCTCCACTTCATGACCACTTTGTGAAAAATCTAAAAAATATATTGATACGGAATTGAAAGCTCTAAATCAAATGATACGAAATTGGTATGATACCAAATGTTACGAATTGATACAAATCCTTCCACGCAGATCAAATCTTCAATAACAATAGAATCCTGAATATTTTTAGGGTTTTTTGTATTTGGTACTAACGAATAAAAACAAGGATATAGATAAAATTACCAATCTATAGATGCCAAGATTGATAAAATTAAACTGATTTACAATCAAATCATAGAGCGATAGAGACCACGTTCTATAAATCAACCACTAAGGTTAAAAAATTCCAAAAATTCAATAACAACGTTCGCCACAAATTCTATAGGAACCAAGAATTTGATAAGAACAACTAGAATAAAGGGAAATCAAATTCTCAATATTCAAGAATTTCCAAAGAGGATTCATGCATGCTCAAAGTGTTTCTCTTACAACTAAAATAACATTTTTCCCTCGAAATACCTAAAGAAACTATTTATATCATGCCTAAAAAAAATTGTGCGAGGCTTTGGCCGGTGGCCTAAATGTAAGCCGACACTAAAGGCCGGCGACCTACATATAAGCTAGCACTAAGGCCAACAACCTTGAAACTAATTTGGTCGGCCTTTATTCAAGGCCGACTTAAGGCTGGCCGAACTTTGCCTTAGGTCTTCCCATCGCTTATGTCCTCCTTTTTTGGACCCCGTACTACCACCTATAGCACGGATTGACTTTGATTTCTTTGGTGCTCATATCTTAGCTCTTGGAATCATATTATATATCTATTCCATCACGTGCTTGGAAGGGTCTTTTTCCAATTTCTAATAAATGATGAAGAATATATATTCTTATCCCTCACCAAAACTCCAATACATACTCAAAATAAGGCCCATAAGGAACTAGTCCTTTACAAAAATCATCATATGCTACTAGCATGTTAGTCTTAGAACCATAATTTATATTAAAGAAATGCCAAAGGAAAATAAATATATCTCATGGATTGCAATATATACACAATCTTACAACTTGACTTCATTATTTACTCTAGAAGGAAGGAATAAGTAAAATGCATGATGAAGACTCAAGTAGAAGGAATTTGATTTATGTCAATTATAGGATTTTCACCAAAAGTTTATGTCTCAAGAAATGGGAATAGTTCTTGAGGATTATGGATTGATAATGGATCAAAATAGTTAATGCTATGAATATTTGAGATCTTGTAATTAAAAATTATTGATTTTGTAAGAGTTTTAAACTATGTTATGCCAATTTTTAAGAAAGAAGCTAGGATTATATTGGTCTGTAGAGAATTGTATTGATCTTCTATAAGTTGGCATACCCTAATAAAGTCAAGCCTATACCAAAACCCTTTATATTTGATTAGAGCCGAGAATTGTAGGCGAGTTTGTGGGCTAACTAGAGGAGCTCGCAAAAATTTGGGGGGCAGGCCAAAAGTTTTGCCTCGCAGGGTGGGGTAAGCTAGTTACCGCGGGAGTAGGTTGGCTCACTAACCCGCAAAAAAAAAAAAAAAAAGGCAAAGCAATTTGTAATTGTAGTCGTAGACCTAAGACTGCAGTTTACACTTCACATAGAGGACGATGGGACTGGCCTGTCCTTCTTACTTTTCTCGGATAGTTATGACGAGAGGTATAGTGGCACGAATCTGTTGGAACTAATAAGAAGAACCAGAGCGAGAACATAAAGATAGAGAAAATAGAGTAAAAATGATAACATTAAAAAAATGAAGAGAATGTAGATATAAAAATCTCAACTAAATCAGAAATTATTGCCACTTCACTTAATTGACTAATAATACGGAAATTGTACGAGAAATACCCGTAGCACAAATAACAAATTTGAGACCAAGTCAAGCTTATGAATTAACTTTCAACACTCGCCTTGGATTCAAAGTTGGACACACCAAGAAGTGATATGAAGAATGAATGCTTTTGACCTTTGTGAATATTTCTGCAATTTATTCATGTGTACCATAAAACTTCAACACAATCTCTTCTTTTGCAACTAACTCTCAATAGATTTGAATATATTTTGTAATATATTACTATTACATTTCCATTGGACTAGATCAATAATAAATTACTAGTTTTCATAAGTTTAATTTAAAGAATTTAGAATTTAGAATACTAAATTTCTAAAAAAAAAAATTGCGGGCAGGAGGGCTAGCCTGCATTGCCCTGTGGGGCGGGGCAGGCCGATTTTTTCAACCTACAACTCTTACGGGCCACTGTAGGTCAACTCGCATTGTAAAGTCCTAAAAATTTCAAAAAATTATATAAACAATTAAAGAATAAATTCTCCAAAACGTAAATTTCAAACAATCTTTAGTTAAATAACAAAATTAATTTGAATTATAGATTTAGGAACATCAAATGTAAATTTGGAGTGAATATTTATATTCGGGATAATTAGATTAGCTAAACATAAGCTTTTGTAATAAAATGCTAAAAAAATAATATATAAAATTTAAAGACATTTTATATGTGAGCAAAATAATAAAATAGAGACATTATAATATAAGATATAATACATATAATAATATAAATAATTATATCTAGCAAAAAAAAATAAAAAATCGCATCAGATTAGATGCGTCAGGTGACCGCAGCAATCCTATCCCATCCTTGCCCCTTCTGCCTTCTCTTTTCTTCTTTCTTTTTCTTTTCTTTCTTTTCTTTCTTTCCTTTCTCTTCTTCCCCTTTTTTCTTCTTCCCCTTTTTTTTCTTCCCTCATTGTTTCCCACACATCTTCTTTCCCTCTTCCTTTCTTTTCTTTTTCATTTCTTCTTCTTTGACTACCTTCTCACACCTCCGAGTTGCGTCTTCATCAGTAAGGACCATAGCGATGTAGCAACGGGGATAGCAACAATGACATAGTAATAATGGCGACGACAACCCTAATGATGACAACAACGGCAGAGGCAACAACTGCAATAACCACAGCAATGATGACAATTGTAGTAGCTACGACGACCCCAACCACAACGGCGGTAGCAGTAATGATGGCCTTTAACAGCAACAGCAATGGTGGTAGATGGTGTATGCATGAGGGTGTGTTGGTGTTTATATGTGAGTGGGCATGAGGAGATGTGTGTATGAGAGAAGAATCCTATAGCGGTGACAATGGCACAGTAGTAACCACACTGGCATTCGCAACATCTACGACAACAGTAGCTACGATCCTCAATAGTGGTAGCAATAGTGATCTCTACAGCGACTATAACGATGAGCCCAACAACAACAAAAACAACCCCGACAACGATCGTAGCAACAGCTGCAATGGCGATCGTGGTGACGATAGTAACAGCGATGGCAGCGACGAATAGCAGCTACAGCAACCACAGTGGACTACACTCACAATGATAGCGATGACAGACGATGCTTAGGTAAGGTTCACTGACTGGAAACAACGACATCATTGTTGCGGATGCTCCAGTTGGTAGGTGCTAAAGGAGGCACGGTGGATGGTTGTGTGTGTACGTGTGCACGTGAGGGAGGAGGACCACAACAATAGTGGCAATAGTAACCACACCAGTGGCCACGACGACAACCACAACAGCAACCTCCTCAAGTGATTGGGTCCAAGGCATGCATATATCAATGGACTAACAGAGAGGAAGGGATGAAGTGGAGTAAAATGTAAGAAGGAAATGTTATCCTACAAGATGGCATCCAGCTGGGGTGAAGCTGTGAGAGAAAGGGGGAAGAAAAGAAAAAAGGGAAAAGGGGAAGGAAAGGGAAGAAAAGGAGGAGGAAAAGAATAAGAAAGTGAATGTAGGGGAATGTAAGGTATATATGGAGATGTGTGTATATGTGTATGAAGAGGTGTAGGGTAAACAAGATGTGTATGTGTGATTGAAGGTGTGTGAGGTGTGTAAGGATGCGTGTATGTGTGGGTGAAAGTGTGTGAGGTGTAAGGCTATGTATGTAAGTGTGGGTGGTGGTGTGAGGAATGTAGAAGAATGTATGTGTGTGTATGTGTGGTGATGTGTGATGTGTCTAAGGGTGTAATGTATGAGGGAAAGTGTGTATGTGTGTGAATGATGATGCATAGTGTGTGTGTAAAGATGTGTATGTGTGCGTATGTGGGGGTGATGGTGTGATGTGTGCAAGAATGTGCGTATGAGTCTAGGAGAGTATGGCATGGGTGGAATATGTATGTATGAGTATGAGATGGTATGTATGTGGGTGTGTGCGAATATGGAAGTTAGGCGTGATATATTTGAAGATGTGTGTGTATGTGTATGAGGAGATGTAGGGTGAACAAGAGGTGTGTGTAAATGAAGGATGTGTATGTGTGTGTATGAGAATGATGTGTGTGTAAGTATGTGTATGTGAATGAAGGTATGTAGTGTACATGAAGATGAGTGTATATGACAGTGGGTGTGATGTATATGGAGATGTGTGTGTATATGGGTGTGTGGTGTATGCGAAGTGTATGTGTATGGGATGATATGCGGTTTGTGTGAGAGGGGAGTATGCATATGGATAGTGCGTGGTAGATGTGGTTTGTGTGTGTATATGTGGATGCCATGTAGCGTAAGGGTATGGATGTGTATGGAAGATGTGGGATGTACGGAGTGTGTGTGTATATGTATGGAAGGTGTAGGGTGTGTGGTATTAGTGTGTATATGGATGGTGTGTGTGGAGTATGTAGCATGTTTATATGTATAAGGAAAGAGTGGTATGTGTAGGTATGTATGTATGTGTGTGAAATAGTGTATGGTGTATAGACATGTTTGTGTATAAGTATGGAAGCTGAGGATAATGTATGTGGGATGAGTATGTATGAATATGAGATGATATGTGGAGTGTAAACATTTATGTGTGGGTATGTGAATATGTATATGGGAGGTGTGTAATGTATGTAGAGTATGTCAGCAAGTATGTATTGGTAGTGTGAAGTATATGTGGGGCATGTGTGTATGTATACACTAGTAGTGTATATGCATGTAGACTCGAAGAGAAAAGAGGATAATAATGTGTAGTCGGTGTGTGCAATTTAGTGTATGATATGGTTGTGTGTATATATGTATAGGTGCGTACATAATGTGTGAAGTGTGTATGTATATGGATAAGAAAATGTTGGTATGCATGTGATGTGTAGGAAAGGTTGGTGTATGTATGATGGAAGTGTGAGTGAGAATGAAAACTAATAGAAAGTATGAGGAAACTGTAGATGCAAATGTCAACAAAGAAGAGAAGAAAGAAGATGATACAAAGCCTTTAACGACCACTAAATCATGTGGGTTGTCCTACAAGTAGTTCGTTGGAAGATATAGAGACTAATTGATAAACGAAAGGTTTAAAGATGCTTTATGGACAAAAGGCTTTATGATGGTGTAGATGGTGAAGGGAATGATTTAAGCAACATCCAAGATGATGGCTTGGGAAATATTTGGAATGAAATGGATTTCATAATGGAGTATTCAAAGGATGTCGAGGAAGATCGTTCCTTCTGGAACCTTGTATCATAATCACATTGAAGAAGTGTTCAACGTTCGAATCTTGTTTGCCTAAAGTTCCTTAAGGAGGAAACTTCATGCCTTACCATTAAACATAAGATGGGTAAAGTACACATTGGGTGCTAGAAGACTACCAAAGTCAGGTGGAGATGCAACGTTCTATAGTTGGTTAAGAAAGCATCGTAGAAGGACACTGATTTCAAGAGGACCACAAAGGGATTACCTACTGGAATCACTCAACTCTAGCTAGGACTATGACAAACCTAAACAGGTGAATGAGAAGCTTAATGATATGCTACTGTATTGTGTTGTATGTTGAATGCTATGCATGTGAAATTGCTATTTATTGTGTTTGCTATTTGAAATGATTGTTGTTAAGTTGAGTTATATAGTAGGGATTAATGAGTTAGGAAAGAAGTCATGAAGAGTATAAAGGAATGAATGGTTCAAAGGTATAGATGTCATTACCTTAATGATAGCACCTAGCGCCATATCGCTAGTGCTATAACCACAAGCTTAACCCATGATTTAAAAATTATTTTCTTCCAAAACAAACCAGAACATAGACACTTAGCTTTTCCTTCTATAGCTATCGAGTAGGTATGCTTAGTTGGAATAGGGTGTATAGGTATCATTATGTATACATGTCAGAGTTGGTTCCTAAATGTATATACATATACTTGAACAAACTTATTTTTTGATTATATATATGAAATACACTCATGAACCCAATCATATAAGTCATGAGTGCAACCTTAGTTTTTACAACCTAACAATCCTGTTTTCTTGACTTCTTAAGTTCATAAGGGAAAGTGCCTAGTAAATTGTCCTTAATTAAAGAGGTGTCACAAACTTATATATATTTATCTATATATATTATATACAAATGTCTTAAGGACATCAAAACGAGAAAATGAGATGACTTTGTTGGCTCTCGAAAGTGAAAATGATAAAGCACTTGAGAAGTGCAATGACATAGAGGTGTTAAAGTTGATGATTGTAAATCAGCCTCGAGTGGTTGGTTTGACATGTAGGATAAATGACACAGAGGTGTTAGAGATGATGATTGTAAATCAACCCAAGCGGTTGACATTTAAAAGAAATGGTATAGAGAGGTGTTGAGATAATTTAATCTATTGTAAGACTAGATAAGTATATGTCTATGGGGACTAAGTTCAGTGTCTGTCTTGAGTGATAAGAAAGGCATGATCTGTGGTTGTTGTGATGAGTGAGAAATGGAATGTTTGATGTTTACCTTTTTGGTATGATTGAGAATTGATTTTGATTATATATGTTGTTTGATCACTTTAAATTAATCAATTAAAGTAGGGAGTGGATGAGATTAAAACTTGACATTCATTTCCACTAGACATTGCATGAGATTGAAGGCCATCACTGCTATAGTATGCGCCGAAAGTGATCAAGAGGATCACGGTTTCACCAAGTTCGAACTAAGTGATTAGGGGATTCTCGCACCTTGACGGTTGATGGGAAAATTTCTGGCACCATCGACATTATCAGAACACGATTTAGATGATGATCCAAATCACTCATATTTTACTTTATGTCTATTATTCTAATAAATATTTGAGAAATAATCTTACAGGTAAAATAATAATTCTCCATGGGATGCCAATATGTCCTACAACAGTTGATGGATACAGAACATTTTCAGAGTGACAATCATAGACCCGCTGCGATTGTTTTCCATTCTGAGGCATTGGTCCATGAAGACTTATGATATTTTGTACTTTGTAATTGTTTTATGAACTATTTTTTGTTGTATTTGGTTTTGGGATACTTTCATTTCCTTGTAATTTTCATTTAGGACTAGCCACCTTAAAAGTGGCAAACTTGTAATTTTAACCATTTTCTAACCCTAAGAGTAGTAAGTATAAATACTTTCTTAGAATAGGGTTTGAGGAGGCCATTTTGCATATTAGACATCAACACTTCACGTGTAGAATTAGGGTTTATCCTGGTTCAAAAATCTCTTATCAATTTCAACCCAAGAATTAGAATTGTGGCGAGTGCGACAAAGGGGAATTATGAGTCATATCGATTTCATCTTTGTTGTTTTTTCATTTCTTCTCTAGTGAGTCATATCTAGGGTGGATTTGAATCTTTCTTGGAACTATTTGTGAGTGTAATTCATGAACAATTGTCTTGTTAAGATTGATTGTTCTTTTAGTACTTGAATTATATATATCATTTAGTGTTGGCGTGCATTAGAATTGAAGGAAGAGTGGAAATCACGGTTTTGATGCCTCAATCTTGATCTGATTTCACGTGGATCTAATCTCTCTTTGTTGTTATTTGGTGAAGATTACAAATAGGGATTGCAATTACATCATTTGATCTTCATTTTTCCATCAAATCTCAAAGGGTTTCACCTGATTTTGTCATCCACATTGGACCGGTTTTGTGATTGAATTGTGAGTTGTTTTCTTGAGTCATTTGATTGTGCTTGAACTTGGTTTTGAGCACATCATTTTTTGGTATCAGAGCACAAGTTGAGAGAAGGGATTAATTGTTGGTTGATTTCATGATCATCATCTTCAATTAGGGTTATTCATTTTTTAACTGAAATTGTGTGTTGTAGTTTTGATTTGCGAAAATTGTTTTGATTGGAATTCTGATTTGCTGCTTATTGGAGTTGGATTGGAAGGATTGTTGTAGCTTCTTGTGATTGATTATTTTCATGGAAGGGAAGGAGAGTAGAAGTGTTGTTAATTCAACAATTTTTTGAACTTGAAAACTTGCCTATCCATGCCGTGACTAGCTTGTTACGTGAAGGAGCTTGTGGCATTTTATTGTTGTGGAGTCCCTTGTGCAAATTCAGAATTGGGGAAGTATTTTACAGATTTTAATTGTGTTGAGCAGTAAGGAATCTATTTGAATTCAAACACATCAATTAAGTTGTGGGAGTTAATGAGTGTTATTTGAATTTGAAATTCATTTGTTACCAATTGAGGAAGGTTTGCAATTAGTGAAGAGGCTGAAATTCAAATTTGAATTGTTGCCTATTTGTTGTTGTTGCCATCTATTATTGTTGCCGTAGAAGTGGAAGTTTATTTGTTGTTGTTACCGTGGGAGTTGCTTGTGAAGGAGGGACTTGTGGAACTTAGAAAAAAATTTTACACTGTGAAGTGTTGTGTGTATGTAGTGGTGTAAGTAGCGGTGTGAATTTGTGGAGTTGTGTGGAGTAAGGTGCTGCACATTAAGATCAAGTGTGAGTGTGAACCATGGCTAATAAAGGAAGTTAAGTAGTGGAGTTTGAAATTCAAATATAAGCATTTAAGTGTGAAAGTTATTGAGTATTATTACTTAAACACTTAGTTGAATTCAATATCTTAACTACTTGGAAGTATTTATTTGTGCTTCAATTATTCTACTATATTTGAAGTGATAAGAAGTATTTGTTGCATTGGTGACTTGTTGCACCGTGGGTGTACAAGTGTATGTGTTGTTATCCAAACGTGTTATTATGACGTGGTGAAGTGAAGGGAGTGTGCTACAATTATTTGATACTACATTTGTACTTCAAATAAATCGCATCCACAAACATGTCAAATGATAGTGTGAATGGGGGCATTGGCAATGAGACTAATAGCCAAGTGGGTGGTAGACTAAGTCGTCAAAATACAAGTGGAAGAACTCTAGATGAACAACTTTAGGACCTTACCACAATTGTTGCTACATTAGCAACAAGGATTGATAGGATGACATTGCCACCACCACCTGTAGTAAACCTTCAGGCACCACCTAAAGTAGCTCCTTAGAATGTCAAGAGAGAAGAGGTAGTTAGAGGAAATTTGGGGAGAAGAGTAGAAGGAGATTATCATGCTCTTGGGAAAGACAAAGATGATAATTTTAGGGTTAATCCATACCCAGACAGGGAATTTAGACCACCTCGAGGATTAGAGTATGTGAAGCTACAGATGACTTCATTTGATGGCAGGGGTTCCGCCGATGATTACCTAGACTGGGACGACTAAGTTGAGGGTCTTTTCGAGTGTTATGAGATTGATGATGACTCCAGGGTACGTCTTGTAGCTGTAAAGTTCACAGGGTATGACACTTTGTGGTGGAAAAATATGGTGATCAGCAGACGAAGGGATGGCGAGACCAAAATACACACTTGGAGAGACATGAAACGAGTTTTGAGGAAGAGGTTTGTACCTAAACACTAAAGGCATGAGTTGTTTATGCGTCTCCAAACACTGAGACAGGGGGGTAAAATAGTAGATGACTACGTACTAGAGTTTGAGACACTAGTGATCGGATATGGATCAATTGAACCTCCTGAACAAACCCTCGCACATTTTGTATCTAGGTTAAATTATGAGATAGCTTATGTAGTTAAGCTTCAGAGATATAATACACTTGATGAGGCTATACAGTTAGCCTTGAAAGTGGAAAGACAGAGGCAATCCTATTCATTCCAAGTTACTAGGAGTAGGCCCAGCACTAATTCAAAGCCCATGGGGGTTATTGGTCAGTTAGATGGGTTAAAGGGAGCAGGTGAGCATTTCAGGGTTGTAGACGAAATTATCCCTACTACAGAAAAGGAGAAAAATGTTTCTAGGAAAGGCAAAGAGGTAGTTGGATCTGATTTGGGGCAGATGATACAAGGGTCAACCAGTGGGAAGATGCGCCAGATTAAATGTTTCAAATGCATGGGATTTGGACATATAGCTACGCAGTGTCCTAATAAAAGGGTGATGACCATCATAGAGGGTAACGAGGAGGATAATAAGGAAGAGACTGTCGAGCCTACAGATTTATCCTTAGCCTTATAGGAGTATTACGATGATGAACATGCTGAAACACATAGGGATAAAAATGGAGGAAAATACTTACCCATTAATGTGTTACATCGGGATATAACTATTTCTCCATATACCAGGGACATACAGAGGGAAAATCTATTCCACACACCTTGTCAAATTTGAGGTAACCTATGTATGCTTTTCATTGATAGTGGTAGTTGTACTAATGTCATATCTACTGCATTGGTAGAGAACTTACAATTAACCACTAACTCTCATCCTAACCCGTATAAAGTGCATTGGTTGGACAACCGAGGTAGTTTGCATGTTACACAGCGAGCAATGGTACCAATCAGTATAGGAGATCGGTATAATGATGAGATTATTTGCGATGTGCTTCCTATGTATGCATTTCATTTACTACTGGGTCGACCATGGCTATTTGATAGAAAGGTGTTACACGATGGGTTCAGAAACACTTACATGTTTCAAAAAGATGGTATTCGGAATTTATTGACTCATTTGTCTCCGTCTAAGGTTCGATCTTTCCAGGAACTAGTCAGAAGCACATATAGTTGTCGAGTCTAATTTTTGAATTCCCATTCCTAATCCGATCTAAACTAAACCCTATGCTCATCTAATCTAGATCCTCGACTTGGGTTAGGAATTTCGTTTGATTTTTGGAGTCGCCACCCAACTGTTTTTGGGAAAAAAGTGAATTAAGACTAAAGGAGCGGATTAGTCTTAATTTGGACTACTAGTCGTCGTTATTTCCTCTTCTCGTTTTTGTGAGAAGAGAAAAAGGAAAAACCAGAGTTTCTAAGTTCGGGGGCTAACCTATTAAAACCTATACGGTTACCACCTAATCTCCTAAAATTGTTCATCTTTAGAAATGTGTTTCATTGTGTTTCTGTTAATTTTTGTTATGTCTTTGAATTTATTTCAGAAAAAGGATTTTTCATTTATTTTATGGGTTGACCCGGATGGGTGCATACGTACCTGCTACTCAGGATCAAACAAGCCGTAGTTTGCTTTTCTGAAAATCTTTAGTGTATGAGTGAATTTTAATTTTGAAATTTCTTTCGATTTATGTTCTTACCATTTTTGGGAATTTTCCTAAAACTCTAAGCTTAAGCTTGATTTTATTTTGAAAAATGATTTTATAGGAAAAACATCAATTTTGATTTATTTGACGAAAACGATTTTTCTAAGTGCTAAAACTTATTTATTTATCTTTTTATGATTTTTTATGATTTTTCGTTATTTTTGTGATTTCTGAGAATTTTTGGGGATTTTTGTGGTTTTTGGGAATTTTTGTTGATTTTCGTGATTTTTGGGAATTTTTGTGATTTTTGTGATTTTTTTGGGAATTTTGTTCATTGTCTATCCTATTTGACATCTAAAATTTTATGATTTATTTTCCTAATTTTTTAATTATTTTTCTATATTTATTATTATTATTATTTTTTTTATTTATCTATTTATTATTTTTTTTATTTTTCTACATTATTAAATTCTAGAAAAATCTAATTTCTACATTTTCCTATTTATTAAAAATAACACATAAATAAATAAATAAATAACTAAATAACAAATAATAAATTAATTAATTAATTCGGAATAAATAAATAAACAAAATTAATTAAATAAAAAAAATCCGAAAAATCCGACTTACCTGGATCCGGGTCGGTGCGCGGGTCGAATCGAGTCGGTCGGACACGGCGGCGGGGTTGGCTCGTTCACGGCGTTCTGGCGGTCTTTTGCGGCGGGTGAAGTGTCGAATCCTAGCTTCTTGAGGGTGTTGAATCCGATGGTGGTGGCGGTTTACTCCCAGAATGTCTCCTTGCGGTGGCTCAACTCCGATCGGCGGTCGCAACTTTGGGTTTCCTCCGATCTACACTCTTTTCTCTCTCTCTCGCAATTCTGATCTGTGATCTTGCTTCCTCATCTCCTCCTCTATTTATAGGCGCTTGAAAACGAGCTGGATAAGCTCGGATTTCCTCCGATTGAAGCTGATCGGATTTTCGGTTGAAAAACCAACTCCGATTCGTGCCCATCCAACGATTTGTTGCGATTTGATTTTAATTAGATAATGTTTATCTTATTTTTGTTGAAGATCCGTTGGATTTGTGCAAAAAAATCGAATCAAAACGGCCGAAATACGAATTTTTTCTTCGCCGGCGATCTCGGGCTCGAGGTAGGAGACGATCACGCGCTCGGCGCGTGCGTTTCTTCCAGCCAATCAGATGCTGCCACGTGTCCTGGATAAGTCGAAAAATTGCAAAACGCGGAAAGTGCTTCCCCCGCGATTCGAACGTCTGACCGACGCCCCCCCCCCCCCCCCCCCGCGCGCACTTAGCCATGGTCCGGACCAGCTGGGCTAGCCCAATTGCGCGATTTTATTTATTTCACAAATTACATAAATGCAATGCGATTTTTCTATTTTTTTGTATTTTTCAAAATTTCAAAAATTTGTAAAAATTGTTTATTATTCATTATTGCTATTTTCGAAATCATTTTTCGAAATTGAAGTTTTTTCCTATTTATTTTTATTTTTTGAACATTTTTATTATTTTATGCTAAATTAGGGAAAAATTGGAAAATTTTGGAAAAATTGAAAATTGATTATTATTGAAAATTATTGACTCCTAGGGCAAAAATGGGGTGTTTACAGCTGCCCCTCTTTGTGGTAAAGTTTGAAAAACTTAACTACAAAGACAAACAAAAGACGCCATTTTTGACCTCTTGAATTAGGTTTTAGTAGGAAAATGCCCCAAGAGCTGATAATCCTACGGTTGAAGATATTCCTAACAATTCAAGGTAATGTTCCCTCTCCAAAAAGTGCTTTATGGGCTAACTAATTGGCGACAGGACACATCTCAAGCATCGAGTAGGAATGTATGAGAAATGATGATAGGAAGCGTCTCATCAGACTTGCAACCTTGGAAAGAAAATTTACTTAGGAAGCGCCCTTATGGCTACCTGTCGACAGAAGCGTCTTGTTAGACTAGCAACTGTTTGGGAAGGATGTTTCCGAAAAGTGCCCCAAGAGCTGACTAATCGGGAGAATCTAGGAAAGTGCCCATATTGGGCTGACTAACCTTAAAATAGATTTTAGGAAAGTGCCCATCTTGGGCTGACTAACCTGTGGTAGTGTCTCAAAAGGTGCCCTTATGAGCTGACCCTAAGAACGGATTTTTAGGAAAGTGCCCATATTGGGCTGACTAACCTTTGATAAAATTCTTAGGATAGTGCCCATCTTGGGCTGACTAACCTTAGATAGGACTGTCTCAAAAGGTGCCCTTATGAGCTGACCTTGAGAACAGGTTTTTTCGGGAAATGATGGGAATCAAAATCCGACAAGACCTATCATTAGGACAAAAATTGATGGATTTCGAATCTTGGCGATGAGGGCCCATTTCGAGCTGATCAACCTTGGAGTTAATTATTATCTAACCTCTTTTATCTTATTCATGAATTGTATATTCCAACAGGTATGCTTATGTGGCTTCACAAGGCGATGGACAAACTCACTAAGACTCAGCTTGTGGGTTATCAATGGACCGACCTGAACCGGCGATGAGTTGAGCCGACGAATTCCATTATGAAGCGAGCTTGCTGAAGATTATTTTCTGTATTTGTAATTTATGTTTGAACCATTTATTTTGTAAGCTTTTGGGACATTTTATTTGGTTGTAATTTTGCCTTTAGGACCGGCCACCTTATAGTGGCATAGTTGTGATTTTCTTGTCATTTTAACCCTAAAGGGTGCAAGTATAAATACTTGCAAATTAGGGTTTTTGAGGAGCTTTTTGATATTGGAGAAAAACACCCTTTTGCCGTGAGAGAGAGTGCCTCTTTCAAGCAATTGCTCTTATCAATTTCCTTAGTGAAATTGTGGCGAGTAGGCTTGGATTTGTTGTGTGTTATATCAACAAATTACAAGTTGATCCTAATTCCAAACTAGTGAGTCATATCTGGTGAGGATTTAGTTATTTTATGTACTTTTGTTCTTATGAAATTAGGGTTCTAATTTCGAAATTTGAAAGCACCTTTGAATTGAATTGGAATCTCATTTCATGTTCTATTGTTCATCATTGAAATCTAGCCATCGGATGTTCTTTATATCCTTTTGATTTCTCATCAATATTTCGGTTTTCATTTGGAAATTAAGGTTTTTCCCTTCTTGTGTGACGTGGATGATCATTGAAAATTCATCCCTTTTTAGTTGATTGTGCTTGACCCCCCTTTAGGCACATCAGGAAAGTGCCCATATTGGGCTAACTAACCCTTGGATTGATTTTTAGGAAAGTGCCCCAAGAGCTGACTAACCTAAAATAGAACTGTCTCAAAAGGTGCTCTTAGGAGCTGACCCTGAGAACAGGTTTTTTTCCGGGAAAGTGCCCATATTGGGCTGACTAACCCTAGGATTGATTTTTAGGAAAGTGCCCCAAGAGCTGACTAACCTAAAATAGAACTGTCTCAAAAGGTGCCCTTATGAGCTGACCCTGAGAACAGGTTTTTTCGGGAAAGTGCCCATATTGGGCTGACTAACCCTATTAAAGGAAATGTCTAGACACGTGCTTCATTATGAGTTGACTCATCTGGTACTTTTGAACATGCTTCTTACTAAGCTAGATGATGTGATGCCTTTCATGATGTGATGATAGTTACCTATTTTAATATGCTTGCCAGTTTATCTCGGATAGCAACCAAACAACTGAACCTTCGTGTTGGTTTGCTCTTGCTTCTTTTCTTCTTATCTTGACACTGGATTGAAAATCTTGATGTGCCTCTTTTCTTTATGCACCAAGCTCTTTCGACGGTAATGTTATCCTAATAATGCGCTCAGTTTTTAATGCTTAGCAGTAGACAAAATTATATCACAAATTACATTAAGATTCATTATCATTTTAGTGTTTATCTTTCATTGACAAAGTGGTAGGTAATGTGTTTAGGTGTATTTATTGTGATGAGAATTGATTGGGATTGTTGACCATTCAGGGATATTAGCTTTGCTTGTAGAAAAGTAAAAACTCGACTCAACGAACTTTGTATCGAATATTGGCTTTCATAAACATTGGCAAAATTTCAATTCCCTTGCCTAAGGATAGTACATCTTTACAGCATCTGTGTTGATGGGGTCTCTCAATTCTGGACCATCCATCTGAGTTAATATTAGAGCACCACCTGACAGAACCTTTTTCACCACATACGGGCCTTCATAATTTGGAGTGAATTTTCCTCTGGAGTCTTGGGCGTTCGGAGAAACTTTTCTTAGCACTAGATCGCCCTCTTTGAAGTACCGCGGTCTCATCTTCTTATTGAATGCTCGGGCTATCCTCTGTTGGTAACACTGACCATGACATAGCGCGGTAAGTCTTCTTTCATCAATCAGATTCAGCTGATCAAGCCTTTTCTTTACCCAATCCGATTCTGTTAACTGAGTTTCTGACAAGATTCTGAATGATGGTATCTCGACTTCCACTGGTAGCACTGCTTCTGTACCATATACCAATGAGTAAGGGGTAGCTCCCGTAGATGTTCTTATTGAAGTCTTATAAGCCATGAGAGCAAATGGTAACATTTCGGGCCAATCTTTGTAAGTTGTTGTCATTTTCTCGATGATCTTCTTGATATTTTTGTTAGCTGCTTCTACTGCCCCGTTCATTTGAGGTCGGTAGGGGGTTGAATTTCTGTGGTTTATGTGGAATTGTTGACATAAACCTGTCATCAATTTATTGTTGAGATTGGTACCATTGTCGGTGATGATCGACTCAGGAACTCTATATCGGGCTATTATGTCCCTTTTTAAGAAGCGGACTATTACCCCTTTTGTGACATTGGTATATGATGACGCTTCTACCCATTTGGTGAAGTAATCAATCGCTACCAGTATAAGTCTATGGCCATTGGATGCCGTTGGAGTGATTGGGCCGATTATGTCGATTCCCCACATGGAGAAAGGCCACGGCGCCGATAACAAATGTAGCTCGTTGGGTGGAGCATTGATCCGGTTTGCGTATACTTGGCATAGATGGCAGTGCTTAACATACTTTATGCAATCCGACTCCATGGTTAACCAGTAATACCCTAACCTCATGATTTTTCGGGCCAACATGTAGCCGTTCATATGAGGTCTACATACCCCTTCATGTATTTCCTTCATGAGTTCGCATGCTTCATTTTTGTCCACACATCTCAACAGGGTGGTATCATATGATCTCTTGTAGAGTATAGACCCACTTAATAAGAAATGACTTGCCAACCTTTTGAGCGTTCTTTGGTCATTCTTGCTAGCCATTTCAGGGTATTTACCTTCTTGGAGGAAGGTCTTGATGTCGTGATACCAGGGCTTATCATCTTGTATCTTTTCAATTGTCAAACAATAAGCGGGCCGACTTTCGATGTCTATTTTCATCGGTTGCACTTCGGCTCCTCCTGTTATTTGAATCACGGATGCTAGTGTGGCTAGGGCATCTGCGAACTGATTCTGAATTCTCGGGATGTACGTGAAGGTGATTGCCTTAAACTCCTCAATCAGCTCTGTCAAGTGTTGATGGTACGGTACCAGTTTGGGGTCTTTAGTTTTGTATTCCCCTCTTATTTGTAGTATGATGAGCGACGAGTCTCCGTACACCTCTAATTCGCGGATTCCCATTTGGCAGGCCATCTTGAGGCCAAGAATACATGCTTCATATTCCGCGATATTATTGGTATAGGAAAATGTAAGTCTTGTCGCTGCCGGGAATTGAATGCCGTCTGGGGATATCAATACTGCCCCAACCCCACAACCGAATACGTTGGCAGCCCCGTCGAAGAACAGTTTCCACCCACCATTCTGCTCTCTCCCAGAGTTTTCTACCGGTATATCTTCTACTGTTAATATGTTCTCGTCCGGAAATTGGACTTGTATTTCTTGGGTATCTGTCTCGACGGGGTGTTCGGCCAACTGATCGGCTAAGGCTTGTCCCTTTATCGAGTTTTGATTTACATACGTGATGTCAAACTCGGATAGAAGCATCTGCCATTTAGAGATTCTACCCATCAATGCTGGCTTCTCTGCCAAGTATTTCAAGGGATCATGTCTTGTCAACAGCTCAATATGATAGTAAAAGGTGTATTGCCTTAGTCGATGCATGACCCAAATTAACGCACAACACGTCTTCTCCACCTCTGAGTACCTTTGTTCCCCATCTGTGAACTTCTTGCTCAAATAATATATGGGACGTTCTCTTCCCTCTTCATCTTTCTGCCCCAACACACATCCCATGGATTCGGGGAGTATGGTGAGGTATAAGAATAAGGGTTTTCCTTGTTTCGGGACTATCAAGACCGGGGGTTTTATAAGATAGTCTTTGATTGTCCTGAACGCTTCTTCACATTCGTCGTCCCATTCTATTGCGGCGTTCTTCTTCAACAGACGGACTAGCGGCCGGCATTTGTCGGTGAGTTGTGAGATAAACCGAGCTATATAATTTAATCTCCCCAGCAAGCTTCTTACTTCTTTAATGGAACGTGGGGAAGGTAACTCTAATATGGACTTTACCTTGTCAGGGTCAATCTTAATGCCCTCTTGGCTGACGATGAACCCTAACAATTTCCCCGTTGTAACCCCGAAAGTACATTTTTCCGGGTTTAACTTAAGCTGGAACTTCCTCAGTCGTTTGAACAATTTCCTCAGAATATCTATATGGCTTTCTCCTTCTTTGGATTTGGCTATCATGTCGTCGACATATACTTCAACCTCTCGATGCATCATGTCGTGAAGTATGGCGACCATGGCTCTCTGATACGTTGCCCCGGCGTTTTTCAGACCGAAAGGCATGACTTTGTAACAGAAAGTTCCCCATGTTGTGATGAAGGTTGTCTTGGTCTTGTCTTCCTCGGCCATTTTTATTTGATTGTATCCTGAGAAATCGTCCATGAATGAGAAGAGATGGTTTCCCGCGATGTTATCCACTAGAACATCAATATGAGGTAGGGGGAAGTTATCCTTTGGCGTGGCTTGGTTTAAGTCCCGAAAGTCCACGCATACGCGCACTTTTCCGTTCTTTTTTATAACGGGGACTAATTTGCCACCCATTCTGGGTAGTCGGATACTTCGATGAACCCTACTTCCAGTAGTTTCTTGACTTCTTCTTTGATTTTTAGCAAAATGTCGGGCCTAAATCTTCTTAGTTTTTGTTTTTTAGGTTTGACATCTTCCCTTGTGGGAAGCCTGTGAACTACTATCGACTGGTCTAGCCCTGGCATGTCGCCATATGACCAGGCAAACACATCTGCATATTCGATTAATAGCTCGGTTATCTCACATTTTCACTCGGCACTCAAACTGGTCCTGATTTTGAGGTTCTTAGGGTTTTCCATGCTGCCTAGATTTACTGTCTCCTCAGGCTCGTCGATCGAGATTCCGCTTTGTTCATGTTTTAGCCAATTTTCTTGTATTATTTCGTGGTCTAAGATATCGTCTTCAACAACTGACCCAGCAGCGTTGGGAACGATATCAGCGTTTTTACGTTTTACTTGCGCGAAATATCCCTGATGTTCGATGGTGGGAGATCTGAGTGACATATATAATAAAAGAAACAAACTGTAATGGAATTCGATAAATAGTCTCAATAAAATTTGTTCAATGATTTTTTTCTACTCTTGAGCTAACCTAGTGCTATTGATAGGACAACAAAACCAGTTGTTCAGAGCTAGATGTTGGTTGGACATGCGGGAGATTGATTCCCCTTTGTTGTTGTCCTCTTTGTTTATTCGAAGCTCTTGAATGGTATTTGCCTTTCGGAAAGATTGTTGGAGAGGTGGGATGTACATCTGGGTGTCGGTCAGCTTCCCCCTTATTCTGCCTTTGACGCCTTTTGCTTGTGCTTCTTCTTCGGCTGTAGGAATGTAGTCGGTGCTAGTGTTGTTGCAATTGTCGCTGTTCGCCATTTTTGTCTTTGAGCGGGTATGAATTGGGCTTCTGGAAGATTCGGTTGTTTGGGAGGTATCTTTGATACCTGGCGCACATTTTTTCTTTTTTAGTATAATGTATGCAAATGCTATACATGTGTCACACGGATGCTAAAATAAAAAGGGTTGACAACTGATTGACAATGTAAAAACTTTATTTTTATTAATAATTCTAGAGTTCAATAAAAATGAAAGATTACAAATAATGCTCTATTTCCTAGCTCTTTTGGTCTTCTGTAGTGGAGGCTCAGGCTTCCCACTGATGATGGCTTCTAGTTCCTTGACCCTAGCTTGGCACTTCTCTAATTGTGCTTCCAGGGCCTTGTTTCTTTGGTCAGATTCCTTGAAGCGTCCCTTCCAGATGTTTTTCTTATAGTCTGCAGCTTCGAAGTATACTTCCATCCGGGCCTTGACCTGCTCCAGGTAGATCTCTGTCTCTGGATTGATCTTATCTGGTCTTGGCTGGGTGACGTCTGGAACCCGGTATGCTCTTTCCCCTGTCTGGTATAGTTGACGGATTACAAACTCTCTGGTGGCTCAGTGTTTTCCCACTTCGCCATCTAGCTCGCCGATGTCCACATTCGGGCTTTCGATTCTGGCCTCCCAAAGTGCTTTGACCTCTGCCAACTTAGCAAATTTCTCGGCTACCAACAGGTTCGGGTCCTGGTACTCAAAGGTGACTACTTCGAGTGAAGGTCGATAAACTATGTCTTGGACGGTACCGAATTGGCGGACTACGGAGTTGGGGTGATATTCGATACATCCGTTGATTCCGATTAATGGTACTGCTTGGAAATTACTGCAGGTTAAGATGATTTTATTGCAGCAACTCCACCTGGCTGTCCATAGAATATCTTCGGCGCTAAGGCTTTTAAGCAGATCTACCCAACTGTGGCTGGTAATGTCGTCGGGTAACTTCACCTTTTCTATACAAGAACCCACCAGATCCACCTGTTGGGCTAGGGTTTTCCTGACCATGTTCAGCCCGAAGCACTTGAGGTGGCTTACGAACCATATTAGCAGAAGGTTGATGCTGGAGCGGAGGATCCCATGGCCCTTCTTCTTAAGGAAATTCAAATTCCGGATCTGTTCAACCAGTAAAGCCAGGATGTAAGATCTTCCCTCCAGGAATTGGGTTACCAGCTCTGCAAGCCGGTAGTGAATATAGAAGGTCCCGGTGGGGAACAGTATGGTGGCGAAGGCTGTCAAGATGAAAGCGTTCACCCTTCTTTGTCTATAAGTCTTAGGGTCTCCGCACAGGATATCCTTTCTGTCCCCATTGTCTTCTCGGGTAATAAACCAGGCTTCTAAGTCATCCATTCGTATGCAATACCCATTACAGTCTGCCAGGGCTTTGTTGACCGCTGTTTTGCGGATGCCTAGCAGTCTACTGAAGGTGCCGGTTGGCCCGGCCTCGAGGTCTGGCGTGTAAATCTGATCAGTCAGTGCTGGAGCCTATAGCAACTGGGTGTACTCCTCCAGGGTAGGGGTGATCTCATGCGGTCCGATGAAGAAAGCTGCGGGCTCGATCTCCCATAACTGGAGCATGGCCCGGACCATAGGTAAATTCGCCTCTGACTTAGTCAGTGAGAGGATGGGGCCGATCTTCTGCTGGATGAAGGCCTGCTCCTCTGGGTTGTATAAGGTAAACCAGTGGTCCAGTACCAATTTTGGGTCCAAAGGTCTGTACACCCGAATCTCTTTGCGGAGGAGGCGATTGACTGCACTGCTAGCCATCTATTACAATAGGAAAGAGCCTAGTTACAAACAGAGCTATAAAAATGTTACAGGGAAATAGTCCTGAACTCCAAGGACAAAATAACAAACCATTACATTGTCATCCAATTGTCAACCCCTCGTACGATGTTATGTATGCAAGTAGGTTGGTTCTAACTGGTTCCCGAGCTCTATGGCCTCCCGCATTCTCGGAGAAATGGATCTCAGGCCATATCGAAGCATAGGGTGGGGTAGCCTAATCAGTCCTGAACGGTGAATCAACTCACTTCGCCCGAAACCTACACAATGGCTCCCCGTCTCAGGATTCTAGGACGGTTCGGGTTCGACCGCATCTACTCACACAAACATATGTATGCATGCAAAACCCCCACAGTAAAGAAACTAAAATCTAACTAAATCCTGCAAAGTTAGTAACAAAGTAATGATTGAAACACATTTTTCTTAAAGAGAACAGCTTGGAGAGATTCAGGTGGCTAGCCTGCTGGTATGGGTCCCCAGTGGAGTCGCCATCCTGTCGAGTCTAATTTTTGAATTCCCATTCCTAATCCGATCTAAACTAAACCCTATGCTCATCTAATCTAGATCCTCGACTTGGGTTAGGAAGTTCGTTTGATTTTTTGAGTCGCCACCCAACTGTTGTTGGGAAAAAAGTGAATTAAGACTAAAGGAGCGGATTAGTCTTAATTTGGACTACTAGTCGTCGTTATTTCCTCTTCTCGTTTTTGTGAGAAGAGAAAAAAAGAAAAACCAGAGTTTCTAAGTCCGGGGGCTAACCTATTAAAACCTATACGGTTACCACCTAATCTCCTAAAATTGTTCATCTTTAGAAATGTGTTTCATTGTGTTTCTGTTAATTTTTGTTATGTCTTTGAATTTATTTCAGAAAAAGGATTTTTCATTTATTTTATGGGTTGACCCGGATGGGTGCCTACGTACCTGCTACTCAGGATCAAACAAGCCGTAGTTCGCTTTTCTGAAAATCTTTAGTGTATGAGTGAATTTTAATTTTGAAATATCTTTCGATTTATGTTCTTACCATTTTTGGGATTTTTCCTAAAACTCTAAGATTAAGCTTGATTTTATTTTGAAAAATGATTTTATAGGGAAAACATCAATTTTGATTTATTTGACGAAAACGATTTTTCTAAGTGCTAAAACTTATTTATTTATCTTTTTATGATTTTTTATGACTTTTTATGATTTTTTGTTATTTTTGTGATTTCTGAGAATTTTTAGGGATTTTTGTGGTTTTTGGGAATTTTTGTTGATTTTCGTGATTTTGGGGGATTTTTGTGATTTTTTTAGGAATTTTGTTCATTGTCTATCCTATTTGACATCTAAAATTTTATGATTTATTTTCCTAATTTTTTTTATTATTTTTCTATATTTTTTATTATTTTTATTATTTTTATTTTTTTATTTATCTAATAATTATTATTTTTTTATTTTTCTACATTATTAAATTCTAGAAAAATCTAATTTCTACATTTTTCTATTTATTAAAAATAACAAAAAAAAATAAATAACTAAATAACAAATAATAAATTAATTAATTAATTCGGAATAAATAAATAAACAAAATTAATTAAATAAAAAAAAATCCAGAAAATCCGACTTTACCTGGATCCGGGTCGGTCGGACACGGTCGGGTCAGTCGGGTCGAATCGGGTCGGTCGGACACGGCGGCGGGGTTGGCTCGTTCACGGCGTTCCGACGGTCTTTTGCGGCGGGTGAAGTGTCGAATCCTAGCTTCTTGAGGGTGTTCAATCCGATGGTGGTGGCGGTTTACTCCCAGAATGTCTCATTGCGGTGGCTCAACTCCGATCGGCAGTCGCAACTTTGGGTTTCCTCCAATCTACACTCTTTTCTCTCTCTCTCGCAATTCTGATCTGTGATCTTGCTTCCTCATCTCCTCCTCTATTTATAGGCGCTTGAAAACGAGTTGGATAAGCTCGGATTTCCTCCGATTGAAGCTAATCGGATTTTCGGTTGAAAAACCAACTCCGATTCGTGCCCATCCAACGATTTGTTGCGATTTGATTTTAATTAGATAATGTTTATCTTATTTTTGTTGAAGATCTATTGGATTTGTGCAAAAAAATCGAATCAAAACGGCCGAAATACGAATTTTTTCTTCGCCGGCGATCTCGGGCTCGAGGTAGGAGACGATCACGCGCCCGGCGCGTGCGTTTCTTCCAGCCAATCAGATGCTGCCACGTGTCCTGGATAAGTCGAAAAATTGCAAAACGCGGAAAGTGCTTCCCCCGTGATTCGAACGTCTGACCGAGCCCCCCCCCCCCCCGCCCCCCCCCCCCCCCCCCCCCCCCGGCGCACTTAGCCATGGTCCGGACCAGCTGGGCTAGCCCACTTTCGTGATTTTATTTATTTCTCAAATTACATATATGCAATGCGATTTTTCTATTTTTTTGTATTTTTCGAAATTTCAAAAATTTGTAAAAATTGTTTATTATTCATTATTGCTATTTCCGAAATCATTTTTCAAAATTGAAGTGTTTTCCTATTTATTTTTATTTTTTGAACATTTTTATTATTTTACGCTAAATTAGGAAAAAAATGGAAAAATTTGGAAAAATTGAAAATTGATTATTATTGAAAATTATTGACTCCTAAGGCAAAAATGGGGTGTTTACAATAGTTCTTCTAGATTTTCAGCTAACAAGCCATTCCAAACATCGGGTTTCAGTCCAAGAAAAGACCCTCTAGATTTGAGGGCAAATCTTTCAGAAGCCTAAGGAGATAATGGGAAAATTTCTGGCACCATCGACATTTTCATAACTCGATTTGGATGATGATCCAAATCACTCATATTTTACTTTATGTCTATTATTCTAATAAATATTAGAGAAATAATCTTACAGGTACAATAATAATTTTCCATGGGATGCCAATATGTCCTACAACAGTTGATGGACACAGAATATTTTCAGAGTGACAATCAAAGACCCGCTGCGATTGTTTTCCATTTCGAGGAATTGGTCCATGAAGACTTATGATACTTTGTACTTTGTAATTGTTTTATGAACTATTTTTGGTTGTATTTGGTTTTGGGATACTTTCATTTCCTTGCAATTTTCATTTAGGACTAGCTACCTTAAAAGTGGCAAACTTGTAATTTTAACCATTTTCTAACCCTAGGAGTAGCAAGTGTAAATACTTGCTTAAAATAGGGTTTGAGGATGCCATTTCGCATATTAGACATCAACACTTCACGTGTAGAATTAGGGTTTATCCTAGTTCAAAAATCTCTTATCAATTTCAACCCAAGAATTGGAATTGTGGCGAGTGCGATAAAGGGGAATTGTGAGTCATATCGATTTCATCTTTGTTGTTTTTTTCATTTCTTCTCTAGTGAGTCATATCTAGGGTGGATTTGAATCTTTCTTGGAACTATTTGTGAGTGTAATTCATGAACAATTGTCTTGTTAAGATTGATTGTTCTTTTAGTACTTGAAGTATATATATCATTTAGTGTTGGCGTGCATTGGAATTGAAGGAAGAGTGGAAATCATGGTTTTGATGCTTCAATCTTGATATGATTTCACGTGGATCTAATCTCTCTTTGTTGTTATTTGGTGAAGATTACAAATAGGGATTGCAATTACATCATTTAATCTTCATTTTTCCATCAAATCTTAAAGGGTTTCACGTGATTTTATCATCCACATTGGACCGATTTTGTGATTGAATTGTAAGTTGTTTTCTTGAGTCATTTGATTGTGCTTGAACTTGGTTTTGAGCACATCAACGGTTCCAAGTCCGGCTTGTCCTTGAGGGTTTTGCTCCATTTAGTGTAGAGAGGCACGAGAGCGTTTATTGTTGAGTTAGGAAAATATCATAATTAACAAAGTGATAAGATAAATAAACCAGGTAATGACTTGGGAACTGATGGTGGCTTCGGAATCCCCAACCCATGGTTAAGGGGGGCATAAACCTTAAACTTCACGTTGGTTACCGGAAGACTACGTGAGATGCTGCATTCATATGGCTGCTCATGCATAACATATGTTTGATAACTTGATTTGTAATTTGCATGTGTGTACATAGCATTGAAAGTGTTACCATCCCATTCACTGAGTTATAATGTGCTCACCCCCTCATAAACTCTTTTGCAGGTAGCGATTATGAAATCGCAGGATGGGATAAAATGTGAACTGTTGAGAGTTTTGGAAGACCAAAACAACGAAGTAAGATTTGTGAAAGATAGATTTACTTAGATAAAATGTTAGGACCCCATGTGAATAGAATTTGAAATTGAGAAACTTAAGGTTTATCCTATTTTACTGATTTATAAGGGATACCGATTCTCTACGATCATGGTTGATTGTGGGTTGATCACTTACAAAGATTGGCGCGAGATGTTGCCATTTGCCCTCATGGCTTGTAGGATCTCAATTAGAACATCTACTGGAGTTACCCCGTATTCTCTGGTATATGGTACTGAGGCAATGCTACTAGTAGAGGTTGAAATACCATCATTCAGAGTTTTATCAGAAACGCAATTAACTGAATCAAACTGGGTGAAGAAGAGGCTTGATCGACTAAATTTGATTGACGAAAAAAGACTCACTGCATTATGTCACGACCAGTGTCACCAACAAAGGATGACCCGAGTGTTTAACAAGAAAATGAGGCCTCGATGCTTTAAAGAAGGGGATCTAGTGCTAAAGAAAGTTATCTCGTATGCTCAAGATTCCAGAGGAAAATTTACCCCAAACTATGAGGGTCTATATGTTGTAAAGAAGGTATTATCAGGAGGTGCTCTGATATTAACTCAAATGGATGGTCCAGAATTGAGAGACCCCATTAATGTAGATGTTGTTAAGATGTACTATCCTTAGGTAAGGGAATTGAAATTTTGCTAATGTTTATGAAAGCCAATATTCAATACGAATTTCATTGAGTCCAGTTTTCATTTTTTTTACAAGCAAAGTTAATGTCTCTAACTGGTCGATAATTTCAAAAAATTCTCATTAAGACAAACATTCCTAAACACATTACCCACCACTTCACTATTGAATGATAAACATTGAAATGACAATGAATCTCGATAAATTTTGTGATATAATTATTCCTACTTTTGAGCATTAAAACCTGGTGCATTAGTAGGATAATATTACCATCAAAAGAGCCATGCGCACAAGGAGAGAAGTACATTAAGACCTTCAACCCTGTCTTAAAGCAAGAATAAGCAAAGGAGAAGCAAGCTAGCGCGAGGATTCGGTTGTTTGGTTTCTATCCGCGATAAATTGGTAAGCATTTCAAAATAAATAACTATCATAAAAACATCCCTTATCAAATCATTTAATCCATTCGTTAGAAGCATTTTCAAAAGCATGGGTTAGTCAGCCTACATTGGAGCACTTCCCAAACATCCTTTCAGAAACATTAGCCTATAGGGGCACCTTATGAGGCATGTCCTCTTGCTATAAGTTAGTCAGCCCACGTTGGGGCACTTCTCTAAACATTCTCTCATAGGGTCAGTACATTAGGGCACCTTTCGAGACGTGTCTTCCTACTATAGATTAGTCTGCCCACAATGGGGCACTTCCCTAAATATCTCTTCTCAAGGTCAGCCTGTAGGGGTACCTTTTGAAACATTTCTTCCCCAGGGTCGCGAGTCTAAGAAGACGCTTCCCACCATAGGTTAGTTAGCTCACAATGGGGCACTTTCCTAAACGTCCCTTCAAAATGTCAGCCCATAAGGGCACCTTTTGAGGCATGTCCTCTCACTATAGGTTTGTTAGCCCGCAAATGGGGCACTTTCCTAGACACCCTTTATTGAAGTTAACTCACCAGAGAACTTTTTGAAGCTAACGATTAGTTAGCTCATGGGAGCACCTTTTGAATCTATCAGTTAGCTCAGAAGAGCACTTTCGAATCTATCGATTAGTTAGCTCAGAAGAGCAATTTTCGAATCTATCAATTAGTCAGCTCACAGGAGCACTTTTTTAAATTTGTCAATAACCGATTAGTGAGCTTATAAGAGCACCCTTCGAAGGTGTTTTTCCCAAACAGTCGCTAGTCTAGCCAGACGCTTTTGTTGATGGGTAGCCAGCTCATAAGAGTGCTTCCCAAGACAATCTTCTCTTCAAGGTTGCTAGCTAGATAAGACGCTTCCTATCATCAGCTATTCCACTTACAATAACACATTCCTAAATAATCCTTGAGATGTTTCCTATCGCCAATTAATCAACCCATAGAGCACTTTTTGGGATGATACATTACTTTAGATTGTTAGGTTGTTTAAGACCATTTCCTAAGCAATACCAACCGTCACAAAATACTCGTGGCGTTATTAGCTCATGGAACATTTTCTTACTAGAGACCAAATTCCAGATAACCAGTCAAACCAAGGCATTATCTATTCAGTTAAGAGGCCAAAAATGGCATCTTTCTTATCTTTGTAGTTAAGTTTTTCAAACTTTACTACAAAGAGAGATAGCTGTAAACATCTCATTTTTTCCCTAATAATCAACAATAATCAATTTTCAATTTTTTCCATTTTTTACATTTTTTTTCTAATTTAGCAAAAATAGGAAAAATATTCAAAAAATAAAATAAATAGGAAAAATACATCAATTTTGGAAAATAATTGTAGAAATAATAAGAAAAGGAGTTAAATAATTTTTACCAATTTTTAGAATTTCAAAATAATAAAAAAATACAAGACATATATACAATTTGCGTAATGAGTAAAACGGAGATTTGGGCCAACTCAGCTAGCTCGTGTGTACACTTGAAACGTGTGAGAGAGGACTGAGATCAGGAGTTTGAATCCCCCCGCATGCGCTCGGAAAATTTTTTCTTTCTTTTCCCTTGGAGCTACCACGTAGTAGCATGCGATTGGCCGAGAGAAGACATGTGCCACGCACGCGATCGTCTTCTTCCTCAAGCCTAGCCAGAGAAAAATCCGGCAGAAGTCCGACGAGGCCTAAAATGCTAGACTTCTTCGAATCTTTTTGGATTTCGATCAATCTAAAACCGAATTATCCAAATAAATCACAAGATTATAACAAATTAGCATCAAATCTGTTGGATAAAATCGAATCCAAAAAATGGAAAAATTCAAATTTCTTCGAATAAAAGATTTAAGCTTATCTAGGGCGGTTTTCCGACTTCTATAAATAGAGGGCAAAGGTAGCAAGCATAATGATGGATCAGAAGTGAGGTAAAGAGAGAAAATTGAAGCCTCGCTGGAGTTTCCAATCCGCGACCACCGATTAAGCACCGAGCTGCCACTAGGAGGCATTTTTTGATAAATCCACTGCCACGGTTGAGTTCCTCACCCCCGAAAACCTGGGAAATGACACCTTAATCGCTTCAAAAGGCCGTCGGAACGCCGTCAATGAGCATTCCCAACCATCGTGACCGATCGACCCAACCCCACTAGACTTACCCGACCCGATCCGACCGACTTGGATCCAAGTAGTCAGATTTTTTATTTTTTTTATTTATTTCTTATTTTTTTATTTAGTTATTTTATTTTTTTTTATTTATTTACTTTTTATTTCTAATTCAAAAAAATAATAGAAAAAAATATATTTGAATTTAGATTCTTTTAGGGTTTAATTTAGGATGAATAATAATAAAAATAAATAATAATTATAATAATAAATAATAAAATATAAAATATATAAATATATAAAGAAAATGATAAAAATATATATTAGAAAAAATAGTAAAATTTAGATTTTATTTTAGGATAGATAAATAATATAGGAGAAATTTTTTCAATAAAAATTATAAAAAATTAATAAAGATTATAAAAATCAATAAAAATTAAAAAAATTAAAAAAATTAATAAAAATCAATAAAAAATTATAATATTAGAAATGGGTTGAAAAAATAGAGAAATGAAATTTTTATCACTTAGAAAAATCATTTTCTTAAATAAATCCAAAATTGGTTTTTCCTTAAAATTATTATTTTTCAAAAAATTAAATGATCAAGTTTAGGCTTAGATTTTTTTAGAAAAAATACTAAAATTGTAAAAACATAAATCAAAAGAAATTTCATAATTAAAAATCACCAACACATTAAAGTTTTTCAAGAAAAGCGAACAAAATGGTAGAGTGGGACCACTAACTCTATCAAATGCATGACAATCCCTACATCACTTAGTTTACAAATGGTGTAGCATGATTTCTCTTTTGAGTGAACCCTTCCGTATACTATGTATTAGTGATGGCCTTAAAAAAAGTGCAAAGGGAAAAAATGCTATACATTTCGAGTTTTATTTAGAAACAAATGATTAATTAATCCACTAGGGGGTGGCAAAATGAATTATAATAAACACTATAATAGTAGTATGTAATGGCTCATCAAACAATTATATGAATAAGATATAGTTAATAACATAGAAATCACCATAGCATGATAAGATGAGGTTCATTCAATTCATTTGAAAATACATTCATCATTGTTGAAATTTAATAGCTTCTAGCAAACGTGGTAGAACTTTAGATTTCAACAATTTAAATAACCTAAATTTCACAATATGACATTACTCTTGCATATCTAGAAAATATAATATATTATGTGAATCTTGCCTTGTTATATTCATTAATAACTTGAAAGACCTTAAAAGGTTGCGTAATTCGAACTCTCACATCGATAGTGTTTGAATTATTATAGTGGAACAACAATGGTTATGATCTAGACCATTTTGAAATGGTTTGGATCATTTTATTAATTTTTCGCTTACAAGATGGAGTGATCTGAAAGGTTTATATCATTCACATATGAATGGAAAACTATAAAATAGGGATGAACATAGCATTAACATTTAACACAACTCAATTTTACTCCATCTATTTGTCATTTCTCATTAGTAAATCAATCATGCATGACTTATTTGTCATAATATTTATCATTAACAACAAGAATTCAACTAAAACTCTTAATTAACATTCACAAATAACATAATAATTTATCAAAAAGTTCCACTCACCTTGGTCTCATGTTTTAATTGTAATACTCCTTGGGTTGTTGTGACAAATTGTACAATTCACACGTAGATATTAAGAATAGCATGTAAGGAACCATTTTGCTACCTAAAACTACGCTTAAGCTATTTATACTTGAGTTTAAATTAAGAATCTTATGTTATTGTACATAACATCTCTTTGAGAAGCTTTCTTGATATTTCAATTGCTTATTCATTTTGGTTATTTTGTTGTCATTGGCCTAAAAATGAAAAAGACAAGAGTAAGGAAATCAAAATTTATCAATTTGTAAAGGAGTTATTAAAGCTTCAATGAAATTGAAATGGATAAACCTGAGTTTGAGGAAGAAGTACGTGCTACTATAATATGAAGATTCAAAGACATTGAGGATGATTATAATAGGAAATTTGGTATTTTGATAAAGCTTTTTTGCTAGGATTTGAATGGAATAGATTACTTCAACTTTTGATGGAAATGAATAAACCTCCACATGAAGGCCAATGCCAGCTAAGGAGGAAGAATTAGAATTGAAATATAATGTTTCTAGTTCATTGTGTATGGTGCGCAAAAGATTTTTCATGTATGCTTTTCAATGAAATTTAACATATAGATTAATAATAACTTATTAAACATAGACAGGTGATAACCCTATGTTCAAAGTCACTATTTTAGGGGACTTCGATTGACATCCTTTGATTTATGCTAAACTTAACATGACAATTACAATAATTAATCAAAGTTAACTCATAAAGTTTGTTTCCTAAAGGATAGATTATAGTGGATAAATTTTACTATGAAAACGAAATAGTGAATCTCATATTGCTTTGTCGAAAACAGATAGAAGTATTTCCAAAATTTTGCTAGCTCACTTAAAAAAGATTACAATATAATCTCGAAAGCATTAATTCTCTTGAACACTTTTTCTTACTAGCAATACTTTGATCATGTACCTAATTGTGTGTTCTCTCTTATGTCTTCATTTTCATGATCTTTGTCTTTTATAAGGTTGAGCTCTCTAAGTTTGTTCAAGAAAATTTCTTACAACCTAGCGATATAACTATTTTTGCAAATTATCATTAATTTAAAAACCCTTTAACAGTTAAGTATATTGGCAAAAATTAGCATAAAAACAATTTAAAAAAGATTTATAATCGCTGACAAGTCCACTTTCCAAAAATACAAAATTCATTTCTTGATGAAGATATTTTTATAAAATCTCATTTTGAATAACTCCTTTTTATGGATCCTAACATGCTAGCTCCTAAATAAAGTATTTTTAGCATAAAATCCTTTTGATAAGACATATATATATATATATATATATATATATATATATATATATATATATAAACTATCAATCATGTGCCATGTATATAAAAACTTATTAAGATTATATTTTAAAAAATATTTTACTATTGAGCTTAACTTGAAATATTCCATTTTTTCTATCTTTCATAAGTGTATTACCCAAATAAACTAACTCCGTAGGTACTAGGCCTTATAATTTGCTTCCACCAAATTCTCCTATTGTTGCTTCTACTCAATCATAAAAACAACTTGAAAAACTCATTGTAACTTATATCATGTGTATGCTTTATCAAAAACCAAAATTTTCATAGGTCGAGTTATAGTATATCAGATCTAATTGTTATAATATATACATTTATATTTATATTATGTTACTCTTTAATTTATAATTTTATATTTAAATATTTTTAAATTATATTTCTATCAATAATAATTTTTATTATATATTAAAATATATAATATATCTTATAATTTCAATTTAAATATAATAAATATATAACCCACTTTTATGCTTCCACATCTGCCCTATCATCATCAATGTCGTTGTCACTAGTCTGGAAATTTCATGGAGGAGATGGTGGGAGTGAAAATCAGCCATTGTGTGGTTTCGATGAACAGACAACTGCAAGCAGCTATATAATTGCATGCATGTGGTCATGAGGGTATTCATCAACCACAACTTGAAGATATATTTGTAGGATATATTCAGACGTCCAAAAACGTACACTCATTTTTTATATATAATTTTTTAAAAAATACGTATACTTATAGGTTATGAAGATTTTTTTTTGGACGGTTTATGTATGATATATCCATATCTAATAGGTAGTCTCAAGGCGTATTTGAGACGTCCAATCCATACTGGAACGAGTGATTGAGAAAGAAGTCCCACACAAAGAAATCCACCTAATATTCTCAACGGTGATTTCCCAAATTGTAATGATCCATGGCAGCATAGTCTTTGGAAGAGGATGGCTCCGTGTTGGTAATGGCACTCATCATCATCAATCACTGTCTATAGTGTCACACCCCAAAAGTGGGCCTAGAAGTTTCAACTAAAACATCGTGGCACGTGTGCACCCATTACATGATAATCGTCTTATATGTCAGAGATCGTAAGACTCTAAATAAATAATTACATTTATAACTAATCATAATACATATAATTGGATAATAAAATACAACTATGGATCTCGTACCCCACAGTCAACCATGATTGCAGAGAATTGGTATCCCCTACCAATCAGTAAAATAGGATAAATCCTAGGTTTCTCAATTTCAAATTCTATTCACATGGGGGTCCTAACATTTCATCTAAGTAAATCTTTCCTTCACAAATCTTACTTTGTTATTTTGGTCTTCTAAAACTCTCAACACTTCACATCTTATCCCATCCCGCGCATTCGTAATTACCAATCAGTAAAATAGGATAAATCCTATGTTTCTCAATTTCAAATTCTATTCACAGGGGGGTCCTAACATTTCATCTAAGTAAATCTTTCCTTCACAAATCTTACTTTGTTATTTTGGTCTTCTAAAACTCTCAACACTTCACATCTTATCCCATCCCGCGCATTCGTAATTGCTACCTGCAAAAGAGTTTATGAGGGGGTGAGCCTATTATAGCTCAATGAATGGGATGGTAACGCTTTCAATGCTACGTATACACAAGCAAGTTACAAATTAAGTTCTCAAACAAATGCTATATATATACACAAGCAAATTCAATTTAAAAATATTAAACATATGCTATACATGAACAACCATATGAATGCAGCATCTTACATGGTCTTCGGGTAACCGACGTGAAGTCTAGGGTTTACGCCCCTCTTGACCTTGGGTTGGGGATTCCGAAGCCACCATCAATGCCCAAGTCATTACCCGATTTATTTATCTTATCACTTTGTTAATTATAATATTTTCTTAACTCAACAGTGAACGCTCTCGTGCCTCTCTACACCAGACAGAGCAAACACTCAAGGATAGGCTGGACTCGAAACCGTCAAGGCGCGACAATCCCCTAATCACTTAGTTCACACTTAGCGGAACAACGATCCTCTTGATCACTTCCGATGTATCCTATGACAGTAATGGCCTTCAATCTCATGCAATGTCTCGTGAAAATGCATATCAAGTTTTAATATCGTCCAATTCGTACTTTAATTGATTTATTTAAAGTGATTAAACAACATATAAAATCAAATCAATTCTCAATCATACCATAGAGGCAAACATCAAACATTCCATTTCACACTCATCACAACAAGCACAAATCATGTCTTTCTTATCACTCAAGATAGACACTGAACCCAAACCCCGTGGACGTAGACTTATCTAGTCGTATAACCAGTTATATTAACTTGATACCTCTTTATGCCATTTCTTTTAAATGCCGAACTGCTTAGGTTGGCTTACGATCATCATATCTAGCACTCCAATGCCATTTCTCTCAAATGCCGAACCACTCGAGTTGGCTTACAATCATTTCTGACACCTTTGTGTCATCTCACTTCTCAAGTGCTCTGTTATTCACATTTTCGAGAGCCAGTAAGGTTGTCTCACATTTTCCTTTTAATGTCTTCAAGACACTTATGTATAATATAAATATATACATATCTATACATATATATGTTTGTGACCTCTTTTTAATTAAGGACAATTTACTAGATACGTTCCTTACGTATCTAAGAGGGTAAGAAAATAGGATTATCGAGTTGTAAAAATTAAGGTTGCACCCATGATTTGGTATGGTTATGTTCATGAGTGTATTTCATAAATATAATATGAAAATAAATTTATTTAAGTATATGTATACACATTCAGGAACCAGCTTTAACATGTATACATAATGATACCTATACACCCTATTCCAATTAAGCATACCTACTTGGTAGCTATAGAAGGAAAAGCTAAGTTTCTATGTTCTAGTTTGTTTTGAAAGGAAAACAATTTGTAAAACATGGATTAAGCTTTTGGTTATAGCACTAGCGATATGGCGCTAGGTGCTATCACTAAGGTATTGACACCTATACCCCCGGATCATTCATTTCTCTATTCTTTTCATGACTTCTTTCCTAACTCATTATTCCCTACCGCATAACTCAACTCAACAACAATCATATCAAATAGCAACACAACAAACATCAATTTCACATGCATAACATTCAACATACAACACAACATAGTAGCATATCATTAAGTTTCCCACTCACTTGTTTAGGGTTGTTGTAGTCCTAGCCAGAGTCGAGCGATTCCAGCGGGTAACTCCTTTTCATTCCTCTTGAAGTCGGTATCCTTCTGCAATGCTTCCTCAACCCAATCGTCGAAATTTGCATCTCTACCTAACTTTGGTAGTCTTTCTAGCACCTAATATGTGTACTCTACTCATCTTGTGGTTGATGACAAGGCATAAAGTTTCCTCCTTATGGAACTTTAGGCGAACAAGATTCGAATGTTAAACTTCCTTCGAATCTGTGCTTCCAACACCCTTAGTTGCTATGATCGACTATCTGCTTTCCTTGTGTAGAAGTCGAGCAATAGAATGTCTTCAACTTGCTAAATTTGGAATTCCTTCTTCCACATATGCAAGATACCCTTAGAAAGGACAACCAAAGATCTTGCATTAAGGTATTTGGCTAAGAATGATCTTCCTCAACATCCTTTGAACATTCCATTGTGAAATCCATTTCATTTTAATAATTCCCCAAGCCATCATCTTGGATGTTGCTTGAATCATTCCCTTTACCATCTACACCATCATAGACATTTCTCTTATCCATAAAGCATCTTTGAATCTTTCATTTATCCAATTGTCTCTAACATATTCCTACAAATCATCACTTCCATTACCATACATACACCAACCTTTCCCACACACCACATGCACACCAACATACACATATTCTTATCCATATACATACACACTTCACACACTACGCACGCACCTATACATACATACACACATACTCCTTTCACCTCACACACCACTATCACACATACATACACACATACCTCACATACACTTTACACCACCAATACATACTTGCCTACATAGTCTACACACATTACACACTTCCCATATCCATACTTACATACCCACACCATACATTATCTCATACACTTACTCACATACTCCATATACATCTTACACCATCAATGCACACCCACATACTTTGCACACACCACATTTGCCTTCCATACCCATACATACATATTCACACTCCACATATCTTCTCATACTCATACATACATATCTCACATACATCATCCTCAACTTCCATACTTACACACACATACATGTCCTTACACCACATACTATTTCACATACATACATACATGCCTACACGTTCCACTCCTTCCTTATACATATATACATGCCACATATTCCACACACACCATCCATATACACCCTAGTACCATGCACCATGCACCTTCCATAAATATATACACACACAATACATAGCATCCATACATACATACACAACCTGTGTCTACCACACACCATTCATATGCATATACTCTCTCTACATACGCCACATATCATCTTATATACACATAACCCGTGTCTACCACACACCATTCATATGCATACACTCTCTCTACATACGCCACATATCATCCTATACACACATTCCGCATACACCACACCTTCCATACTCCTACACACATACTCCACACATCCCACACCTTCAATATAACTACATACCTTCTCACACACACCATATATCATCACCAACACATTTACACATTCTTACACACCTCACACCTTCAACCTTACATACACACATCTCCATATGCATCACACTCACCATCACTTACACCATCTTCACATACATTACACACTTTCATTCCCACACACACACATACACCTCATTACGCACACACCATGCACCATCATTCACACACATACACACTTTCCCACATACATCACGCACATTCCTACACACACACGCATACGCATCTTGCTTACATACATACTCATATACACATCCTCATTCATGCACATACACATACACATCTCCATTCCCGCACACACATACACACCTTCCTCCACACATGTATACACATACACCTCCTCATCTACGCACACAGCCACACACGACCACGCACACTCACACGCACATCATACCATCATTCACTGCACACACATCATCCTTCACCGCACACCTTACTCCTTCTCCCCTTTCACATACATACCCACGGCTGCAACAGGACAGCTCCACCTCACGTACACACCAACACACCCTTGCACACGTTATCCGCCGCCGTTGGTGTTGTTGTTGGAGGGTCGTTCTTGTTGCTACCGTTGCTATTGCTATTGAAGGTCGTCATTGCTGTCGTTGTTGCGATCCTTGCTGGGGCAGTCCACTATGGTTGTCATTGTTACTGTTCTTCATTGTCGTTATGATTGTTGTTACAGTTGTTGTGGGACCGTCATTGCTATTGTTGTGGAGTTCGCTGTTGTTGCCACTATCACGATTGTTGCTGCTATCATTGGGTGGCTGTTGTTGTCTTCCTCCCCTGCACACACATGCACCCATACTCCCCTTCTTCTTTAGCTTTTGCTACTGTCGTCGTTGTGTGGCTATCGTTATCATTGTTGCAGCTACTGAATTGTTGTTGCCACCGTCGTTGACGTCGTTGCTATGGTTGTTGTTGCCTCTACCATTGGGAAGGAAGATAAGATGGACACGACGCCTAGCTATTGTCCATTACCCTGTCGTCAATGCCACCGCCGTTGCTGTTGGGATCGTGGTTGCTGCTTCTCTCATCATCGAAGTCGCTTTTGTTGTCGTCCTCTTCATCGTCATCACTGTCGTCAGCAAAGCCAATAGCAATGAAGAGGGGAAATGCGAGAGTTTAGGGATAGAGGGAGTCAATGGGATGTGGGTGAAGGTAGTGGTAAAGCAGTGGAGAGAGTTGTCTTTGTGGTTGCCGCAACTGTTACTACGGTAGTTGTCGGGGTCGCTATTGTGGTCGTTGTCGCTACTAATCACACGAGAGACCGGCGAGAGAGAGATTGAGAGAGAGAGAGGGATGAGGTGCGATGGCTAGCCGAAAGGGAAAAGAAGGGAACAGGAAGAGAGGAAGTGGCAACGGGAAAGTGAGCGAAGGATGACGGGAAGAAGGGAAGTGCAGTCGAGGAAGATCTAGAAGAAGAAGAAGAAGAAGAAAGGAAAGAAAAAGAAAAGGAAGAAAGAGAGAGAGAGAGGGTAGAAACAAGAAGAGAGAGGGAGCAAGGGGCGGATGGGATGTGATGTGATGGTAACGTGACGGCCAATCACGTCCTTGCTGCGGCTGCCGACCTTTTTTTTTTTTTTTTACATTTATGTTATATGCGTATATGTATATTTATATATTATATTATAATTATATTTTATTTTAAAAATACCTCTATTTTAACATTCCACACGCATACGGGAATACCTTTAAAAAATTATTTTTAATAATTTATTACAAAATTTTACATCTAAGTTGATTTGATTATTCCAAAGATAAATTTTTACTCTAAATTTCCATTTAAAATTCCTAGATTTATAATTTAAATTCATTTCATTATTTATCCTAATATTATTTGAAAATTAGGTTTTAGATAATTTATTATTCTATTTATTTCCTTTAATTGTTTATATAATTTTTCAAAAAAATTTGGACTTCAAATATAGAACCGATCGCAAGTCACGGTTTGAAAAACCGGTCTGAAAACACTTTGGAACATAGCCAAGTGAAAGAGTAATATAGAGTACATAATTGTATTTTATAAGGAAAAAAATATATAATAGTTGCAAATAATGTGACTAGATATTTAATTATATCATTATTACTTTAAGTGAGTTAAATAAATCATCATTTGATTCTTAAAATTGGTAATATCATTAGGATGTTGATTGAAAATTTGGTAGAAAACATATATATAGCAATGGCATTATAAACAACTCCAATTTATAATTATCTTATGCATAAACCAAATTTTGATCCTTAATTTGACCCCATTGAAATGTTTGTTATATACATCACAAATTTAACTCTCTACTTGTCTTTTTAATTATGAAAAAAAAAATAAAAACAAAAATAGCAAAGAGAGAAAATTGAACTAGGCTGCAAGTGTACATAATGACCTCCAAAGCTTATATTTCTGCATTTATAAAACTAGTGAATATTAATTAGTTTCGATAACTTAGTTCTTTTCTACATTGCACCAAAAAATTGGCTTACATACATTTCCATTCTTCCCATGAGATGAATGAATCAAAATCATATGCTTCAAAGCTTTGTTTGATTTGTTGGTAGATCTAATTCATTAGATAAATGACAAGCAATCCAAAGAGCCGAGTGCTTAAATTGGAAAAAAGATCTACATTGATTAGGTTGAAATGAAAAATGTTAAGATTCATCACATAACTTTAACCTTTCAGCAAATCTATTTAACCAGGATTTCATCAATAGGTCCATTGATGGCTTCGTTAAACACTAGTTATCGTATCCATTTATCATCAATAATATACTAAGGTAATGGTCTATGCTAATCTTAGCTATAAGTATTCCTCTTAATGCTCATTTAGCGATAGAACTCTAGGAGTGAAAGAGAGTAATTTTGGAATTTGAGGAAACTTTGAATATTGCATATTGAGGTGTCTCCTTTGTGATGTACCTTATCCATCAACCAGTCGCAACCAATCAATAGACTTTACTCAATTTACATATTTCCCACTCAACTTCCTCCTTGTCTAGAGTTTCTAATTGTAGTATTTGTCTTTTGCCCTTGTCTTATGGGGGAATAATACAAAATTTAAGTTTTCTTTACTTTTCCATTTCATATATATATATTATTCTTCATTTTGGACATTCTATATTTAGATCTAATTTTTATGAAGTACCTTACCATTGACCTTTAATGATTGATACATAGAGTTACTCCATTTTTGCCAAGTTGCTTTCTTTAATCTCATTTTAAATTATCTTTTTCGTTCTTGAAATTTTTCTAATTGCTATCTCACATAAGTTTTTTTATATGTACCATAGGTTGTGCTTGTCGTGTAAATTTGTGCATCCTCACATTTTAATGTTGTCTCTAAGATACGAAAATTGTATAATATGCATACTTAATAAGCTATAGAATTATATAATTGTGTTTTCTAATTATAGTACCATATATAGTTGTAAACACTCATTACAATTTTTAGCTTAATGTAGTTGCGGGGAATAATACATTAGAAGAAACTAAGTGTTCTTCAAATTTTCATTTTATTGTCTATGTTTTTTATTTTTTATGCTTCAAGACCTAAATGTTAAAAATGAGTCAAAATAAAGCATCTACTACATTCTACAACAACTATTGTTAACATATGCTAATTGACATCCTATTCCAACCTTTTCTTCTTCTTTTTTTCCCATACCATGATTTTAAAATCAAAGAGAGAGAGAGAGAGAGAAAATAACAACGCAACCTCTAAAATGAAATAAACAGTATAGACTTAGGTCTTTATAGTGCATTTTTACCATAATTATCAAAATCGCGAGTTAACTCGTATGTTTCTACGATTTTACGAGTTGAGTTGGTAAGTACATTTCTAGTCAACTCGCATGTAAAAACGTTTTTAAGGTAAAATCGTAGTAAATCACAATTTTGAACAGAAAAATCATCAAAATCGCGATTTTACTACGTTTCCACCGGTTTCACAATATTGCACAACTAAATAAAATTTCAACCATCCGGATTCGAATGAACAAATATGTAATGATAGCTATTCATAGCTCAAGCCCAAACTTTTAATAAACAAATATGGGCTTAATTGTTAAAAGCCCTCTAGCGTCCAGGGGGCGCTGCCCCCTTAAAACTCTGTTAGGGCAACTTCCCCAGACCCCCGCCTGCTCAACGTAGAGCGGGACCCACATGCTTTCCTGTTATAGGGGAGTATGAGTCATACCCCAACATGTTTGTCGATCATCACTCCTCTCTTGTCAGTGTGTTACGTTGCATTAAAGTCTTTGTGTTTGTGTTCGTTGATTGTTAGTCTTCTTGTTCCTATTTGTGATCATGTTCGTATTAAAGCACTCATGTTTGATTGCTGCAATTTTTCTTATTTTAATTAATATTTTTGTAATAGTAAATAAAATAAGGGTAGATAACTTTAACTTTATAAGAATTTTTTAGATTTTTAATTTTATAGGAAAGGTATAAATGTATTTATATTTCTATCTTTTCAATATATCATTCTCATAGTTAAGTAAATGTGAGATATTGTTAAGTAAATACATTTTGAATTAATAATCACGAATAGTGTAAAAAATTTACTTAGTAATATATAATTTTGAAGGTTTTTCTTGTTATAGTATCTTCTTTATTATGTACTTTTGGTTAGTAGTTATTTGTCATTTTTTAATATTACTCCTTTCTAATGGTATATATTTGTTATCAATTTTTATTTACTAGTAATTTCTTAAAGTCACAATTGATTTTTAAATTTTATCTATTATTGTTTAGCTTTTGTATATATAACTAGGTGAAACTTGCTTTATACACGATTTATCATTTTAGAAATAAAATATCTATATTATACAACTTATGCTCAATTATCTATATTATGACTTTTATTGCAAATTTGTAATTTATGGCTAAAATAAATACTCAATTTCCTTATTTCTATTATTCATTGTATTTTTTAATGACTATTGTAAGTAAATTTATAATATTTGGAAGTTATTTTACATAGTTTGTAAAAACTTACGTTTCTATGTTTCGATTCTACAGACCCCTTAGCGATTCTACGTAAAATCATAATTTTGACAACCATGATTTTTACCACTTTTCCATTTTTATTCCGCTTATAAACTATCAAATAAGAGTAACAAGGTAAATGTAGAGTGTTATTTTTATACTTGGACTTGACCCAATCTAACGCCACAAGGTTCAAGGAGTTGAACCCATTTGTTTAGGTATGTTTTAGGAAGGTTTTCTTTGGTAGGGTTTAAAAAGGGATTGCTACATTGGCTCGACCACTTTTGGCTTTTTTTAGTTGGCTTGCATGGTTTAAAAAGCATTGTTCTAAAAAAATAATAATAGAAAAATATTTATATTTATATTTATATTATGTTAATATTTTATTTATAATTTTTATTTAAATATTTTTTATTATATTTTCATTTATAACATTTTTTGTTATATATTAAATATATATATTAATATATATTAAAATTTCAATTTAAATATAATAAATATATAACCCACTTATGTTTCTACATCTGCCCTATCATCATCAATGTCGTTGTCAGTACTCTGGACATTACTATTTCGTTCATGGAGGAGATGAAAATCAGCCATTGTGTGGCTTGGCTGAAGATACATTGTAAGCAGTGATATAATTGCATGCACGCGGTCATGTGGGCATTTATCAACCACAACCTAGAAGATACGTTTGTAGGATATAGACAGACGTCCAAAAACGTACACTCATTTTTTTATAATTTTTAAAATATACATATACTTATAGGTGATGGAGAAAGAAGTCCCAGACAAAAAGAAATCCACCTAATATTCTTAACGGTGATTCCCCAAAATGTGATGTTCCATGGCAACATATTCTTTGGAGGAGAATGGCTCCATGTTGGTAATGGCACTCATCATCATCAATCACTGCTTGTAGAACCGACCGCGAGTCACGGTTCAAAAAACCGGTCTGAAAACACAATTAAAACTTGTGAATTTTAATTAGTTTTGATAACTTTGTTCTTTACTACATTGCGACAAAAAATTGGTTTACATACATTTCCATTCCTCTCCTGCGATGAATGAATCAAAATCATATGCTTCCAAGCTTTGTCAGATTGGATTGAATTATAGGTAGACCTAATTCAATAGATGAATGATGAGATCTAAGGAGTTATGAGCCTAAATTGGAAAAAAGTTCTAACTTGATGAATATGAAATGAAGACCGTTAAGATTTATTACAAAATTTTATCCTTTTACTAAGCTGTTTAACAAGGATTTCATACATAAGTTTGTTAGTGGCACCATTAAACCTTAATAATCTTATCCATTTATGATCAATAATGAACAAAGGTGATGGTCTATGCCAATCTTTGCTATAAGTATTCCTCTTAATCCTCATTTAGCGAGAGAACTCTTTAGGAGCAAAAGAGAGTAATTTTGGAATTTGAGGAAACTTTGGCTATGACATATTGAGGTCTCTTTTATGAAGTGCCTTATTCATCCACCTATCACAACCAATAGATAGGCTTGCTCGATTTGTATATTTCCCACTCAACTTCTTCCTCGTCTTGAATTTTCTAGTTGTAGTATTAGTCTTTTGCCCCTGTCTTATGGGCAATAATACAAGATTTAAGTTTTCTTCACTTTTCCATTTCAAATATATATATAATTCCCACAAAATATTTTGAGAAAACAAGTCAATCTCTGAGTTCTGCTTTCGGTAACAAATTAATATATATATATTCTTCATTTTGGACATTTTATATTGAGATCTCTCTTCTGTATAGTACTTTATCATTGACCTTTAACGACTGATGCACATACTTGCTCCACTTTTGCGAATTTGCTTTCTTTAATCCCATTTTAATTATCATTTTTGTTCTTGAAAATTTTATAATGGCTGTTTCACATTAGTTTTTTTATGTGTACCACAAGGTTGCACATGCCTTGCAAATTTGTGCATCCTTACATTTAATACTCTCTCTAAGATATGAAAATTGTATAATATATGTGATAAAATTATATAATTGTGTTTTTTAATTATAGTACTATATATAGTTGTATAGTCATTACAATTTTGAGCTTAATGTAGCTATAGGGAATAATACATTAGAAGATAACTAAGTGTTCTTCACATTTTATTTTAGGGCCTATGTTTTTATTTTTATGCTTTAGGACCTAAGTGTTAAACACAAGTTAAAATAGGATCTCCATTACATTTTGCTACAAATTTCATTAATACATGCTAATTAACATGCTATTTTGACCCCTTTTTTTTTCCATACCACAATTTTAAAACCAAAAAGAGGGAGGGAGGGAAACAGCGAAAGGGAGAAGATGACAACACAACTTTTAAATTGAAATAGATAGTATAGACTTAGGTCTTTATAGTGCATTTTTGCCAATATTCCTTTTTTTATTCCCCTTATAAACTACCAAATAAGAGTAATAAGATAAGTGTAGAGTATTATTGTTATAATTGGACTCGACCCAATCTAATGCCATGAATCAACTTCTTAGGTTTGTGGTGGGCTCAAGGAATCGAACCCATTTGTTTAGGGATGTTTTAATAGAATTTTGTTAGGCAGGGTCAAAAAAGGGACTATTGCAATGGTTTGACCACTCTTGGCCTTTCTTGGTTGGCTTACATGGTTTAAAAAGCCTTTTTGTAAGCTTATTTACTAGACCTTTGGGGCTTGGAAAGTTTATTTAAAAAGAATCAAGCTTGAAGACTTATTTATAAAGTATTAAGCTTGATTAAGCCCATTGACATTTAAAGTCCATTAAAAGTTATAACGACACTAAAAGAGGAATCAAGTCTATTGATGTTTAGAAGCAATATGAAAGATGTCACAAGTAACTCACCTCATTTGCTAATCTCTTGAGTTATTCGATGATTGAGTCCTCATTTGTAATATCATAATGAATGAGAGCAAAGCCATTGCACTTCTAAAATCATTGGAATATTTTATTTGATGAGAATGTTTCGGAGAATTAGTAAGTGATTTATCAACCTTACATGTTCATGTTGCAATTAATAGTTTATAATGACCCTAAAGTGGATATGATAAAATTGACCTTAATAGTTTGTCTTGTTACATGTGCCCTCACTACATGATAACTGCTTTGCAAGTTGGAGGATGTAAGATTGTACTTATTTGTCTAAACATTATACTTGACTATATTATGTATAATCACACAATATAAAAGTAACTATGAAATGCAATATCCCATGGCTCTCTAGAATAGCAGATAATCATAATCTCTTACCAATAAGTAAAATGAATAGTAACTATAACATTCCTAGGTCTCATGAAACAAAAAATTTATTTCTATCTTAGGGGCTAAGAGGGAAAAACTATAATTCTACAACTAAGATGGTATGTATTTTCTATCATGCCTATACACTACTAACCTTCAATGAGACAACTCTCATTCGCATGGAGTCTTAACCTATCCCATGCTTTAGCGATGTTACTTGAAAAATAAATCGGTTTAGGGGTGAGTATATATCATGACACAATAAAATGGGAGTTGTATACATTCTCATTACTACATATACAAGAAAGTTCAAGAAAGCTATCATCCATACTATACATGAACAACCATATGTAATACAAATATCACATGTAATATGTTAATAACTAGTGTGAAGTATAAAGTATAGCCTTCCCTTGACCTTAGTTAGGGACTTAGTCTCCACCATTAATACCTAAGTTGTCCAAACATCAACAAGCAATCGTCAACATGACATTCTAAGCTACTCAATAATAAATATACTGTAAGAGAATGATCACTTTGAATACTACACCTTAGGAGAAATAATGAATGATTTTTGTCACGCCCTACTTTGAGGGCTCCTTGTGACAACCTCCCACAATCGCTTAACCCCTTGTTAAGCGACCACGAAGCATCTTATCTTCAACATTGTACTTGTTAATCAGAGAAATAATATTCCCTACTCACAAGATAATTAATTACAAAAATTATCACTAGGCCTTAGATAGGTCCCATTACACTACCAAAGGTACATCCAAGATCATATCAGGTCGCTCAATTACATTTTTATCAATTACAAAAATCCATTCTAATGATGTCTACCTCGATATAGGCCTCAAATCCTTTCTACAACCATGCCCACCAGTGATGCAACGAGTACTCACCTTAGTTCATCGGTTCATCAAGAAGTTTAGGTAGTCTCAACTTGCAACGAAAAATCTATAGGAGAATAAGTTAAGGCTTAATGAGGTAGGGTGCAATCTCTCGGTGTTGCAACAAACACAAACAAACTCAAGCAAGTTATCAAACAAGTGCTGTGCATGAACAATCACATGAATGCAGCATCTCACATGGTCTTTTGGTAATCGACGTGAAGTCTAGAGTTTATGCCCCTCTTGACCTTAGGTTGGGGATTCTAAAGCCACCATCAATGCCCAGGTCTTACACAAAATTTAATTACACTTATCACTTTATTATATTTATGTCTTGGCTTTAATGATCTAAGCTCAGGTGCCTCAATACACCGAGCATTTACATCCTCAAGAGACAGGCTGGACTCGGAACCGTCAAGGCGCTACAATCCCCTAATCACTTAGTTCGCACTTGGCAGAAAAATGATCCTCTAATTGCTTCCGATGCATCCTATAGCAGTGATGGCCTTCAATCTCATGCAATGTCTCGTGTAATGTATGTCAAGTTTTATTCAAGTCTACCTCTTTAATTAGTTAATTCGAGGTGACTAAACAATATATGTAGTCAAAACTAATTCCCATTTAAGGTAAAGTATATATGCAATCGTCAATCATGTGGACAATCAATTCATAACACATGAAATCATTCTAAGGAGCAAGGCACAACTTAACACAAATAAGAAGACAGCATACTTGCGGTTGAAGTGATAAATCGTTAAGCAAGGGAGCACTAATGCAACCTCCATCGTTGCACTCCTCTTTCCTCGCTCACCCCCATATCTTACGCTCATAACTATAACTACATGTCTTATTTTTTGATATACCTACATACATACCTCCCTTCTTCCCATTCCTTAACACATGGACTGACAAGAATTAATGCTTATGTAATCCCAACTCCCAACTCCATCCCATCTAAAGCCCACTTCCTCAAGTTAACCTTCCAACTTCACATCCATCATACTACTTACGGACATATACATATGTAAAGTTATCAACCCTCACTAGCAAATGAAGGAAAGTAAACATACTAAATCTAATATACTCTTAATACACACCCACGCTCACCTGCACCATGGGGAAGGAAGTTTTTCCTCTAAATTAAGCCAACAACCATGCAAGGATACATGTATATATATACTACTTACAGTAGGGGAAGGGAAGTTATGCTAACGTTAAGGATCGACAAAGGACAAGGAAGAAAGAATCGCCCACACTCCAACTAAGATACATACATATATATATATATAGACACTTACAGTAACAAGAACATCATGCCTATATCAAGGGACAACCAAAAATAAGGAAAGAAATTGTCTAGCACCTAACCTTAGTTACATATATATACATATACAAGGATATTACCCGGTAAGGGAAGACGCCAACATAGGATAGCCACAAAACAAGAAGAACAAAACTGTCCACGCCTTGGCTAAACCACACATATTCTAGCACTTCTTCTGCATACTATGGAGGGAAAAAAAGAAAATAAATTTTTCTTGTTGCCAACACGTCACACAACAACACAGAACATATATTCCAACAGCCATGCTATTACATATGTATATATACATATATATTTACACGACAACACTTTACAACAAGACACCACAACACAGCACATATACTCATAATACAACATGTCACAGAGTCCTACTCACCTTGGTCTCCTTTTGTCGGGTTTACTCGAAGTAGTCATTAGGTATCTCTGAATCAAAGCCTTCTTCACCTAGAAAATTGGGAAAAAATACATTATTACACTATATACATAGTCTAGATCATTTTATCTAGTGTTTCCTTAGCCATTACAACTAATTTTAAGTAGAGTACTAATTTTTACACCTATTTATTCTTTGTACACAAGTTTTAGAAACTAACTCCATTTCGCGAAAAGTTAGTCTAGTTGAGTTGCACTCACCTCAATGAACATGTTGGTGGTCTCAAATTATCGATCGGAGGTCGTACGTGCGAGTTATGATTCTTTTTATTCACTCTCCCCTCTTTTCTCTTCTCTTGTTCTCATACTATCTCTTGCTCTACCCCTCTTGTCTTCTTCTTCTTTTTTTTTTTTCTTTTCTTTTGTTTGTTACTTTATGGTGGTCGTAGGTCCTTTACGGGAAAGCACACCTATATATATACTATGTCTAAATATTATTATTATTATTATTATTATTATTATTATTATTATTATTTAATACTTTATTAGATGATGGAGCCATTTTATACTCAATCTTTATAGTATAAATTGTGCTAAATTATTATTGATTTTATAGAAATCATAAGGAAATGGTACTTTAATTCTATCATCGTGATAAATCAGGTTAAATGGAGTCAAGGATGCTAATTCAAGTATTTTAGAGAAGTCATCTACAACTTGGATCAAGATAAGGAATTACACCATCGGAGGAAGCACGGTTTGAGGCACGGCCAAGTGTCAAACCGTGTTACACACTGGACAAGAAGGCGAAAATGAGGACTTACAACAGAGAGAGACACGGCTTAAGGCACGGTCGTGGTGGAAGCCGTGGGAGAAACCGTGTTTGAAGCCGTGGTGGAAGCTAGGTGTGCCAATGAGAAGAAAGTGTGGAACATCAACCAGATGAAGGCACGGCTTGAAATCTAACCGTGTGTTGAACCGTGGTACACACTGGACACGGATGAAGACTTGTAGATTATGCACAGATGAAGGCACGACTTGACATCTGGCCGTGTGTTGAACCGTGGTACACACTGGGTGCGGATGAAGACTTGAAGAATATGCACAGAGGATGGCACGACTTGATCCACGGCCGTGTGTTGAGGCGTGCCAAGCAGACGAATCTTCACTTCTCGAAATCTACTTGGAAAAGGAAAGATATTTTTGTATCTTGCTAGCAAAAGATCACATGCTACCCCCTAACAATATAAATAGAACCAACCCTAGAGGGTTAGGACAACTTTTGAACTTTTGAACTTTTGAATCTTTGGATCTTGAAGAACCTTGGATCATCTTGGAGGCAGAGCAAGCAACCGGGTTCATTATGTTTTTACTTTTTATTTTTGTTTTATTGATGAACATGTGTAGCTAAGCTACTTTTCTAGCCAAAGGGTCATAGATGTTTAATTCTCCATGAATTGTGAGGTCTAATTGACTTGTATTTATTCTATTCTTTGCTTTCGGGTATTCATATATCTTCTGATCGTTTTGTCATTATTATCTTTGTTGATTGGTATGAATAGAGCTCTTCTACTCAATTAGCAAGTTAATATATTGTTAACTAGCACGTCAAATCTGTAATTGTTTGATTGTTCTAGTCTTAGTGACGCAATAACATGTTTGGTTATAAAAGAGATGATCGAATTCATGTTATGGAGGTGTGTGATCATGTTTAAATAGGTTATCTTATAATCTACTAGCATGAATTGGTGGTCTCTCTAGATCTTAATGCTATTGATAGATTAAATCCTAAGTGCTTGTCTAGGATTGTTTAATCAATAAGAGAAATAATTCAAAGCGCTTGTCTGAGGTTATCGAGGAAGTAAGGAGAGATAGGTTGTTAGAGCTTGTTAATAACCATAACCAGTTTATCTAGAACTAAGAATAGAAAACATTTGCATCGATGATCAATTCCTTGAATTAAACTATCTTGATTCCTTTGGCTAGGCTTTTTATCAATATACAACTTTCTTATCTTGTTTTAACTTTATTCGATTCACAAACCAAACCCCCCATTTTCCTTTTCCTTTTATTCTCCTTGAATAGAAATAAGTTTAACCAATCTCTGTGGATTCGACCCTACTCACCACTATATGCAAATCATATAATTGTCTAGGAGTAGGTTTTATTTTTGTTGGATTCGACACCCATCAAATTTTGGCGCCGTTGCCGGGGATTGGTGTCAAATTTATTTCTATTCTTGTATGACTCGTTCTTCTCAGACAGGTGAACTAACTTATAATCCAGAGATTCAGAAGACTCTAAAGAGGCTGCGACAAGAAGCTAGATCATCCACTAGACCGAACTTAGTATCGGACTTGTCTGATTCTGAAAAAGAGGACGACATGGCAAATCTCGAGAGAACCTTAAGGGAGTTGGCTGCACCAGATGTGAATCAACAACCACTTTGTATTCACTATCCCGAACTAGCCGTGGAATTCGAGTTGAAATCTGGGTTAATACATCTGCTACCCACCTTTCATGGTCTTGAGAATGAAGATCCTCATAAGCATTTGAAAGAGTTCCATATAGTGTGTTCTAGTATGAGGCCGCAAGGAATAATCGACGATCAAATCAAGCTACGTGCTTTTCCATTTTCTTTAAGTACTAAAGCTAATGATTGGTTGTTTTATTTGCCTCCAGGTTCGATCACCACTTGGACAGATATGGTAAGACTCTTCTTGGACAAATTCTTCCCCGCATCTAGAGCCGCTGGTATAAGAAGAGAAATTTGTGGTATAAAACAAAGGGACACCGAGACTCTTCATGAGTATTGGGAGAGGTTCAAGCAATTGTGTGCAAGCTGCCCACAACATGGGATATCTGAACAACTCCTTATCCAATACCTCTACGAGGGCCTACTTCCGATGGAGAGGAAGATGATGGATGCTGCAAGTGGAGGCACCATAGTAAACAAAACCCCTGGTCAAGCTAGGGAATTGATCTCCATTATGGCTGCCAATTCGCAACAATTTGGGTATAGGCATGATGCATCTTCAAGGAAGGTAAATGAGGTAAATGTGTCTAACCTTGAACATCAAATTTCTAATCTTACCTCCCTTGTGCAGCAGCTAGCTCTTGGAAATACCCAACAGGTGAAAGCTTGTGGAATTTGTGCTGCTCCTAGTCATCCGACCGACATGTGCCCCACATTGCAAGATGACAACCATGAACACGCCAATGCTGTAGGCGGATTTCCAGGACAACCGTAAAAGAAGTATGACCCCTACTCGAATACTTACAATCCTGGATGGAGGGATCATCCTAACTTCCGATATGGCAATAACCCTCAACATTTCCAACAATTCCAGCCAAAGCCATCACACCACGTACCCCAAGCTCCTTCCACTTCAGGTATGCCCCTTGAGGATATTGTTAAGTCTCTAGCTGTGAATACCAAACAATTTCAGGAGGAAACAAAGCAAAGCATTCAAAACTTGGAGAATCAGGTAAGCCAACTTGCTTCAGTCGTAAACAGGTTAGAAACTCAAGGTAAGTTACCTTCTCAAACTATTACAAACCCGAAGCAAAGCGTTAATGCAATTACCTTGAGAAGTGGAACAGAATTGCAGGGATCAAATAAGAAAGGACATCCGTCTAATCTTGAGGAAGAGACCAAGAAAGAGATTTCGATTCAAAGCCAGCAGGGCAACCAGATTAGCAAGTCTCCAGTTGAGCCATCGAAGGTCACATTGATACCACCTCCTTTCCCCTCCAGATTAGCGAAATCCAAGAATGAAGCGGAAGAAAAAGAGATTCTGGAAACTTTTCGCAAAGTCGAGGTAAATATTCCTTTGCTTGATGCAATTAAGCAAATACCGCGTTATGCTAGATTTCTCAAAGACTTGTGCACTAACAAAAGAAAGTTGAAAGGTGATGAAAATATTAGTGTGAGTGAAAATGTTTCAGCTATTATTCAGAAGAAGCTTCCTCCCAAATGTAAGGATCCAGGTATGTTCGCCATTCCTTGCAAAATAGGTAATCTTGGAATCGCTAAAGCCATGTATGATCTAGGAGCTTCTATCAATGTCATGCCTTTGTCTGTTTATCAACGTTTAAATGTTGGTCCTTTAAAGGAAATGGGTATTATTGTTCAACTTGCTGATAGGTCCAATGTTTATCCTGAGGGAGTTCTAGAGGATGTTTTAGTTCAAGTCAATGGGTTGGTTTTTCCTGCTGATTTTTATGTGCTTGACATGGACGATAGTGATTCTCATACTTCATCACTGATATTATTAGGGCGACCATTCCTTAAGACTTCTAAAATGAAAATCGATGTAAATGATGGCACCCTCACTATGGAATTTGATGGTGAAGTGATTAAATTTAACATTTATGATGCCATGAAACACCCTAACGATATCTCTCATGTTTTTGTTACGGATGCTATTAACCCATCACCACAGGCACCAAGGCTGGAATCAAAATCCTTATCCGAATATTTAGCCAGGAACGTCTAGCCAAAGACGTTAAAGAAAGGCGCTTCATGGGAGGCAACCCATGTAAAAAAAAATAAATTGTTTTGCATTAGTTTTGGTTTGTTTTAGTTTTGTTTTGTTTTAGTTTAGTTTGTTTTGATTTTAGTGTAGTTTTGAACTCTTTGGATCAGCTGCAGCAAGGATACATATCATTAGATGACACTTTCCAGAGCTTAAAGGGAGCACTCCAATACCAGGGAAGTACCAATATTTCCTCTCTCTTATTCTCTAATGTCCTTTGTGTTATTAATTCCTCTTCAATTGTGCTGAATTAGGAACAGTGAGGACACTGTTCAAGCTAAGTGTGGGGGAGAGGATAATAAAATATAGAGAATAGAGAACTAACTTATACACTGAATGTTTGTCCTTAAGCAATTTTAAGCCAAAGGTTTTCAAAATTATCATGAAATCTAGAGATTGTACTAAATGTTGTAATAAGCATCTACAAAATGTAAAATTGACTTGTTCAAATGCTTTACTCACCCACTGCTGTGATTAGAATACATGGTTAAAATTAAGTAGTGAAATCTTTAAGAAACAAATTTACCTTGTATTTAGCTTTAGAATTGGAAGTCTAAGAGTAGGTCGAGTCCTTAAGTGAAAAATAAACAAGTTTACTTCTAGGTTATATTAGCTACTATATACTCTTTGAAAAAAAAAAAAAAAAAGAATCAAGCATAGCCATTACTCCAATGATTCAACTAATTGAGTTAAGAGTATTCAAACTTGAATGTTAGAGTGAGGAAGAGTCCGTAGGGGCATCTCAAAACCCGGTCACTTGAGTGATGAGCTCGGGATGTTGCCGACTCAATGAACTCACTATAACGATAAGGGCGAAAAAGGCAAAAGTTCATGAAAAGAAGCGGGCAAAAACCCGTCAAAATAGATGCTTTAATAAATCAAAAGAACATGAATGTGAACATTCATTGAATAAAACAAAGATGCATAAAAGGGAGAATATCTATCAAAGAGCTTATACTATATGCTTTTACTTTATGTTGCAAGGATTATATGTTTGCTAATGTCTAATGAAGCTTAATTGGGTGTTTTTCCTTAGTGGATTAAGTATTTACTTTTGGAATATAAATTCTTTTGCTAAACATGAGGATTAAAGTTTGTTTTGTTTAGATTAGCTATTGAATTTTGTCCATAGTAATTTGATCACAGGAAACCAATTGGGTTGAAGTAGTAGACATTAAAATTACAAGTCATGAATTACAAATGAATAGATGCTTGGAATGATGAAAAGAAAGCTTGTATAATTTATGACAGATTTCTCAATTGATTTGATGCAATTGCTTGAGGACAAGCAAGAGTTTAAGTGTGGGGGAATTTGATAGAGCCATTTTATACTCAATCTTTATAGTATAAATTGTGTTAAATTATTATCGATTTTATAGAAATCATAAGGAAATGGTACTTTAATTCTATCATCGTGATAAATCAGGTTAAATGGAGTCAAGGATGCTAATTCAAGTATTTTAGAGAAGTCATCTACAACTTGGATCAAGACAAGGAATTACACCATCGGAGGAAGCACGATTTGAGGCACGACCAAGTGTCAAACCGTGTTACACACTGGACAAGAAGGCGAAAATGAGGACTTACAACAGAGAGAGACACGACTTAAGGCACAGTCGTAGTGGAAGCCGTGGGAGAAACCGTACTTGAAGCCGTGGTGGAAGCTAGGTGTGCCAATGAGAAGAAAGTGTGGAACATCAACCAGATGAAGGCACTGCTTGAAATCTAACCGTGTGTTGAACCGTGGTACACACTGGACACGGATGAAGACTTGTAGATTATGCACAGATGAAGGCACGGCTTGACATCTGGTCGTGTGTTGAACCGTGGTACACACTGGGTGCGGATGAAGACTTGAAGAATATGCACAGAGGATGGCACGGCTTGATCCACGACCGTTTGTTGAGGCGTGCCAGGCAGACGAATCTTCACTTCTCGAAATCTACTTGGAAAAGGAAACATATTTTCGTATCTTGCTAGTAAAAGATCACATGCTACCCCCTAACAATATAAATAGAACCAACCCTAGAGGGTTAGGACAACTTTTGAACTTTTGAACTTTTGAATCTTTGGATCTTGAAGAACCTTGGATCATCTTGGAGGCAGAGCAAGCAACCGGGTTCATTATGTTTTTACTTTTTATTTTTGTTTTATTGATGAACATGTGTAGCTAAGCTACTTTTCTAGCCAAAGGGTCATAAATGTTTAATTCTCCATGAATTGTGAGGTCTAATTGACTTGTATTTATTCTATTCTTTGCTTTCGGGTATTCATATATCTTCTGATCGTTTTGTCATTATTATCTTTGTTGATTGGTATGAATAGAGCTCTTCTACTCAATTAGCAAGTTAATATATTGTCAACTAGCACGTCAAATCCGTAATTGTTTGATTGTTCTAGTCTTAGTGACGCAATAACATGTTTGGTTATAAAAGAGATGATCGAATTCATGTTATGGAGGTGTGTGATCATGTTTAAATAGGTTATCTTATAATCTACTGGCATGAATTGGTGGTCTCTCTAGATCTTAATGCTATTGATAGATTAAATCCTAAGCGCTTGTCTAGGGTTGTTTAATCAATAAGAGAAATAATTCAAAGCGCTTGTCTGAGGTTATCGAGGAAGTAAGGAGAGATAGGTTGTTAGAGCTTGTTAATAACCATAACCAGTTTATCTAGAACTAAGAATAGAAAACATTTGCATCGATGATCAATTCCTTGAATTAAACTATCTTGATTCCTTTGGCTAGGCTTTTTATCAATATACAACTTTCTTATCTTGTTTTAACTTTATTCGATTCACAAACCAAACCCCCCATTTTCCTTTTCCTTTTATTCTCCTTGAATAGAAATAAGTTTAACCAATCTCTGTGGATTCGACCCTACTCACCACTATATGCAAATCATATAATTGTCTAGGAGTAGGTTTTATTTTTGTTGGATTCGACACCCATCATTAGATTAGGGTTTTGAAGAAATTCTAATGCATTTTTACGTGCGCAATTGCCTCGATAAAATTTAAGATTTTAACATTTTATTGCGAATTTTTACACTTAAGCTAATTTGATTATTCAGAGTGCGAATATCCGCTCGAAACTCCTATTTAACAATCCTAAGTCTACAATTTTAATCTATTCCATCGTTTAACAAAAAATTTCTTATGGTTTGCCTTTAGTGAAATTATTTCTTTTATTATAACTTTATTTGGAGTGTGTTTTAAGGCTTTTTCTACATTCTTTTAATTATTCTACTATTATACACAATTAAAATTTCATGGGTTTTACATTCTCTTCTCCTTAAAAATTTTTTTCCTCAAATCTTTAAGACGCACCTGGTTCTCTGAAGAGTTAGGGATATCTCTCCTTCATCTCATCTTCCTTCTCTCAAGTAGCCTCTCATTTTGAGTGTCGACTCCACTATACCTTAACAAACATGATGGTCTTGTTACGTAATTCTTGAGATTGAGTATCGAGAATTCGAATAGGGTGTTTTCGATACATCAGGTTTGGTTGAATCGCTAGGATGTCCATCTCAATAGCTCAATTAGGGTTTGGGATGTGTTTCCGAATTAACGACACATGGAAGACATCGTGAACCCTTAATAGTTGAGGACGTAAAGCTAAACAATAAGCCACTTGTCCAACTCATTCCAATACTTCATATAGCCCTGCGTATTTGAGACTTAGTTTCCCTTTCGTCCCCAACCATTTGGTTCCCTTAACTGGAGTGGCCTTCAAATAGACATGTCCTCCTAGCACGAATTCAACCTCCCTTCTCATCAAATCGGCCCAGCTCTTTTAGAGATCTTGGGTTTCCTTCATTCATTGTTTAATAGTGGCAACTTTGTCTATTATCTCTTGTAGCAAATCTAGCCCAATTGTTCTATGTTCGATCTAGTCCCAATACAACGGAGATCTACATTTTCATCCATATAATGCTTCATAAGGGGCCATCTTGATTGACGAATGGTAGTTGTTGTTGTGGGTAAACTCGACCAATGGCAAATGTCGCTCCCAACTATCCTTAAAGTCTAATACATAAGCTCATAGCATATCTTCCAAAGTTTGGATGGTCTGCTCAGATTGTCCATCCGTTTGAGGGTGATATGTTGTACTGAATTGCAATTTAGTCCCTAGAGCTTATTGTAGACTTCTCCAAAACTTTGATACAAACTAGGGATCTCGATCAGACACTATACTTTGTGGCACCCCATGGAGTCTCACAATTTCCCATAGATAGATCCTGGCTAACTTTTCCAAAGAATAAGTCATATTTACAAGTAAGAAATGGGCGGATTTAGTTAATCGGTCCACAACTACCCATATTGCTTCATATCCAACCCTAGTCCTCGTTAATGCCGTAACGAAGTCCATTGTGATTCATTCCCACTTCCACTCAAGAATTGGCAATGGTTGTAGAAATCCCCCAAGTTTTTAATGTTAGGCCTTAACTTATTGATAGATAGAACATTGAGAAACAAACTGTCACGCCCCAAAGGGGGGCCTAGAAGTTTTCACTAAAATCATCATGGCACGTGTGCACCCGTTACCTGATAAATGTCTTACGAGTCAGAGATCGTAAAACTCTAACTAGTTAATTACATTTATAACTAGTCATATTAAATATAATTATATAGTAAAATATAACTATGGATTCTCTACCCTACGGTCAACCATGATCGTAGAGAGTCAGTATCCCCTACCAACCGGTAAAATAGGATAAAACCTTACATCAGGGCCCTAAGATAACAATTTGATATATAAAGCCTATCAATCAATTTCTTACTCTATCATTCTGGTCTTTTAGAAACTCTCGACACTTTACATCTTATCCTATCCCGAGCTTTTGTAATCGTTACCTACAAAGAGTTTGTGAGGGGGTGAGCACACTATGGCTCAGTGAATGGGATGATAACACTTTCAATGCTACATACACACAAGAAAATTACAAATCAAGTTCTAAAACATATGCTATATACATACACAAGTAAATTCAAATTAAAATATTAAACATATGCTATACATGAACAACCATATGAATGCAGCATCTCACGTGGTCTTTTGATAACCGATGTGAAGTCTAGGGTTTACACCCCCCCTTGACCTTGGGTTAGGGATTCCGAAGCCACCATCAGTGCCTAAGTCATTACTCGGTTTATTTATCTTATCACTTAGTTAATTATGATATTTTCTTAACTCAACAATGAACGCTCTCATGCCTCTCTACACTGGACGAAATAAAACCCTCAAGGACAGGCCGGACTCAAAACCGTTAAGGACCGATAATCCCCTAATCACTTAGTTCACACTTGGCAGAACAACGATCCTCTTGTTCACTTCCAATGCATCCTGTAATAGTGATGGCCTTTAATCTCATGCAATGTCTCATGGAAATGCATGTCAGTTTTTTAAATCAAGTCCAATTCGTACTTTAGTTTATTAATTTAAAGTGATCAAGCAACATATAAAATCAAATCAATTTTCAATGATACTATAGAGGTAAACATCAAACATTCCATTTCACTCATCTCAAGCAAGGATTATGTATGGGTTATCACACAAAATCGATACTGAACCCAAACCCCATGGACATAGACCTATCTAGTCTTACAACTTGTTAAATTAACTTAGCACTTCTCTGTGCCATTTCTTTTAAATGTCGAACCGCTCGGTTGGCTTACAATCATCATATTTGGCACCTCTATGCCATTTATCTCAAATGTCGAACCACTCGGGTTGGCTTACAATCATTTCTGACACCTTTGTGTCATTTATCTCAAACGTTAAACCAATCACCCGGGGTTGATTTACATTAAACATCCTTGACACCTCTATGCCATCGCACTTCTCAAGTGCTTTATCATTCTCACATTTTCGAGAGCTAGTAAGGTTGTCTCGCATTTTCCTTTTAATGTCTTCAAGAAACTTATGTACAATATACATATATACATATCTATACATATATATGTTTGTGACCTCTCTTTAATTAAGGACAATTTACTAAACATCTCCCCTTACGTACTTAAGAGGGTAAGAAAATATGGTTGTTGAGTTGTAAAAGCCAAGGTTGCACTCATGATTGGGTTCATGAGTATATTTCGTAAATATAATATGAAAATAAGTTTGTTTAAATATATGTATACATATTCAGGAACCAGCTCTAACATGTATACATAATGATACCTATATACCATATTCTAACTAAGCTTACCTACTCAGTAGCTATAGAAGGAAAAGCTAAGTTTCTATATCCCGATTTATTTTGGAAGGAAAACAATTTATAAAACATGGATTAGGCTTATGGTTATAGCACTAGTGATATGGCACTAGGTGCTATCATTCAGGTAATGACATCTAAACTCTCGAACCATTTATTCCCCTATAGTCTTTATGACTTTCTCCCTAACTCATCAATCCTCACTATGACTTAACTCAACAACAATCATATCAAATAGCAACACAACAAATAGCAAATTCACATGCATAACATTCAACATACAACATCACATAGTAGCGTATCATTAAGTTTCTCACTCACTTGTTTAGGGTTGTCATAGTCCTAGCCGGAATTGAGCGATTCCAGCGGGTAACTCCTTTGCATTCCTCTTGAAGTTAGTATCCTTCTGCATTGCTTCCTCAACCTAATCGTAGAAAGTCACATCTCCACTTGACTTTGGTAGCCTTCTAGCTCTTGATATGTGTACTCTGCTCATCTTGCAGTTGATGGCAAGACATGAAGTTTCCTCCTTAAGAAACTTTGGGCGAATAAGATTCGAACATTGAACTTCCTTCAAATCTGTGCTTCCAACAGCCCAAGTTACTATGATCGATTGTCTGCTTTCCTTATGTAGAAGTCGAGCAATGGAATGTTTTCAACTTGCCAAATTTCGAATTCCTTCTTCCACATATGTAGGACATCATTGGAAAGGGCAACGGAAGATCTTGCATTAGGGTATTTGGCCACGAATGATCTTCCTCAACATCCTTTGAACATTCCATTGTGAAATCTATTTCTTTCCAAATATTCCCCAAGCCATCATCTTGGATGTTGCTTAAATCATTCCCTTCACCATCTACACCATCATAGACATTTCTCTTGTCCATGAAGCATCTTTAAACCTTTCATTTATCCAATTGTCTCTAACATCTTCCTACGAATCATCACTTCCATTACCATACATACACCAACCTTTCCCACACACCACATGCACACCAACATACACATTCTTATCCATTTACATACACACTTCTCACACTACACATGCACCTATACATACATACACACACTGCTTCTTTCACCTTCCACACCACTATCACACGTATATACATACATGCCTTACATATACTTCACACCACCAATACATACTTGCCCACATGCTCTACACACATTACACACTTCCTATATCCATACTCACATGCCCACTCCATACATCATCTCACACACTTACTCAAATACTCCATATACATCTTACACTATCAATATACGCTCGCATACTTTGCACACACCACATTTGCCTTCCATACCCATATATACATATTCACATTCCGCACCTCATTTCATACTCAGACATACATATCCCACATGCATCATCCACACATACACACATACACTCTCGGCTCCTCCTTCTCCCTTTCACATACACATACCCATTCACGCACACACACAAACATATCCTCCTCCACATACACACTCATACACACCTTCATTCACACACACACACACACATACACCTCCTTCCTCGCACACACACACGCATACACGGCTACACGCCGTTGTGGCTATTTTCCTTTCCTCCTCATCCTAACCACCCAACACCGACAACAACCAAATCCCACCTTTCCTTACTCCTTTCCTCTTCTTCTTCATTGTCCAGTAGGTACCACACAGCTTTCACCTCCCTCACACACACACACACACACACAACCTCCCTCCACGGACACCCACATACTCTCTTCACCTGCACACACACACTTCTTCACGCACACACAAACACACCCTCACACACCATCCATCGTCGTTGTTGTTGAGAGTTGTAGTTGTCACGGTTGCTACCATAGTTCGAGTTCCTCGTTGTTGCTGCTGCCTCCACTGTCATTGGGAAAGGAGACAAGACAACACGACGCCAAGCCACTTTCGCGGATGCCATTGCTGCCATTGTGGTGGCCGTCGTTGCTGGGTCTCCATTTGTTGTTGTTGCTGTTATTGTTGCAGCTGGGGTTGTCGTCGAAGTCGTTGCCATCATTTCAGTCATCGTTGTAGCTATTGTTGTCGTAGGGCTCATCGTTGTGGCCACCGTTGTGGTTGTGATCGTCCCCTCTTGCGCACACTCCCACACTCAACCATCCACCGTCATTGTCGTTGCTATTAGAGGCCGTCATTGCTGCTATTGAAGGTCGTGGTTGCCATCACTGTTTACTGTCAAGGGTTGTCCGGGTAGTTGCCATTGCTATCACTATTGAGATCATGGTTACTGGCGTTATTCCTTGTTGCTGCAACGTTGTTGTTGCTATTGGGAGTCGTGGTCGCTGCTTATCTCATCGTCGGAGTCGCTTGTGTTGTTGTCCTCTTCATCATCGTGATCGGAGTTGTATCCAGAAGAAGAAGAAGATGAACAAGAAGAAGAAGAAAAGAAAAAGAAAAGGAAGGGAAGAAGATGGCCGGAAGAAGAAGAAGAAGGAAAGAAAAAAGAAAAAGGAAGAAAGAGAGAGAGAGAGAAGAACGGGAAGAGAGAAGGGGTAGGGGGCCAGACGGGACATGATGTGATGGTAACGTGACAGCTGGTTATGTCCCTAATGCGGCTATCGACTGCTTCTTCTTTTTTTAACAGTTATGTATATATATATTTATATATTATATTATATTATATTTTACATTATATTATAATTGTCTCTATTTTTGTATTTCGTACACGTATAAAAATATCTTTAAATTTCATATTTATATTTATTTATGATTATTATTAGTATTTTCGATTTCAATTGAGACAAAAGAAAGGTTTAAAGATAATATGTGCGAAAGGCAAAATGAATTTTTGGTGAAGAATGAAGGAAATTGAAATTTCAATTCAACACAACCTTCAGCACAGTTGTGCTGAAGCCAGTGCTAAGTCAGAAAAATGGGTAGAAGCAAGTATAATTTTAGGCCTGCCTCTAGCACGACCATGTTGGAGCCAGTGCTGAATTAGAAAAATGGTCAGAAGCAAGAAATATTTCAGCCCTGCCTTTAGCACGGCCATGCTAGAGCCGGTGCTGAACCGAACATTGAAGATAACGTGTTTTAGAGTCAGCACGACCTTGAGCATGGCCATGCTAACACCCATGCTAACCCTATTTACGAAGATCTACAAATAGATGCTTATTCTAACACACTTTTTATACATATTTGTACTTTATGTGTGTACATATATATACACACATATGTACTAACACATGCACATATATAACCTATACTTCCACATCCATATCGAACATAAGATTTCAAGCACATCATGAAGTTTTTGGTTATTCGTAAATTATTAGAATAATATTAATGTATTACAATGTTTTAAAATTTTTCTTCAAAATTTTTAATATTACCAAAATTGTCATCCTCGCTACCCTGGCCTAAAAGTATCTATTATTTTGCTTATTTTCTTAAATTTTTATATAGTTTTTCAAAATTTTTAGGACTTTACATAAACCGTGCTACATCTCTCTTCATCCCTTTTAACCAATGGCCGATCTTAAGTTCCTAGTACATCTTATTTCCCCCTAAGTGCAGGGTGTAACCAGAATTATGGGCTTCATCGAAGATGTCATTTCTTAACTATTGATCCAACGGTACGTACCATTTACCCCTTAATCTTAAGACTCCCTCTAGGTCCACTTCGAAATCAGTGCTAACCCCCTATTCCACCTTTCCCCGAAGTTTTGTGATCTTTGGGTCGACTCGCTATAATTCCTTTAATCTATCTAAAAGCATAGGTCGTACCTCCAAAGCAACTATTTGAGCCTCTCCTTCCTCATGCCACCTGAACTCAATCCTAAGCTTCCCAAACTCTCATATCAACTATTGTTGCTTTGTTAACAACCCTTCCACTTGACCATAGTTCCTTCGACTCAATGCATCGGCCACTACATTAGCTTTTCCCAGGTGGTAGTTGATACTAAGGTTGTAGTCCTTAATGAGCTCAAGCCATCTCTTTTGTCGCATGTTGAGTTCTTCTTAAGTAAATAGATACTTTAGGCTCTTATGGTTGGTGTATACTTCACACTTCTGCCCATATAAGTAATGTCTCCATATTTTCAAGGCAAACATGATTGCAACCAACTCTAAATCGTAGGTAGGGTAATTTCTCTCAAGTGTTTTCAGTTGCCTAGAAACATAAGCCACAACTTTCTTATTTTACATTAGTACGCAACCCAATCCATTTTGGGAAGCATCACTATATATGCTGAAAGGTTCTTCCATATTAGGCAATGTTAAGATCGAGGTTGTAACTAATCTTTGCTCCAACTCTTGGAAGCTTCTCTCATATTTCTCATCCCACTCAAACTTCACCTCCTTCTAGGTCAATCTAGTCAAGGGTTTTGATATCTATGAAAAATTCTTCATAAATCATTTGTAATATCTAGCTAACCCAAGGAAACTCTTAACTTCCATCACTGTAGTGGGTGGCTTCTAATCAACTATAGCCTTGATCTTTGCCGGGTCTACCGTTATCCCTTCATCGGATATAATGTGTCCCAAGAATGCCACTTGATGCATCCAGAACTCACACTTAGATAGTTTCGCATACAATCAGTGCTCTTTCAGTAATCCTAAAGCGATTCACAAGTGTTCCTCATGTTCTGCGGTGTCTTAGGATAGATCAGAATGTCGTCAATGAAAACCACAATGGACTTATCCAGAAACGGCTTAAAGATCCTATTCATGAGGTCTATGAATGTAGCTAGAGCATTCGTCAGTCTAAAGGACATAACTAGGAATTCATAGTGACCATATCTCATTCGGAAGGCAGTTTTGGGTACATCCTCTAACTTGATCCTCATTTGATGGTATCTGGATCATAGGTCAATCTAGAAAAGACATTTGCTCCCCTCAGTTGGTCAAGGAGATTGTCAATCCTTGGTAGTGGATATCTATTCTTGAAGGTCACTTTGTTCAACTCTCGATAGTCCACTCATAACCGCATAGATCTATCTTTTTCCTTGAAAAATAATACTAAGGCTCCCCATGGTGATACACTTAGGTGAATGAAGCCCCTCTCAATCAATTCCTATAACTGCTTTTTCAATTCTTGTAATTCGACTAGAGCCATTCAATAAGGTGCCTTTAAGACTAGTTTGGTACCAGGCTTTGTCTGAATAGTAAAATCCAATTCCCTCAGAGGTGGTAGTCCTAGTAGTTCTTCAGAAAATACGTCAGGGTATTCATTAACAACTAGTATTTCCTCTAACTTTGGCAATGCCTTCTCCACCTCCACCGCACTTATTAAGTACATGTTCCAGTCTGAAAGACCTTTCTTTTTCTCCTCAATTTAGCTAGCTGAAACTTCACGAGTCCCTTTTACTTGCCCTTGATACACTATTGTTTCGGTCCCTAGCCTGCTAAACTACACTTCCCTATTTTTGCAGTCTACATAGGCAAAGTTTCTAGATAGCCAATCCATTCCTAAGATCACTTTGTAGCCTCTCATGGCCAAAACAATTAGATCTGCAGGCATATTTCTTCCCTGGATCTTGATCAAGCAATCCTTCACCATCTCTTTAGCAATAGCCCTTTCTCCGGTAAGAGTATTGATCCTTAAGATCCTTGGAGAAGGTTGAACATCTAATCTCTACTATTGAGTCATAGCTAGGTTTATGAAGGAATGCGTAGCTCCCGTATCAAAAAGGACTAAGTTTAGTTAGGCAGCGATTAAGATAGATCCTAACAATTAGGTAGTATTCGATTATTATACTTTATCTACTTAAATCTTCTTAATAGTAGATCTTCATATCTCTTAATCCTTGTAATTTATCTCCTAATTATGTTGTACATCTATAAAATATTATAAACAGGTAAATTTTAGTTTTGACGTACCTATCACCACATCTCCTTCCTCAAAATACTCTATAGCGGCCAATTCAATGTTTTGATATTGTTCTGGCTCCTATCCTTCCCATCCTTCGGTTGTTATACCCTCCATTGCAAATACTCGAGCATTGGGAGCCTAAGGGTTAGTTACTTATACTCCTGGTCCTTGTGGTCTATGGGCCAGTTTTCTAATGGTTGTTCTAGGTCTAGTGACCTTAAGTCTAAGTCCTCGATACCTCTTAGGGCATGTACTAGCTATGTACCCTGTTTATCCACACACATAACAGATCAAGGAGTTCTTCCATGGACACTCCTTGGCCTTATGCTCATTTACCCCACATCTAAAGAATTTCCTTTTTAGGTATAGGCAGTCTCTTGGATAATGCATCTTTCAACACTTCCAATAAACCACTGTTATCGACTTTTCCCGAAGGACAATGGACAGCTGCTTTGTACCTGAAGGCCTTACTTTCAACATTGGCCTTTTTCCCCTATCACTTGGGGTGGGTTGGAATAAAGGTCTTTTCGCAGGAATGCAAGGTCCCACACTTGGTCTCACTTGGGCCCTCAGTTCCTCCACTTTCAATTTAGTTTACTCTAGAGCTCGAGCCTTATTCACTACCTCTGCATATGTTTTTAGCCCGAACTCCATGATTTGTCCTTAAGCTTCAGCATCCAATCCATTCATGAATAGCTGTCATTTCAACTCATTTGAATCCTTATAGACATCTAGAGCGAACTGCAATAACCTGAGAAACTCATGCTCATACTGGTCAATACTCCTCCAGCCTTTCTTTAATTGAAATAGTTGCCCACTTAATCGGGTTTTGACACTCTCTAGGAAATATTCCTTGAAAAACTCATCTCAAAAAGTTTTCCAAGAGATCAATTGGGTTAATGCTCTTTGCCTCATGTTCCACTATATTTTGGCTCTGGCTTTCAACATATAAGAGGCATAGGCTAGCTTCTAAGGATCTTCCACCTCAGATACAGTGAATGACCTTTCCAACCAGGCCATCTATTCTTTAGCTTCTTCCAACTTTCCATACACCCCATCAAAGAATCTATTAGAGCTTATGAAGTCGAGGAATGTATTCTTCTAAATCTGACCACTCTTCCTTTAGTCATTTCCAGATCCACTTTTCGTTAGCGGTATATAGGTCGTTGGAGCTAATGGCACCGGTACTGACTCTTGTTGGGATCGTTGGGGTGCTACTGGTGGTGTTAGATGCACTTGAGGTGGTAGAGGGACCAGCTGTGATGATGGTTGGCCTCCAAGCATCAATTGCTGATTCAACAAAGCTTGTTGTTGTACCAATTGTTGCACGATCGCTTCAAGCCTCACCATACGCTCTTCCCTACTCCCTCCTCCTTCAGTAGGAGCCTCTACAGCTCTTTATCGCCCTAATCTAGTCGCTCGGCCCGACATTACAGGTTGAATCTTCGGATTCTCTTGCGAGACCACAGGTGATGTTTCTATTTTTGAGATTCCTTCGTCCTCCCGACACCTTGGTGCTACAGCAACCTTTTGCCCCCTACTAGCAGCTCCTCTAAAATTCCTAATTACAACATATCAAATGTTAGGTCATTCTAATGACACATATATCATGAGTGACACAAATATCAACAAAAGTCTAAACATATTTCCAATTTTTGCTCCAAAGATTGTAGGCATACTGAACTCTAGATATTTCATACATACTTTTCAAAATTTACACAATTTAACATAAATGGATATATATATACATTATTCTACAAAATTTTCCCTCGTAGGCCTTATTAATAGGCATATACATTGCTAATCTCTAATACATGTTTTCCAAAAGATGACATTTACATCTACTTTCTTCATCCTAGGTGACACTTCACTATTACTCGCTCATATCCTCATTGCTTTCTAGTTCTTCTTCTTCTTCTTCTTCTTCTTCTTCTTCTTCTTCATATCCCTCTTCTTCCTCTTCTTCTTCCTCTTCAAGAGAATCCGAAAGCATAACATTGTCTTCCGAGGCACCGTCCATATCAGAGTTTTCTTCAGGAGATGAGTCTTCTTCTAGATCTTCTTCCCAATCCTCCCACAACTCTAGTTCCACAACAAACATATCCCTTTGGTCTACTATTTCAAACTCTCGGTGCTTGACATAATCCATAGTATCCCAGGAGTCCTCATCATATAGGAGTCCTAAGTCAACCTTTGGCTTGCAATCATATATCTCCCTCCTATATCTCCAATTATTTCATTTGTGTGAAGTTCGAAAAAATTTCAAAAAGCTATATAAACAATTATAGAAAATAAATAGAATAACAAATATTATTTTATTCTAGATTGTGATAATAATAGGCTTTAAAAATTTAAACAATTAGAAAGAACGACTTTTGTAAGAAAGATAAGATGATGAACATAATAAATTGAATTTTATGAAATATGTTATCGAATAAATTTAGGAAGCGACGTACTTGAAAATATCTAAATATAGAAATATAAACGGATAAATGAAAATAATTGTAAATTTTAACTTTAGTTCGGGTAAATTAAATTAAAAAAATAAATCATCTGAAACATAAATTTTAAACTATATTAGGTTAAGTAATGAAATTAATGTAAATTATAAATCTAGGAATTAAAATTTAGAGTAAATATTTATCTTTGTAATAATCAAATTAACCTAGATGTAAAATTTTGTAATAAATTGTTAAAGATATATTTTTTAAAAGTATTCCCGTATGTGTGTGAAATGTTGAAATAGGGGTATTTTAAAATAAAATATAATTATAATATAATATATAAAAATACATATAAACATATATAATTGTAAAAAAAAAAAAAAGTCTCATCCCCTTCTTTTCTTTCTTTTCCTTTATTTTCTTTTCTTCTCCTACCTTCCAAACCAGCCCACCATCCCCCCCCCCCCTCTCTCTCTCGTTCTACTCTCCCCCTTTATTCCTTTTCTTCTTCTTCCTCCGGATCTTCTTCATTTGCCTTCCCTGACCGCACTTCCCTTCCTCCCGTTGTCCCTTCCTCTCTTCCCGTCTTCCCGTCTTTTCCTTTCAGCCAGCCACCCAACGATGGCAACGATAGTGATCTCCGCAACGATAGGGGACGACAATGACGAGGAGGATGACGACCATGATAATCGTGACAACGGTGACCCCACTCCAGCGGCAGCAATGATCATAACGACAACAACAACAACCCAACAGCCGCAACAATGGTGACAAGAACCACAGCAACAATAGTGGCAACGATGACACAACAACGATGGCAATGGTGAATGGCAGCGACGACTTCAACCTCAGTAACGACGACCACCACAACAGCAGCAATGGTGTCCTCAACCACGGCTTGGCATCGTGTTGCCTTGTCTCCTTTCCCGACAACGGCAAGTGACGATGATGACAATAACCCGGCGGCAACAACGGCCGCAATGTCCAACGGCAACTCCGGTGGCAATAGCCCTCGATAGCAGTAACAATGATGGATGGTTAAGTGTGTGAGTGTACATGAGAAGGAACAATCGCCGCAACAACGACAATCGGAATGACGATGAGCCTGACGACAGCAACGGTAGCTACATGGACAGCCTTCAACAGCAGCGATGGTGGCCCCCAACTGCGATGACCACCCCAACTGTAGCGGCAACCATAGCGACAACAGCAATTGAGACGACTTCGACCTGGCAACTCTAGCGGCAACAACAATAGTGACGGCAACAATTCAGTAGCTGCAACAACGACAATAATAGCCACCCAACGACGATGGCCATGACAGCCACAACAACGGTAGTAGCAATGACGGTCCCAATGATGACAACGACCACGACCCTCAATAGCAACAGCAATGGCGATGGATGGTGTGTGTGAGGGTATGTTTATGTGTGCCTGAAGAAGTGTATGTGTGCAAGTGAAGGAAGAGTGTGGGTATCCATAGAGGGAGGCCGTGAGAGTGTGCATGTGAGTGTGTGTAGATGAAGAGGAGGTGTAAGTGTAATGTGTGTGTCGTTGTGTACGCGTGGGTATGTGAAGGAAGAGGACCGCAAAAATAGCGGTAGTAGTAACCCCGCCAGCGGCCATGATGATAGCCACGGCAGCACCAATAACGACCCCAATAGCAACTGCAACGATGATTCCAACAACGGCAATAACGATCACGACGACAACCACAGTAGCAACAAAAAATGGACAACAAGTACAAAAGCAAGTGAGGGAAGAGCAAAAGGAAAGAATGTGTGTGCGTGTGTGCGGGTGAAGGGTATGTGTATGTGAAAGGGAGAAGGAGGAGTCGATGGTGTATGTGTGGATGATGGTGTGGAAGTACGAGAGTGTATGTGTGTGGAGGAAGGTACATATATGTGTGCGAGAATGAAGATGTATGTATGCGTATGTGTGTAGGGATGTGTGTGATGTATGTGGGAAAGCATGTATGTATGTGAATGATGGAGTATGATGTATGTACGTGTAGAGGAGGAACCAAGTGTGTAATGCTTGGGAGTATGCGTGTAGGTGCATGAAGTGGCGTAGGGTGGTATGTGCTTGTAGGTGTGTAGTATGTATGTGTATAAGGGTGTGATGTATGCGAAGTGTATGGGTATGGGACGGTATGTGGTGTATGTAAGAAGGGTGTATGCATATGGATGGTGTGTGGTAGGTGTGGTTTATGTATGTGTGTGTGGATGCCATGTAGTGTGTAAGGGTGTACGTGTATATGTATGGAAGGTGTGGAATGTGCGAAACGTGTGTATATATGTATGGAAGGCTTAGGATGAGTGGTATTAGGGTGTATATAGATGATGTATGTAGGATATGTATGTACGAATACGAGACGATGTGTGGAGTATGAATATGTATGTATGGGTATGGAAGGCAAATGTGGTGTGTGCAAAGTATGTGGGTGTGTGTATTGATGGTGCAAGGTGTAAATGGAGTATGTGCATAGGTGTATGGAAGATGTGGGGTGTACTGTACATGTATGTATATGGATGGTAGGTGGAGTACGTGATATGTGTGTAAATGTATGAAGGACGTGTGGTGAGTAGGTATGTGATGTGTATAAAGGAGGAGTGGTGTACATGGGTATGTATGTATGTGTATAAGATGATGTGTGGTGTATGGGTGCGAAAGGTGAAAGCAGTGTGTATAGAGTATGTGGGCAAGTATGTATTGGTGGTGTGAAGTATATGTAGGGCATGTGTGTATGTATGTATGATAGTTGTGTGGAAGGTGAAAGGAGCAGGTGTGTATGTATATATAGGTGCATGTGTGGTGTGTGAAGTGTGTATATAAATGGATAAGAATATGTGTATGTTGGTGTGCACGTGGTGTGTGGGAATGTGTTGGTATATGAGAGTATAGGGAAAGGCATCAAAGAGCTTGAGAAGAGATAGGAGTGAACGAGAAATCGAGCAACCCAATGGAAATTGCCGAAAGTCGTTGTAGCTGACCCTTTGGTACCATGCTCGGAGAAGGGACTACACGTCAAAATCACTTGAGGACGATTAGGACTACGACAACTTTAAACAAGTGAGTGGGAAACTTAATGATATGCTACTATATTGTATTGTATGTGGAATGCTATCCATGTGAAATTGATGTTTATTGTGCTGCTATTTGATATGATTGTTGTTGAGTTAAGTTATGCGATAGAGAATAACGAGTTAGGTAAGAAGTCATGAAGAAAATAGGGGAATGAATGATCCGAGAGTTTAGATGTCATTACCTTAATGATAATACCTAGCGCCATATCATTAGTTCTATAACCATAAACCTAACCCATGTTTTGCAAATCATTTTCTTTCAAAACAAACCAGGACATAAAAACTTAGCTTTCCTTCTACAGCTACCAAGTAGGTAAGCTTAGTGGGAATAGGTGTATAAGTATCATTATGTATACATGTCAGAGTTAGTTCCTGAATGTCTATACATATACTCAACAAACTTATTTTCATATGATATTTACGAAATACACTCATGAACCCAACCATACCAATCATGAGTGCAACCTTGGTTTTTACAACTCAATGACCATATTTTCTTACCCTCTTAAGTACGCAAGGGGAGATGTCTAGTCAATTGTCCTTAATTAAGAAGAGGTCTCAAACATAAATATGTATAGATATGTATATATGTATATTATGCACAAGTGTCTTGAAGACATTAAAAGGAAAATGCAAGATGACCTTTCTGGCTCTTGAAAGTGTGGGAATGATAAAGCACTTGAGAAGTGCGATGGCACAGAGGTGTCAAAGATGGTTAATGTAAATTAACCCCGAGTGGTTGGTTTGACATGCGAGATAAATGACACAAAGGTGTCAAAAATGATCATAAGTCAACTCGAGCAGTTTGACATTTAAAAGAAATGGCACAAAGAGGTGCCAAGATAATTTAATCCATTCTAAAACTGGATAGGTCTATGTCTACGAGGATTTGGGTTCAATGTCGATTTTGAGTGATAACCCATGCATAATCCTTGCTTGTACTAAGTGAAATAGATTGTTTGATGTTTACTTTTATGGTATGATTGATTGTGATTGTAAATGTTGTTTAATCACCCTAAATAAATTAATTAAAGGAGAGGACCTGATTTCAAAACCTGACATGCATTTTCACGAGACATTGCATGAGATTGAAGGTCATCACTGTCATAGGATGCGTCAGAAGTGATCAGGAGGATTGTTGTTCCACCAAGCGTAAACTAAGTGATTAGGGAATTGTCGCACCTTGACGGTTTCGAGTCTGGCCTGTCCTTGAGGGTTTTGCTCCGTCTGGTGCGGAGAGGCATGGGAGCATTCACTGTTGAGATAAGAAAACATCATAATTAACAAGTGATAAGATAAATAATTCGGATAATGACCTAGGCACTGATGGTGGCTTCGAAATCCCTAACCCAAGGTTAAGGGGGCATAAACCCTAGACTTAACATCGGTTACCGGAAGACCATGTGAGATGCTGCATTCATATGGTTGTTCATGTATAGCATACGTTTAATATTTTTAAATTAAATCTGCTTGTTTGTGTACATAGTATAGTTTTAATAACTTGATGTGAATTTTCTTGTGTATGTATATAGCATATGTCTAATATTTGATTTAAGTTTGTTCGTGTGTGTACGTAGCATTAAAAGTGTTACCATCCCATTCACTGAGCCATGGTGTGCTCAACCCCTCACAGACTTTATGCAGGTGGCGACAGCAAAAGCACGAGATGGGCTAAGATGTAAAGTGTTGAGAGTTTTGGAAAACCAAAACAACAAAGTAAGATTTGTGAAGGATAGATTTACTTAGCTGAAATGTTAGGACCCCCATGTGAATAGATTTTGAAGTTGAGAACCTAGGATTTATCCTATTTTACTAATTGGTAGGGGATACCGATTCTCTACGATCATGGTTGACTGTGGGGTAAGGGATCCATAGTTGTATTTTATAATCTAATTATATGTACTATAACTTGTTGTAGATGTAATTATTTAATTAGAGTCTTACAATCTTTTACCCGTAAGATGATTATCATGTAATGGGTGCACACATGCCATGATAATTTTAGTAGAGGCTTATAGCCCACCCCCTTTAGGGCGTAATAATCTGGAAGTGATGGAGGGTGCTAATACTTCTTAGGGATACCTCTTCCCCAAGTTAAATTGGGCTATAAATTCTATCTCATAGGGTATCTTTGCCATACCCTTCATCTGTACGTATTTAGCCTCCAGAGCAAGTATCACTATGTACCTATTGTACCTATTCCCGAGATTCTCACTCAGCTTGTCCAACTATGTCTGCCAATACTCAATCAATCCTATTCTCCAGTCCTCAATCAATTCGTCAACCGTCTTGTAATGAGAAAAGTAATCATGTTGGCATAGCAATATCTCCATCTTCAGTCGATAGTTGATCAAGTCGTCATCATCCCTCACGCAACAAGTGTTCCACTTCCTATCAAGACAGCAAAGCATACCCTACATTTCGACAAATACAAGAAAATCGTAAGCTTTTATGTTAGTTAATCCACTCTCAAGTTTATCCCACTCTCTCCTATTATGGTAGGTTTTCTTCTTTCTAATGGGTTACTGAGTCAATATCTTAACATGTTGACTCTCAACCCCTTGTATCCTCAATTTATGTCATGTTCCTATCCTAACTCAGCTTTGATACCAACAAAAGTTGTCACTCCCCACTCTAAGGGCTCCTCGTAACAACCTGCAAGATCGCTTAACCCCTCGTTAAGTGACCGCAAAGCATCTTATCTTCAACATTGTACTCGTTAATCAGAGTAATAATATTCCCTGCCCACAAGATAATTAATTGCAAAAATTATCACTGGGCCTCAAATGGGTCCTATTACACCACCATTGGTACACCCAAGATCATATTAAGTCGCTCAATTACATTTTCATCAATTACAAAAATCCATTCTAATGATGTCTACCTTGATCTAGGCCTCACATCCTTTCCACAACCATGCCCACCAATGATGCAAAAAGTACTCACCTTGGTTCGTCGGTTCATCAGGAAGTTTAGGTAGACTTGACCTACAAGGCAAAATCTATAGGAGGCTAAGCTAAGGCTTAGTGAGGTAGGGTGCAATCTATCGGTGTTGTAACAAACACAATCAAATTCAAGCAAGTTATCAAACTAGTGCTATGTATGAACAATCACATGAATGCAGCATCTCACGTGGTCTTTCGGTAACCGATGTTACGTCTAGGGTTTATGCCCCTCTTGACCTTGGGTTAGGAATTCCGAAGCCACCATCAGTGCCTGGGTCTTACACACAATTTAATTACTCTTATCACTTTATTATATTTATGTCTTAGCTTTAATGATCTAGACTCAGGTGCCTCAATACACCAAGCATTTACACCCACAACAAACAGGTCGAACTCGGAACCGTCAAGGCACGACAATCCCGTAATCACTTAGTTCGCACTTGGCAGAACAATGATCCTCTGATCGCTTCCTGTAATAGTGATGGCCTTCAATCTCATGCAATGTCTCGTGTAATGCATGTCAAGTTTTATTCAAGTCCACCTCTTTAATTAATTAATTCGAGGTGACCAAACAAAATATGTAGTCACAACCAATTCCCATTCAAGGTAAAGTATATATGCAATCATCAATCGTGTGGACAATCAATTCATAACACATGAAATCATTCCAAGGAGCAAGGCACAACTTAACACAAATAAGAAGATAACATACATGCAGTTGAAGTGATAGATCATTAAGCAAGGGAGTAATAATGTAACCTCCATCGTTGTACTCATCTTTCCTCGCTCACCCTCATATCTTACATTCATAACTATAACTACATGTCTTATTTTTAGATATACCTACATACATACCTATAGGGTATGGAGGTTGAATTAGGCTCCCATACCTCTTTTGGCCATATACACCTCATATGGATATATGCATGTTGTGTTTGTGGTCATGTAAGACCACCCTTCCTACTTTACTCATTTATAACCAACATAACCATAACATATGTCACATGCAACATCTTATCTTTCTATGTCACTTGCACACCACATAGGTACTTACATGTATAAGGACTTAGATTATTGGAGCCTAGAATTCCTTCCCCACAATTTGTGATTTACACTTATGCATGTTTACATTCTTTACATCAATTATCACGACCCACAACAACATACATGTCATAGTAATTTCCTTTCCTACCACTTGTAAATTCACGCCTACTCACCTTAAGGAAATAGACCCTACAATTACCTACTCCCACATGTTGTCTCATAATCTCATTCATGGATTTTCTCCCTTCTTCCCATTCCTCAACACAAACTCACACGAATTAATGCCTATGTAATCCTAACTCCCAACTCCGTCCCATCTAAAGCCCACATCCTTAAGTTAGCCTTCCAACTTCACATCCATCATACTACTTACGGACATATACATATGTAAAGTTGCCAACTCTCACTAGCAAATAAAGGAAAGTAAACATACTAATTCCAATATGCTCTTACGTACACACCCACGTTCACCCGCAGCATATGGAAGGAAGTTTTTCCTCTAAATTAGGCCAACATCCGCGCAAGGATACATGTATAATATATATACTACTTGCAGCAGGGGAGGGGAAGCAATGCCAACGTCAAGAATCAACGAAGGATAAGGAAGAAAGAATCGCCCACACTCTAGCCAAGATACATACATATATATATATAGACACTTACAGCAGCAAGAACATCACACCTACATGAAGGAACAACCAAGAATAAGGAAAGAAAATGTCTAGCACCCAGCCTTAGTTACATATATATACATATAGAAGGATATTACCCGGCAAGGGAAGACGCCAACGTAGGATAGCCACGGAACAAGAAGAACAAAACTTTCCACGCCTTGGCTAAACCACACATATATACAAGTCAGGTTTGACATATTCTTGGACTCCTTCAATGCACTGTGGAGGAACAGAAAGAAAATTAATTTTGCTTGTTGCCAGCACGTCACATAACACGGAAACAAGTCCAGCAGCCATGCTATTAGATATGTATATATATATATTTACACGGCAACACTTTATAACGAGACACCACAACACAGCACATATACACATAATATAACACGTCACGAAGTCTTACTCACTTTAGTTTCATTTTGTCAGGGTTTACTCAAAGTAGTCTTCAGCTATCTCTGAATCAAAACCTTCTTTACCTAAAAAATTAGGGAAAAATATATTATTACACTAAATACGTAGTCTGGATCACTTTATCTAGTATTTACTTAGCTATTACAAACAATTTTAAGTAAAATACTAATTTTTATACCTATTTATTCTTTGTACACAACTTTTAGAAACTTATTCTGTTTCACGAAAAATTAGTCTAATTGAGTTGTACTAACCTCAAGAAACACTTTAGTAGTCTCAGATCATCGATCGGAGGTCGTATGTGCGAGTTACGATTTTTTTTTGTTCACTTTCTCCTCTTTTTCTTTTCTCTCGTTCTCGTACTGTCTCCTACTTTGTCCCTCTCGTCTTTTTTTTTTCTTTTCTTTTCTTTTGTTTGTTACTTTATGGTGGCAGTGGGTCCTCTACGGGAAAGCACACCTATATATATACTATGTCTAAAGTATTATTATTATTTAATACTTTACTAAATTATGGTTTTAAAGAAATTCTAGTGTATTTTTACGTGCGCGATGAACTTAATAAAATTTAAGATTTTAACATTTTATTATGAATTTTTATGCTTAAGCTAATTTGATTATTCCAAGCATGAATATCTACTCAAAATTCTTATTTAACAACCCTAAGTCTATAATTTTAATCTATTCCATCGTTTAACCAAAAATGTCTTATGGTTTGCTTTTAATGCAATTATTTCTTTTGTTATGACTTTATTTGGAGTGTGTTTTATTGCCTTTAATACAATCTTTTAATTATTCCGCTATTATACACAATTAAAATTTTGCTGGTCTTACAATTTCTCTTGCCACCACACCTCTAGATGTGTGAGAGTCAAAATGTTAGAGTGGGACCACTAACTCTATCAAATGCATGACAATCCCTACATCACTTAGTTTAGAAATGGTGTAGCATGATTTCTCTTTTGAGTAAACCCTTTCGTATACTATGTATTTGTGATGGCCTTAAAAAAATGCAAAGAGAAATAATGCTATACATTTTGATTTTTATTTAGAACCAAATGATTAATTAATCCACTAGGGGGTAGCAAAATGAATTATAATAAACACTATAATAATAGTATGTAATGACTCATCAAACAATTAGATGAATAAGATATAGTTAATAACATATAAATCACCATGGCATGACAAGATGAGGTTCATTCAATTCATTTGAAAATACATTCATCATTGTTGAAATTTAATAGCTTCCAGCAAACATGGTAGAACTTTAGATTTCAACAATTTAAATAATCCAAATTTTACAATTTGACATTACTCTTGCATATCTAGAAAATGTAATATATTATGTGAATCTTGCCTTGTTATATTCATTAATAACTTGAAAGACCTTAAAAGGTTGAGTAATTCGAACTCTCACATAGATAGTGTTTGAACTATTATAGTAGAACAACAATGGGCATGATCTAGACCATTTTGAAATGGTTTGGATCATTTTATTAAGTTTTCACTTACAGCATAGAGAGATCAAAAAGGTCTAGATCATTCTCATATGAATGGAAAACTATAAAACAAGGATGAACATAGCATTAACATTTAACACAACTCAATTGTACTCCATCTATTTGTCATTTCTCATTAGTAAATCAATCATACATGACTTATTTTTCATAATATTTATCATTAACAACAAGAATTCAACTCAAACTCTTAATTAACATTCACAAATAACATAATAATTTATTAAAAAGTTCCACTCACCTTGGTCTCATGTTTTAATTGTAATACTCCTTAGGTTTTGTGACAAATTGAAGAATTCACATGTAGATACTAAGAATAGCATATAAGGAACCATTTTGCTACCCAAATCTAAGCTTAAGCTATTTATACTTGAGTTTAAATTAAGAATCTTATGTTATTGTACATAAAATCTCTTTGAGAAGCTAATGTGCCTAATTTCACTTAGAAGCACAATTAAAAGACTTAAGAAAAAAACAATCTCAAGTCAAGGTAAAACCGGATCCATAAGGGCAAAATTCACGTGAACACTAGTGAAGATGTAAAGAATTCCAAATGCTCAAAGATATAATTGTAATACCACAATGATAATCTCTTCTAATAACACCCTAATCACATATAATCCACAAAAATAATCCACGAATTCAAAAGAAAACCTCAATTCCAAGGACTCCTTTCCAATAGTGAAAAACACATTTTCAAGGGAATTCTCAATGATGATTCGAATTCAATTGCATGGCACCTTAAATAAACACAAGAATTCGTAAACAATAAGAAGTAATTTTGACCAAGAACTATCTCAATTCAACCCTAGATATGACACATTAGAGAAGAAAAGAAATCACAACAAAATGAAATTGATACAACTCACAATTTCAAGGTGTTGCACTCGCCACAATTTCAACTCTTGGGATTGAAATTGATAAGAGTCTAATGACAATTAGGAACCCTAATTCTCACGTGAAGAAGAAGTGTATAATCTGCAAAATATATGGCCTCCTCAAACCCTCTCTTAAGCAAGTATTTATACTTACTATTCCCAAGGTTAAAAAGTGCTCAAAATTACAAGTTTGCCACTTTTAAGGTGGCTAGCCCTAAATGAAAATTACAAGGAAATAAAAGTGTTCCAAAACCAAATACAACCAAAATAGTTCATAAAAGAAGAAATATATAAAAGAAATGGTCTTCAAGATGCCGGTCTTCTATAGGATCAATCGGCCCAACTCATCGCTGGTTCAGGTCGGTCCATGGATAACCCATAAGCTGAGTCTAAGGGAGTTTTTCCATTGCCCTATAAAATACGATAAGTGTGCCTGTTGGAAAACATAATACAAGAATAATAGAAAAGAGGTTAATATATAAATAATTCCGGGATCGATCTGCTTAAAATGGGCCCTCATCGCCAAAATTTGAATTCCTTTAGTTCTTACCCTAATGATAGGTCTTGTCGGATTTTGATTCCTATCATCTCCTCGGGCCTCAAAAAGATTTGTCCTCAAATCTGGTAGATCAAATGCAGTAGAGACTCCGTTTCCTCCTAGCAAACCACCTGAAGAAATATTACTGCAAAATCCCAAAATCTGAAATACCATGGGTGGTGATTGTTTTCTCTCCTCCATTTCTAGGATGTATCTCATCTGCAACACAAATAATGACCCATTATCCACTGAGGTGTCCCCTATCTCAACCCATTCCACTGATATTGTTTCCTCCTTTTCTAACTCATCTGTATGTCGCTGATCCTCATGGTCTTCTAATGGTTGGCCCAATTGCTCATTGCCTTCTGAGACCTCTGAAGGTGAACACAACTGTCTCTGAACATTTTGGCCCTCTAATGATAGACTCGTCTAACTCTGATCCTCAGAATACTCCAATGGTTTACTCAACTGCTCGTGAACCACTAGTATCTCTGAAGGAGAACATAACTGACCCTGAACAGTTTGGTCCTCTGGTAGTCTGCTCATCTGACTATAATCATTAGGATCCTCTGAAGGTTGGCACATCAGTGTCTGACAAACTTTATGCTCTAAGGGTTGGCTCGTGTCACTAGAGCCCTCAAGAACCTTTGAAGGTTAGCATACCTGAGTTTGCACAGTTTGGTTCTCTGAAGGTTTGATCATGTAGCTATGATCCTCACGAACCTGTGATGGTTGTTTTATTTGTCTTTGCATCTCCTGGACCTCTGATGGTGACATAGGGTTCAATACTATACGTTTACCATCTTTTTTAAACATATAAGTATTTCTATACCCATCATGTAATACCATCATGTCATACAACCATGGTCTACCAAGTAATATATGGGATGCACAAAGAGGAAGAATATCACATTCAAGCTCATCATAGTACTTGTCCCCTATACTGAAGGGTACCCTAGCCCTTTGGGTCACACAAAGACCATCCTGATCATTCAACCAATGTAATGTATAGGGTTTGGGATGTGGGATAGTTTCAAGTTTCAACTTCAATACTAATAATGTAGCTACAACATTAGTACAACTACCACCATCAATAATAATTGCGCACAAGTTTCCTTATACCCTACAAGAAGTATAGAACAAGTTTTCTCTTTATCCCTCATCAATGGTTTGAAAGAAAGTCAAGTCCCGATGCAATATGTTAGTAGACAAATACAGCTCACTTGACATTGTTGCTTACTGATTTCAATAACCTCAATACACTTCACCACACTACGATAACAAGTTTGGATAACAACACACACACTTGTACACCCACGGTGCAAAGTCACCAATGCAACAAATACTTCTTATCACTTCAACTATATTAGAGTAAGTAAAGCACAAATAAATACTTTTAAGTAGTTAAGATATTCAATTCAACTAAGCAAGTGTTTAAGTAACAATACTCAATAACTTTCACACTTAAATGCTTATATTTGAATTTCAAACTTCACTACCTAACTTCTTTAATTAGCCACGGTTCACACTCACACTTTATCTTAATGTGCAGCACCTTACTCCACACAACTCCACAAATTTACACCACCACACACACCTCAATCACGGTGCACTCACTTCACCAATAACTCCTATGGCAACAACAACAAATTGCACTCCACTTCCACGGCAATGATAACAAACGACTACAACAACAAATGTACTCCACTTCCACGGTAATAATAACAAAATATACTTCACTCCCCACAAGTTCTAACCGCAACTCACAACAAAATAGGCAGCAACTTCAATTTGAAATTCAAACCACTTCACTAATTGCAAGCCTTCTTCAATTGGTAAGTAATGATTTCAAATTCAAATAGCACTCATTAACTCCCATAACTTAATAGAATGTGTTTGAATTCAAATAGATTCCTTACTAATCAAACTCAATGCAAATCTATAAATTGCACTCCTCCAATTCAGAATTACACAATGGAAATCAAAACAACAAACTACACATCCTCCTCCACGCCACAACAAGCCACGGCAAGGATTTGGTAAGTTTTTGCAAGTTCCAAAAGTTGTTGAATTAAGCAACACTTTTTACTTCTGCCCTTCCACGAAAATTAGTGATCATAAAATGATACAACAACCTTCCCAATCCAACTCCAACAAACAGCAAATTAAATCCCAAGACAAGGTAATTTCACAAGCTCAAAACCACAACAATCAATACAATCGCGGTTTCCACTAAATCAATCCTAATGGATGATTAACTCCACGAAATCAAATGAAACCAATTCCCTTCTCTCAACATGTGCTCTGATACCAAAAAGATGATGTGCCTAATTCCACTTAGAAGCACAATTAAAAGACTTAAGAAAAAACAATCTCAAGTCAAGGTAAAACCGGATCCACAAGGGCAAAATTCACGTGAACACTAGTTAAGATGTAAAGAATTCCAAATGCTCAAAGATATAATTGTAATACCACAATGATAATCTCTTCTAATAACACCCTAATCACATATAATCCATGAAAATAATCCACAAATTCAAAAGAAAACCTCAATTCCAAGGACTCATTTCCAATAGTGAAAAACACATTTTCAAGGGAATTCTCAATGATGATTCTAATTCAATTGCAAGGAACCTTAAATAAACACAAGAATTCGTAAACAATAAGAAGTAATTCTGACCAAGAACTATCTCAATTCAACCCTAGATATGACACACTAGAGAAGAAAAGAAATCACAACAAAATGAAATTGATACAACTCACAATTTCAAAGTGTTGCACTCGCCACAATTTCAACTCTTGGGATTGAAATTGATAAGAGTCTAATGACAATTAGGAACCCTAATTCTCACGTGAAGAAGAAGTGTATAATCTGAAAAATATATGGCCTCCTCAAATCCTCTCTTAAGCAAGTATTTATACTTGCTACTCCTAGGGTTAAAAAGTGCTCAAAATTACAAATTTGCCACTTTTAAGGTGGCTAACCCTAAAGGAAAATTACAAGGTAATAAAAGTGTCCCAAAACCAAATACAACCAAAATAGTTCATAAAAGAAGAAATATATAAAAGAAATGGTCTTCAAGATGCTGGTTTCTATAGAATCCATCGGCCCAACTCATCACTGGTTCAGGTCGGTCCATAGATAACCCATAAGCCGAGTCTAAGGGAGTTTGTCTATTGCCCTATAAAATACGATAAGTGTGCCTGTTGGAAAACACAATACAAGAATAATAGAAAAGAGGTTAATACATAAATAATTCCGAGATCAATCTGCTCAAAATGGGCCATCATCGCCAAAATTTGAATTCCTTTAGTTCTTGCCCTAATGATAGGTCTTGTCGGATTTTGATTCCTATCAGAAGCTTTCTTGATTCTTCGATTGCTTATTCATTTTGGTTATTTTATTGTCAATGGCCTAAAAATGAAAAAGATAAGAGTAAGGAAATCAAAATTTATCAATATGTAAAGGAGTTATTGAAGCTTCAATGAAATTGAAATGGACAAACTTGAGTTTGAGGAAGAAGCGTGTGCTACTATAATATGAAGATTCAAAGACATTGAGGATGTTCTAATGGGAAATTTGGTATTTTGATAAAGCTTATTTGCTAGGATTTGAATGGAATAGATTACTTCAACTTTTGATGGGAATGAATAAACTTCCTCATGAAGGCCAATGCCAACTAAGGACGAAGAATTAGAATTGAAATATAATGTTTTTGGTTCGTTGTATATGATGTGCAAAAGATTTTTTATGTATGCTTTTCAATGAAATTTAACATATAGATTAATAATAATTTATTAAACATAGACAGGTGACAACCCTATGTTCAAAGCCACTATTTTAGGGGACTTCGATTGAAATCCTTTGATTTATGCTAAACTTTACATGACAATCATAATAATTAATCAAAGTTAACTCTTAAAGTTTATTTTCTAAAAGATAGATTATAGTGGATAAATTTTACTATAAAAACGAAACAATGAATCTCATATCGCTTTGTCAAAAACAAATAGAAGTATTTCCAAAATTTTGCTAGCTCACTTAACAAAAGATTATAATATAATCTTGAAAGCACTAATTCTCTTGAACACTTTTTCTTACTAGCAATACTTTGATCATGTACCTAATTGTGTGTGTTCTCTCTTATGTCTTCGTTATCATGATCTTTGTCTTTTATAAGGTTAAGCTCTCTAAGTTTGTTCAAGAAAATTTCTTATAACCTAGCGATATAACTATTTTTGCAAATTATCATTAATTTTAAAACCCTTTAATGGTTAAGTATATTGGCAAAAATTAGCATTAAAACAATTTAAAAAAGATTTACAATTGTTGACAAGTCCACTTTTCAAATATATAAAATTCGTTTCTCGATGAAGATATTTTTATAAAATCTCATTTTAAATAACTCCTTTTTATGGATCCTAACATGCTAGCTTCTAAATAAAGTATTTTTAGCATAAAATCCTTTCGATAAGACACATTAGAAAAATAAAATTATTAATCATGTGCCATGTATATAAAAACTTATTAAGATTATATTTTAAAAAATATGTTAATGTAGAGCTTAACTTGAAATATTCCATTTTATTTATCTTTCCTATGTGTATTACCCAAATAAACTTAGTTAGTAGGTACTAGGCCTCAAAATTTGCTTTCACCAAATTCTCCCATTGTTGCTTTTGCTCAATCATAAAAACAACTTGAAAAACTCACAATAACTTATATCATGTGTATTGATGTGCTTTAAAATTCCAAAGCACATGAACACAAACCAATTGAAGAATCAAGTAAACAAATTCCACAAAGTGGCGTGATGAAATCGAATTCCAATTAAGCAAATGACCAAATGAAATTTGAACTAATAAGTATATGATTTTTCAATGGAAAATCACGCAATTTATACTAGGAAGCAATTTCAAAATTGAAATGACCAAATCTGAAAACTACAACCTAAGTCACGTAAATGATAAGTAACCACAAATTGCACGTAGATATGACTCACTAAACACAATCTGTTAACAACAAAAGCAAGATTGATATGACTTAAAATCTCCTCTTGTTGATTCTCGCCACAATTTCACAAGAAATTGATAAGAGATCTTTGATTTGCAAAGCTCTCCCTCACGACACAAAGAGTGTGTATTTTCAAAATTATCAAAAGCTTCCTAAAAACCCTAGTTAGAAAATATTTATACTTGCTCCTATTAAGGTAAAATAAACAAAAAAAAATTACAAAGTTGCTACTAGGTAGCCAGTTCTAAAGTCATATTACAAGTACCAAAATAAACAAAAATGGCTAGTTCTCACAAACAACAAATAAAAATACAAATGGTCTTCAAGTGGTTGGTTCTTCACTTCAATTAAACAATTTGTGGGCCGTTAGATGTAACTCCAAAAAATGTGTCACGCCCTAAAAGGGGGACTAGAAGCCTCTACTAAAATTATCATTGCACGTGTGCACTCGTTATATGATAATCATCTTACGAGTCAGAGATCGTAAGACTCTAAGTAAATAATTACATTTACAACAAGTTATAGTACATATAATTAGATAATAAAATATCGCTATGGAACCTGAATCCCACGGTCAACCATGATCATAGAGAATCGGTATCCCCTACCAATCAGTAAAATAAGATAAACCTTAGGTTTCTCGATTTTAAATTCTATTCACATGGGGGTCCTAACATTTATCTAAGTAAATCTATCATTTACAAATCTTACTTTCTTGTTTTAGTCTTCCAAAACTCTCAACACTTCACATCTTATCCCATATGCACTTTCACAATCGTTACCTACAAAAAGTCTGTGAGGGGGTGAGCACGCTATTGCTCAATGAATGGGATGGTAACACTTTCAATGCTACGTACACACAAGCAAATTCACATCAAGTTATTAAACCTATGCTATGTACACAAGCAAGCAAATTCAATTTAAATATTAAACGTATGCTATGCATGAACAACCATATGAATACAGCATCTCACGTGGTCTTCCAGTAACCGACGTGAAGTCTAGGGTTTACGCCCCCCTTGACCTTGGGTTGAGGATTCCAAAGCCACCATTAGTTCCTAAGCGAAACTCAATCTTTCTTATTCTTATCACTTCATTAAGTTGTGTCTTAGCTTTAATGTTTTAGGCTCCAGGTACCTCAATACACCGAGCATTAAACCCTTAAGGGATAGGCCGGACTCAGAACCGTCAAGGCGTGATAATCCCCTAATCACTTAGTTCGCACTTAGCGTAACAGCGACCCTCTGATCACTTCCAACGCCCCCCGTGACAATGATGGCCTTCAATCTCATGCAATGTCTCGTGAAAATGCATGTCAGGTTTTTAATCAGGTCTACTCCCTTAATTAGTTGATTTAGGGTGATTAAACAACATTTACAATCACAATCAATCATACCACAAAAGTACACATCAAACATTCCATTTCACTCATCACAACAAGAACAAATCATGTCTTTCTTATCACTCAAGACAGACACTGAACCCAGACCCCATGGACATAGACTTATCTAGTCTTATATACAGTTAAATTATCTCAACACCTCTCTATGCCATTTCCTTTTAAATGTCAAAGCGCTCGAGTTGACTTGTAAATATCATATCTGACACCTCTATGTCATTTATCTTACATGTCAAACCAACCACTTAGGGTTGATTTACATTCATCATCTTTCACACCTTTGTGTCATCGCACTTCTCAAGTGCTCTATCATTCTCACACTTTCAAAAGCCAAAAAGGTTGTCTTATATTTTCCTTTTAATGTCTTCAAGACACTTGTGTGTAATATACATATATACATATACATACATATATATGTTTGTGACCTCTCTTTAATTAAGGATAATTTACTAGACACATTCCTTACATACCTAAGAGGGTAAGAAAATAGGATTGTCGAGTTGTAAAAATTAAGGTTGCACTCATAATTTGGTATGGTTATGTTCATGAGTATATTTCGTAAATAAAATAGGAAAATAAGTTTGTTAAGTATGTGTATACACATTCAGGAACCAGCTTTGACATGTGTACATAATGATACTTATACACCCTATTCCAACTAAGCATACCTATTCGGTAGCTATAGAAGTAAAAGCTAAGTTTTTATGTTCTGGTTTGATTTAGAAGGAAAAGATTTGTAAAACATGGGTTAGGCTTATGGTTATAGCACTAGCGATATGACGCTAGGTGCTATCATTAAGGTATTGACACCTATACCCTCAAACCATTTATTCCTCTACACTCTTCACGACTTCTTTCCTAACTCATTATTCCCTACTACATAACTTAACTCAACAATAATCACAATCCATCACGTTCAATTTCAAACACCACAAGTAGCAGTAGAATTCACATACATAAGAATCAACATATAACATAACATAGTAGCATATCATTAAGTTTCCCACTTACTTGTTTAAGGTTGTCGTAGTCCTAGCCGGAGTCGAGCGATTCCAGCAGGTAACTCCTTTGCTCTCCTCTTGAAGTCAGTATCCTTTAGCAATGCTTCCTCAACCCAATCGTGGAAAGTTGCATCTTCACCTGACTTTAGTAGCCTTTCTACCACCCGATATGTGTACTCTGCTCATCTTGTGGTTGATGGCAAGGTGTGAAGTTTTCTCCTTAAGGAACTTTGGGCAAACAAGATTCGAATGTTGAACTCCCTTCAAATCTATGCTTCTAACACCCTAAGTTGCTATGATCGACTGTCTGCATTCCTTGTGTAGAAGTCAAGCAATGGAATGCCTTTGACTTACCAAATTTGGAATTCCTTCTTCCACATATGTAAGATACCCTTGGAAAGGATAACTAAAGATCTTGCATTAGGGTATTTAGCCAAGAATGATCTTCCTCAACATCCTTTGAACATTCCATTATGAAATCCATTTCTTTCCAAATATTCCCCAGGCCATCATCTTGGATGTTGCTTGAATCGTTCCGTTCACCATCTACACCATCATAGACATTTCTCTTGTCCATAAAGCATCTTTGAACCTTTCATTTATCCAATTATCTCTAATACCTTCTAACGAACTACTTGTTGGATAGCCCATAGGATTTAGCAGTCCTTAAAGGTTTTGTATCATTTTCTTTCTTCTCTTCTTTGTTAATATTTCCACCTATGGGTTCCCGATACTTTCTACTGGTTTTCATCCTCACTCATGCTTCCATCATACATACACCAACCTTTCCCACTCACTACATATACGCACCAACATTTTCTTATCCATATACATACACACTTCACACACTACACACACATCTATACATACATACACACCTGCTTCTTTCACCTTCCACACCACCATCACACACATGCCCTACATATACTTCACACCACGAATACATACTCTACACATATTACATAACTCCCATATCTATACTCACATACCCACACCACACATCATCTCTTACACATACATTCGTACCCACACCACATGCCACCTTACACGCTTACACATATACTCTATGTACACCTTACATCACCAACATGCACACCCACATACTTCGCACACACCACATTCATCTTCCATACCCATTCATACATATTCACACTCCACACATCATCTCATACTTGTACATACATATCTCGCATACATCATCCTCAACTTCCATATTTACACACACATATGTCCATACACCCTACACTCTTTCACACACATACATACACACCCACACACACTACTCCTTCCTTATACATATATACATGCCACACACCACATGTCTTCCATACATACACATACATGCTCTACACATTCCACACCTTCCATACATATACACATACACCCTTACACACTACCTAGCATCCGCGCACACACATAAGCATCCTCCATTCACACACACACATACACATCTTCATTCCCGCACACACATACGCACCTTCCTCTACACATACACTTTTGTACATCCCGTACCATCATTCACACATACACACACATCTTCCTCATCCACGCACACAACCGCACACAACCACACACACTCACACACACACACCAACACATCGCGACACCTCGTAACCTTCCTTCCTCCGCTGGTCTGTCGTCCACCTACACTAGAGACCAGGTCACCATAGAGGCTTGGATGTTGCTGTCATCATTGCGGTCACTGCTGCCGTCGTGGTCGAAGTTGCCACTATTACTCTTGTGGATGTTGTTGCTGTTGTTGTCTTCCTCGCTACCGCTGTCGCAATTTTTGTAGATGTTGTTCTTGTAGATGTTGTTGCAACTATTGTTATCATAATGATCATTGTTGCTATCGTTATTAAAGTCGCGGTTGCTGTCGTCATTAGGACCATCGTTGCTGCCACCGTTGCTAGGGTCACCACTACCACCGTCGTTGGGTGGCTACCGGTCGCAGTTGCTGCTACCACTGTTGTTGCGGTCCTTTTCCCTCGTGCACACATGCACACATACTCCCATTCTTCTACCATTTTTGCTGCTTTTGTCATTATGGTTGCAACTGTCCGATCATTGTTACTATGTCGAGTGGAAGTGATCGTCGCTGTTGCTGCGGTTGTTGTCGTCAGGCTCATCGTTGTTGGGTAGCTATTGTTGTCGTTGTTGCAGCTGCTGAATTGTTGTCGCCACCACTATTGTTGCCGTTGCTATGGTTGCTATTGCTTCTGCCGTTGGGAAGGAAGACAAAATGGACACAACGTCCAACCGCTGTTCGTTACTGATGAGAGCCATGGCTGAATTGTTGTCGCCACCACTATTGTTGCCGTTGCTATGGTTGCTATTGCTTCTACCGTTGGGAAGGAAGACAAAATGGACACAACGTCCAACCGCTGTTCGTTACTGATGAGAGCCATGATAGGAGCCAAGCCAGAAGATGGAATGTGGATCCTCTTGAAGTGCCACCTGGACTGATCACAAGAACTCGAGCGAAACGATTAAAGGAAGCACTTAACGGGTTGATAAAGGATGTCCATGAAGTCGGAAAGGATTGGAGCAATCATGAAGTTGGAAAGGATTGGAACAACCATGGGAATGCCTTTGCCCTTGTATAAGTCATAACGGATACGGGTTGAAGAGGGCGTGTCTTTACAAGGCACGGCCGTGTAGGAGTCTGGAGGTTACACAAAATCATAAACGGTCGTATACACGGTTCAAAGGCATGGCCATGTATGGTGTTAAGAATTTCCACAGAAAGAAGTATACGGTCGTGTATATCTCCAACGCCGGCTCCAAGGCCGCCGGCCTTTAAGTCATTGTTTTGTTATTTTTACGCAACTTATTGAAGTTATGTCATTTTGGGGCGTCATTGTTACGAATTGTAAACCCTAATATAAAGCTCCTAGGGTTTAGAATAGATAGAATATAGAACATACAAGTTTGAAAACACTTTTGAGAGAATTCCTCTCTTGGTTCTTTAAAGAACTACTCTAGAACTTATCGGATTTTCTTCCGTGGCATTCATCCCGACTTATCAATCAGTCTTTCATCCCAATTGTGGTGTCTACATAATATACCAAGGTTCTTATCTCACTTATAGGCAACGGGTCGCGGTTTCCACTCGATTGTTTGGCATCTTGGGTAGCAATGCCGAACGTATTGGTATTGGGTTTCGTCACACGTTGGCGTGGTTCGTATCAGTTTGGTATCAAAGCCTAGGTTTGTTAAAACATCAATTTGGTTTGAGGAAGGTAACATCAAAACCTAACTCCAATCATTCATATCAATTGTTCGTATTCAATTTCATAGTGTTAATTGTCTATTGAAAGTGTAGTACCTACTATTCAATTTTGTTACAAAAAAAAAAGAAGGAAGAATCACGACAAAAAAAAAGGAACGTGATCAAGAGCAACAAACAAAGGCGACAAAAAAAAAATCTAAAAGAAAAAGAGGAAAATTTCGAGCCCTGGAGTTGTATTCTCTAGTTGAATTCTACGGAAGGGAATTGGTGTAGTTTGGGTTAGTTCCAAGAGAATTGAGAAGAGGAATTGGTGAGTTGATATCATCATTGCTTGTGAGAATACACGAGTGACTGTGTGATATCATCCTTTGAGCGAAACACGTAAGGGAATATATCGTGAGGCTTAATTATATATATTTGCGTTAGTACTAATCTTTTTTCTGCAGGAACTATGTCGAGGCAACATTCTCCTGAAGGTGAGAGGGGAAGGTTTGATGCTAGGTTAGCGATTGCGGTGTTGAGGGGTGAGATGAAGAGAATGTTTTAGGAGGGAATGGAACAAATTCATGAGACGGTAGAGCAAAGACTAGAGCAATCTAAAAATGTCTTCCAAGGGCGTAAGAGGGAGAGTTGTTCTAGGAGAGTACAAAGGGGTAGAGATGAAATGTCGGATGATGAATTTGATGAACCTTCTGTCGGGAGTTATAGAGGTTATAGTGGTAGGAATAGAGGAACTAGGGATTGGGAAGATAGAGGAGATAGGAATAGAGAGGATAATCAACTGAGTAGTATAAAGATGAAGATTCCTCCTTTCCAAGGGAAGAATGATCCCGAGGCGTATTTAGAGTGGGAGAAGAAGGTAGAGATGGTATTTGATTGTCACAACTATAGTGGGAGAAAGAAAGTGAAACTTGCTGCCATTGAATTTTCGGATTATGCCATAGTGTGGTGGGATCAACTAATGTTGAATCGAAGAAGGAATAGCGAACCACCTATTGAGTCGTGGGAAGAGATGAAGAAGGTGATGAAGAAGCGGTTTGTGCCTGCGTATTACTATCGTGAATTATACAAAAAATTGCAAACTCTTAGGCAGGGAAGCCGAAGTGTGGATGAGTATTTCAAGGAGATGAAAGTTACTATGATTATGGCGAATGTAGAGGAGGACAGAGAGGCTACCATGGCTAGGTTTCTTGCTGGATTGAATAGAGAAATTCAAAATGTCGTGGAATTGCAGCATTATGTTGAATTGGAAGATATGGTTCATATGGCTATAAAGGTTGAGAACCAACACAGGAGGAAAAATAGTAGTACTGCACGGTTTCAACAGGGTACTGGTTCATCCGCCTGGAAGACTAACTAATGGAAGAAGGAAGAAAAGTCTGTACCCACCAAACCAAAAGGAGAGCAGAGGCAAGCGGGTTCTACTCCTGGTAACCAAGGTAAACCTGATTCTTCTACTCCTAGAAATCATGACATTAGATGTTTTAAATGCCAAGGTAGAGGCCATATTGCTAGTCAGTGTCCGAATAGGCGTGTTATGATTCTGCGTGATGATGGTGAGTATGAGACTAAGGGGGATAGTGAAGAGGATGATATGCCTCCATTAGAGGACATTAGTGATGATGAGGAGCCTGCAATAGGGAGGTTAGTAGCAGTAGTGAAGAGAGCTTTGAATGTGCAGGTGAAGGAAGAAGAGGAGGTGCAACAAGAGAATATCTTTCATACTAGATGTTATCTAGGTGATCATATTTGCAGTTTGATCATTGATGGAGGAAGTTGCACTAATGTGGTGAGTAATTTTATTGTCGAGAGGCTGGGACTCAAGACTACTAAACACCCTAGTCCATATAAATTGCAGTGGTTGAATGATAGTGGCGAGACTAAGGTGAGTAAGCAAGCCTTGATTGCTTTTCGCATTGGTAGGTATGAGGATGAGGTGTTATGCGATGTAGTGCTAATGCGCGTGTCATATGTTGTTAGGAAGGCCATGGCAATTTGATAGGAAGGTTGTTCGTGATGGCTTTTCTAACAAGTATACGCTTGTTCACCAAGGGAAAAGCTTTAATCTTAAACCTTTAACACCTAAACAGGTGTATGAGGATCAGTTGCAGCTACAACAGTCTTTTTGCAAAATATAAGGTGAGTGAAAAACAAAGGGAGAGTGAGAGAGCAAAAGACAACGAGAAAGAAAAGGAACACAAAAGTCGATATCAAAAGGAAAAAGAGAGGAAGGCTGGAAAGAGTGTGAGAGACCAAGTTGAAGAGGGATCAACTTTGGTGGTGAGTGAAAAGGAGAGTGCAGCCTTGCAAAAGGAGAGTTGTGTGGCAAGAGCAAGTGTAGTGATGAGAGCGTTAGTGATGAAGCAACTTATGTTGTTGCTGGTTTTTAAGGAGACTTGTTCGAATACTAACGAACTATTTAACTCTTTGCCTAGTGTGGTTATGTCTATTGTGCAGGACTTTGAAGATGACTTCCCTGAGGAGGTTCCAAAGGGATTACCACCTATTCGTGGTATTGAGCACCAGATTGACCTTGTAATCGGAGCATCAATTCCAAACAAACCAGCTTATAGGAGCAATCCAGAGGAGACAAAGGAACTCCAAAGGCAGGTCAATGAATTAATGGAGAAGGGGTACGTGAGAGAAAGCATAAGTCCATGTGCAGTGCCTATGATTTTGGTGCCTAAGAAGGATAGGTCATGGAGAATGTGTGTTAACTATCGCGCCATCAACAACATCACGATAAAGTATCGTCATCCCATTCCTCGCTTAGATGACATGTTAGATGAGTTACATGGGTCTAGTGTCTTTTCCAAAATTGATCTGAAAAGCGAATATCACCAAATTAGAATGAAAGAAGGTGATGAATGGAAAACCGCATTTAAGACAAAATATGGATTGCATGAGTGGTTAGTAATGCCTTTCGGTTTAACTAACACACCTAGTACTTTTATGAGACTTATGAACCATGTTTTGAGGACTTTATTGGCAAATTTGTGGTTGTCTATTTTGATGATATCCTCATTTACAGCAAGAGTTTGGAGGACCATATATCTCACTTGAGAGATGTTTTAGAAGTGCTTCGAAAGGAGCAATTATATGCTAACCTCAAGAAGTGCACTTTTTTCACAGACAAACTTGTGTTTCTTGGTTTTGTTGTTAGTGCATAGGGGATACAGGTTGATGAAGAAAAGATTCGTGCGATCCAAGAATGGCCTCGTCCAACTAATGTAAGTAATGTGCGAAGTTTCCATGGACTAGCGAGTTTTTACAGGAGATTTGTGAAGGATTTCAGTACCATTACAATACCACTTACTAAGGTAATTAAGAAGAATGTGGGGTTCAGATGGGGAGAGCAACAAGAGAAGGCCTTTCAGACGCTTAAAAATAAGCTAACTCAGGCGCCGTTACTTGCTTTACCTAATTTCTCTAAAACATTTGAAATTGAGTGTGATGCTTCAGGATTAAGTATTAGAGCAGTGCTCATGCAAGAGAGAAGACCAATTGCATTCTTTAGCGAGAAGCTAAGTGGGGTAACCTGGAACTACCCTACTTATGACAAGGAGTTATATGCATTGGTTCGAGCACTGGAGACTTGGCAACACTATCTTTGGCCAAAAGAGTTCGTGATCTACACTGACCATGAATCCTTGAAGTACTTGAAGGGACAACATAAGCTAAACAAAAGGCATGCTCGTTGAGGGAAGTTCATCAAAACATTTCCCTATGTCATCCACTACAAGCAAGGTAAAGAGAATGTCGTTGCTAATGCACTTTCTAGAAGGTATGCTCTTATCTCTACTCTTAGTTCTAGACTGCTTGGTTTTGAGCACATTAAGGAATTGTATTCTACTGATCGAGATTTTTGTGAGGAGTATGTGCATTGTGAGAAGAGTGGTCATGGTAAGTTTTATAAACATGAAGGATTCTTGTTTAGGGACAGTAGACTATGCATTCCAATTTGTTCTTTAAGAGAATTACTAGTGAGGGAGTCTCATGGAGGAGGTTTAATGAGACATTTTGGAGTAGCTAAAACCTTAGGGGTATTGCAGGAACACTTCTATTGACCTCACATGAAACGAGATGTTGAGAGGATTTGTGAGCGATGTGTCACGTGTAAGCAAGCAAAATCTAGAGTCCAACCTCAAGGGCTTTATACCCCACTTCCTATTCCTCATGAGCCTTGGGTAGATATTTCCATGGATTTTGTGTTAGGATTACCCAGGTCTAGACATGGTTGAGATTCTATTTTTGTAGTCGTTGATAGATTCCCTAAAATGGCACATTTCATTCCTTGTCACAAAATAGATGATGCTTGCAATATTGTTAATTTGTTCTTTAGGGAAGTTGTGAGATTACATGGTATGCCTAGAACAATCGTATCGGATAGAGATGCTAAGTTCTTGAGCTACTTCTGGAAGACCTTGTGGGCTAAGTTAGGAACTAAGTTATTGTTTTCTACTACTTGTCATCCACAGATTGATGGTCAAACTGAGGTAGTAAATCGAACTTTATCTACTTTGTTGAGGGCTGTCATTAAAAAGAACATTAAAAGTTGGGAGGATTGTTTGCCGCATGTTGAATTTGCCTATAATCGCATAATGCATTCTGCTACTAAGTTTACTCCTTTTGAAATTGTGTATGGTTTTAATCCACTAACTCCTTTGGATTTATCACCTCTGCCTATTTCTGAGTATGTTAATCTAGATGGCAAGAAGAAAGCAGAATTTGTTAAACAGATCCATGAGAAGGCAAGGCTAAACATTGAGCGAAGAACAGAGCAGTATATGAAACAAGCCAACAAGGGTCGTCGACAAGCTGTCTTTGAACTTGGAGACTGGGTTTGGGTTCACATGCGCAAAGAGCGGTTTCATGTGCAGCGTCAATCTAAACTACTTCCTAGAGGCGATGGACCATTTCAAATTCTTGAGCGCATCAATGATAATGCATACAAGATAGATTTACCAGGTGAGTATCAAGTAAGTGCTACATTTAATGTTACTGATTTGAGTCCTTTTGATGCAGGCGATGATTTAAGGACAAATCCTTTTCAAGATGAGGGGAATGATGAGAGCCATGATGGGAGCCAAGCCAAAAGATGGAATGTGGATCCTCTTGACGTGCCACCTGGACTGATCACAAGAACTCGAGCGAAACGATTAAAGGAAGCACTTAACGGGTTGATAAAGGATGTCCATGAAGTCGTAAAGGATTGGAGCAATCATGAAGTTGGAAAGGATTGGAACAACCATGAGAATGCCCTTGCTCTTATACAAGTCATAACGGATACGAGTTGAAGAGGGCATGTCTTTACAAGGCACGGCCGTGTAGGAGTCTGGAGGTTACACAGAATCATACACGGTCGTATACACGGTTCAAAGGCACGACCGTGTATGGTGTTAAGAATTTCCATAGAAAGATACACGACTAGAAGTACACGATTGTGTATGGTGTCAAGAATTTCCACAGAAAGATACACGACTAGAAGTACACGGTCGTGTATGGTGTCAAGAATTTCCACAGAAAGATACATGACTAGAAGTACACGGTCATGTATATCTCCAACGCCGGCTCCAAGGTCGCCGGCCTTTAAGTCATTGTTTTGTTATTTTTACGCAACTTGTTGAAGTTATGTCATTTTGGGGCATCATTGTTACGAATTGTAAACCCTAATATAAAGCTCCTAGGGTTTAGAATAGATAGAATATAGAACATACAAGTTTGAAAACACTTTTGAGAGAATTTCTCTCTTAGTTCTTTAAAGAACTACTTTAGAACTTATCGGATTTTCTTCCGTAGCGTTCATCCCGACTTATCAATCGGCCTTTCATCCCGATTGTGGCGTCTACATAATATACCAAGGTTCTTGTCTCACTTATAGGCAACGGGTCACAGTTTCCACTCGATTGTTTGGCATCTTGGGTAGCAATTCCGAACGTATTGGTATTGGGTTTCATCACACATTGGCATGGTTCGTATCAGTTACCCTGTCGTCGACGCCACCACCATTACTATTGGGATCGTAGTCACTTCTTGCCTCATCACCGGAGTCGCTTGTGTTACCTTCCTCTTCGTCGTCATGATTGTCACGGTTGTTACCATAGTCAGAGTTCCTTGTTGTCGCTGCTGTGGGGGTCATCGTTGGTGCTGCTTTAGCTGTCGTTGTTGTTGTGTTGCTACCGAAAGCATGTGATCACACACGCCAACATCCCCACCTCCATGCGTAGCTCCTTCTCTCAACTCGACGATGACGATCCAGGTGGAGCCAAGGATGGAACGCGACAAACAGCGAGGTTCCAAACCCGCTGCTGAAGGAAAACACCGCCCATAATGAGAAAGGGAAAGAGAAGAGGAAGAAGAAAAGAAAAAGAAAAGGAAGGAAGAAGACAGTCCAGCAGAAGAAGAGAAAGAAGAAAGAAGAAAGGAGAAGAAGAAAGAAAGAAAGGGAAGAAGAAAGAACAAGGAAGCAAACAGGAGAAAGAGAGAGAGGGTAGGGGGACCGGATGGGACAAGTTATGATGGCGACGTAACGGCCAATCACGTCCCTGCTATGGCTATCGAATTTTTAAAAAAAAAAATTTAAGGTTTTACAAAATGTCCCGTAAGTTGATCCTTAGTGCATGATATTTGGCCATCTTATAAAACCGATCAATGTACTTGCTAAAGTGAAAATTTAAACATTATTAGATAAAATGTGGCCATATGTAGATGTCTAGGCTCGTGTATCCAAGTTAGGTTCCCTCACTACTGGAACCGTAGGGTAGATTCCCATCATCTCCTCGGGCATTCGAAGGATTTACCCTCAAATCTAAGGGGTCTTCTCTTATACTGAAACTTAGTGTCTTGGCTTGCCTGTTTGCCAGACTTCTAGAAGAACTAAAGGTATTCCTAATTTGCTCTTGGAAAGAGCACACCTCAGATGGATACATAAGAGTCAAGACTATCTATGTACCATCCTTTCAAAACATGGAAGTGTTTCTGAACCCGTCATGTAACACCTTCCTATCAAACAACCAGGGCCTACCTAACAATAAGTGAAAGGCGCACATAGGAAGCACATCATAGATAATCTCATTATTTTATTTTTCTCCTACACTGATTGGCACCTTTGCCCTCTGTGTAACATGTAGACTACCCCAGTCATCTAACCAATGTAATTTGTAAGGGCTAAGATGTAGGCTAGTGGCTAGCCATAAATTATTTACTAATGCAGCAGATATGACATTAGTGCAACTACCACTATCTATAAAAAGCACACAAAGGTTACCTCGAATCCGATAAGGTGTGTGGAACAGGTTCTCCCTCTATATGTCCCTAGCATCTGGAGATAAAGTCAAAACCCTGCACAATACATTAATAGGTAAGTAATGCTCACCCTTTTTATCCTCATGTGTCTCAATGTTCTAATCATCATAGTACTCTTGCAAGGCCATGGGTAAACCTGTAGGCTCGACAGCTTCTTGTTCATCTTCTTCTTCGGTACCCTCCATAACTATCATTACTCTCTTATTGGGACACTGTGCAACCATATGTCCAAATCCCATACATTTGAAGCATTTAATCCGGTGCATCTTCCCACTAGTCGACCTTGGTACTATCTATCTAACATCAGATTCAACTACCTTTTTGCCTTTTCCAGAAATATTTTCTCCTTTTTTATGCTAGGGATAATTCTGTCTACCGCTCTCACATGCTCGCCTACTCCGTTTTATCTACCTAACTGACCATCAACCCCCATGGGCTTAGTAGTAGTAATGGGCCTATTACTAGTAACCCAGAATGGATTGGATCTCTTCTGCCTTTCCACTTTCAAAGCTAACTGTATAGCCTCATCAAGTGTACTATACCTTTGTAGCTCAACAACACAGGCTATCTCGTACTTCAACCTAGATACAAAACGTGCTAGGGTTTGCTCAGGAGGCTCTACTAACCCACACCTGATTATTAATGTTTCAAACTCCTGTACATAGTCTTCCATTGTTTTGCCTCCCTGTCTCAATGTTTGTAGACGCATAAATAGTTCCTGCCTACAATGCTCAAGAATGAACCTCTTCCTTAAAACTCGTTTCATGTCTCTCTAGGTGTATATCTCAGCCTCTCCACCCCTTCACCTGTTGATCACTAATTTTTTCCACCATAAAGTAGCATAACCTATGAACTAAACAGCAGCAAGACAAACTCTGGTGTTATCATCGATCTCATAATATTCAAAAAGGCCCTCAACCTTATCCTCCCAATCCAGGTAGTCGTCTGCTAAACCCCTGCCATCAAATGAAGGCATCTGCAGTTGCACATATTCTAGACCCCTAGGTGGCCTGAAATCCCTATTTGCGTAAGGAATGACCCCAAAGTTATCATATCTCTCCTCCTTAAAGGCGTGATGATCTCCTTCCTACGTTTCCTCCTACCACTCCCTCCCTTTGAACATTTTCAGGAGCTACTTGAGATGATGGTGCCTGAGGATTCACCACTAGTAGTTATGGCATCATCATCCTATCAATCTTTATTGCTAGTGTAGCAACAATAGTGGTGAGATCTTGAAGCTATTCCTCCAAAGTTCTCCCACCTGCAGTACGATGACCATATCCTCTACCAACTTAGCTATTGGCCTCATTGCCAATTCCCCCATTCACACTATCACCCGACATAGTTGTGGATTTGATTCGTCGAAGCACAAATATAGTCTAAAACAATGCAGTATACTCCCTTCACTACAACCACACTTCACCCACCACAAAAATCAAATCACCTACAAAATAAACACAAACTTTACTTAACTTCACTTACCACGGCAGTGCACATACACTTGCACACCCACAGTGCAACAAGTAACCAATGCAACACACACTTCCCCACACTTCAATTATAGCAACAACAAGTTGAAGCAATAATTAAACACTTCTAAGTAGTAAGTTAATGAATTCAATTGAGCAAGTGTTTAAGCATCAAAACTTAATAACCTCCACACTTTAATGCTTGTTTTGAAATTTAAATTTTACCACTATATTTCCTTTCCTAATCACGACACAAACATACACCTACTTCTACATGTAGCACCTTATTCAGAACACAACTCCACTACAAGTTGCAATTTCCTTTACTACACACTCACACCGCCATACATACATAACACAATCACAGTGCAACTCCCTTCAAACAACAACACCACTTCACGTGCAGCACTTCCTCACCTCAACACACATAATACCGCATGTTGCAACACCCCTTCACAACATAACTCCACTTCGCCACACACACAACACAATCACTACACAACTTATAGCAACGAATTCAAATACACTCTTAATGCAACCTTCTCCACAAATGGTAAGAAGTAAATTCAAATTCAATTAACACTCAATCAATGCTACTCAATGACTTTCTTCAAACTTAAAGAACGTGTTTGAATTTCAAATAACTTCCTAATCTTACACAAGGCAAATCTAAAATTTTGTAAATGACAACTTCAATTGCCAAAATCACCAACACATAATTCACTCTTCTTGTTTCAATTCCCACTTTTTCCAAATGATCACAAAGAAAACACTACTCCTTCCTCACAGCAAACTCAAGGAAAACAATGTTATCTCAAGTATTCCACGTCCACTTCAATAAACAACAAGAAGAATGCAATAAAATCCACAATCACTACTACAAATCACTTCAACAATTCCATATCAAAAAATCAACTTCAAGAACCCTAATTGTCAAATGAAGATCACGCAATTCCCTTCCTTAAATCCTACACTCCAATACCAAAATATGATGTGCTTTAAAATTCCAAAGCACATGAACACAAACCAATTGAAGAGTCAACTAAACAAATTCCACAAAGTGGCGTGATGAAATTAAATTCCAATTAAGCAAATGACCAAACAAATTTTGAACTAATAAGTATGTGATTTTTCAGTGGAAAATCACACAATTTACTCTAGGAAGCAATTTCAAAATTGAAATGACCAAATATGAAAATTACAACCTAAATCACTTGAATGAGAAGTAACCACAAATTGCACATAGATATGACTCACTAAACACAATTTGTTAACAACAAAAACAAGATTGATATGACTCGCAATCTCCTCTTGTTGATTCTCACCACAATTTCACAAGAAATTGATAAGAGATCTTTGATTTGCAAGGCTCTCCCTCATGGCACAAAGAGTGTGTATTTTCGAAATTATCAAAAGCTCCCTAAAAAGCCTAATTAACAAGTATCTCCTATTAGGGTAAAATAAACCAAAAAAATTACAAAGTTGCCACTAGGTAGCCGGTTCTAAGATCAAATTACAAGTACCAAAATAAACAAAAATGGCTAGTTCTCATAAACAACAAATACAAATACAAATGGTCTTCAAGTGGCCGGTTCTTCACTTCAATTGAACAAATTGTGGGCCATTGGATGTGACTCCAAAAAATGTCTCGCAAGTTGATCCTTAGTGCATGATATTTGGCCATCCTGTAAAACCGATCAATGTACTTGCTAAAGTGCAAATTTAAACATTATTAGATAAAATGTGGCCATATGTGGATATCCGGGCTCGTGCATCCAAGTTAGGTTCCCCCACTACTGGAATTGTATGGTGGATTCCCATCATGTATGCTTTATCAAAAACCAAATTTTCCATAGGTCGAGTTATAGTATATCATATTTATATGTCTAAAAAAACAAATGGGTTTACTTTGCCACGTCAACATGTAAATATGATGTGGCATTTATTTTATGGACACATCAATAAAGACCACATAGGGGAAAGGTAGGTCCCACTTCAATTTTAGGGAGTTTAGGAGCCGGGTTTAAGTCATGCAATTTTCAAAGTTTTTAGGAAGATGTCCACACAATTTACCTTATAGTTTTTACACAAAAACACTATTTATGCTCATAAGTAAAATAGCATATATATGAAATATATGTAAATAATTATACATTGAACACAAAGCATAGTTATAGATTATATTGAAAATAGTTTTTATATAACTTACATACATATGTAAATGCTAAATACACTTCAAAATAATAGTATTATACATATATACGTAAACATATATATTACCTATACTATAGCAACACGTATCAAACTACAAATATAATTAATTATTTCATATATATATATATATATGTATATATCATACATGTACTCTATTATGCTTTCAATAATATAACAGTTGTATGTTTAAATAATAAATACTAACAAATACCTTTTACTAATGCATGTAATTTTTCAAAAACATATAAATATATAAGGTCAATTTATAAGTTGTCGGTACCTGATTTTAGACATGGGCCTTGTAAACACCCCATTTTTGCCTTAGGAGTCAATAATTTTCAATAATAATCAATTTTCAAATTTCCCTAATTTTTCCCAATTTTTCCTAATTTAGCATAAAATAATAAAAATGTTCAAAAAATAAAAATAAATAGGAAAACACTTCAATTTTGAAAAAAATGATTTCGGAAATAGTAATAATGAATAATAAACAATTTTTACAAATTTTTGAAATTTCAAAAAATACAAAAAAATAGAAAAATTGCATTGCATATATGCAATTTGCGAAATAAATAAAATCGCGAAAGTGGGCTAGCCCAGCTGGTCCGGACCATGGCTAAGTGCACGCAGGGGGGGGGGCTTGGTCAGACGTTCGAATCGCGGAGGAAGCAGTTTCCGCGTTTTGCAATTTTTCGACTTATCCAGGACACGTGGCAGCATCTGATTGGTTGGAAGAAACGCTCGCGCCGGGCGCGTAATCGTCTCCTACCTCGAGCCCGAGATCGCCGGCGAAGAAAAAATTCGTATTTCGGCCGTTTTGATTCGATTTTTTTGCACAAATCCAATAGATCTTCAACAAAGATAAGATAAACATTATCTAATTAAAATCAAATCGCAACAAATCGTTGGATGGGCACGAATCGGAGTTGGTTTTTCAACCGAAAATCCGATCAGCTTCAATCGGAGGAAATCCGAACTTATCCATCTCGATTTCAAACGCCTATAAATAGAGGAGGAGATGAGGAAGTAAGAACAGAGATCAGAATTGCGAGAGAGAGAGAAAAGAGTGCAAATCGGAGGAAGTCCAAGCCGTGACCGCCGACCGGAGTTCAAACCACCGCAAGGAGACGTTCTGGGAGTAAACCGCCACCACCATCAGACTCAGCACCCTCGAGAAGCTAGGATTCGACACTTCACCCGCCGCAAACGACCACTGGAACGCCGTGAACGAGCCAATACCGCCGCCGTGTCCGACCGATTCGACCCGACCCGATCCGACCCGATTCGACCCAACCCGCGCACCGATCCGGATCCAGGTAAGTCGGATTTTCCAGATTTTTTATTATTATTTATTTTATTTATTTTGTTTATTTGTTTATGTTGAATTTATCTGTTATTATTTATTATATTGTTAGCCATTTATTTATTTATATTGTCGATAAATAGGAAAATGTAGGAATTGTATTTTTCTAGGATTTAATAATGTAGAAAATAGAAAATAGAAAATAGGAAATAAGAAAAAATAAAATAAAAATAATAAAAATGAAGAAAAATAATAGAAATATTAGAAAAAAAATAATAAAATTTTAAATTTCAAAATAGGATAGAAAATAAACTTAAGATAAAATTTTCGACAAAAAATATAAAAATTATAAAAATCATTAAAAACTTACAAAACTTATAAAAATCACAAAAATCATGAGAAACTTACAAAACTTATAAAAATCACAAAAATCATAAAAAATTCAAAAGAATTATAAAAGAATCGTAAAAATAAATTTTAACACTTAGAAAAATCCTTTTCTTCAAATAAACTCAAAATCGATGTTTTCCCTCAAAATCATTTTCAAAAAAATCAAATTCAAAGTTTAGGCTTAGAAGTTTTAGAAAAATCCCAAAGACGTTAAGAACTTAAATCAAAAGAGTTTTCAAAATTAAAATTCATCAACAAACCTAAAGGTTTTCAGAAAAGCGAACTACGGCTTGTTTGATCCTGAGTAGCAGGTACGTAGGCACCCATTCGGGTCAACCCCTAAAATAAATGAGAAATCATTTTTCTTGAATTAATTCAAAAACATAATAAAAGTAACAAAGACATAATGGAACACATTTCTAGAGATGAACAATTTTGAGAGATTAGGTGGTAATCGTAAAGGTTTTAATAGGTTAGCCTCCGGACTTAGAAACTATGGTTTTCCCTTTTTCTCTTCTCACAATAAACGAGAAGAGGAAATAACGACGACTAGTAGTCTAAATTAAGACTAATCCGCTCCTTTAGTCTTAATTCACTTTTCCCAATAACAGTTGGGTGGCGACTCCAAAAATCAAACGAAATTCCTAATCCAAGTCGAGGATCTATATTAGATGAGCATAGGGTTTAGTTCAGATCGGATTAGGAACGGAAATTCAAAAATTAGACTCGACAGGATGGCGACTCCACTGGGGACCCATGCCAGTAGGCTAGCCACCTGATTCTCTTCGGATTGTTATCTTTAAGAAATGTGTTTCTTTTCTGTCACTAACTTTGCAGGATTTAGTTAGATGTTTACTATGGGGTCTTTTGCATGCATATGTTTGTGTGAGTAGATGCGGTCGAACCCGGACCGTCCTAGAAACCTAAGACGGGGAGCCATTGTGTAGGTTTCGGGCGAAGTGAGTTGATTCACCGTTCGGGACCGATTAGGCTACCCCACCCTATGCTTCGATATGGCCTGAGATCCATTTCTCCGAGAATGCGGGAGGCCATAGAGCTCGGGAACCAGTTAGAACCAACCTACTTGCATACATAACATCGTACAAGGGGTTGACAATTGAATGGCAATGTATTGGTTTTTTGTTTTGTCCTTGGAGTTCAGGACTATTTCCCTGTAACATTTTTGTAGTTCTTGTTGTAACTAAGTCGTTTCCTATTGTAATAGATGGCTAGCAGTGCAGTCGACCGCCTCCTCCGCAAAGAAATTCGGGTGTACAAACCTTTGGACCCAAAACTGGTACTGGACCACTGGTTTACCTTGTATAACCTAGAGGAGCAAGCCTTCATCCAGCAGAAGATCGGCCCCGTCCTCTCACTGACTAAGACAGAGGCGAATTTGCCTATGGTCCGGGCCATGCACCAGTTATGGGAGATCGAGCCCGCAGCTTTCTTCATCGGACCGCATGAGATCACCCCTACCCTCGAGGAGTATACCCAGTTGCTACAGACTCCAGCACTGACTGATCAGATTTACACGCCAGACCTTGAGGCTGAGCCAGCCGGTACCTTCAGCAGATTGCTAGGCATCCGTAAAACAGCGCTCAGTAAAGCCCTGGCAGACTGTAACGGGTATTGTATACGGATGGATGATCTAGAAGCCTGGTTTATCGCCCGGGAAGACAATGGGGACAGAAATGACATCCTGTGTGGAGACCCTAAGACTTACAGGCAGAGAAGGGTGAACGCCTTCATCTTGACGGCCTTCGCCACCATTTTGTTCCCCACCGGAACTTTCTATATTCACTACCGAGTTGCAGAGCTGGTAACCCAATTCCTGGAGGGAAAATCTTACATCCCGGCTCTACTGGCTGAACAGATCCGAAACCTGAATTTCCTCAAGAAGAAGGGTCATGGCATCCTGCGCTCAAGCCTCAACCTTCTGCTAATATGGTTCGTAAGCCACCTCAAGTGCTTCGGGCTAAACATGGTCAGAAAAACCCTAGCCCAACAGGTAGATCTGGTGGATTCCTGTATAGAAAAGGTGAAGCTACCCGACGACATTACCAGCTACAGTTAGGTAGATCTGCTTAGAAGCCTTAGCGCCGAAGATATTCTGTGGACAGCCAGGTGGAGTTGCTGCAATAAAATCATCTTAACCTGCAGTAATTTCCAAGCAGTGCCATTAATTGGGATCAACGGATGCATCGGATATCACCCCAACTCCGTAGTCCGCCAATTCGGTACCATCCAAGACATAGTTTATCGGCCTTCACTCGAAGCAGTCACCTTTGAGTATCAAGATCCAAACATGTTGGTAGCCGAGAAGTTTGCTAAGCTGGCAGAGGTCAAAGCACTTTAGGAAGCCAGAATCGAAAGCCCGAATGTAGACCTCGGCGAGCTAGATGGCGAAGTGGGAAAACACCGAGCAACCAGAGAGTTTGTAATCCACCAGCTATACCAGACAGGGGAAAGAGCATACCGGGTTCCAAACGTCACCCAGCCAAGACCGGATAAGATCAATCCAGAAACAGAGATCTACCTGGAACAGGTCAAGGCCCGGATGGAAGTATACTTCGAAGCTGCAGACTATAAGAAAGACATCTGGAAGGGACGCTTCAAGGAATCTGACCAAAGAAACAAGGCCTTAGAACCACAATTGGAGAAATCCCAAGCCAAGGTCAAAGAACTAGAAGCTATCATCAGTGGGAAACCTGAGCCTCCGCAACAGAAGACAAAGAGAGCTAGGAAATAGATTATCATTGTAATCTTTATTTGAACTCCAGAATTATTAATAAAAGTAAAGTTTTGATAATACATTGTCAATTAGTTGTCAACCCTCTTTATCTTTTAGCATTCGCGTGACACATGCATTTCATTCTTGCATTCATCACACTAAAATAAAAAATAATAATGCGGATCCAGGTATCAAAATAGCTTCCAAGCAACCGAACCCGCCCAGAAGCCCAGTCCTTACACGCTCAAAAGCAAAAATGGCCAACAGCAGTGACAACCGCAATAACACTAACGCTGAAGCTGCCTCAGATTCCAGGATCATATCCTTAGAGCAGACGGTCCAACAGTTGGCTGCCCAAGTTCACCTCTTAACTGAAAGCATCGGCCTCCTGCGCAACACCCAGCCGACTCAAGAAGAGTATTTAAGGGCCAGGAAGGGAAAAGCTGTGGAGGGGCAGCCTCCGAAATACGAAGAAATCGATTCCCACCTAAACCCAGCCTTCGAGTATGAGCCGAAGGTCAGCCAGGGGCCGACCTCTGATGATCTGAAAAAAGAGATGGAAGAGAGACAAAAGGAGATGGAGAAGCGACTCTTCCAACAGCTCAATGACAAAATGAAAACTATTGAGGGCCCCGATGGTTTTGAACAGGCCGGAATCACCAACCTGCCAGCATATAGGGAGGAAGCATACCCTGACAAGTTCAAGACCCCAGATTTTGAGAAGTATGATGGGACCGGCTGCCCCAAGATGCATACCAGGCTATATGCCCGGAAGATGAGCAAGTATGCTCAATATGATCAACTCATGCTCCAGACCTTCCAGGACAGCCTCACAGGCCCTCCATTGGTCTGGTATGCTCACCTTGACTTCAACATCATCAACACCTGGGAAAAGCTAGCCCGGGCCTTTTATGATCAATACAAGTTTAACATAGAAGTTGCCCCATCTGTAATCGATCTGGGGAGTCTCCGAAAAAGACATACTGAGCCGTTCAAGGAATATGCTCAACGCTGGAGGGCCCAAGCTGCCAGGGTAGCCACTCCGATATCTGAAAAGGAATTGACATCCATATTTGTCAATACCTTGGAAAAAACTTATTTTTCACATTTAGTCGGCCAGACATCCTCCATTTTTGCAGAAGTAGTGGCTGCAGGTTGCAGGATCGAGAATGCCATCACCACCGGCAAGCTCCAATCAATGGAACCTCCTAGGGTCACACCAACCCAAAGGCCCTTAGGAGGGAACAGAGTTAAAGAGCCCACAGTCAGTACAGTGCATTCGAGTAAGGCAGAAAAACCTGGGACTCGGGTGACTTTCCAGACCCCGAATACCCCAGCCCAGCAACCAACGACGGGTCATGCACAAGCTGCTAGGCCCCCAAGGCAGTTCACTCCAATCCCCGTACCGCTCAGTCAGGTCTTCGCTCGGTTGAGGGCGGACAACTTGATAAGTTTCGAACTCCACAACAACCGATACAGGCCCAAGAACTTTGATTCTAACCTCAAGTGTGACTACCACATGGGTAAAGAAGGACACTCCACAGATAGGTGCTGGAGGCTCCGGCACAAAATCCAAGACTTGATTGACGCAGGGATCGTACAATTGGATTTTGTAAACACTCCAGCACCCAATGTCAACACCAACCCGTTGCCCAATCACAGGCCCACCATCAACATGATCACATCAGAAGAGTCAGCTCCCAAAGAAGCCGTCAAACAGAATCCGGCTAAGCAACCCGTTTCGGGAGAGACTCCAAAGGTGCACATTAAAAAAAGATGGTTATCTGGGGACCCTACGGTTGGCACTTTGGGAGAATCACATGGGAGGTTTCAGTACCTGGTGAACTATTCTTACACCCCAACTGAGCAAGGGCCGCCTAGTGGGTGGGGGGCGGAATTTGAGAAGGAAGACAATCTAGCAAAGGAAGAGGGGAAGACTGTCAACATGATTAACTCCCATCAGAAGCCCAAGGTCATACGATGCTATGAGGGACAGTCAGTGGAGGTACAAATCCCAAAGAAAAAATATGTATTCAATGTCCCTGTACCAGCAGAGAATTACAAGGCTGCACCATTCGACTATCGGACCCTCGAACAAGAGCGACCTCCTATAGTGGGAGGTATCACCCGCTCTGAGAGATTATATGATCCCAAGTATAAGAGCCCGACTGAAGAACCCAATACAGAGGAAGAGGGAGAAGGTCTTGCTGCATTTACAAAGATGGTAAAAGCCAGCGAATACAGGATCATGGAACAATTGAATAAAGTTCCAGCGCAGATATCCCTCATGGGCCTCCTTACTACATCTGAGCCCCACAGGGAAGCACTCTTTAAGGTACTAAAACAGATTCACGTCCCGGAGGGTATTGCTACAGACAAGATGGGTCACGTGGCAAACTCTATCTTTACCATGGATCAGATATCTTTCTCTCCAGAAGAGCTAGGAGAAGAGGGAGACCGACATACCAAGCCACTATTCATAGTGGTCCGGTGCAATGACACCATCGTCTCCCGAGTACTTATTGACAACGGATCATCCCTCAATGTATGCCCATTGGCAACACTTGACTTATTGGGGGTCGATCCAAGCAACATAAAACCTAGCTCCACAGTGGTCAGAGCCTTCGACGTGTCAAAGAGAGACATTGTGGGGGAAGTGAACCTACCAATGGAAATCGGTCCACAAGTATTTCACATCTCCTTCCAGGTCCTCGACATCCCAAGATCTTTCAACTTACTCTTGGGACGACCTTGGATACATGCTGCTGGTGCCATTCCCTCTAGTCTCCACCAAAAGGTCAAATTCATCACGAATGGGCAGATAGTTACAGTACTGGGCGAGCAGGATTACGCCATATACAAAGAGACTGCCATACCTTACATCGGGGATGAGGGTTCAGAAGACCTGGGGCTGTAGATTTTCAACGAAGTGAATATGGTGACCAGCAAGGAGGGTCATCAGTTTAAAGAGGGGCAGTACGGGACCTTCGGATTGGGATATGTTCCTACGGCCGCGGAGGAAGCACAAGCCAGGGGCAGAATGAAGGGGAAACTGATTGACACCCAGATGTGCATCCCACCTCTCCGACAATCTTTTAGAAAGGAAAATACCATTCAAAAGCTTCAAATAAACGAAGAGGACAACAACAAAGGGGAATCAATCTCCCGCGTGACCAACCAACATCCAGCTCTGAACAACTGGTTTTGTTGTCCTATCAATAGCGCTAGGTTAGCTCAGGAGTAGGAAAAATTATTGAACAAATTTTATTAGACTATTTATCAAATTCCATCATGGTTTGTTTCTTTATTATATATGATTTCATTTTTTTTATTTCACTCAAATCTCCCACCATCGAACATCAGGGATATTTCGCGCAAGTAGAACGTAAAAACGCTGATATCGTTTCCAACGCTGCTGGGTCAGTTGTTGAAGACGATATCTTGGACCACGAAGTAATACAAGAAAATTGGCTAAAACATGAACAAAGCGGAATCTCGATTGACGAGCCTGTGGAGACAGTAAATCTAGGAAGCATGGAAAACCCTAGGAACCTCAAAATCGGGACCAGTTTGAGTGCCGAGCAAAATGTGAGATAACCGAGCTATTAATCGAATATGCAGATGTGTTTGCCTGGTCATATGGTGACATGCCAGGGCTAGACCAGTCGATAGTAGTTCACAGGCTTCCCACAAGGGAAGATGTCAAACCTAAAAAACAAAAACTAAGAAGATTTAGGCCCGACATCTTGCTAAAAATCAAAGAAGAAGTCAAGAAACTACTGGAAGTAGGGTTCATCGAAGTATCCGACTACCCAGAATGGGTGGCAAATGTAGTCCCCGTTATAAAAAAGAACGGAAAAGTGCGCGTATGCGTGGACTACCGGGACTTAAACCAAGCCACGCCAAAGGATAACTTCCCCCTACCTCATATTGATGTTCTAATGGATAACACCGCGGGAAACCATCTCTACTCATTCATGGACGGTTTCTCAGGATACAATCAAATAAAAATGGCCGATGAAGACAAGACCAAGACAACCTTCATCACAACATGGGGAACTTTCTGTTACAAAGTCATGCCCTTCGGTCTGAAAAACGCCGGGGCAACGTATCAGAGAGCGATGGTCGCCATACTTCACGACATGATGCATCGAGAGGTTGAAGTATATGTCGACGACATGATAGCCAAATCCAAAGAAGGAGAAAGCCATATAGATATCCTGAGGAAATTGTTCAAACGACTAAGGGAGTTCCAGCTTAAGTTAAACCCCGAAAAATGTACTTTCGGGGTTACAACGGGGAAACTGTTAGGGTTCGTCATCAGCCAGGGGGGCATTAAGATTAACCCTAACAAGGTAAAGTCCATATTAGAGTTACCTTCCCCATGTTCCGTTAAAGAAGTAAGAAACTTGCTGGGGAGACTAAATTATATAGCTCGGTTTATCTCACAACTCACTGACAAATGCCGGCCGCTATTCCGTCTGTTGAAGAAGAACGCCGCAATAGAATGGGACGACGAATGTGAAGAAGCGTTCAGGACAATCAAAGACTATCTTATAAAACCCCCGGTCTTGATAGTCCCGAAACAAGGAAAACCCTTATTCTTATACCTCACCATACTCCCCGAATCCATGGGATGTGTGCTGGGGCAAAAAGACGAAGAGGGAAGAGAACGTCCCATATATTATTTGAGTAAGAAGTTCACAGATGGGGAACAGAGGTACTCAGAGGTAGAGAAGACGTGTTGTGCGTTAATTTGGGTCATGCATCGACTAAGGCAATACACTCTTTACTATCATGTTGAGCTGTTGACAAGACATGACCCCTTGAAATACTTGGCAGAAAAGCCAACATTGATTGGTAGAATCTCTAAATGGCATATGCTTCTATCCGAGTTTGACATCACGTATGTAAATCAGAACTCGATAAAGGGACAAGCCTTAGCCGATCAGTTGGCCGAATACCCTGTCGAGACAGATACCCAAGAAATACAAGTCCAATTTCCGGATGAGAACATATCAACAGTAGAAGATATGCCGATAGAAAACTCTGAGAGAGAGCAAAATGGTGGGTGGAAACTGTTCTTCGACGGGGCTGCCAATGTATTCGGTTGTGGGATTGGGGCAGTATTGATATCCCCAGACGGCACTCAATTCCCTGCAGCGACAAGACTTACATTTTCCTATACCAATAATATCGCGGAATATGAAGCATGTATTCTTGGCCTCAAAATGGCCTGCCAAATGGGAATCCGCGAATTAGAGGTGTACGGGGACTCGTCGTTCATCATACTACAAACAAGAGGGGAATACAAAACTAAAGACCCCAAACTGGTACCGTACCATCAACACTTGACAGAGCTGATTGAGGAGTTTAAGGCAATCACCTTCACGTACATCCCGAGAATTCAGAATCAATTCGCAGATGCCTTAGCCACACTAGCATCCGTGATTCAAATAACAGGAGGAGCCGAAATTCAACCGATGAAAATAGACATCGAAAGTCGGCCCGCTTATTGTTTGACAATTGAAAAGATACAAGATGATAAGCCCTGGTATCACGATATCAAGACCTTCCTCCAAGAAGGTAAATACCCTGAGGTGGCTAGCAGAAATGACCAAAGAACGCTCAGAAGGTTGGCAAGCCATTTCCTATTAAGTGGGTCTATACTCTACAAGAGATCGTTTGATACCACCCTATTGAGATGTGTAGACAAAAATGAAGCATGCGAACTCATGAAGGAAATACATGAAGGGGTATGTGGACCTCATATGAATGGCTACATGTTGGCCCGAAAAATCATGAGGTTAGGGTATTACTGGTTAACCATGGAGTCGGATTGCATAAAGTATGTTAAGCACTGCCATCTGTGCCAAGTATACGCAAACCGGATCAATGCTCCACCCAATGAGCTACATTTATTATCAGCGCCGTGGCCTTTCTCCATGTGGGGAATCGACATAATTGGCCCAATCACTCCAACGGCATCCAATGGCCACAGATTTATACTGGTAACGATTGATTACTTCACCAAATGGGTAAAAGCATCATCATATACCAATGTCACAAAAGGGGTAATAGTCCGCTTTTTAAAAAGGGACATAATAGCCCGATATGGAGTTCCTGAGTCGATCATCACCGACAATGGTACCAATCTCAACAATAAATCGATGACAGGTTTATGTCAACAATTCCACATAAACCACAGAAATTCAACCCCCTACCGACCTCAAATGAACGGGGCAGTAGAAGCAGCTAACAAAAATATCAAGAAGATCATCGAGAAAATGACAACAACTTACAAAGATTGGCACGGAATGTTACCATTTGCTCTCATGGCTTATAGGACTTCAATAAGAACATCTACGGGAGCTACCCCTTACTCATTGGTATATGGTACAGAAGCAGTGCTACCAGTGGAAGTCGAGATACCATCATTCAGAATCTTGTCAGAAACTCAATTAACAGAATCGGATTGGGTAAAGAAAAGGCTTGATTAGCTGAATCTGATTGATGAAAGAAGACTTACCGCGCTATGTCATGGTCAGTGTTACCAACAGAGGATAGCCCGAGCATTCAACAAGAAGATGAGACCTCGGTACTTCAAAGAAGGCGATCTAGTATTAAGAAAAGTTCTCCCGAACGCCCAAGACTCCAGAGGAAAATTCACTCCAAATTATGAAGGCCCGTATGTGGTGAAAAAGGTTCTGTCAGGTGGTGCTCTAATATTAACTCAGATGGATGGTCAAGAATTGAGAGACCTCGTCAACACAGATGCTGTAAAGATGTACTATCCTTAGGCAAGGGAATTGAAATTTTGCCAATGTTTATGAAAGCCAATATTCGATACAAAGTTCGTTGAGTCGAGTTTTTACTTTTCTACAAGCAAAGCTAATATCCCTGAATGGTCAACAATCCCAATCAATTCTCAATAAATACACCTAAACACATTACCCACCACTTTGTCAATGAAAGATAAACACTAAAATGATAATGAATCTTAATGTAATTTGTGATATAATTTTGTCTACTCCTAAGCATTAAAACTGAGCGTGTTATTAGGATAACATTACCGTCGAAAGAGCTTGGTGCATAAAGAAAAGAGGCACATCAAGATTTTCAATCCAATGTCAAGATAAGAAGAAGAGAAGCAGGAGCAAACCAACACGAAGGTTCAGTTGTTTAGTTGCTATCCGAGATAAACTGGCAAGCATATTAAAATAGGTAACTATCATCACATCATGAAATGCATCACATCATCTAGCTTAGTAAGAAGCATGTTCAAAAGTACTAGATGAGTCAACTCATAATGAAGCATGTGTCTAGACATTTCCTTTAATAGGGTTAGTCAACCCAATATGGGCACTTTCTCGAAAAAAAATTTGTTCTCAAGGTCAGCTCATAAGGGCACCTTTTGAGACAGTTCTATTTTAGGTCAGTCAGCTCTTGGGGCACTTTCCTAAAAAAGTCAATCCAAGGGTTAGTCAGCCCAATATGGGCACTTTTCCCTAAAAATCTGTTCTCAGGGTCAGCTCATAAGGGCACCTTTTGAGACAGTTCTATTTTAGGTTAGTCAGCTCTTGGGGTACTTTCCTAAAAGTCAATCCAAGGGTTAGTCAGCCCAATATGGGCACTTTCCCGAAAAAAACCTGTTCTCAGGGTCAGCTCATAAGGGCACCTTTTGAGACAGTTCTATTTTAGGTTAGTCAGCTCTTGGGGCACTTTCCTAAATGTCAATCCAAGGGTTAGTCAGCCCAATATGGGCACTTTCCCGAAAAAAACCTGTTCTCAAGGTCAGCTCATAAGGGCACCTTTTGAGACAGTTCTATTTTAGGTTAGTCAGCTCTTGGGGCACTTTCCTAAAAATCAATCCAAGGGTTAGTCAGCCCAATATGGGCACTTTCCCGGAAAAAAACCTGTTCTCAGGGTCAGCTCATAAGGGCACCTTTTGAGACAGTCCTATCTAAGGTTAGTCAGCCCAAGATGGGCACTTTCCTAAGAATTTTATCAAGGGTTAGTCAGCCCAATATGGGCATTTTCCCTAAAAATCTGTTCTCAGGGTCAGCTCATAAGGGCACCGTTTGAGACAGTTCTATTTTAGGTTAGTCAGCTCTTGGGGCACTTTCCTAAAAATCAATCCTAAGGTTAGTCAGCCCAATATGGGCACTTTCCCGAAAAAACCTGTTCTCAGGGTCAGCTCATAAGGGCACCTTTCGAGACAGTTCTATCTAAGGTTAGTCAGCCCAAGATGGGCACTTTCCTAAGAAATTTATCAAAGGTTAGTCAGTCCAATATGGGCACTTTCCCGAAAAAACCTGTTCTCAGGGTCAGCCCATAAGGGCACCTTTTGAGACAGTTCTATTTTAGGTTAGTCAGCTCTTGAGGCACTTTCCTAAAAGTCAATCCAAGGGTTAGTCAGCCCAATATGGGCACTTTCCCAAAAAAACCTGTTCTTAGGGTCAGCTCATAAGGGCACCTTTTGAGACAGTTCTATCTAAGGTTAGTCAGCCCAAGATGGGCACTTTCCTAAGAATTTTATCAAAGGTTAGTCAGCCCAATATGGGCACTTTCCTAAAAATCCGTTCTCAGGGTCAGCTCATAAGGGCACCTTTTGAGACACTACCACAGGTTAGTCAGCCCAAGATGGGCACTTTCCTAAGAATTTTATCAAAGGTTAGTCAGCCAATATGGGCACTTTCTTAAAAATCCGTTCTCAGGGTCAGCTCATAAGGGCACCTTTTGAGACACTACCACAGGTTAGTCAGCCCAAGATGGGCACTTTCCTAAAATCTATTTTAAGGTTAGTCAGCCCAATATGGGCACTTTCCTAGATTCTTTCCCGATTAGTCAGCTCTTGGTGCACTTTCGGAAACATCCTTCCCAAACAGTTGCTAGTCTAACAAGACGCTTCTGTCAACAGGTAGCCAGCTCATAAGGGCGCTTCCTAAGTAAATTTCTTTCCAAGGTTGCAAGTCTGATAAGACGCTTCCTATCATCATTTCTCATACATTCCTACTCGATGCTTGAGATGTGTTCTGTCGCCAATTAGTTAGCCCATAAAGCACTTTTTGGAGAGGGAACATTACCTTGAATTGTTAGGAACATCTTCAACCGTAGGATTATCAGCTCTTGGGCATTTTCCTACTAAAACCTAATTCAAGAGGTCAAAAATGGCGTCTTTTGTTTGTCTTTGTAGTTAAGTTTTTCAAACTTTACCACAAAGAGGGGCAGCTGTAAACACCCCATTTTTGCCCTAGGAGTCAATAATTTTCAATAATAATCAATTTTCAAATTTTCCTAATTTTTCCCAATTTTTCCTAATTTAGCATAAAATAATAAAAATGTTCAAAAAATAAAAATAAATAGGAAAACACTTCAATTTTGAAAAAAATTATTTCGGAAATAGTAATAATGAATAATAAACAATTTTTACAAATTTTTGAAATTTCAAAAAATACAAAAAAATAGAAAAATCGCATTGCATATATGCAATTTGCGAAATAAATAAAATCGCGAAAGTGGGCTAGCCCAGCTGGTCCGGACCATGGCTAAGTGCGCGCAGGGGGGGGCTTGGTCAGACGTTCGAATCGCAGAGGAAGCAGTTTCCGCGTTTTGCAATTTTTCGACTTATCCAGGACACGTGGCAGCATCTGATTAGCTGGAAGAAACGCACGCGCCGGGCGCGTGATCGTCTCTTACCTCGAGCCCGAGATCGCCGGCGAAGAAAAATTCGTATTTCGGCCGTTTTGATTCGATTTTTTGCACAAATCCAACAGATCTTCAACAAAGATAAGATAAACATTATCTAATTAAAATCAAATCGCAACAAATCGTTGGATGGGCACAAATCGGAGTTGGTTTTTCAACCGAAAAATCCAATCAGCTTCAATTGGAGAAATCCGAACTTATCCATCTCGATTTCAAACGCCTATAAATAGAGGAGGAGATGAGGAAGTAAGAACGGAGATCAGAATTGCGAGAGAGAGAGAAAAGAGTGCAAATCGGAGGAATCCAAGCCGTGACCGCCGACCGGAGTTCAAACCACCGCAAGGAGACGTTCTGGGAGTAAACCGCCACCACCATCAGACTCAGCACCCTCGAGAAGCTAGGATTCGACACTTCACCCGCCGCAAACGACCGCCGGAACGCCGTGAACGAGCCAATACCGCCGCCGTGTCCGACCGATTCGACCCGACCCCGCACCGATCCGGATCCAGGTAAGTCGATTTTCCAGATTTTTATTATTATTTATTTTATTTATTTTGTTTATTTGTTTATGTTGAATTTATCTGTTATTATTTATTATATTGTTAGCCATTTATTTATTTATATTGTCGATAAATAGGAAAATGTAGGAATTGTATTTTTCTAGATTTAATAATGTAGAAAATAGAAAATAGAAAATAGGAAATAAGAAAAAAAAAATAAAAATAATAAAAATGAAGAAAAATAATAGAAATATTAGAAAAAAATAATAAAATTTTAAATTTCAAAATAGGATAGAAAATAAACTTAAGATAAAATTTTCAACAAAAAATATAAAAATTATAAAAATCATGAAAAACTTACAAAACTTATAAAAATCACAAAAATCATGAGAAACTTACAAAACTTATAAATATCACAAAAATCATAAAAATCATAAAAATCACAAAAATCATAAAAAATTCAAAAGAATTATAAAAGAATCGTAAAAATAAATTTTAACACTTAGAAAAATCCTTTTCTTCAAATAAACTCAAAATTGATGTTTTCCCTCAAAATCATTTTCAAAAAAATCAAATTCAAAGTTTAGGCTTAGAAGTTTTAGAAAAATCCCAAAGACGTTCAGAACTTAAATCAAAAGAGTTTTCAAAATTAAAATTCATCAACAAACCTAAAGGTTTTCAGAAAAGCGAACTACGGCTTGTTTGATCCTGAGTAGCAGGTACGTAAGGCACCCATTCGGATCAACCCCTAAAATAAATGAGAAATCATTTTTCTTGAATAAATTCAAAAACATAATAAAAGTAACAAAGACACAATGGAACACATTTCTAGAGATGAACAATTTTGAGAGATTAGGTGGTAACCGTAAAGGTTTTAATAGGTTAGCCTCCGGACTTAGAAACTCTGGTTTTCCCTTTTTCTCTTCTCACAATAAACGAGAAGAGGAAATAACGACAACTAGTAGTCTAAATTAAGACTACTCCGCTCCTTTAGTCTTAATTCACTTTTCCCAACAACAGTTGGGTGGCGACTCCAAAAATCAAACGAAATTCCTAATCCAAGTCGAGGATCTAGATTAGATGAGCATAGGGTTTTAGTTCAGATCGGATTAGGAACGGAAATTCAAAAATTAGACTCGACAGGCCTTAATGCTCAACTTAGATCGGACAAGGTCAATTCACCTATAAAGGGTTTCATAGGACATTTTTCTAAAGCACCCAAAGCAAATAAATCATTAAATGGGAAGATGTGTTTAATGTAGAAGTAATTATGTTAATCATGCCCTATCATGCCAAAAGATCATACTAACTCCTTATCTTAAAGAGAGTGCATCACATCATATGTGTCGAGGCTACTGGCTAATCAACCTTACATCATCATCCTATAAATATCAAGATTAAACTCTATGCAAAAGTTCTGAATAAAAAAAAAAACCTTCATTCTCACTTACATATTCTTTCTCACAACTTGCAACTGAGTTAAGCATTAAAATGGTTACACTAGAGCAAACTTCAGCACCCATTTTAATTGTTTGTTTTGTTGCAAGTTGATTCAAGCCCATTACTAAGCTAAACAAAAATACACCTTTGACATAAGTATATATACTTATATTTCAACATATAATCTTTTGACAATACTTTATCGATATAGATTAATAAACTATATATAGGAAAAATATAATATACAATACTTGTTTATAACTGTTTTATGTATTAGTATAAAATCTTTTTTTAAATATTATATCAAATTTAAAATTATAGATTATGTATTTTTGTAACCTATTTTCATATGTTCCGAATTTCTAATACAATTTTCTTAACATCCGTGTCTTAAAGTATTCTAATTTTTATTATTAACTTCTCTAGAATCTTCAAAAAAATATCATTGTGAAATTGTCTTACTCTTTAACATGATTGAGAAGTACTCATATTTTTGACTCATTTTTATCTAATTATAGAATTGCATTTCAAAATTTTAAGATATCATAGAGTTTGTAGCAAAACATTTGCACCCTCAATTTAGGGCACGACACATCTTATGATATACATGATACAAATTTTTCACAAATTGTATGATATGCCTAAATTTAATTATAATCAATGACACTTTACAAAGAATTTATACTATATCTTGTATAGCGTATAGCAATTTATGCAGCCACATACGATCTTACAGGTTGTAAGTTACAATAGGTTTAAACCATCACCCTTACATGGTTATATTTCAAACTTGAACTAATCCAATCAGTTTAAATTCGATTCAACCAAAATTTTCTATGATTATATGTAAATTCAAACAAGTTCACCTAGTTTAAATTCAATTCAACCAAAATCAACTAATCCAATCGATTCAATATTCAATTTAACCAAAATTAGTCATCGAAGTGCACTAATCCAAGCCAATACGACCAACCATAACCCGGGATACCCAATGGGGTGTTATGGGTCCCATCATGCTTATAAATAAAATAAACTAAAATTTAGTGTAAGCCCTATAGTAAGCTTAGTAGCAAGTTAACTAACAAGTCTCGTATAGACCATGCAAAGTGATGAAGATCATGCTAAGAGGATTGGTCTAAGGATGATCGAGATCAAGTTAGGGGGATTAAACCAAGGAGCACAAACCAATTTGAAGTGCAAAACATGAAGGCAGAAGGTGAGGAAGAGATCAAAGGCTTACAACTTCAGAGTCACTGAAGGTCGCCAGTCTTGGTAATTTAAGCCACCGGTCTAAATGGCTGGGGTAGAGATGAAGGCCACTAGTCTAAATGGTCAACGTTGGAAAGTAAGCCACCGGCCTAAGTGCCAGCGTTATGCAAATAAAGGCCAATTGAAGAACTTTCAAAGGCATTGGTTTTAGTGCCGGCTTTGTAATATTTTAGACTATCGGCGTAAATTGTTTTTCCTTTATTCAAGTTAAGGATTTTATGTGTTTTTTGTTTACTCATTTTTAGGGGACTATAAATAGTCACCGTATACTCATTGTAAATGAACATTGAAAAAAGATTATTCACAAATTAGAGAGTTTTCTCTTTTGGTTCTTGATAGAACTATCGAACTTATCGGATTTTAAATCAATGGCATTCATCCCAAACTATCAATCAATCATTCCCATAATCAATTATGGCGTTAACACTTATTCCAAGGTTCTTGTCTCCTATATAGACAAGTGTTGCGGTTTCCATCATTTTTTTATAGATCCATAGGCTATGGGGATTATCGAATTTAGATTGTCGGGTTTCATCACGAGTTGGAAGGGTTCGCATCAATTTGGTATCAGAGCATAATCAGGTTTGTCAAGATCACCTATCTTGTTATTTCAATTACTTATTCTTAGATTTAAGGTTTGGATAAAAAAAAATCATTCTTTGAATTTGATTTACAAGTAGATTTTGATTCGATTGTTGTTAGTGTTTGAAAGGAATAATACAAACTTCTTCTCTCAAGAATCAAAAGAAAAAAAAAGAGAGAGAGAGAGAGAAAGAAAAAAAGAAACAGGGAAATTTGTATAAAAAAAAAAAAACAAAGGGAGTCTCATGAAAATTGTTAAAATTCGAGTTTATGGTTATCCTTATTAGAATTTCTTAGCTTCGTTAAATCTTATCAAATCGTGTTATGAAACTGCTATTTGGAAAGTTGGGTAGATTTCTACAGGAACAAATCTGATTGGATTGTTAGTTCCAAAAGAACCGAAAAGAATAATTTTTTAGTAGGTAAGGATTGGTGAGAACAATAAAGTGATTTGAGTGAAACACGAAAGCAAGTGAATTTATGAGATTTTATTTTTTTACTCCTAACATTTTCTTGTGCAGCACTATGTCGAACAAAAATTCTCCTAAAAGTATGGTGGGGGGAATTAATACAAAATTGATCACGGAAACTCTAACTACTAAGATGAGGAGAATGTTTAGAGTAGAAATAGATCAATTTTTATGAAAAGATGGAGCAGAACTTTCAACAGTCACGGAATGCTTCTGCTGGGTGTCAGAAGGATAAAATGCCTAGAAGAGTAGTGCCCCATGGATGAAGATGAATGGGATATGGAAGGATCTGTAGCTGAATCTGATTAGGATTCATTTATGGGCTATAGGAGGAATGTAGGGAAGAATAGAGGAGCTAGGAATTGATAGGAATCAGACTCGTTCAGGACCTATCACCAAGGCCCGAGCTAAGGGTCTCCATAATCTAGCTTTGAGGGTTTTGCTAGAGAAACCTAATCTTGAGAAAACTAACCTACTTCCTATATCTTTGCACTATAACTTTGATACATTTCAATAGGTTCACTTATCAGTCCTACAGGAACAAAAACACCTATACTAAATTTAGCGAATCAAAGTTGTCAACGAAACTTGATTCAAAAGCTTCTTGAAAAACCGGCATCATGGAGACCATTTCTTTATATATTTCTTCTTTATGAACTATTTTTGGTTGTATTTGGTTTTTTGGGAAACTTTCATTTCCTTGTAATTTTCATTTAGGACTAACCACCTTAAAAGTGGCAAACTTGTAATTTTTTACTATTTTCTAACCCTAGGAGTAGCAAGTATAAATACTTGCTTAGAATAGGGTTTGAGGGGGCCAATTTTGCAAACTAAACCTAGCATTTCACGTGTGGAATTAAGGTTCATCCTTAGTTTTAAAACCTCTTATCAATTTCAATCCAAGAATTGGAATTGTGGCGAGTGCGACAAAGGGAAATTGTGAGTCATATCGATTTCATCTTTGTTGTTTTCATTTCTTCTCTAGTGAGTCATATCTAGGGTGGATTTGAATCTTTCTTGGAATTATTGTGAGTTTAATTCATGACCAATTGTCTTGTTAAGATTGATTGTTCTTTTAGTACTTGAATTATATATATCATTTGGTGTTGGCATGCATTGGAATTGAAGGGGAGTGGAATTCAACGGTTTTGGTGCTTCAATTTTGTTCTGATTTCACATGAATCTCATGTCTTTTTTTTGTCACTTGGTGAATAATACAAAT